>WACJ01000207.1:0-676780 GCA_008973525.1 Stenopsyche tienmushanensis | reverse complement strand
CACAAATACGGGAAACAATTACCAATTTGACACTTGAAAATTCTAGGACGAAGTGTTGCCGTCATGGAATGCAATCAATTGGTAATTTAAATCAAAAGTGGAACACGTATACTTTTGTCAAGTTTTTAGACGTCCGGCCATGAAAATATGAAAGAAAAATGCATATTGTTCAAAATTATGTCAAACGGCACGTCGAAACTTATGATATTTAATGAAAAAATACGCAATTAAAGAAAAAAATAAGAATTTTTCGTAATATTTTGCTTTGCAAAATTGTAATATGGTTAAAACTTCATCAACTATCCTTGTTTCATAGTTGAGATGCTTCTAGATTCACAAATACGGGAACATTACCATTTGCACTTGAAAATCTCAGGACGAGTGTTGCCGTCATGGAATGCAATTCAATTTTCTTTAAATCAAAAGTGAACACGTATACTTTTGTCAATTTTTTTAACGTCCGGCATGAAAATATGAAAGGACAATGCATATTTTTCAAAATTATGTCAAACTGCAAGTCAAACTATGATATTTAATGAAAAAATACGCAAATTAAAGAAAAAAATAAGAATTTTTCGTAATATTTTACATTGCAAAATTGTAAAATATGGTTAAAACTTCATCAAACTATCCTTGTTTCATAGTTGAGGTGCTTCTAGAATTCACAAATTACGGGAACAATTACCATTTGCACTTGAAAATCTCAGGACGAGTGTTGCCGTCATGGAATGCAATTCAATTTTTCTTTAAATCAAAAGTGAACACTGTATACTTTTGTCAATTTTTTTAACGTCCGGCATGAAAATATGAAAGGACAATGCATATTTTTCAAAATTATGTCAAACTGCAAGTCGAAACTGTGATATTTAAAGAAAAAATACGTAATTAAGCAAAAAAAAAGAATTTTTCCTATTATTTTGCTTTGCAAAATTGAAAATATGGTTAAAACTTCATCAAACTATCCTTGTTTCATAGTTGAGGTGCTTCTAGAATTCACAAATACGGGAACAATTACCATTTGCACTTGAAAATCTCAGGACGAGTGTTGCCGTCATGGAATGCAATTCAATTTTTCTTTAAATCAAAAGTGAACACGTATACTTTTGTCAATTTTTTTACCGTCCGGCATGAAAATATGAAAGGACAATGCATATTTTTCAAAATTATGTCAAACTGCAAGTCGAAACTATGATATTTAATGAAAAAATACGCAATTAAAGAAAAAAATAAGAATTTTTCGTAATATTTTGCTTTGCAAAATTGTAAATATGGTTAAAACTTCATCAAACTATCCTTGTTTCATAGTTGAGGTGCTTCTAGAATTCACAAAATACGGGAACAATTACCATTTGCACTTGAAAATCTCAGGACGAGTGTTGCCGTCATGGAATGCAATTCAATTTTTCTTTAAATCAAAAGTGAACACGTATACTTTTGTCAATTTTTTTACCGTCCGGCATGAAAATATGAAAGAACAATGCATATTTTTCAAAATTATGTCAAACTGCAAGTCAAAACTATGATATTTAATGAAAAAATACGCAATAAACAAAAAAATAAGAATTTTTCGTAATATTTTGCTTTGCAAAATTTAAAATATGGTTAAAACTTCATCAAACTATCCTTGTTTCATAGTTGAGGTGCTTCTAGAATTCAAAAATACGGGAACAATTACCATTTGCACTTGAAAATCTCAGGACGAGTGTTGCCGTCATGGAATGCAATTCAATTTTTCTTTAAATCAAAAGTGAACACGTATACTTTTGTCAATTTTTTTAACGTCCGGCATGAAAATATGAAAGGACAATGCATATTTTTCAAAATTATGTCAAACTGCAAGTCGAAACTATGATATTTAATGAAAAAATACGCAATTAAAGAAAAAAATAAGAATTTTTCGTAATATTTTGCTTTGCAAAATTGTAAATATGGTTAAAACTTCATCAAACTATCCTTGTTTCATAGTTGAGGTGCTTCTAGAATTCACAAATACGGGAACAATTACCATTTGCACTTGAAAATCTCAGGACGAGTGTTGCCGTCATGGAATGCAATTCAATTTTTCTTTAAATCAAAAGTGAACACGTATACTTTTGTCAATTTTTTTAACGTCCGGCATGAAAATATGAAAGGACAATGCATATTTTTCAAAATTATGTCAAACTGCAAGTCGAAACTATGATATTTAATGAAAAAATACGCAATTAAAGAAAAAAATAAGAATTTTTCGTAATATTTTGCTTTGCAAAATTGTAAATATGGTTAAAACTTCATCAAACTATCCTTGTTTCATAGTTGAGATGCTTCTAGAATTCACAAATACGGGAACAATTACCATTTGCACTTGAAAATCTCAGGACGAGTGTTGCCGTCATGGAATGCAAATCAATTTTTCTTTAAATCAAAAGTGAACACGTATACTTTTGTCAATTTTTTTACCGTCCGGCATGAAAATATGAAAGGACAATGCATATTTTTCAAAATTATGTCAAACTGCAAGTCGAAACTATGATATTTAATGAAAAAATACGCAATTAAAGAAAAAAATAAGAATTTTTCGTAATATTTTGCTTTGCAAAATTGTAAATATGGTTAAAACTTCATCAAACTATCCTTGTTTCATAGTTGAGGTGCTTCTAGAATTCACAAATTCGGGAACAATTACCATTTGCACTTGAAAATCTCAGGACGAGTGTTGCCGTCATGGAATGCAATTCAATTTTTCTTTAAATCAAAAGTGAACACGTATACTTTTGTCAATTTTTTTACCGTCCGGCATGAAAATATGAAAGGACAATGCATATTTTTCAAAATTATGTCAAACTGCAAGTCGAAACTATGATATTTAATGAAAAAATACGCAATTAAAGAAAAAAATAAGAATTTTTCGTAATATTTTGCTTTGCAAAATTGTAAATATGGTTAAAACTTCATCAAACTATCCTTGTTTCATAGTTGAGGTGCTTCTAGAATTCACAAATACGGGAACAATTACCATTTGCACTTGAAAATCTCAGGACGAGTGTTGCCGTCATGGAATGCAATTCAATTTTTCTTTAAATCAAAAGTGAACACGTATACTTTTGTCAATTTTTTTAACGTCCGGCATGAAAATATGAAAGGACAATGCATATTTTTCAAAATTATGTCAAACTGCAAGTCGAAACTATGATATTTAATGAAAAAATACGCAATTAAAGCAAAAAAATAAGAATTTTTCGTAATATTTTGCTTTGCAAAATTGAAAATATGGTTAAAACTTCATCAAACTATCCTTGTTTCATAGTTGAGGTGCTTCTAGAATTCAAAAATACGGGAACAATTACCATTTGCACTTGAAAATCTCAGGACGAGTGTTGCCGTCATGGAATGCAATTCAATTTTTCTTTAAATCAAAAGTGAACACGTATACTTTTGTCAATTTTTTTAACGTCCGGCATGAAAATATGAAAGGACAATGCATATTTTTCAAAATTATGTCAAACTGCAAGTCGAAACTATGATATTTAATGAAAAAATACGCAATTAAAGCAAAAAAATAAGAATTTTTCGTAATATTTTGCTTTGCAAAATTGAAAATATGGTTAAAACTTCATCAAACTATCCTTGTTTCATAGTTGAGGTGCTTCTAGAATTCAAAAATACGGGAACAATTACCATTTGCACTTGAAAATCTCAGGACGAGTGTTGCCGTCATGGAATGCAATTCAATTTTTCTTTAAATCAAAAGTGAACACGTATACTTTTGTCAATTTTTTTACCGTCCGGCATGAAAATATGAAAGACAATGCATATTTTTCAAAATTATGTCAAACTGCAAGTCGAAAACTATGATATTTAATGAAAAAATACGCAATTAAACAAAAAAATAAGAATTTTTCGTAATATTTTGCTTTGCAAAATTGAAAATATGGTTAAAACTTCATCAAACTATCCTTGTTTCATAGTTGAGGTGCTTCTAGAATTCAAAAATACGGGAACAATTACCATTTGCACTTGAAAATCTCAGGACGAGTGTTGCCGTCATGGAATGCAAATCAATTTTTCTTTAAATCAAAAGTGAATATGTATACTTTTGTCAATTTTTTTACCGTCCGGCATGAAAATATGAAAGGACAATGCATATTTTTCAAAATTATGTCAAACTGCAAGTCGAAACTATGATATTTAATGAAAAAATACGCAATTAAACAAAAAAATAAGAATTTTTCGTAATATTTTGCTTTGCAAAATTGAAAATATGGTTAAAACTTCATCAAACTATCCTTGTTTCATAGTTGAGGTGCTTCTAGAATTCAAAAATACGGGAACAATTACCATTTGCACTTGAAAATCTCAGGACGAGTGTTGCCGTCATGGAATGCAATTCAATTTTTCTTTAAATCAAAAGTGAACACGTATACTTTTGTCAATTTTTTTAACGTCCGGCATGAAAATATGAAAGGACAATGCATATTTTTCAAAATTATGTCAAACTGCAAGTCGAAACTATGATATTTAATGAAAAAATACGCAATTAAACAAAAAAATAAGAATTTTTCGTAATATTTTGCTTTGCAAAATTGAAAATATGGTTAAAACTTCATCAAACTATCCTTGTTTCATAGTTGAGGTGCTTCTAGAATTCACAAATACGGGAACAATTACCATTTGCACTTGAAAATCTCAGGACGAGTGTTGCCGTCATGGAATGCAATTCAATTTTTCTTTAAATCAAAAGTGAACACGTATACTTTTGTCAATTTTTTTACCGTCCGGCATGAAAATATGAAAGGACAATGCATATTTTTCAAAATTATGTCAAACTGCAAGTCGAAACTATGATATTTAATGAAAAAATACGCAATTAAACAAAAAAATAAGAATTTTTCGTAATATTTGGCTTTGCAAAATTTAAAATATGGTTAAAACTTCATCAAACTATCCTTGTTTCATAGTTGAGGTGCTTCTAGAATTCACAAATACGGGAACAATTACCATTTGCACTTGAAAATCTCAGGACGAGTGTTGCCGTCATGGAATGCAATTCAATTTTTCTTTAAATCAAAAGTGAACACGTATACTTTTGTCAATTTTTTTAACGTCCGGCATGAAAATATGAAAGGCCAATGCATATTTTTCAAAATTATGTCAAACTGCAAGTCGAAACTATGATATTTAATGAAAAAATACGCAATTAAAGAAAAAAATAAGAATTTTTCGTAATATTTTGCTTTGCAAAATTGTAAATATGGTTAAAACTTCATCAAACTATCCTTGTTTCATAGTTGAGGTGCTTCTAGAATTCACAAATTCGGGAACAATTACCATTTGCACTTGAAAATCTCAGGACGAGTGTTGCCGTCATGGAATGCAATTCAATTTTTCTTTAAATCAAAAGTGAACACGTATACTTTTGTCAATTTTTTTACCGTCCGGCATGAAAATATGAAAGAAAATCGCATATTTTTCAAAATTATGTCAAACTGCAAGTCAAAACTATGATATTTAATGAAAAAATACGCAAATAAACAAAAAAATAAGAATTTTTTGTAATATTTTACATTGCAAAATTGAAAATATGGTTAAAACTTCATCAAACTATCCTTGTTTCATATTTGAGGTGCTTCTAGAATTCACAAATACGGGAACAATTACCATTTGCACTTGAAAATCTCAGGACGAGTGTTGCCGTCATGGAATGCAAATCAATTTTTCTTTAAATCAAAAGTGAACACGTATACTTTTGTCAATTTTTTTACCGTCCGGCATGAAAATATGAAAGGACAATGCATATTTTTCAAAATTATGTCAAACTGCAAGTCGAAACTATGATATTTAATGAAAAAATACGTAATTAAGCAAAAAAAAAGAATTTTTCCTATTATTTTGCTTTGCAAAATTGAAAATATGGTTAAAACTTCATCAAACTATCCTTGTTTCATAGTTGAGGTGCTTCTAGAATTCACAAATACGGGAACAATTACCATTTGCACTTGAAAATCTCAGGACGAGTGTTGCCGTCATGGAATGCAATTCAATTTTTCTTTAAATCAAAAGTGAACACGTATACTTTTGTCAATTTTTTTAACGTCCGGCATGAAAATATGAAAGGACAATGCATATTTTTCAAAATTATGTCAAACTGCAAGTCGAAACTATGATATTTAAAGAAAAAATACGTAATTAAGCAAAAAAAAAGAATTTTTCCTATTATTTTGCTTTGCAAAATTGAAAATATGGTTAAAACTTCATCAAACTATCCTTGTTTCATAGTTGAGGTGCTTCTAGAATTCACAAATACGGGAACAATTACCATTTGCACTTGAAAATCTCAGGACGAGTGTTGCCGTCATGGAATGCAATTCAATTTTTCTTTAAATCAAAAGTGAACACGTATACTTTTGTCAATTTTTTTAACGTCCGGCATGAAAATATGAAAGCCAATGCATATTTTTCAAAATTATGTCAAACTGCAAGTCGAAACTGTGATATTTAAAGAAAAAATACGTAATTAAGCAAAAAAAAAGAATTTTTCCTATTATTTTGCTTTGCAAAATTGTAAATATGGTTAAAACTTCATCAAACTATCCTTGTTTCATAGTTGAGGTGCTTCTAGAATTCACAAATTCGGGAACAATTACCATTTGCACTTGAAAATCTCAGGACGAGTGTTGCCGTCATGGAATGCAATTCAATTTTTCTTTAAATCAAAAGTGAACACGTATACTTTTGTCAATTTTTTTAACGTCCGGCATGAAAATATGAAAGGACAATGCATATTTTTCAAAATTATGTCAAACTGCAAGTCGAAACTATGATATTTAATGAAAAAATACGCAATTAAAGAAAAAAATAAGAATTTTTCGTAATATTTTGCTTTGCAAAATTGTAAATATGGTTAAAACTTCATCAAACTATCCTTGTTTCATAGTTGAGGTGCTTCTAGAATTCACAAATACGGGAACAATTACCATTTGCACTTGAAAATCTCAGGACGAGTGTTGCCGTCATGGAATGCAATTCAATTTTTCTTTAAATCAAAAGTGAACACGTATACTTTTGTCAATTTTTTTACCGTCCGGCATGAAAATATGAAAGAAAATCGCATATTTTTCAAAATTATGTCAAACTGCAAGTCAAAACTATGATATTTAATGAAAAAATACGCAATTAAACAAAAAAATAAGAATTTTTTGTAATATTTTACATTGCAAAATTGAAAATATGGTTAAAACTTCATCAAACTATCCTTGTTTCATAGTTGAGGTGCTTCTAGAATTCACAAATACGGGAACAATTACCATTTGCACTTGAAAATCTCAGGACGAGTGTTGCCGTCATGGAATGCAAATCAATTTTTATTTAAATCAAAAGTGAACATGTATACTTTTGTCAATTTTTTTACCGTCCGGCATGAAAATATGAAAGGACAATGCATATTTTTCGAAATAATGTCAAACTGCAAGTCAAAACTATGATATTTAATGAAAAAATACGCTAATTAGGCAAACAAAAAGAATTTTTCCTATTATTTTGCTTTGCAAAATTGAAAATATGGTTAAAACTTCATCAAACTATCCTTGTTTCATAGTTGAGGTGCTTCTAGAATTCACAAATACGGGAACAATTACCATTTGCACTTGAAAATCTCAGGACGAGTGTTGCCGTCATGGAATGCAATTCAATTTTTCTTTAAATCAAAAGTGAACACGTATACTTTTGTCAATTTTTTTAACGTCCGGCATGAAAATATGAAATGACAATGCATATTTTTCGAAATAATGTCAAACTGCAAGCCGAAACTATGATATTTAAAGAAAAAATACATAATTAGGCAAACAAAAAGAATTTTTCCTATTATTTTGCTTTGCAAAATTGAAAATATGGTTAAAACTTCATCAAACTATCCTTGTTTCATAGTTGAGGTGCTTCTAGAATTCACAAATTCGGGAACAATTACCATTTGCACTTGAAAATCTCAGGACGAGTGTTGCCGTCATGGAATGCAATTCAATTTTTCTTTAAATCAAAAGTGAACACGTATACTTTTCTCAATTTTTTTACCTTCCGGCATGAAAATATGAAAGAACAATGCATATTTTTCAAAATTATGTCAAACTGCAAGTCAAAACTATGATATTTAATGAAAAAATACGCAAATAAACAAAAAAATAAGAATTTTTTGTAATATTTTACATTGCAAAATTGAAAATATGGTTAAAACTTCATCAAACTATCCTTGTTTCATATTTGAGGTGCTTCTAGAATTCACAAATACGGGAACAATTACCATTTGCACTTGAAAATCTCAGGACGAGTGTTGCCGTCATGGAATGCAAATCAATTTTTATTTAAATCAAAAGTGAACATGTATACTTTTGTCAATTTTTTTACCGTCCGGCATGAAAATATGAAAGGACAATGCATATTTTTCAAAATTATGTCAAACTGCAAGTCGAAACTATGATATTTAATGAAAAAATACGCTATTAAAGAAAAAAATAAGAATTTTTCGTAATATTTTGCTTTGCAAAATTGTAAATATGGTTAAAACTTCATCAAACTATCCTTGTTTCATAGTTGAGGTGCTTCTAGAATTCACAAATTCGGGAACAATTACCATTTGCACTTGAAAATCTCAGGACGAGTGTTGCCGTCATGGAATGCAATCAATTTTTCTTTAAATCAAAAGTGAACACGTATACTTTTGTCAATTTTTTTAACGTCCGGCATGAAAATATGAAAGGACAATGCATATTTTTCAAAATTATGTCAAACTGCAAGTCGAAACTATGATATTTAATGAAAAAATACGCTATTAAAGAAAAAAATAAGAATTTTTCGTAATATTTTGCTTTGCAAAATTGTAAATATGGTTAAAACTTCATCAAACTATCCTTGTTTCATAGTTGAGGTGCTTCTAGAATTCACAAATACGGGAACAATTACCATTTGCACTTGAAAATCTCAGGACGAGTGTTGCCGTCATGGAATGCAATTCAATTTTTCTTTAAATCAAAAGTGAACACGTATACTTTTGTCAATTTTTTTACCGTCCGGCATGAAAATATGAAAGAAAAATGCATATTTTTCAAAATTATGTCAAACTGCACGTCGAAATTATGATATTTAATGAAAAAATACGCTATTAAAGAAAAAAATAAGAATTTTTCGTAATATTTTGCTTTGCAAAATTGTAAATATGGTTAAAACTTCATCAAACTATCCTTGTTTCATAGTTGAGGTGCTTCTAGAATTCACAAATTCGGGAACAATTACCATTTGCACTTGAAAATCTCAGGACGAGTGTTGCCGTCATGGAATGCAATTCAATTTTTCTTTAAATCAAAAGTGAACACGTATACTTTTCTCAATTTTTTTACCGTCCGGCATGAAAATATGAAAGAACAATGCATATTTTTCAAAATTATGTCAAACTGCAAGTCAAAACTATGATATTTAATGAAAAAATACGCAAATAAACAAAAAAATAAGAATTTTTTGTAATATTTTACATTGCAAAATTGAAAATATGGTTAAAACTTCATCAAACTATCCTTGTTTCATATTTGAGGTGCTTCTAGAATTCACAAATACGGGAACAATTACCATTTGCACTTGAAAATCTCAGGACGAGTGTTGCCGTCATGGAATGCAAATCAATTTTTCTTTAAATCAAAAGTGAACATGTATACTTTTGTCAATTTTTTTACCGTCCGGCATGAAAATATGAAAGGACAATGCATATTTTTCAAAATTATGTCAAACTGCAAGTCGAAACTGTGATATTTAAAGAAAAAATACGTAATTAAGCAAAAAAAAAGAATTTTTTCCTATTATTTTGCTTTGCAAAATTGAAAATATGGTTAAAACTTCATCAAACTATCCTTGTTTCATAGTTGAGGTGCTTCTAGAATTCACAAATACGGGAACAATTACCATTTGCACTTGAAAATCTCAGGACGAGTGTTGCCGTCATGGAATGCAATTCAATTTTTCTTTAAATCAAAAGTGAACACGTATACTTTTGTCAATTTTTTTTACGTCCAGCATGAAAATATGAAAGAACAATGCATATTTTTCAAAATTATGTCAAACTGCAAGTCGAAACTATGTAATTTAAAGAAAAAATACGTAATTAAGCTAAAAAAAAGAATTTTTCGTAATATTTTGCTTTGCAAAATTGAAAATATGGTTAAAACTTCATCAAACTATCCTTGATTCATGGTTGAGGTGCTTCTTGAATTCCGAAATACGGGCACAGTTTTCATTTGAACTTGAAAATCTAAGGATTTCCTTAGTTTTCATGTCTTGTAATTTGTGACGGGTATCGCCGTCATTGTATGTAAATCAATTTTTTTTTAAATCAAAAGTGAACCCGTATACTTTTGTCAATTTTTTTAACGTTCAGCATCAATTTATGAAATGATAATGCAAATTTTTCAAAACTATGTCAAACTGCAAGTCGAAACTATGAAATTTAAAGAAAAAATACGTAATTCAACAAAAAAAACCATATGTCATTTTGTTGAAAGGTCAAATATTCATTATAGTTTAATTAATTAACCTGATTTGGATAGTTCATTTGATATAATATAAAGTTATTGCCATGTTTCAAGGGTCAAGACATAAGGATTTTTCCATCATTTATAATCTTCATACCATATTAATTATTGGACGTAGGCGATCTCCATGGGAGATCATTACAGGGACGAACGATTTTTATATGGCTGTTTCCTGTTGGCTCCCACGCGTGGTAAATTCGGGATAGATTTATTAAAATAAGATTTTTGAGTAGGAAAGGATCTATGAGTACGCAATTTTTATTATTAAGGGATTGACATTATTTTATTATTTATTGGATGTATTCATATTTTTATCAGGTTTTCGTTCAGTTTTAGTTCCAAATATTTATATTGATTCTGTTACAATTCTGTCCGGGTAAAATAAATATTCTAATATAAACTTTTTTTATAGCATATTTCAGAACGTTTTATTCCTTTTTTTATAATATCCTACAATAAACTGTTAAGTGGGTGGGACGTATATATACGTCCTAACAAAAATGTTCGCGCCTACTGTATGTTACGTTATTGAAAAGGAACTTCCCCGCTTAACAGGCTATTAATCACGAGAGTGAGATTTGACCGCGGAAAGGATGCTTTCCCGCATCCAAGGCTATCCGACGACTTGCGTCTTCTATTCATCACCGCCAATCCGATAAAGTTGCACGCGCAAGAAGCGATCGGTGTCATTCCTTTATACGCAATGTGCTCGCAAGATGACGTTGTTAAATTGACATACTGTGTCTAAAGAGAAACGGAAGATATAGCTGTTGCGCAGATTAACAAGAGATGATAATTCGCCCTCATTAGTATATATAATATTTACATAAACATTAATATCTCCCAATATTCTATAAACTGACAGCTCGCAGTTAAAATTAGTGAAGGTGCTGCATGGTCCACGGTCGGCACTGTGGAAGCGACAGTGCTCTTGAAACCGCACATGCTGCTTTCAATGTGCGCATGCGCTCAACTGTCAAGCTATCGTGAAGCTGTGATGAACTGTGAAGCACACAATTCCACACAAAAAAATATCATTTTCGTCCTTAAGAATCATTTATTACTCATCTAAGACATCCTATTTTTAATTATTAATATCCAAAACTAATCCTATTTAGATGCTTATAATCTGCCAATATGGAATCGTAAATATTATTCGACACAATCGATCAACAATTGGCGTATGTAAGGTCTTGATATCATTATAATATGAATTGTATACAATTTTCCATGTGTTTTCATGCCAATTATATTAAAATGTATTTAAAATACATAACGTAAGATTCACTTTTGAACTACGATATCTTCGACTTGCGACTATGATATGAAATTTAGAATATTTCTCCGATGTTCTTAATAGAAAATATGTAAAAATGTGTTTCATAGTCAGACCAAATCTCAAATCAGATCTCCACACAAGCATACTGTTGCAAATGTATATATTTTTGCGACGTGTGTTCCTAAGATTAAATTTCGAGCCGTCACGAAAGGATTGCTCGTTCGATTTAAAACGCGTTTCCCAAAATCAATATTTCACAGGCTCGTGCTCCTCGAAAATATATTGAAGAAGGGTGTTTATCCTTATTCATTAAAAATGTTCAGCCAACCGTTTTAATCCAGGATTCACTCTTTGTGCTTAGTGAGAAAGGATTTTCATTGTTTATGCGCCCGATTAATGTGTGTAACCTATGAATTAAAAAAACACATTAAAAATTCAAGAGCCCACGTGCAAAGCCCCCCTAAGTACCTGAACATCGCAAATAATTTAATTTAATCAATGGACAAATATTTAATAAAATGGCTCCTAATTAAGGGCGGATTTTCGTTTTAAGATATTCATTAAATTGAACGTAATGCATTACGGAAGAACATCGATTATAAGGGATTATTCAAAGCAGCGTTGACATGAATAATTAAAAAAGGGGATTAAAGCGGATCAATTAGTAATTTAAAAAAATCCAATCGAATGTACTTTAAGAAGAGAATAAGTAAGCGACTTTACTGTATTGGAGCCATGGTTGTAATTTTATATAATCACTTGACAATTGTCCTTGTTCATTTAAATTCATTTTTGAGGTTTAATTTTAATACTATAGCAATATAAACAACTTAAAAATGTATTAAAACAATATTTTTCATTTACAAAAGATCATCCAATAAGAGCGCTCAATTTTTAAACCTAAATAAAATAAATTAGATATAAGATATTTACTCAATTTTTAATTTTATTTAAGATTATATTTAATGGCATTTAATGTGATATATAATTTGATTGAAATATTTGCCGCAATTTTGCTTGGTGGTACGTATTCGGGAAGTCTAAATTTCGATGATTTTGTCTTATAAATCTGGCTGAATTTGCTGAATGACGTTTATTATGTTGATTTTTAGGGCATTAATTGTTTGTAATTTGTATGCATAAATCTAAAATTTAAAAAAGTTCCAAACAAAGAAGCCTTGAGGCATTAAATCGGGCGATCTCGATGGTCTCAAATCGCTCATGCAGAATGTCTATCGCGGCATGCGCTGTATGATACGAGCGCCGTCCTGTTAGAACCATATACCGTCGATATCAATATCATCTAGTTTAAACTACAAGAAATTGCGTATCAATGATTTGTCTTTTGGTATTCTTATTTCCGTAAGTTTCTTTCTAAATCTTTAAAAATATCTAAGCAGCAATCATGAAAATAGTCAAAATTTCTTATAAATTGGCTAAATTGTATATTGAAATGCTAAATAGTAAATGTGATCCCTCAGAAAACTATATCTAGCTAAAATTAGTCGTTGTCCTAATGCATCCTTTGAGAGTTTAATCCAATAATGGAACTTTGCAAACTTCTAGGTGATTATCTGATGCATTTTCAAATTAAATATCGTGCAAATTTCCCAAAACAAATAAAGAAGGTTTGCGGAAGTCCGCATAATCTGGAGCTTGGATACTTTGACTGCAACCCCCAGGATCTTATGCATTAGCAAAGCCCGTTTGCACAAAAGAAATAGCAACCTCCACGGGGCGGGATTAGCTCGGGTTAGTTCCGCAGTTTGTGGAGCTAATGTAATGGAAACTCGACCAGCTCCGGAACTGTGAACTTCTCCTTCTACATTTCTCCAGTTTGGCGAAGCAGCTCTGTAAGCTCCCGAGGGAATTTCGCAACTATTTGATGAAATATATGAAATTAGAGCCGTAAAGTCGCAACACTGAATAGTTGACACATCCGTTCGAATAGCTTTAGTATATTTCGCATAAACGATTCGCAAAACGTTGACCCTTAGAATGATTAAGGACATAGCTTGTCCGACACTCTTGCTATTTAAAATCTTCTCTTTTGAATGTATTATATTCAAATGGTTGTCATTCTTGATTAACTTTGATGGCAACCAACCAGTATAATAAACAGCACTTGCTTATAATCGAATTTGATGATAACATCAGATCGAATTACGAAATTTCTTCTGTCATCAATTAATAGCATCATCATATGATATTTTCTTCCAACATTTCGTTCGCATTTAACATTTAATTTGATGTCGATTTGAATGATGATAGTTCTTCAGATGACGAATAATATTTGCTAAATCTACACAAATACTAAACAAATATTGTTATCTTATGTTGTCTTTCCTTTATTGAATTTTTTGATATTATTAGGACATTCCACATGAAGATTCGGAATTACAGTTTGTCATAGATTGACCGTAATTTAAAAGAGTTCTGTGCATTATTTAACAAGTTTGGCTATTTAAAACTGATAAAGGTACTGTAAGAGTCGTTGTTGCTATTTTTCTGTGACTTTCAATAGGATGGCACCAACAAGAAGGATCGATTTCTGAGAAAACAATTAAAAATGGTGCGATATATTAAAAAAAACTAGATAAATGGGTGCCACACAAAAAATTAGATGGCCAAAAATTTGGTGCGTTCTTCGTTGATGATTCAAAGTGCTGAATCTGTGGTTAAATGTATACATTATTCCTTTTTAAAACCAAGGAAAACCATTACAACTGAATCGTATTATTGTGAAATTTTTTACACTTTTACAAAATATATTTTTTCACTTCAAAAAAATGTCTAAACTGTATCTAAATCTAAAATGGGGATATATAATTTTAAATGCGGCCCGTGGAGCTATGATGTATTTCCAAAGTGGCCCGCAAGATCATTTGGGTTGGCCACCCCTGATCTAAATGAATATATTTCACGAAGACAAGTAACTGAGCATACAAGCTTACATCTATTGATTTATCAACTTGAAAAGAAGACAATAGTGAAACCTTGATTTCATTCTAAATATACTCTTTAATGTCTAGGTATTTTTTGCTTAGCAATTTTCAATGCGACTTCATATGATGCTTGCACTGATGCTGTGAACCATTGCTGAAAATTTCCTGTTTGATCAAGTATTTGATGTTTGCAACTAGTTTCATGCCAAAAGAACATAATACATTCGAATGAACTCAAAATCCTTTTTAGTGTGTTCTGAATGCTTCACCTCTGAGTGACGTTTGAGTTTTGAAGGTTTCATAGACTCATGACTGAGAACAAGTTAGCACAATACGCATTATGGCTTCTCTATTTCCTTGCTAGTTAACCCCTAAAGTGGATATGACGTATATATCCGTCAAGACCAAAATCCATACAAAGTGGGTATGACGGATATATCCAGACGGATTATCAGCAGCTACAACATAGTTTCAGTCTTGTATACATAAGACATTTATATAATATTTATTTACAAATCTCAAAAAATATTATAAATGTCGACAATAACACGATCACGTTAGATTGCCGTTTTGTTTAATTACAATATCAAAACAACCAAATAAGAAAGAATTCACTTTGCACTATGGAATTTATCCTGAATCCAGTTTATTCTAAAAGCTGCTGAAAATCCAAGTTGAAATGAAATAATATCGTCGATCATTTCAAAACCATTGATGGGTTATATAAACGGTGACGCACGTTAAGCTCAACGTGATCCAAGTGGGGTATTTTATATACCCTAATTGCATTTATATGGCTTTGTTGTTTTTCATTTTATGACATCTATTGTTTGAAAAGTTGCAGGGAATTTTTTTGGCAAATTTGTTCAAATTCACAAAGAGGCTTCATTGCTTTGACGTAAATTGTGATACATAACGGACCACCCCTTAAATTGCGCAAATTGTGGACGTTTTATATAATCAATTATGGAGCGCCAAAATTTTCCCTATGTTACATATTTTATTAAAAAAATATTATTTAAGCTTGGGGTTTCAAAATAATTGATAATAAATAGTCGGCTGAATGAACGCCTCAAGAGACACTACTGATCCACTCTCCGCAATACAATTTTTTACTCGGGGATGTAACTACCCCACTCACTGTCAACTGACAATTTAATTCAACATGTTTTCGTTTATTCTTCCCGGCTTATTTTCAGATTTAATGTTTGGTGTATTTGATACGATGTTAATGTAATAAAGGGAATTGAATGGATTTTGAAGGCATTTATTGAATTCGATGTATTTGACGCCGAATCAGATATGAAAATTGATACATTCTTCAATTTTCCATTGTTAATAAACTCAATTTAATAATCAAATGTTGAAGTTATATGAATATTGCTCAGGATGTGAAGGATTTCATATTAATTCGACATGCTATTCGATATGGATTATTTATAATTCACCAGCAGTCTATGCTCGGCTTTGCCTCGGATACAAATTTAGTTATAAACTAAAATAGATGGAGGGAATATTGGTTTTTAAGCCACTTGAAGGGTATAATATCCGAGGATTATGGTGTGGTTTTATGAAAAGTCCCGCAGATTAAGTGTAAAAAAATATTTTAGATCGGTCAAATAGGATTGCATAAAAAAACAGAAAGACATACAGTTCTTTTTAAGTATCATTTATGTGGTAATCATCATATTTTTAATTTTTATCTAAGAATTGATTGAAAAATTAAGCTATACTTACTATGGACGAATATTGGTGAATCCAAACATGTATTCATATTTTAATGGACCATTTTATTTCTAAAATAAATTCAACAAAGCTCATAAGGGCTACCCATTGAATGATATCCAATTAATCCTGAACAAGATGCTTTGTCAAAAACCCGCCTCCACGTGCTCGTCGGGATGGCCGCGAAAAAGAAAGCATCTTTTCTCTAAATTCTTATTTATTCAACACGAGAGAGAGAGAGATCTGGCTGTAGGAAGGACGACCTCCCGCAACCAAGGCTAACCGGCAACGGTGCACGCGCAAGAATCAAATCGGTCGGTATGCAGGTGCAATGTCTCCGCAGGACCACAAGAGATGGCGCTGTTAAAATAACACATTGCACCTGAAGAGAGATGGAAGATATCGTTGCTAACAGCGCTACTACGTGGGGATGGTAAATCGTCCACGCCATACATGCAATTTAACACTTTACAATCCGGGCGATTTAAAATTACATCATCAAATTACGTGTTAACGAATCCACGGACTATAAGGAGTTTGTTATTATTATATAAAAGATTTTTGACATCCACAATATGTTGTCGTCAATGAGGAAAGATTTCCAATGTGATTTATAAAATCAAAGTGTATATATTATGTACCCCAATGGGAAAATCTGGGTTCTCATAACATGAATGCTTGATGAAATCTTCTCCAGAGAATAGGGCTCAATACTCATAGTATTACATGCGAGGTAGTACTCTATCTAGGAGGCATAATATTCAGAAAGCTCTATGAAAGAAAGGAACTGTGGGCGACTTTTTGCCTTTCGCCAAGCGAAAGAAAGAGAATAAAGCAGAAACGCCAAGAAACTTCAAGATCTGATCGGCGTTATAGAAAGAGATTTTCAGATATTCAGCCTGAATAATAAATTTCAATTTTAAATATTCACCGTGGCGTATTTACATTGTGCTGCACACGTCTGAAAACTTTAGTTATACATAGAGCGTCTGCAAAATTGCAAATAGCGCCAACGTCTTTTCAAACAAACTCTTCATAGAATATTCACAATTGCGTATATTTCACATTTTGGCTTCATACGAGCGTCGAACAAAAATATGTACGGAGGGCATTGAAAGCGACGTCGGCGATATGGGCCTTAATTGGGGATAAAAATCTGATAAGAGCCGGGTATCCGCCGAAGAATGAATTTATTAAACAGCAGGAAAGCCGACGAGGAGAGGATCGATATGGCTCACGGGACCGGTATTATTTAAAATAAATTATGACCCTCCGGCGTGCCACATTTCCGCTCAAACCATAGGACAGGTAGTGCCGTGTTAATGCGGCCCGAGCTCAACGGGATTGATATAAATGTCTCGGATTACAACCCTTTCTGACCTTTCAGACTCCCCGGAATGCTATTTTATAACAGAGCAAACTTCCCGATTAACACACCTGCTAAAAAATCGCTCGAGTCCTCCATTTTGGGAGGTCACCCGGCGAAAAAAGCGCCCCCGCCACCCGACGAGCGCCCCTCGGTCGGCCATGTTTCAAAAAGTTTTCCTCACTGTCTTTATGGGGTAAGTCTTAAAACTTTGCCAAATTGAGGGTCACGTACGTATAAGTTCTCATTTTCTTTAAATAGACAAACTACAGGGTGACATTTTCGCTAGATAAACCTGAAACATGAAAACAGCACGAGTATTTTTATTTTTGCCGAAATTATTTTGACAGAGTTGATTCATTTCGCAACTCTGAAATTTGCCAGCGAATTTATGAAAATAGCAAAGAATTTATGGTTGTGTGAAAAAAAAGGTTGGCAACCCCTGTCCAGAAAAAATCCATATTTCGAGGCTTACAACCGTACGTAGCCCAAAGACTATAGGAATATTTTGAGAATTTAATCATTTTTTAAAAGTTAGATTTTCATAATTTTTCCCTTTTCAAAAGTAAAAAAGGTGGCAACCCCTGTCTAAAAACAGCGATTTCACTATTTAAGGTTCTAAAAAATAATAGGAACCTAAATTCTATTTTTTAAGTCGGCTAAAAGGTTCAAATGTTATGCTAAATTTACGAAATCTATTGTTTTCAGTCAAATTTTTTAAAAACCATGTGGTTTCAGGCGAAATCTAGCGAAGGCTAACACCTCATATCCTGGAGTTAATTTCGCTATTGATTGATTTGTTATGTGTGAAGATGCATCCAACTCGCTTTTAGAATACATGAATGAGTGATTTGTTTATTTATTGATTTGGATGTGGTTGCTTAGCAACGCGCGCTTAGCTGGAAAGCTACGCGATGTATTGGTGTGGGAGTGAGAGATTAGGATGCGTGCGCTCTCCCTCACTTCGTATAGCGACTGGCGAGCCGCCGAGCACCACTACGCGCCAGCCGTCCAGCGCGGCCTTGACTGACGCAGCCGAACGAACAAATATCCGGACGCCTGACATGAAAAATTGATTTTTATATATATAGATTACATTATTTTACCTAATTATCTCAATTAATAACATTAATATCATCATTAATCACTGGAAAATTAATCCAATCAAGCAAACTACTATTAAGTCCGGCTTGACCATAAAAAATATCTATTATATATATTAAAAGAGGATTATTATAATAAAAAAATATATTGGAATAATCAATTCATCCCGGGATAGAGCGATTTTTTCTCTGGATTATAATAATAGCGAAGAACATGTTAATCCCATAAGTTTTAAATTTAACGTGGACGAATAAAAACAGGGCTTCGAACCGTTATTTTTTACATTTCGTTCCGGTACAGTTCCATGTATTTATATCGATTCGGTTAAGCTTTTAATAATTCAATTTTGATTCATTTAATTCCTCTTTTATAGTAAGCATTCTCCATGGAAAATATTGTTAAATCAAGTCTTGTTAATTATTATTGATTCAGGAACTGAAGTTTTATTATCCATTTCAACGTAGAAGAATTTTCAATTTCTTTCTAGAAAATGCCTTCAGCTTTGGAGCTAATATATTTAGTAGCAAGGATATTGACTTGACGTTTATTGGCTGGAAGTTTGGGAATCCCAGCTTGGAGTACGTCCCACTTTGAGTCTATAGAAAATATATAGAAAAGGGTGAGCTAAATAAAATACAAATTTATTATACAATATATAAAATAAAATAACATTGTGTTATTCAGGGCTTCGAACCGTTATATTTTTCCTTTCGGTTTTGGTCTTCGGTTTCATTCCGGTTCAAAACCCTGGCATTACCAGATGAATATTATCAAATAAATTCAATCAATCAAATTCTATCGTGTAAGACGTTTACCGAACCGAAAAAAGTCAATATTATCGAACCGGTTCAATTCCGGTTCGAAGCCCTGAATAAAAAAACCTTGTAGCTCAATAAACAGGGGATCCGAACAATAATAACGATTTTTTTCGACTTTAGGTCCAGATTTCATTTATGTTTCTCTGTGTTATGAATTTGCCATTTATTAAAATTGACCCAAGCATTTACTTCTTTTATATCTTCCAAGCATTCCATTATCCAATTTATAAAAATGATTGAAGATTACAAGCTGGAATATCGAGCTGGAACATAATATTGAGCACTGTTTTAACAGTACAATTAACAGGATAAAAAAGGGTAAAGATTACAATAAATTCAGATGGATAATGTTATATTTTCAAAGGACATAAGTCATTTTATTTCAGTAGAAGCTCATTTCACAATTAATTAATTCATCGATAAGCAAAATTGTAGTAACTGGGCTGATGAAAAGATATATACACCCAAAAAAAAACTATTGTTTGATGTAAATTTTGGCCACATTTCTTCGAAAATGGTGCTGGAAATGCTATTAATATGAATGCTTTGAACTTGGACTTGATTGAAGTATTACAACTCCCAAAGCATTGCAATATTAATTACATATAGTATTTAGTACATATAGAAGCTGCTATTTATGTGTAATATCCCAATTAATGTTTGTATACCAACTACCTATAAGCGGATCAGGAAATAAATAGAGACAATGTATTTAGCTAAGAAGGTAGCACAATTATGGTGTAGGTTAAGTAGAAATTATGAAAAGAGAAAACCGTTACACGGAGACTTTTCTTGCGACAAAATGGGACACGAAAGCGTCGAGAAACCCAAAACCTGGTTATTAAACGTTATTAAATGTGTTTCTGCAACACAACGGCGACTATTAGCAATGAACAGCGAAGAAAGAAGACACAAAGGAGGCAACCCATGTACAAAATATTCGCAAATATATTTTTTTATTATACAAACACCAGGTTGGTGTTCACCCGATGCTCGGCATCGGCGTCGAACTTTATCACCCGAATTCGATCTCGAATCTCTTAAATTGAGTTCTAAGAAGTCCATAAAACCGAAATTGATCCCGGCGAAGAAACTGCAAGAGAAAAAGGATTAAAATCTCCGCCCAAATTAAAAGCGTCGCTTAAATATGTTCTCGATTCAGTCCCGCCATTATTTGATGATAACTCAAGTGGGCCGGAAGAGGCCCACCCTCCGCTGGGGGCGCCCTCGGAAGACTCCGCCGACCCACCCTCGCAGGGCTGTCAAATAAATTTAAACCTCTATTCAGCACCGCAAACAAACCGGCAATCACAGATACCCTAAACAAAAGCGCCCCTGGAACTGTAGACACACTCGAATTTACAATGTTGCGTCTGCTACCGACCCCTTTCGTATATTTACCCATCCCTTGAAAATAAAAATTATTTCCATGACCGAGAACACCTTTGGTAAATCAGCATGAGGATGTTAAATTTAGCGTAATTTATTATCTGCAACATGGCTACGAACATATTTAACATGCTTTTTTTATATTTAACACATCACTCAATAAATTCGTAGGATTTTTTCACGTTTAACTTTTTCTTCTTCATTCGACTGGATACGCGCTTTTTATACGAGGGTCATCCAGAAAGTATGGTTACAACATTTGTGCAGGATCGAAAAATGCTTGCATTTAATTGAAATTCATAGGATACTTTCTAATTCATGGGACTATTTCTGTAGCCGGGGCAATATTACCAAGAAGACTTCAAGAAATGCCAGTAAATTCTTCATGAAGGTCGTCGAGCATCACCCGGCGATCATTTTGTACTTATCCTTCAATTTTTTGCACACTGATTGGTCTTCCACTCATTAGCTTCGTCATGAGTATCAGTACGACATTCTTTAAACAATCTAACCCACTTCGATACTATGTTATCGACTCATCACATTACTACCCATACAAGTGGGAGTGTGCGACAACCTCTCCATCGGAAGAATTTACAGTGACTAAACAAAATGGCCTGACAAATACGCGGGACCAACTAAATTGACTATTAGGATCCCCCCAATACACCAGTAGCCCTTTGTAACCTGATGCTCTGATCTGTAAGATTTAAAAAATCATATTGCTGGCAATTTCTCCTTCATTCATGCTATGGAAAGAAAGCTTAGTTGACATGATTTGCTTAAATGGCAATGTGTCAATTTAACGGTGACATTTTCTGTAGTTCTGCAGACGTATTGCATCTAGAATAACAACATATTGCGTGTTTACCGTTTTTCGTCCGCACAGGAGGGAAGAATCATTTATTAGCCTTGGCTGCGGGAAGAGCGTCTTCCCACAGGCTGATGGCTTTAACTTCTCTCTCCATAAATAAAATAAATTCGTTAATGCGACATTATTTCTATCAGCATTCGACCACCTCCATTTCACCGCTCGGCATTACTGCAGTCCGAAAGCAGAACGAACCCGCGCGGGAGCGCGACCGTCTTGGGAAGCACGTAGGAGCTATCCGGAAACTCTGCCCTGAATGAATTTGTATAAATTTATTAGAATAGATATTCTATTGTATATACATTTTCAACTTTGATTTAAAAAAAAAACACAAAACAGAAGGAGTCGTCGGTTAGCCTTGGCTTCGGGAAGACGTCCTTCCTACAGCCAAATCTCTCTCTCGTTTTGAAAAAAGAGTTATATGAGATGGACATCTTTTTTTCCGACGCCCGTCAATGCTCATCCAACTGTCCAGCTACATCACGGCCCGTGCATCAACTTACATGGCTCCACCTGCTCCAACTATCATACTTTATCAAAATTTAAAAATATTTTTATACATCTCAAGAAAATGAGGTCATGGTAGCTGCTCTCGTGCGAAAGTTAATTGTCAAAATCATTGAAAAGGTCCTCTATCAAATTTTTCATAATAAATAATATGAACAAGCCAAGCAAGGAACATCATAGATTAATTTTTGACTCTAATAATGGGAATATCGATATGAAACATAATAGATATGGCGTTCAGAATTTCATATGGTGTACTAAATACATATCATGGTAGCGCGCGGGTGTTTTTTTTAGCACGGTAAGGGAAAGGTTGATTCATATTCAGAATATACAAAAAATAAATTTTAAAAAATAGTAGAGGTAGGGGGGGGGTAAAAGGGATGTTCTGGTTGACACGATTTCAACCATTCTAATATTATGAAACTAAAAAGATTCTTAATTAGTAAAAATAGCTCTTTTTTTTACAAAAAATAGTTTTTTTTCGCAAAATGGCGACTATCATTTTTTTCCACTTTTTTATATTTCTCTTAAGATTAAACTTTTTCAAGGTTAAACTTTTTAGATATGTAAAAAAATGGGTTTTTTTCAAAATTCTAGACTAGAATACCCTCTTAAAAATGAATGAAATGGAAATAGGACAGGGCGGTCAAAAATGTTTTACTTTGTTATAATCGCAAACATTTTATATCTCCCGATGGAATTGCTTTTTTCGCACTGCCTTATATTAATCCGGCATACATCAATTCTGAAAGCTCTGGCCGATAAAATTTCGCCTCGTTCGCACGATCAGAAATAGGACATATTGTGGGAATATCCAGGCTCGCTTAGTGCCACTAACAAAAACCCACCCCGTATCGAATGATTCATCCCCTTTTTGTGAATCGCCGGGAATTCCAAAGTAAAGTTTTCCATGGCGAAGTTAGTCACTTCCGCAGACCGGAGCTCAATGGTTGCGTACGCCCCCGTTCACAATCACTTCCCCGGCATGCGAATAAGTCTCCCTACGAATATTTATTTTATATACGCAACCCTACAATAATGACAACCACAGGAGCCTTTATCGTCTGCGAAGGATAGATCAAAGAATAGAGCAGTAAATCGGCCGGTTTAGCACTCCTACAAATATTTTTTTTGCTCGCTACTTCTAAGGACCACTCTCCCATTTTTCGATCAGTCAAAAAATTGCCCTTTTCCCATCGCCTGGCGAGAGTGACCTTTGGGTACATTTTAATGTCGTTTATTGTATGATGTGGGATATTTTTAGATCGTATTAAGTTTTTGAACGTGCCTCGGGAAGCATTGGAAAGATTCTTCAGAAAGGAAAAACATATTCGGAATAACCCAAATGTTGCTCATTTGGAATAATAAGACAGATTCAAAGAAATCATACACGCTTCGATCGTACATCATTCAATGGATATGAGACACTAATGTTAGCAATATTCTTGGTATTGTTATATATTAATTATATATATCTTGAGAACACGTTTCGACCTTTTAACATAAAGGTCTTCAGACTGGATTACAATCTTATAGCACTTGTACTATTAGTATTAATGCTCATAAATTTAGGAAGCCCCATTATAACATTATGCTTTCAAGAATTACTTTGATAGAGAGTATTTCATTAAAATTATATTAAAAAAATACTTAAAATAATATCTATAATATCATATTTCATGTGATAAACAAAAAAAAAATATTTGCTTCATAAAAGTAATCATCTTTGTTCAT
This sequence comes from Stenopsyche tienmushanensis, assembly GCA_008973525.1. Lineage (NCBI taxonomy): Eukaryota > Metazoa > Arthropoda > Insecta > Trichoptera > Stenopsychidae > Stenopsyche > Stenopsyche tienmushanensis. Next base: position 652,492 of record WACJ01000207.1, on the reverse strand, counting down.
TCAAAAAAATGCCTTTTTTTTGGATATTTATTTTGAAAATCATTTGATATATAAGAAGGACCAACATTACAAAATTTAATTCCCTACATTATTCAATACATCGTCTCATCGTGTTGACAACCCTCGATCCCTTTTTGGTGAAAAAAAAATCCAGTTTAGAAGCAAAAAATGATCTTAAATTCATTTCCATTTCGGCTGCAATTTTAAACCGTTTTTCTCTCAGGCTGTGCTCCGTGGACTTAAAATGGTAAAAATCCATCGGGACAATTATGCTTTATGAGGGCTCGCATTGTAAATGCAAAATGGTCCAACCCATTCTCAAATCAAATCAAGACATCAAGACTAAATCAAGACATTCTCGCCGAAATCTGGACGCTTGGAAACAGTGGCATAACTACTAATTGGCGAGCTTAAGCGACGCCTATGGGTTTTAACTGTCTAATCTATTTATACATGTATGCAATACATACATATATGTTTTTCAAATTGTTATATTAACCTTTCCTTACCGGTGATGTATTTACTACACCTCGACTCTAATAATGAGAATATCGATACGAAATATAATATATACGGGGTTCAGAATTTTTGAATTTCTCCGTAATATAATTACGAATCGCATCAATCCATGGGTATCTTAGTCCTTGTGATAGCTTTTGTGAAAATTCGATAAAAAAGATCCTCGCGTTCTTGATTAATCCCTTAAATTTCTATTAGCATTCCTATCCAAATATAAATAAGCAGTAGTTAGTTTCAGATCTGGACTCGCTTGGAAAATCGCTTGCATAAAAATAATGTAGTCACTGTGTTTGAGCATAAACTGAGCTCAAATGTAAGATCTCAAAATACGTAAATATTTTTGAGTCCACCTAATTTATAATCAATTTGTATTATTATCATGCAGTAAAATTACTCATTTATTGTGTTTCGTACTCCGCTTAATGAACAATTTTAAATGTTTTTATTGATTTTTTTGAGTTTTTATTGATATCCCAAAAGTGATGAAATATTTTTTTTTAAAAAAAATATAAACAATACTGGTACAATATATTATATTATGGAGGAATACAAAAATTTTGAATCCCGTATCTATTATATTTCATATCGATATTCTCATTATTAGAGTCGAGGTGTAGTAAATACATCACCGGTAGGGAAAGGTTAATATAAAAATTTGAAAACCATATATGTACTCTATATTCCCGGGATTAGATTCCCTAATTGCAACCAATAGAAGTATGGCAAAAAAAGATGTTTCATGACTTTTGGGATGCACTTTGTAATCATTTTAATGTGTTTTTTATCACACATCTTTAACTATATACCTTATGATTTCATCTGTCATATTTTTATAGAATTTGTATCAATCCCCCTAAAGACTATTTATAGAATCCGCTTTATAATATTGCTTATTTATATCCCTTTGAATTTCAAAGAGTTGTTCAACAACCATGTTATAAATAGAAGGTTGCTTTTGAGCATTAATCTAATTTTTTCATACAGCCGTCGACAATGTATTATATTATATATGCGAGCGGAAGAGATCTCACAATAATGCTACTACGCTCTAAGGACAAGATTTAAGGATAATACAAAAGCCACTACTAAAGCTTCGGGTCTATTTTGTATTTATAGTCATATTGTTCGCGAGGACGTAGCATCTTGAATATTTCAAAAGTGTGGCGCTCATCAAAATTTTAGGCCATCGGATAAATAATGTCCGTTCCTCTCCATAATAATATTATAATTCATACCTAAATAACATCTAAACTCCGATCATTTATTAAAATCTGCTTTAATGACGGCGATAATGACGCTTTAATGACGCTTCGTCCATTGCAAGTTATTCCATGAAAATTGGACGTTGCGTTAGTTTTAATTCGATATTTTAAAAATGACTACATCATAAATTACAAATAAAACGTCCTGAACATTTTGAACTATGCAAAGCCTAAAATTCCGTCTCGAGTAAATATTTATTACGACGAATTCCATTTTAGAAACTTGAAGCCATTTCATACTCAGCAAAACTATAGAGTCAAGTCTCAAGTCTTGAGTACTGTTCGTGACATATTAAAGACCATACATAATTAATGCGCCCAACTTATTCAGTCTGGATGCTATAATTCTTTCCAAGGCGTATTTATCGGGGGTATTCATAAGAAATGTCGTTTTTTTTTTTTTAAAAAATGCAATTGAAAATATTTTTACTTAAACTTAATTGAATTTCACTAAAACTTTTTGATTCAATGTGGCATTCAATCTATCTAACTTTTGATAATACACATCTTACTTTGTAGTAATTCTTCAAACCAAATGAGCGCTCTTTCGATGTGACAGTGGTCCGAAATTCGGACCGGTTGGACACGGAAACTTTGTGGCCCCTTCCTTCAGTTTTAGGGCATTTTTATAAGGTCCTACCCCAGCTACTGATATCAATTAGTGGGCTCACATTATTTTGGAGGCCACGAGCGACTCAAAACTCCTTATTTTCTCCTAATCATAATAAAAAGTATCTATCTATAGATATTTATCCTAACCTAAGCATTTTAAAGTTAAATTAGAATATCTAGCAAGTGGTCGCAAGAAGTAAAGAAAGAGCATGTCCTCGCGTACATTGAATTTTAAATCTACGGTATTTTTAAATATAATAGTACTTATGGACACCCTAATAGTTATGAATAAATTGCGCATTTAGCAGAGCAATTTAAGCACTCAAAAACACAAGATCCTTTTAAAATAGGATCACAAACCTCAGAGAGATTATCAAATAATATAAAAACCGCCAAATCAAATGTTATGCATTTTTTACAAGGAGCATTGTATTTTAGCTAAGGAAAAAATCAAATTAATACAATTATAGAAATGAGATTTAAAGTTTCAGTCAGTAAAAAATGAAATATTTTAGCCTTAATAAAACAGCGGAACAGCGAGTGACAACAGGAAAGCACGAATCTACTCAGGTCATAAAATAATAGTGAGTAAATTTTAAATTGATTATTCGCATGTCCACCACTTATCGTCCATAAAACTCATATTTCTTTCATAATCGTGCAGCGTGAATAAAGCTTGTATATTAATAGACGAACCTTAACACTGTCGACATTTTTGAGCCCCATACTAACGTTTCAAATAGAATCTATTTATTATGGCATTGAAAATAGAAGCACTATCCATAAAATTGTAGACGACTAAGCTGCACTCATTCATAGCTTCCATGGAACTAATAAGCATTCTCAATAAAATACGGGAAGAATTCAGGGATATGCGGAACGATTCTTCGGCACGCAGTTGCGTACGGCACTATAAATCATATTCAAATATTTGCCTTTCGAATTTTGCTTCTATCATTCTATACAAGAGTAGATTTTCTACGTTTTTACATATCAAAGAGAGGTAAGGAACAAATTGAATGTTAAGAAAGACACGATGCTGGCTTCAACAAACACTGAAGCCGTAAAATTTGAAATGTGCTGCTCAGATGTAAGTACGATCTTTATTTTATGCAAATGTGTTATTTTAAAAGAGGATTGCGATTTGAAAAGCTTATTGAATCGATCTTTGTTTGGTGGAAAAAATAGTTTGGCATTATCACATTGACGAAATCTAAACAATCAAGTCATGTCATTGGCGTATACATTTCAAAATGATTGAACTTTGATCAAAAACGTAAATTGTGTACGATCTAAATTCGAATCGAATTCAAAAGAAACGCTTCTTTATTTTGAAAATGATTGAATCCATAATCATTTAGAGCGTCTGTTCTCAGTTTTCAAAATATTTACACGGTGATGCATCAGACTATTCTGCAAATTTCCTCCCACCGATGCCCCAAAGCTGAAATAGATTTGCATCTTTAATGTTTCCTAAAATTGTTCGAGTAATGCTACAAAAATAATCTGGATGGCTATGTAAATCCAAGACTCGCGCTGATCCCACTTTGCTCGGCAGCCTTACTGTTTCGTGTTTATTTCCACAAGAAAAAAGTGCCAGAAAGAAAGAAGACGTTAACGATGGTATGAGTCGGAAGATTCAGAGAACCATCTATCAAAGGATGACGGGAGATGTAAGGGATAATCGAAACGCTTTAGCGACTTTATAAAGACTTGCGGGTCAACGCCAGGAGAAGAGCCTTTTACAACATCCGAACGTTGAAATAGAGCCTTTTGTGGCCCCAGCAAAAGGAGTCTTTATTTGGGATTTTCACTGATTTTCTCGGCATTTTCGAAAGGCAACTCGAAGCTCCATTATTGGCTCCTAATGCGCAATTATTCAGCAAATTGACATTTCAATGAAAACGCCATGCTTTAACATTCAGTCGTGAGATCGACACTCAAAGACATAGTAAACAGAAACAGAAAAATAACCACGTTTCGGTCATAGAAACGAGAAAAAAACACCAGGGAAAAGCTTCAATTTTGAGATGAAGCTAGACAAATATTTGTAGAAATAATGTACCACCAATAAAATATTATTTGTCTGGACCAAAGCGTGAAGTATGCAATAAAAATACCATCTTATCGAACAATTCTTGGATTCAAGTTGTTGAAATGCATTGAGAATCCGGCAGAATTTAAGTTTTCACTCCATTCGCATACAATAGCCCAATTGGAAGCAAAAACGCCAATAATTTCAAATGTGACGATCCTAAATAAAATGCAATATATTATTTATGAACTATTTTCGGAAAGCTGGAATTACCGGCATGAGAAAAATGGAATAGATTACGGTATTATATAGCTCTTGGATGCCTGAAAGCATAACATTATTACTTGGATCTTGGCTCTAATGTGATGATACTGGAAGTGGTGATAATTGATAATGTAGTGGATATCCAGGAAAATTTTCTCCGCGAAGATGTGGCAAATTTAGATCTAATTCTTTTAACAAAAGACTACATCGAGAAATATATATATATTACGACAACGATACTTTGATAGTTCATGGGTGTATTTATTGTAATCAGTTAACCGATATCGTATATTGACTAATAAATTTATGGCTATTATAACTAAAAAATCTTTTATAAAATAAGGGCTATTATGATTGAAAAACCATACAAATATTTTTAAAAAAAATCACCGTAACGACAAATTTAGGAGATCGGAAATATGTATATGAACCTGGATGATCTCGAGCCAGGTTTACCCTGATTTCCTGGATTTGAAAACGTAAATACTGAAGCAATAAATAACGGTACGCGGGCGATGATATTATTTACTATGGAAGTTTTAAGTCCTGAACAGATAATTTACAGCAAAAAAATTAAACATATTTTAACTCTGTATATTATTGTGTATAGCTTAGATCAGGGGTGGCCAAACCGCGGCTGGCGCGTAATGGTGCTCGGCGGCTCGCCAGTCGCTATACCAAGTGAGGGAAAGCGCACGCATCCTAACCTCTCACTCCCACACCAATACATCGCGTAGCTTTCCAACTAAGCGCGTGTTGCTAAGCAACCACATCCAAATCAATAAATAAACAAAACCCGCGCTAAAATGCATGAAACTCTATTTCAGGGGTGGCCAACCCGCGGCCCGTGGACTGCATGCGGCCCGCCTTGAATATTTTTTCAGCCCGCAAGATTTATTACACTTTTACAAAATATATTTTTTCACTTCAAAAAAATGTCTAAAGTGTATCTAAATCTAAAATGGGGATATATAATTTTAAATGCGGCCCGTGGAGCTATGATGCATTTCCAAAGTGACCCGCAAGATCATTTGGGTTGGCCACCCCTGACTTAGATTATAATTAAAAAGAAATATTGGAAAATAAAAAAAATAGTGCGCTGTCAATGAAATTTGTGTGTTTTTACCAATATTTTTTGTAGTTTTTTGGTCATTAAATAAAAACGTTTCAGCATTTTTAAATAATTATAGGTCAAATGATGAAGACGTTTATTGTTTATATGCCTGCTAAATTTCATAACGAATACTTATTCAGGGATTGTAAAAACACTTCCGTGAGCTTGGAAAAAGTAGTTTTTTAAGTAACAAAATAGAAACATCCCTTAATAAATAATGATAATTTTGTTACAAACTCATATATTCCCTCTCTCCTGCATGAATTATAATGTTTATCAAAATAATTATATATTTACTTTAACATGCGTCGAAGATCAATAAGAAACCACCACATTAAAAATCTATTCCTTAGTAGTCTTTTATGAAGATCGCCTACGTCCGAGATATATAGATATGAAATATTCTTTCAAAATACAAATGGAGTGTCTTATTTTTCTAAAATTCAATCAGATAGGAAGCTTCTTGATCCCGTCATTGAAGAAAAAGGCGATAATTAGCATCTTGCGTTGCGCAACGCGTAATTATTCGATTTCATTTAAGCACCCTTCACGAAAATTTTGGGCCCAATCAAACACTTGGGTCTTAAAATAATAAATTTAAAAAATAATAAAGAGTAGCATCACCGAACTGTGCCTCAAATCTCCTCAAATTTTCACTTGATTTCAGGCCTTGGTTTACGAGAAACCGAATAAATACGCGTTAAAAATTTTTTTTAAACGAATATCGTAAAGAACCAATGTTTAAGAATATTTTTAATCAATTTCAGGTCGATATAAATGAAATTCGCTCGAAAAAGTTATATTGTAGATCGACAAGGAGAAACTGCGCTTCGCGAAGCTTTTTCCAAGCTTATGGAAGTACTTCCACACGCTCTAAATGAGTATTCTTTATTAAATTTGGCAAGTACATGTATAATAAACGTCTTCATCGTATAGACTACAATTATCTAAAAATATGCATAAGTGTTTATTTAATGAACGAAAAACTACAAATAATGTTGGTAAAAACACATTTTTTTTTTATTGCTTACTACTTATTTATTTTTTAATATTTATTCTTAATTATAGTTTTAACTATACACAATATTATACAAAGTAAAAATATGTTTCATTTTATTAGTACAAATCACTTGTTCAGGACTTAGGACTTCCGTGGTGAAAATTGTCATTGTTCGCGCACCGACATACGTGACTCCTCCCACTCCCACTATCATACTTTGTCAAACTTTAAAAAAATATTTTTATGTTTAATACTTTTCGCATAAAAAATGTTTTAAAATCCATCACTTTTAGGTCTATTCAAATAGAAATGTCCCTTAAAATAACAGAATTTAATACAGTATATATTGGTGTATTTTAAGGGTTGAAATTATTTTTCACATCTAAAATCTGAAACCTTCTTTTCTATCCATGGGAAGTTTATGGAATATGGATAGCCTACATTCGATTACAATAATGGCATTATTAAATAAACAAGTAGTGGTCATATATTTTGGGTATACAAAGCTTCAAAGTCATTACACATAATGGAATGATAAAGAAAGTTAGTTTATGACATAAATAACCATAGGATATATATTGCTTCAAATTTAAGTATGTCCAATGTGTCTTCAATGGGGTTAAAAATGACCCACGTCATCATAATTTATTCCATAAGAACTCAAGCATCGATCACGCATACATAATACATTAAATAACTAATGTTCTTCCCCTGTCAGCATTTGTCTGAAAGTGCTACTTTCGTAATTTATTGCGTCAAAGAAGGCCGTATAAATCTTCAGCGTTTTCGGCATACCTAGAATTTAAATAAATTTACATGTGGTAAATTGGGGGGTAAATGGAGTGAAAAGATAAATTTATTACGTTTCATATCGAGTCTTCGAGGGTTTCATTCCTCATCCGAAATAAACACTCCCAGCGAAGAATTAATTCGCGAAATGCTTCCTTTTGAAAAATGATCAATCTCACCCCCCCGCGAAAAATTGTTACTCGCGTTCCACGTCCGCGTCAATTACCCACGGGGTGATTTATTACGCTTTTTTAGCCTCGTTCGAATACATCACATCATCGACGTGTTAAACTTTGCAGACTTGGACGCCGAAAAATACGTCTTCCAAATATCGGAACAACATGAATGATTTATATGCATGAATGAAACATTTCGCAGCATAATTTACTAAGACGCGCCGGATTCCGCTTAATGAATGAAATTTAGGATTCAGGCTTTCGTGGAATTCATCGCGATGTTTCCTTTGTAGATTCGCACTTATTTTAGACTTCAAATAGATTCCCTATACAGGGCGAAATTGCTCTCACTGTTTACAATCCCCGAAGACAGCGAATTGCAAAGGCCAGAGGAGGAGATCGGATGAGAGTCAGCTGCCCGAAGGGGTGCAAAAAATACCAGCTCGTTTCTGTCAAATACAGTGCCTACCCCACGTACAAGAGCTATTTTCAGAAATAGAGGGAAATACGGAATGTCCTATCCCATGTTATTCTATGATGTAACCCAGAAAGGAAGTTGATTTATGAGAAACGGCGGTTGGCGCTTTCAACAAGACATAAATATAAAATATCGCTTAAATTGCTTTACTGCGTTCGAAAGCGTTTAGAGTTTGCTTGGATTCTTTGTTTTTTTTTTAATAATATATCTGTTATAAAATATAATAATGGAAGGCTGAACATTTCGCAGAATTTCAGTCCCATAACTACCCTTTTGATCGTGACAACTTTTAATATAATTTCTGATTTATACCCCGTTGTATTATTCATATTGAAATTCTAAGATTTATTAATTGATTCCGCAAAATGCTGTGCTATTCAGAATTGCTCTAAACTAAGCTAATGATCAATACAAAAATTAGCTGAGAATCGTTACTGTATTAACACTTTATAGCCGGAGCGTTCCGCGTTAAATTTTCGCAAGAAATTTATAAAACTATTTATTCGTAAAATTGATATAATTCTAAAACCAGCCAATTGATTGAAATTAAATTTTATTGTATTTTAATTGAATAATCGCCAATTAAATTTAAATCATGACACATCAAATAAAATGATGTATTCGTTAACTTTTATTATACGGGTCTTTCAATAAAAACGCTCGAAATTTGTTATTAAATTTATTGTAAATTATTTATTAGTATATGGCAAATTTATACACTTGAACCTCTTTTTGTGCGATTTCAAAGTTATGCGGTTTTTTTTTAATATCATAAAGAGTATGTGTCGAGATATTTTGGAAAAAATAGGAAATAAATCATCAACAGTAACCGAAATTTGATTTTTTCCGAAGAAGGGAGTGATTTTGAGTCATATCAAAAACATATTTTTGAAGATATGAAATCTTCTATGCTTTTTTTGGCTTGTTCTTCGTTATTGCAGACCAGGGGTTGCCAACCCAAATATAACAACCCGTTTATTCCCATCCATTCGTCCAGCAGCACCATGGTCCGATATATTAACGGACCCGTGCGCTAGCGCGGCCATCCTGACGAGCACGTGGGGGCGGGGAGCCGCCCGGGGATTCTGCCCCCGAGATCGCCCCCGCGTCAACGTTACAAAAACACATATTTTTCATTATGCAAGGACCAATTAAATATTTCACTCAAATAATATTAATTGTTAGCATAACGTATTTATGTTACATTTATTATTACGGCAATAATACAAGTTGCCTCCTTATTTAATTTAACACTGTAAAAGTATATTTATTTAGGGAGAAAAAATAATTTTAAGGCAATGATGGACCAAAATTTATACTCGGAGAATTTATAAAAAGGCAATAATTCATGTGGAACCACAGGAGATAGGTTCGTCCCTCTTTAGGGTCCTTGATAATTTCATATATTCCCAAAGCAAAACATTTTATTATCTATGGTGGCGTTCGAGAGGGTCATGGAAGAAATCAAAGCACACTGTTTCGTTTGTTGTGGAAGAAAGACGCTGGAATACAGAACTAATTCCACAGGGGCAATATAGTATTTCATTGTTATAATGATACTGAAATCTCTTATTGAATGACGAATTGATCAATCAGGATTTGGTAGTATTCGTGGAGTGCTTATTTGATTTAATTGGCAATTATTTGCTTTTTGATGCTATTCCATGTTTCTTTTTGAAGTACACGGATAATGTTTTCTATGGCAGTTCGTTATGGAAACAAAAGGCAACCGCATAATTAATAGTTTATTTTTGGCATGAAATATTCAAGATGTGTATTTTCTTTGCATTTTTTTATTTTCGTATCGCAGCTAGGGGATTATGATCTTTTTTGTTCCGTTTTTGTGTGCGAAATTTGGCGAATAAGTTTAAAAAAAAAAGAAAACATTAGCTCCTCTCGCAAACGTTCTCCGTGACGAACGGGTTGATTATCATAAACTTGAAGAAGATATAAAAAATAATAAACGAGCTGTTTGAATTTATATGCAAAATTTGTGCTTTGTTCAATTTGCGCGATAATAATAGAGGCTCATAAAAAATCTCAAGGAGCAAAAAAACACTTAAAGTGATTAATGTTGCGAACGAAATAATTTTGTAAAACTCGTTTTTGCAGATTTTGAGATGATAAAAAATATGGCGCACAAATAATAAACACAGTTCTTTTGTAAACATTTATTTTAAAAAATCTTAGAGAATACGTAGTGAAATGTTCTTATGAACGACGAGAAATTGATGGCCTCAGGTATTCCCGTGCACTCTCAAGCACGGCATTGATATTTTCTACAGACCTTGCGTTACGATGACGTACGGGTGTTAACTGATTATTTATAGAATTGATTGACTTCAATTTGAAAAAAAACACTGAGCATTCTTATTGAAATAAATCTATAGCCTCCCGCCATTAAAAATGTAGCTTTTTTATTAAATTTTTGCACCGTTATTCAATCGCTTTTTACGATGTTAAAATATTGCGTTACGACCGCCCCCAGGGTTCCCCGTGGGGGATGAAAGGTGAACTGTCGCTGAACGACACTTAACCCGAATTATTGTTTGAGAGGCAAAATGAAATAATTAATTTAGCTCGTCATTCGATCTGAGCTAAAAAATACACTTGCCCGTATAATAAGATCCGATGATCCGTTTTTCGAGATTAATTCGTTACAATCTGGGGAGGGGATGTATTTAAGATTAATAGTGTTATCCTTAACTGGGGCAGTACTTCATAGGTATGACGGACCCTTCCGGATTGGGGGCAAATTTGTAGGCTCACATCCGACCTCTTCAATTTATCTATATTGTTCACCTTGATTTATTTACTTCTCGAAAGGGCACTTTATCTTCATTTTTTGCGGTTGAGATATTATCCACACTCGACAATAGATTTATACCCTCCATTAAAATTACTGTTGGTAAAACATTGCTAAAATATAATATTCCATATTAATTCGCCCTGCAAAAGCACACATATATTAAGGGTTTATTCAACCCCATTAAGTTCAATACTGACCATCTATGCATTTTATTTTAATGGCTTTTTCAGCTGCTGGAATAAGTGCATTCTTTAGTTAACTTAAAACTGCAACATTACTTTCGTGGAATTTACAGCACATTCCAAGGATGATCATTAATAAAATCCTGTTAAATCGATACTCCATTACCCACAGTTGTAACATTGTATAACGAATATAAATTACATTTAATTTTTCATTTGGAAATTGCTGAAAATGAATCTTAAAAATACCCAAATATTCTATAATATGCTATAAGATGCGGCAGGGTAACTACCTTTTTTTTAGAATGAATCCACTGCATGATCGTTATTAAATATACATGATAAAAAACATTAAGTTTTATACTTCCAAATAAATGACATTTTATTATTTTTAAAATAAATTTCGCTTCAAGGTGCGCGTTTTAAAAAAGGAAGTTTCCATGCCGCACTCTGTATTATTTGGAACTTATATCACTTTATCTAGTAAACTATGTGTTTAAAATATATTAATGTAATTGATTTTGATTGTTGTTTCTGTGGTTGAAGCTCGTGAATAGCTTTAATATAACCATATGATAAATAATTACATATTAACACATTCCCGTCGGGTTACGCATGGCGTTGTGATTTGCCTGAAAAGGATCGTATTAGAACTTTTTAACTAGCAAACAGTTTCTAGAAAATTTTGGATAAAATGTTTAAAACATCTCACTCTATGTAAATGTGTGAACATAACTTATAGAGTATAATGATTTAATTGTTTTATAATGGCTAAAAATGCACAGGTACATCTCCCGCCTCTAGCGATTAGTACCTATAATACGCACATATGCGTATCCCGACGGTAATGTGTTAAATAGAATATTTATCTTAATTATATAATCAAACTCATCTATAATACTTTCATAATATTAGATATTCATCAAATGCATATAAATAAATTTAATATCTTTTATAGAAATGTGTTCTGGAAAAGGTCGCGATTAACGAGGGATCGCGATCAATGGGGGAATGCTAATTAATCACTTGGTTCTACGCTGGAAAAATTATCTAGTGTTATTTTTTTGGTCATGTAATCAAAAAATCCGTTATTAGTAAGCTTTTTTTATAAAAGGAGCGCCAAATCTTCTCTATAACTCTAAAATTGTAGACATTTTGTAGAAATAAATAATCACCCGAAGCAAAACTAAAACCAGTAAAACCGTTATTTTAACCAGAAAGATAGCCTTAAATCAGGGGTGGCCAACCCAAATGATCTTGCGGGCCACTTTGGAAATACATCATAGCTCCGCGGGCCGCATATAAAATTATATATCCTCATTTTAGATTTAGATACACTATAGACATTTTTTTGAAGAGAAAAAATATATTTTGTAAAAGTGAAATAAATCTTGCCGGCTGGAAAAATATTCAAGGCGGGCCGCGGGTTGGCCACCCCTGCCTTAAATGAACCAAAACCAAAATAAAAAAATAAAGTTTCGAAATCCCGCTTTTTATGCATGTTTCCAAAAATTATTATCAAAGGCTTAGTTTTAAATTTTATTTTTTATAATTTTTACAATGATCGATAATTTCTGATTTATAATAAAAATTGCATTGTTATAAAAAAAATCATTATCGTTTTGTAATTTATTCATAAATCTTAGCTTGACTAAAATTTCTGGTTATCCAAATGGCAATGATTGGTTATGCCTTAAATCGATTTTCGGGCGTGAATTTTTCTGCCAAATATTTTGGATCCCTGCAGTGAATAAAATAAACATTTTGCAATAAATTTTGATTGAAAATTTAACGACATTTTCTAGCCCAATTGCTTCGGCGCAAATTTGCACCGCCCGTTCTCCCAGGGGTTGAGGTTTATTTGGGTAGCGAATGCCTTTGCCACGGCAGCAAGGAAAGCCGTACTTTAATTTGTCATCCGGCAGGTCTCATTAGACATTCAGCATAATTCTGGTGACACGTTGTTCAATTTATTTTATGACTTTGAAACGAAGCAGAGCAACAATAAAGGACCTGCCATAGAAACTATTAACAGGCGACTGAGCAGAAAAGGAACTTTCATAGACTTCCTTTGGGGGCTGAATGTTAATTTTGTCAGCATTTGCACTAAACTTATTTGACTAACTGCATTAACGTCTTGCTTAACATCCATTTAATTTATTTAGGATCTTTGGATGATGTCGCAATAGCAAAAAATTAGATATATACATGCCTATTTATCACAATGCTTCGTTAGCTCTGAATATATTTTTTTTGGAAATACAACATACAAGGGTGAGAGAAAACGAAATTAATGTGGACTCATATTTCAAGATTTGCGTCAAAAAAATCTTATTTGTCTCTTATTCCGATCTCATTTCCACATTAATAAATCGTATCTTTTTATGCCGAAAGTATGACACTGAACTATAATTATGTACATAATTTGGCAGACTTCTTTGAAACTATTCAGGTGGATGCAAAATTCCTTTTATCTGGGGGGGTGTATTATGAATTAATGCTTGTCTCGAAGACTTTGAATCAGAATTTGAATCAATTAATCTTCTGAAGGATCTGCGAGCATCTCCCGAGTGCTCGAAACTTTCCAGACGAGATCCAGACACAGGGTCTCTTTAGATTTTATCATTCTGAAGGAAAATTATACAGAGAAAATTAATTAAGGCAGGATTAAATATATAATTAGGCTACGCACATCCGTCCTGACCGTTTATCTATTTAAAAATTAAACCATCTGCGTATCTCACAGACATTAAAAAATCTATAAAAAATTCACAAGCAAAGAAGAAATATTGCTTTTGCATCATTATCATAAAACTATGAACACAGTCAATGCATAAATAGATTGTGAATGATTCCAATCTTACAAAAACCAACATATTGTATAATATAAATGGAGCTAGCTTCATTTTTAAGCTCAGAAACTGAGCTAGAGATACCACTCTTTCAGTTTATGAGCCTTTGATTGCTTTACTATCACAATACCTGTAGCTTTTGGGCTTCTTCAATACACTCAAACTTCTTTTTGTGCGATTTCGAAGTTATGCGGTTTTTAAAAGTAGTTATTTATTTATTTCATGTTATATTGAAAAAACTTGACTTAAAAGTAGTTATATTGAAATCTTTAAACGCGTTTTATTATTTCTACCGGATTTATCTCTAAATTTATTTTTTAAATATTTAAAAAAAAATTAAAATAATGACAAAATAAGGCCAAAAAATGATTTTTTAATGAATACATTTTTTTAAACAGTCGCCATTTTTTTGAGTAAGGGACTATAGTGATATCGTTACTAATTATAATTATATTGTCGGAAAGAGAAAATCTACATAGAACAATTATGACATTGACATTGGGTATACTATTTCTACCGAAGAAGAGAGCGATTTTGAGTCATATCGAAAACTTTTTTTTGTGCGATTTTGGGTATATTTTATATAGCTGTTTCAAAGTTATGCGATTTTTGAAATCCATGGAATGCATCTTCACTTTTTTTTATGTAAGTCATAGCTTTTTTTGTGCTATTTCTATTTGTGCAATTTTCTGCGGAACGCATCTACCGCATAAAAAAAAGTTTAAGTGTATTTTTGGAACGTATGTATCAGCTGCAAAATTGTCTGTAAATCCGAACATGGATGAATATACTGAACAATGACGTTCTGGTAACATTTCTTTCGAAATACTTTTTTTATTCTGGTGGATAGTTCCAAAAAAATAAGTCCTGCCTAGTGAAGGTTTGAAAGTTATATATATTTGACAGCAATAATCGTCCTCCTACATTCTTTGTACTTTGTTAAACGTAATTTCTCATATAAATTCTATGAAAAAAAATCTGGGTCTGGTCAGACCTCTTTCATTGACTCTAGGTGTATAAATAGAAATATCCTTTTTTCTTGAAACACAAAGATCCCCAACTTTTTTTTAAATTCTAAATTTTGTAAAACCTTTCAATAAACAAAGGTAGGGAGTTTAGGCAAGATCTATACATAGCTACTGTAGCGTGACATCTTCGTCTCTCTTTAGGTGCAATGCGTTATTTTAACAGCGCCATCTCTTGTGGCCCTGCGGAGACATTGCACCTGCATACCGACCGATCGCTTCTTGCACGTACATCGTTGCCGGTTGGGAAGTGACGCGCAGGATTTTGGAGTCGAGGAGAATCGTTGGTTGGCCTTGGCTGCGAGAGGACGTCCTTCTCGCAGCCAGATCTCTCGTGCTGAATAAAAGATCTCGCCAAACTTACTTATGAACAGAATGATTAAAAAACTCTAAAACAATATCTTTCTGAAGATTCTGAAAAAAAGTTGATGATTATAATATTTCCTCAAATTTTAGCGCCATTTGAAAGCCTCAAACAACATGAACGGTAGATTCGGTGGTGCAATAAAATCATTTGCATACATATTGACATCGTGCCGGTTGCAATCGAATCGAATTGCGTTCGAATCGAATCAGGTCATTCGATTTGATTTATACATATTTTACTGACATAAAAATAACCGATGTGGGAATTTCAAATATATCATCCGTTCAAGTGGTCCTTTGAGTGATTCAAAACAGACGGACATATCAAATTTAATACAGTCAAATCAAATCTTGATAATTCAACGTCGACTTGGGTCTCGTGACAGATATCCTCTGCAGACATCCTTCGCTGAATTCCTAAATATAGAAGCAAACGCCGTTTATAATATGTCATATCAAAATATGATGTAATTAAAGATAAATTTTACAGCACGGTACAAACGCTATTCCATGAAAGTTTACATATAATGCAACTTAATTTCTAGTTGTAGACAACTCACGTTCACATTCTGAAAATTTGATGTAAACTCTTCTTGAACTATTGTAAGGGGAAAACTTTAGCCATCCACCTCATAATCTAGATTTATCTCACCCCCTATTGTATACAAACAATTTAAATCAATAATCTTGCAGTGCTAAAGACAATGGAGACATAAGTTAAACTGTAAAGTTTTGAGCATGTATTATATATATATATATTATATATATATATATATAATATTTTTATTTATAATTTTATTTACGTTGGCTCGCACTCTATATTACTTGTATTTTTATCTATTTTACTTTTCACGTAATAGCAATCGTTAGCAAAAATATAAAGCTGCGTTTGTGTAATATATAAAAAGTGTTACTGGTTGCTGTAGGCTACGTATATACACAGTAGAAGCGGCGTGGCGCATGCGCTTTATATCTCTATTTACGTATGTGTGCGATAGAGACGCAGAGAATAAACACGATTCTCCCTCTCTTTCCAACCAACTGCTGCTTGGAATTTCACTTTCTGTTTAATTCAGCTCAGTTTGCCTTACCCCGCCTATCAAAGTTTATCTTTAAAAACGTGTTCCTGTCCTCAATCATTTTAAATTTAAAAAAAAAACGAATGTCTATCTAGGATGTTTGTATTATATTTTGCAATATATTTTTGACCTAAAACTTGCACATTTGTCGTATAAATTAATTCTTTTGCACGTCCCTAGAAAAAAAATCCAATGGTGTCAGATCTGTAGATAGAGCGAGCCACGGAATAGGGCTGCCAAAATAATAAATTTAAACGACAAATTTCTATTTTTTTTATATAAATCGCATAAAATAATAATTTATTTAGATCAAAAATACATTGTAAAATACAAAAACAGTAATATATATATACTACAATTACAGATTAAATAGTTATGATGATTTAAAGGTAAAATTTTAGATATTTTTTCTAAATGTAAAAAAAATATATATATATTTCGACAACCTTGATACTTAGGATATAGGACTTATGTGTGAAATCTAGTAAAAGTTGTTATGTCTAAACCCCCTAAAAAAAAATCTCATTCCATATGCAAAACACCATATACGAGCAATTATCTGGTGGAACTCTTTTGAAAGAACGCAAATGATTAACACATTGGCGGACACATGCAGTCATTTTTAGTATGTTGCATGGGGCACATCCAATAAGTCTATGTATACCGTCTTCGAAGACACTTCAAAACCACTTATAACATCGACGAAACTTATCAAATAAAATCACGTAAAAAAAAGTTTATTCCCAAAATATCTTTGCATAAATTTAGCAATTTTTTTTAAATAATCTTCATAAATCAGATTTAACAGTCAAACATTGCAGTAGCATCCGAAGCAGCATGAAACAAAAATTGAAGTTGTAAAATTTAGAAAGAAAAAGAGTGTATGTCTGGTTATTTGTTTGCATTTGTCAATGGAATTTATCTCTTTGCAAAAGTATTGAAACTGGATGCATATTTGATTTATGATGCCTAATAGAATATTCCATATTTCGTATAAAATTCTTATAGAAATGAGATATAACCGTTATTTCTATGTCATGACACAGCTTATGTGCTAGCGGAACAGGAACATTTTGTGTAATATTATAAATATTTACTTTTTATTATATTTGGGTGCTTTTTTTGCAAATTTGTAAAGCTGAAAATCGCTCCGTAAACACTAATATATGCAAATTGAATATAATCCAATAAAAAATGAATACGATCCACTGCATAAAAAAGTTGAGAACAAATGCTTCTCACTCCCATCAAAATGAGAGTTGCGTCGATAATCGGTGTTTTGAGATGAGGCGCACACAAATTTGAAGTGTCCATCAAAGCGTTAAACCAAACGAGGCTTAATAAAATGTATAACGTTTTCATAAATATTAAATTTATATAATGAGCAAACGACGACTGTTTGTTTTGCCCAACATTATAAAACGCGTTTATATAATTTTTGTCTGCCACGTGGCGATGAAACCCCAAAATTTTCGAGTCATATAATATCATTATACAATATATTTAACACCCTTTGATTTCGGAGGTTCAAACATTTTTTTATCGTCTAGAATAATTAAATTGAGCGTCAAAGTAGAGAAACTGAGCCTTTCGGAAGAATAACAATTCGCTTTGAAATCTCAAATATTTTTATGGCGTTTGATCCTTTTGAAATGCTCCACCTTTTCTCGTTTCGCTGATTTCCCTTTGTGGTTAATTAATTATTCTTCAGAATCAACAGTAAATTGTTTTTCATTGGTTTCAGGTAAATTGGACCACACGGAGAACGCGTTCCGGGGAACGAATTGTTTTTTGCGAAACAATGTCGGCGAGAATTTACGCTGCCCGTTAGCGCTTCGAGAATTTCTAGAATTTCGCTGACGTTATTCGCTTCGGCACGTCGGAACTCGAAACATCCCCGACCACAGATGTACTATGGCGTGGTGATTCGCAACATCGAGAGCATGTTATGGATCGATGTGTAACATGAGAACGTCGACGAGCAAATATTTGGACTGATTGAAATATGTGGCTCAATCTGTTTGTCGGGCTGCTCTTCGGCGCGGCCAGTTCCGCGGCAGCTCCAACTTGCGGCGGTGTATTGACCGCCAAAACGGGCATCATCAACACGCCAAATTTTCCAGCAGCCTTCCATACGCCAATCCACTGTCAATGGCTCATATCTAAGAGCGAAGACGACAACAATGCCTCGATCGTCGTCTATTTGACGCAAGTTTTCGTGACCAGTGGACTCAAGTTCACGGAGTACTTGTACTACGACGATGCTTACAAGGCTGGTGCTAGAGTGGTGCACGAAGTCAGTGAATCCAGTGCGACGCATGTGAAGTGGTTGCAGGTAGCTGGACCATTCCTACTGGTGGAACTGGTACTCGGGAGGCTCGAAGGACATCATTTGAGGGCTTTGCCCAAGCTCCTCGATGTCTTCGGATTCAACATAACTTACGAAATAAGTGCAGCCGCTAATCCAGTCAAACCATTCCAGTGCAATACGATCGAATGTCGATTTTTGGGCCACTGCTATGCTAACCACAACTTTTCGTAAGTACAATTTAGTTATTTTTACAATTTGTTTATGTACCTGTAGCATCAAAGCGGGAGAGATCTCGGGGCAGGTGGGAAGGACGTCCTCCCGCAGCCAAGGCTAACCGCTGACTCTTCTCGACTCTCGCCTTTTGCGCGTCATCCCCCAATCAACAACGGTGCACGCGCAAAAAGCACTCGATCGGTATTGCAGACGCAATTTAAATT
Source organism: Stenopsyche tienmushanensis (assembly GCA_008973525.1). Taxonomy (NCBI): domain Eukaryota; kingdom Metazoa; phylum Arthropoda; class Insecta; order Trichoptera; family Stenopsychidae; genus Stenopsyche; species Stenopsyche tienmushanensis. Next base: position 633,182 of record WACJ01000207.1, on the reverse strand, counting down.
ACCACATTGCGCCTAGAGAGAGACAAAAGATGTCGCTGTTGATCTGGCGAATTAAATCTGCTCAGATAAATAGCGTCATTGCATGGTGAAGATAATTCATCCCCGCTACATACCTTTGAATTGATGATTCATCGAAAATTAATTGTATGCATTTATGAGTGTCCCAGAAGTTCAATAACTTTGATGCCCTGTTTATAGTGAGAACCGTCGAGCTTCTCAACATAGCCATCAATCGCTGACTCCATCTTTTTGATAAACTAAACCCAAGGGAACTAAATCTAGCGAATAGGGTGCACGAAGAAACAATTTGAACTCATTGTGTGTCTTGCATCGTCTTGATGAAACTGTAACGTTTAAGGCGGGAGCTCTCTCGGAGGCAGAGCCCCCGGGCGACTCTCCGCCTCCCCGTGCTTGTCGGGATGGCCGCGCTACTGCGCGGGTCCATTCTTCTATCGGACTGTGATGTGACTAGCCGAATGGATGGGAATACGAAGGGCGTCAAATGGAAAGACTCTTCTCTAAATAACTATTTGTTCCACACAAGACTGAGAGAGAGATCTGGCTGCAGGAGGGACGACTTCCCGCAGCCAAGGCCAACCGACGATTCTCCTGACTCCCGCCTCCTGCGCATCACTACCCAACCACACGCAAGAAGCGATCGGTAAGTAAGCAGATGCAATGTCTCCGCAGGGCCACAAGAGATGGCGCTGTTAAAATAGCACATTTCCCCTGAAGATAAATGGAAGATGTCGCTACTACGTGGAAATGTTAAATCGTCCACGCCACAAAACAATATTTTTTTGCCAAATGCGGCTGCTCCTCCCCTTTCAGTCCATTATTTTAAATATTCCTTTATTTTAGATATGAAATGATGGACCCATGTTTTAACCATGGTGGCATCCAGCTTACGCACGGCTTTCTCGTATACAAATTTTCAGTCAATATGTGATGTGCAGCACTCTTTGAAATGTCTACTATATCGGCTAGCGCAGAGAGGCCAGCGACGGTCAAAAGACGAAAGATAGAGAAAAGAGAGAAGAGAAGAGAGAGAAGAGAGAAGAAGAAGAAGAGAGAGAGAAGAGAAGAGAGAAGAGAGAGAGAAGACAGAGAGAAGAGAGAGAGAGAAGAGAGAGAGAGATGAGAGAGAGAAGAGAGAACAGAGAGGAGAAAGAGAGAGAGAAGAGAACAGAGAGAAGAGAGAGAGAGAGAAGAGAAGAGAAGGGAGAAGATATATAAAAGAAGATAGAGAATAGATAGATATATATATATAGAGATATATATATAGAAACATATATAAATATATATATAAATAAATATATAATATATATATATATAATATAATATATAATATATATATATATAATATAATATATATATATATAATATAATATAATATATATAATATATAATTTTGTGGATTTTCTTCACCATTTCTGGCGTATTCACCTCATTTGGTCGACCACTGTGTTGTTCGTCTTGACAGCTCGTATGGCCTCGCTTAAATTCTGCCATCCAATATTTTACTATTATAAACGAAGGAACAGACTTTCCCAGAGTAGAATCTAGTATTTGATATTGGTTAGAATAAAATATTTAAAATATAAGTATTGTATAACATAATGATCAATAAATTCACTGATAATGTTTACTATGCTGCCAAATCAACACTAAACAACATAGCGTTTGTATATTTTTTTAAAACAACAACAACAAAATGCTGTTATAAATATCTTTCATCCCCCTAAAGGTGTTAATTCCGCCTGGGAATAAATTTGAGATGCTGCCTAGCCTTGTTCTATATAAATTCAACAATAATTCAAAGTCCAGGCCAAATTAGTGTTCCTTTTATTAATTGTATCCGTAGTGCTAAGGGACTCGGGGTGTCTAATTAAATAATTTATTCTCAGTAACGAACCGAGTTATAACTCAACAATTCAAAGGTGACAATTCCGTTAATCCTGTTTGCACTATTATACTACCTGGCTCTTGAAAATGGACCTTCGCTGATGAATTTCGCTTATTTTGATTATTTTAACAGTATTTTATTCATATCTGAAAGCACTCTAATTAACGTGATTACTATCAAGAACTGTCACTGAGCAGTGAGCTTAATATCTTACCGTCTTGTTTTTAGTTTGTATTTGCTCATTCTTATGAAAAAATTCGCTGAACGAATATAATGCGAAATAATAATGGCAATTTTATATAAGTTGTAAATCTCATCCTATAAAAAAATATAGGGAGGAATGTCTGTATAAACTTAATATTTGTTCCATCACTTTTGCTTCTGGTATAAACTGTTTTTAATAGCATCATTTAAAAACATCATTTATCCAGGTTTTTTTCTGATGATTATATTCAATCGGAAGATATTTTTAAAGCATCTGGCGATCTTTGATTTTTCAATGAGTCTACCTGCTGCATTTGCACACACCATTATTGACGCGTTCTTTACTAGTTTTATACCCAGATGAAGTATTTTCATGACTTGATGCTTTGTTGGGTAGTTTTTTTTTTTCATTTTAAGTCGATCTCATCAACATCTATATATATAAAAATCAATGTGTGCCTGTCCATCTGTCCGTCTGTCTGTCTCTCCAAAATTTGCTAAGGTAAACAAAGCCTTTTGTTAACTATGCCGAGAGGCGTTAATGCTATCAATATAATGTTCGTCCAAACGCTCGGCTGCGTCAGCCAAAGCCGCGCTCGGCCGCGCCGTGGTGCTCGGCGGCTCGCCAGTCGCTATACGAAGTGAGGGAGAGCGCACGCATCTTACCTCTCACTCCCACACCAATACATCGCGTAGCTTTCCAACTAAGCGCCTGTTGCTAAGCAACCGCATCCAAATCAATAAATAAACAAATCACTCATTCATGTATTCTAAAAGCCAGTTGGATGCATCTTCATACATAACAAATCAATCAATAGCGAAATTAACTCCAAGATTCGACACGATATGAGGTGCTATCATTGCCTCAAAATAAATTAAGGACGAATACGAACATCAAAATTTAAAAAAAACTTTAACAATTTACAGTTCGGGTATTCAGCGCTAAAATTCATGAAACTCTTCTTCCTTCGTAAAATTGATATAATTCTTAAACCAGCTAATAGATTGAAACAAAATTTTAGTGGTGCTTCCAAAAGAGCTTACTGCACCGATATATTCAAACAAAACAGTGGTTTTCAATATGTGGTACGTTTATCAGCGAGATAAATTCAAAAGTGATTTTTTGATATGAATTGTATGTAAAGGCATTAATTAAATGACACGTATTATAAATACACGAACAAAACACAAGGATAATATTCAGTTCATTTATCATTCTATGTAAAAATATATTTTAATTGGATATTTTAACACTGAAAATTGGCGTGCCTATAGTTCTTCTCTGAAACAGAAATCCGCCACGACATGTAGCAACTGTACCAGGTTTTTAATGAAAAAAAAGATGAATAATATCATCGGAGCTACAGTTTGAAATGCAAAATTTAAAAAGAGGTTATGGCTCAACGATTCCGACTGATATGCTATTCGAATTAAAACGTGTGCAGTTTCCGGTGTGAGCATTAACAAAGAATAGAAACACACAGGGTATGCGTGCATGCTTCTCACATGGACAGCTGTATGCGGGCTGCTCTCGCTCAAATCTTTTATTACCAGACGGTGCACACCAACCGGAAAAATATTTTGAATCTAAACGTACTTCATTAGCACGGCATAAGCATAATCTTTGGGATGAATATAACAACAAGATGGGGAGCCTCCTCTGACCTGAGATGTGTGATTGATCCCCCTATTCGGGAGCATGCCAGCCAGCTTGCAAAGTGCACAGCATGGTGCAAAACCGTCAAATTAAAATTCCATGTCTGCAAGGACACGTTCCTTCTCCACTTCTTGCGGCCAATTGCGCTCTGAACTCGGGGGGAAGCTAGCTAAAGATTCTAATTTTACTTTGAAATTCTAGGCTAGGATAAATAAATAGATGAAAACTGCTTAAAAATTAAATAGAAAAAAATAATTATATAAATATATGTTGTTTAGGGTAGGGAAGAGTTTTGAGTCTTACTTACGGCTTCGAAAAAAATGAGAGAAATAACAATTAGTGGCGAGCCCACTAATTATTACCGGTCGCAAGGACCTCTAGATGGAGATCGTAGAGAGCCCTGGGAATGCATTTTCCCTCAAAACTTTTACAAAAAGCCCTAAATGCCCTAAAATCAGAGAGTATGGCCACAAGGCTTCCGTGTCCAACTGATCCAAATTTCGGACCACTAACCCAACGAAGGAAAGCCATGCCCGAAAATGTCCACAGAACATGGTCTGCATCCATGAAAGGATCTTTGCATGGAAACTATGAAGTTGTTGAAAGCCCAGGTGCTGCCTCAGGTGGTGTATAACTGAGAGGAAGAAAGTGAGAGGTGGAGGCCTACGACCGACGCAGATTACCTCTCCTGCCATCAAAATAAAGCCGCTTCCTTCACGCGAGCGCGTCTTAGGCTTCTATCTGGATTTCTCTGAATATTTGGGATGAAAGAAAAAATAGGAAGTTTTCTGTCCAACAAAAAGAATAAAGTGCAAAACGAAATTCAGAGAGCTTACGTGATTTAATGCTCAGCCTGCATCATATCGTACATTGAACAAACCAATAGATATATCACCCACGGGGTGACAGTGCATCAGAACGCAGTCTTGAAATTGAATTACAAACATGGTATAAAGAACAATCATCACATCAATTTTACTGGTACAAAAACCATAGTAACCGTCGAAAATTTCGGCATCAAAATTGCGAGAGAAGCGATGGAAATCCAAAAACGGAGTAACTCCGTATTCAACGGACGAGAAGACGGCACTGACATACCCAGAACTTGGCTACCAATTTTATCGAAAATTAAGGCACCAATAACCAAGCAAAAAAATCTGAAAGTGCAAACAATCTAGCACGAAGCGACGGCAATGCACAACCCAACATAGCACTGGACGGAAGATGCTCACAAGGAGCATCACTAAAACGATCTCTCAAATAATTACTAAGCGCGATCGTATACACGTTTTTCTTTTCTTTAAGTGTGGCATTGCAACGAATGCCGGGTATTCGCTAGTATATCATATAATGTTTGTGTTATTAATTTTAAAAATAAGGTAATTCCCCTGCCGCATCCTACACATAGTGATCTGTTTAATACATATTTCAGTATTTATTATTAGAAAAATGTTTGATTTGTTATTAAAATTTATATCTGTCGTGGTATAGGGATATTTATATGCTTGGGGTTTCTATTTATACTTTCAGTCCGCGTTTGCCAATACACTTGTGGGAAAGAAGATGGATTTGTTTGGAACTATGGAAATATTTTTATAAAACGCCAAGTGTAAAATGTCGCTATCCATCATGGCGCACATGTGTCGGCCTGATGCATTGGAACAAAAACGAGAAATTAACCTGCATTTTAGATGAAGATTCAAAGCCGCCATATCTCAACGTCTCCCGTGGCGAAAGATATTGCGAAATATTTGAAAATGAAATTTAATATTCGCTTAAGGATTTGCCTGCGTCTGCGAGAGCCAAACATCTCCCCGGGTATACATATTGAAAAATCTCCATACGTTTTTCAGTTTTGCAGAGCGGATATTGCGAGGTATTCGAGTGTTTCTTTAGGAAATTATTGTGTTAGCCAAAGCGACCGTGGCGAAAGCTCGAAAATTTACAGGCCCGCCATTTTCTACCTCAGTGCCTTCGTCTTTGATGCGGTTACGGTTGAATTCAATTAAAGCGAAGTTCGTTAATTTTATTAGAAGAAGAAGAAGAAGAATAAAAAACCGGGTACGTTTTTGGCGGAATTAACAAAACAAACTTTGAAGGACTTTATCAGTTAAAAGTCCACCATCACGTTTTGTGATGTTTCTGCCTTGCTGGATACGCTCAAATTGGCGAGACTCGAAAGTTTCGCTCGCAATTCTGTAGCATTCGAAGCTTTGTAAAATTTCCACGACCGGATTCGTATTCCGGCATTGTAAATTTTGTCATTCTGAACTTCTCCCCGTACAAATTCGCGTATCGATTTCATCGCTGATTGTCCATTATGTCGGATCGAAAAATTCCGAAGAAGTTTCATGCTTGATGATTCATGAAGATACGCCATAAGAGATTTAATGATCATCGTATAATAGTCTAAATTTGTTCCCTAATAATAAATAAACATTTATATATGCAATATTTTCAGCTGAAAAATCAATTGCGTGTACTTGTTTTGGGCTTATACTGTGTTTGCTTAGGTTTCCAAATTTATCTCGACCTAAGCAAACTTGATTCCAAACTAAAAACAAGCACTAATGTGGAACTACGATTATGAACTTCCATCATACGGCAAAACCATAATATAATATTGTAAATAAATTATTCAAATTGTCACAAAATAAATGTATTTAGATTTTCATGGAATCTAAATTGCTTGGATTGCTTGGAAACAGTAGCGTAACTACTAATTGGCGAGCTTAGGTGATGCCTAGGGGCAATAACTGTCTAATTTATAGATCAGTACATGTATGTATTTCAAATTGTTATTTTAACCTTTCCCTACCGGTGATGTATTTACTACACCTCGACTCTAATAATGGAGTAATCGACATGAAATATAATAGATACGGGGTTCAAAATTTTTGTATTCCTCCGTTATATAATTACGAAGCACATCAAAGTATTATAGTGTATAAGTATTCATCTGCAGCGACGGAAATAAATAATTTGTCGGGAAATCGGGAATTTTACGAGTTTTAGTCCGTGTCTCAGCAGAAAGGAATTTTATCAGTCACATTGATGGTATTATATGAAAATTGGGGTTCACGTGGTCATCAATTTGAACTAGTATTTAAATATCTGATGACAACACCCTCAACAAGCGTACATTTTCAGCAGCAGGTTGCCTAGTTATCAAAATCAGATCCAGACTAAATGGCGAAACATTCGTCTTTCAAAGTGCGCCCGTCATCACAATAAGGTTAAAAACCCCTACTCTAAGATTCCTATACTAGTGATTACCCAGCATACGTTGCAATGCCACGTCTCGCATAATAAACTGCGTACACAAACAATATTTTTACTATACTTATGTTATTTCCGCAAGTGTAAACAATAAGTTAACAATGTTTTATCACAATCGGACAAACAGTATGGCAGCGCATTAAATACGGACAAACAAACATTGATTTTTATTCATTAGACTATGCCTATGTTACTCGCGCAATTCTTAACAATAAGCGAACGAAGTCTAATCGTAATCTGATGAACGGTATGGTAACGCATTACATACGAACAAACAGAGAAAAAAAATTATATATTAGAAGATTCAAATCATTATTTAAAAAAAAATATCAATTTCAAGCTTCAATTACTAAAAAATCTAATATCTTAAAAAAATTCTTCAAAACATGATAAACATGTACATAAATGTATGGTTCGTCTTTGAAGTCTCGCAATTGGGCTCACTCTTTCTTAACGCACCAAAATAAATGATTTCTAATAAAACGGATATTTTTCTGATTATCTACTTCTATCGTATGAATGCTTTTCTCGGATCTTGTAGTTGAACAGAGCACATAGACTATGGTCGATCGAAGCGCTTTTATATACGATAGCATTACATCATAAAAACGATAAGCGCATGCGTCATGCTACCTCTACTGTGTATAGTGCGCCTATTTTATTATATATTACACAAACACAGCTTAATCTTTTAGCTAATACTATCTATTAACAAACGACGGAAACGAATCAATGCATAAAATCAACTTTTCCTAGCAGCTAAAAGCTAAGAAGTTCAATGCCTGGACTGAAATTTTGATTTATTTTTCAAATCACATATCTTTTAATATCTTTTAACTTCCAGCTGCCATTATTGATTTGCCAACCAAAGAAGCTTTTCACTAAAATATCACCGAATGGTTTGACCATTCTTTTGGATCATTGATCGTCCATCCTCCCAGCGACTCCCTCTTTTATAGCCCCATGTATCATAATATTTATGTTCGAATCCAATTTGGCGCCAATCCGATATTGTGGCGTCTACCGACCGTTGCTAAAAATGTTTTGCACAATTTCGTCATCAAAGACAAACCAATGCTGTTTCGAAACTAAAAATCAACAAACACATGTTGAATACGCATACAACATCTTATTTTAATCCTATTAAATATGGAATTTGATGATATTAATGTATTTCATAAGCACGGGCGTGTTAAAATTAATAATTAAACTTATTAGCAACCCTCGCCATACCATCCGGGAATTGTGCTATTGGTGTCGAGAAACTATAACTGGCGAAACTATATTATGATCGAAATTATGATATACTATGTAGGACTATTATATTGTTCAATAATTTCAATTGTTATAGAATACCTCCCTTTACGGCCAAGATACGTTCTGAAAAAGTTGGCCGTAAAGGTGTTCAAATTGCTCTTCGTTGTTGTAGTGCGGTTAACGACAATTCATATGGAAACCAAATTTCTTGTATATTTAACCTTTACTATGCTAAAACACCCGCACGCTCCGATGATATGTATTTGGTACACTATATGAAAAAGTAAGTTAAAAACCACAATATTATCGAGTCAAGTTGTAATAAATAGTTTGTTATAAATTTAAATATTAAAAACGTTGCCGGTTTCAGGGAGATACTCTAATTTCAATCATAAGCCTGGATTAACCCAAAAAATATTAGTTTGGGTGCTTCGTAGAATTTGCAAGGAATTATCTAATTTGATTTATTCAAACCAAATCTAACAGTCACATTTCAACATGAAATGCTAATCTCCATAATGCAAAAATGACCAGGAATAAACTTCAAGATTTAAATTAAAAAGTTTTCTTCAGGCATGGCGTCCTTGGATTATCATATGTTCAGGTCTTTAAAAAGTATCCCATCCAAGAAAAATGAAAATTATGTTAAAAACCCTCTTCTAAAGAAAATATAGAAAGCTAATATTGAAAATTATTATACTTGCATAGTCTACATATTCTACACATGAAATGCATTACCATCGATTTTATTCTTTTGTACTACTCAATCTCGCTTGAGATTTTTCATGGGGCTAATATCAGAATAAAATATACAAAAATCAATTCGTCGACATAAATAAACAAGACCGTTATGCTCGAAATCACCATATTATAACCCATTTGAAAGTTTTCACATTCGGCCCGAACAAGTCTCATTAATAACTATGAAAAATTGGCGATATTATCGCATTGTTAATTGACCAGAAAAAATTCAATAAGCTGAAAGAATACGGGAAGGCTATATAAGGCCCACATCTTACCTAGCACTTGATAATATTATCTTTTAAGAGCGATGTAATATTATATGAAGGTAATGGCGTGTAAAAATTCTTACGTTGTGCTGCCTAGAAACTTAGACGTTAATGTCTTTTACGGATATAATATGGTCGTGTTCGTATTTCCTATACAATAAAGTATTTTATTTATATCGCTTTTGGCGCAGCGAATGTATAAATTCGTAATGAAATTAATATGAAAAATCGCAAAAGTCTAGGAAAATCGCCATCTGGGGAGGGTTTCATTGCGTGTTCAATTTCAGGGGGAAATAATGCTTTTCCCGGTTTTGGTGGTTTGAGTTGGATTGATAGCAATGTTATCTAAAATATGGCAGTTAATGGGGTAATAAGATGATAATATAGAAAAGGTCATATATTATTAGATGTATCGAAAAGTCTTTGCCGATTGTTTAAGAATGAAAGAATAAATATGATTTTGATTATTTTTATTTGCAAAATCTTATAAAACATAATTTCCTTTATAGTTATAAAGGAAATTATGTTTTATACTACATATTATTTTCTACAGGTTTTCGAGTATTTGAGTCAAAATATATACAAATATGATTTTAGATTTCAGTTGCATTTCGAAAGCGTTTATTTTGTAGAGAGAATATGCCAAAAATTGAAAAAGAAGGTAATCCGTTGGAGCCGGCTTTGGTGAAAATGGAGGGTGTGGAAGTTCTTTTTCAGCCACATTTTTTTAATTGCCTTTTCTAATTATTGAAATTACACATTCAAAATGAAAAATGCCTTGAATATTCCACCAAACGCGTTAAAAATCTTGCGGGTCGTCAATCCAGGTTTCGGAGTCGGAAATGGTTACGACTTATGTTGTCAAAAACAACCCATTTTTTTACCCTCAGTCATGTGTAGCGTGGGCGATTTAAAATCCCCACGCAATAGCGCTGTTAGTCTAAGCCAGGGGTGGCCAACTCGCGGCCCGCGGGCCGCATGTTTTTCCCACCCGCAAGATTTATTACACTTTTACAAAATATATTTTTTCACTTAAAAAAAAATGTGTAAATCTAAAATGGGGATATATAATTTTAAATGCGGCCCGTGGAGCTATGATGCATTTCCAAAGTGGACCGCAAGATCATTTGGGTTGGCCACTCCTGGTTTAGACTTTAGAATTCTAAGAATTCTAAATGGTCTATTTACGAGAAATACACTAATTCTTAGAATTTCCAATCGCTTAATTCTTAGAATTTCAAACTATTTAATTGTAAGAAAATCAGTGACGTTCTGATTTCCAGGATTCATAAAATTGATAGCTTATTTAGGATCAAAAAAGATAGGATCTTAAATTTATTCCAGGATTTTAGAGTGCAATTGAGCAATATTTTTAAAGGACGACAATCAAAATAACTGACATTGTTATTGCAGAATAAAGAAATGTATGGTCTACCACACGAACATATTTTGAACAGACATATTCATATTGAACAGATGGACTAACAACTATTCAAATTTATACTCGTTTAAAAAGATTATCTTATAAATTCGGTGATAAATTCTCGATCTGGAAAAAATACTGGAAGACATTGTTATATTCACAAAAAGTATTTCTCAATCTTCAAACAGTATTCAAATCCTCTCGGGAAAAGAAGATTCAAGCTTTGAAGATATGAAATCTTCTATGCTTTTTTTGCTTATTCTTCGTTATTGCAGTATAGTTTAGACCAGGGGTTGCCAACCCGCGGCCCGCGGGCCGCATGCGGCCCGCCTTGAATATTTTTCCAGCCCGCAAGATTTATTACACTTTTACCAAATATATTTTTTCACTTCAAAGAAATGTCTATAGTGTATCTAAATCTAAAATGGTGATATATAATTTTATATGCGGACCGCGGAGCTATGATGTATTTCCAAAGTGGCCCGCAAGATCATTTGGGTTGGCCACCCCTGGTCTAAGCAGATTTAATTCTCCAGATTAACAGTGACATCTCCCGTCTCTCTTCAGGTGCAATGTGTTATTTTAACAGCGCCATCTATTGTGGCCTTGTGGAGACAATGCACATGCATACCGACGGATCGCTTCTTGCGTGTGCACCGATATCGGTTGGGTAGTGACGAGCAGGAGGCGGGAGTCAGGAGAGTCGTCGGTTGGCCTTGGCTGCGGGAAGTCGTCCCTTCTGCAGCCAGATCTCTCTTTCAGTCTCCGAGTACGGGCTCGGTATGTGTGTCTAAAACATTTTCCTTCCTTGCACCCCAAAAAAAAAAGGTTAGGTTAGGTTAGGTTTGTACGGCCGCGTTTAAAATCAACAAACCACTTCTCTACTATTTGTCTCGATGGAACAAAGTCTGTTAACACTTTTCAAACCATTGATTTACTTCAACTGTATTTCTTCCCATTAAAAAGCAATGTTTTATCAACCCACGAAATTCAGATTTTTTCCATTGTTTGGAAAAATACAATACAACTGATAAATAGAACTAAAAGTCAGAGTGTTAATAAATTTTGAACTGTATTATTTGAAGGCTGATTTGTCAATAGTGGCACCAACTATTTGTTATCCCACAAAGTTATTGAGTGATGTGTTATGCGTGTACAAATTTTAAACTGCCATCATGATCGAAAACTCGATGGTTGATTTATTCAGAGCTGTCAAACCGAAAGGCTAACATGGGCCAAATAAAAAAAATACGTGCAAGCTTTCATTAAAATTTGAGGTCCTGTCTAAGCGCGGTTTTCTATAAAAAATTCACTATTACGCGCCATCAGGGCACACACCTAATTGGTATTTCAACCACGTTGCCGCATAAAAGAATATCGGATATATCAAAGGATGAACATATTCTTTGAGAACTTTCTTAGATCCCTTAAATTACTGGTACAAAAAGGGCAAGCCAATGTTTTTTTCTTATCACTTGGCATCTCTTCTCTGCTATTTTTTTCTTCTTCTTCAGAGGGAATAGTGATAGCAGTGATTACTTTCAAAACCCACCCAAAGTAAATAACTCATAAGTACTTACTCACCGATAAGTAGGAAATCCAATCCCGGGATCCCGGACAGTTTTATGTGCATAAGAATCCCGGGATTAGTAAACGTAATCCCGAAAAAATCGGGATTGAAATTTTTATCTAACAGAAATTTTACACCTCCCCAGCACATTGAAAGCTACTAAACATTGAAATCAGTGGCGTAACTACTAATGGTCGAGCTTAAACGACGCCTAGCGGCAGTATCCATATAACGGTACATTTATGTTTTTCAAATTGTTTTATTAACCTTCTCCTACCGGTGATGTATTTACTACACCTCGACTCTAATAATGAGAATATCGATATGAAATATAATAGATACGGGGTTCAGATTTTTTGTATTCCTCCGTAATATAATAACGAATCACATCAAAGTATCATAGTATATAAGTATTCATCTGCAGCGACGGAAATAAATAATTTGTCGGGAAATCGGGAATTTTGCGTGTTTTAGTCCGTGTCTCAGCAGAAAGGAATTTTATCAGTCACATTGATGGTATTATACGAAAATTTTTTGTGGTAATGCCATGAAAAGCTTTTTTCCAGTTATTGAACCAGTGCCATTTGTAGCTATATAAGTTAATTTTGTCAGGGGTAAATTTAATTTTGTTGTTTGGACTGAGCCGCATACGGATTGCGGGCCGCGAGTTTGACACAAATTCTGGATTTATTTGTAAATTAAGTAAAAGGTGCCACACAATCTCCTGTTATTTATTTATTATTTTGTGCACAATTTCTTATAATAAATTTACAATTCACTTTGAAAAATGATATTTTTCGTATGTGGCCAAAAGACCGCTTAAGCTTTATTAACATATTTTCATAGAAACATTCGTTTGTTTCTGTTTCGCAATCCATCGATTCATTTAATTAATTCAACCGTAAATCCTGGTTGTGGTTGACATGCATGATAATATTCCAAGCTGTTGTTGTCCTACGCAAACCCATCGATTCCGGAGCTCCACCCCACTCTGCGCCTTGCCAGCACCCCCCTTGTATGAACAGCATTCAAAATTGAAGCATCAAATATGCGTAAAGGCTCACTGACACATATTTCTGTTGTACGAGGGCCGGCACCGAGAAATGTGTGTAATAACAGTATGATTTAAAATTCAGATCCGGCCCTGCCACTCTGTGATATCCATAATCGAAAGGCCGACTTTGGCCCGAAGTTGAAACTGTTATGGCCACTTTGCGGTGATTACGCGGAGGGGGAGCCCAAATTTGGTCCAAGTGGCCCGAGTTGTGTAAGTCCTTTGTGCGCCCAAAGGCGAGCCCGTCTTGAGGCTCAATGACCCGAAAAGTTAAACGACCCTGTTTCAATAGGAAGCTCCCGTAAGGATCGTAAAGACGCTGGCCATCCTCGAGACGAATCCGGAACCAGCTCCACCCTCCCCCTAGAAAGAAAGCTCATCTTTAATTAAACCTATGCAAATGTTTACACGGCCGACTTCCGCCATGCCAAACAGAAACCTGATTAATATTCATCTCCAATCTAAATATTTCAATTAATTTAAATACCAATTTATTGATGATATAACAACACACAGCCTCATTTTAAAATTATACCCAAAAAATTAAATAAAACACAAATAAAATTAAGGCATTTACCTTATAAATGACCATATAAATACCATATGAACTGCCATGCCACGCGGTCAAGCCCCGCCCCGTGAGCCCCCCACCATGCATGGAATTATTTCTTTTACCTTAGCAAAACCGGGCATGCCATTACCGCCTCTCGACATACTTGACAAAAGGCTTTGTTTACCTTAGCAAATTTGGATCGGACACACATTGATTAATATATATATGTAGTATATCACTCAATAAGTTCGTATGATGACTAATACAATGATTTAAGGCTGGGCAGCGCTTTAAAATGCTTTGGTTTCATTTGGGGTCATTTTAGGCAATTTCTTCCATTTTTATTCTAATACTTTCGTCGATTGCTACCCACTCAGCTGACTGCCAATTCAACTCTGGAGTGTGATAATAAATCCATGTTTAATCCATTGTCACATACCGTATGAAAAAATCCTTTTTATTGCACTAAAAAAGCTCCAAACAGCGCTCCGAATTATGGACGCGTTGTTTTTAATCGGCTGAGAGCATTACCCACTTCGAACAAAGCTTTCTCGTGGATAAATATTAACGCAAAACGGTGAATAGTACTGACTGCACTAATTTTAAGATAAAATGTGTTTGTGTAATATATAATAAAATATATACAGCGGTATTTATTAACACATTACATGCGGAAAGCATATTTTTATGAATTACACTATCGTTTGTTTAACATCAGCTATAATGTTATTTTGCGATGTTTTTTGCCTATGAGAATTCATTAAAACTATTTTTATAGAATTGAGCACATTTCCAATATGCAAAGTGATTATTTTTGATTTTCAAAAAAAATATTTTGCAGTATTTATTCTTATTGCTAAAATACGCGTTCCATGGGTATATATATTTTATTAAGATAAGCTAAGCTTTCATAATTTTCAAATTAAATGTAACATAGAAAATTAAATTGCTAATGGTGGAATATTTGGTGAGTATCGTCTTGAAAAAGTACTTAAATATATCGATTATTTAAAAGTTAAAATATTGACGCTGAAAGATTGCCCGTCTAATTGCGCGCGAAGTGACTCCCCGCACGTAATGTGTTAAATTCAATAATATCTTTCACGTCAATTAATACAAAATTACGCAATTTATATTCTGGCCAAATTTTGCACTGCGTCTATAATTTTTCCCAGATGACTTTGACCAAATTGTCGGCGGTTGTTTTAAAGTGGCATTCAATGGATTCGTGTCATAAATCTTGAAAAAAAATTCGAATGCTTTTCATACAATTGGGCGGTTCCACCCCTTGCTCAAATCGTTCCGCTCGTCATCCCCCATTTTCTCGCATTTCCCTACCCCCCCGCTACTAATTAAATGGACGTTTTTATATAAAATATGGCCGTGAGAATTTTCTATTCCCTTTGAAACTTTAAAATTATTAATCCACGTGTAAGCTTCAAGTTTTTTCGAACGAAATTTCAACTCTTTTCTATTGGAATTTTATAAGATCAATCCCGTGGGAGCCTTCGCCGCTCGCTACTCACTCATTGTCAAACTTTCAGCGTGTCTTCCTTTCAATTAATCCTTTAATATGAGATTAAATTTATCATTAAACTTAAACACTGACATTTAATTAATCATGTGAAATAATTGGATATTTCGTCGTATTGCAAATTACACTATCATTCTTTGATAAATTCGAGCCTAAGGCTATTTATATGAATAGTCAAGTCTTGTCCTCTTAAATTTTACTAATAAATCGACGATAGCGCTACCCAAAAAAGGGTTATTCCCATACGTCTCTCTATTATCCGTGTGCAATGATCCAGGTAGTCTAACATTTGTCGACTGAACCTTTTATGTCAAAAAAGTGTGCTTATAGTTCTGAGTGCTTAGCTGTCACGTACCATAGCAGGGTCGAATTTGACCCACATATTACAATTTTTATTTCAATTCAACGTGATAAGATATAAATATAGCCTTCGATCTGATATATGTACGTCCATTGAATTGAACTACATTGTGATTGAAGAATTTTGTCTCAAACAAGTCTCAAAATACGCCATTAAAGGGTTACATGGATTTTGAAATTTATATTTTTATCTAATATAATAAAATATCAAGAATATTTTTCTAAAGTTTCAACTCAATCTGATTAAAACTTTAAAGATTGTATAAATATTACACCTTTTTTATGCTTTAAATTTAAATTTATATGTCGTCATCTTCCATTCAAAGCGCTAAGCATTCACAACCCGCCGAATCTGACACCAGTGTAACGTTGAGGCGGGGGCAGAGTCCCCGGGATCATACTAGCGCACGGGTTAATACTTCTATAGGGCCGTGATGTTTCTGGACGAATGGATGGAAATAGACGGGCGTCGAATATAAAGACTCTCTTCTCTAAATAACTTTTTATTCCACACACGAGAGAGAAAGAGGGAGATATGTCTGGCTGCAGGAAGGATACCTTCCCGCAACCAAGGCTAACCGACGACTCTCCCGACTCCCGCCTCCTATGCGTTACTACCCAACCGGCAACAATGCACGCGCAAGAAGCGATCCGTCGGTATGCAGGTGCAATATCTTTGTAGGGCCACAAGAGATGGCACTGTAAAATAACACATTGCACCTGAAGAGAGACAGAAGATATCACTGTTAATCTGGCGAATTAAATCTGCTCAGATTAACAGCGCTATTGCGTGAGGATTTTAAATTGCCCACGCTACGCATGACTAAGGGTATTTTTGTACTACTCCTTACTACTCTACGATAAAACCAATAAAATATTCCAATTCCTAGAATTTCTTCCAATTGGCTCATTTCAGAGAAATTACCTAATTCTAAGAATTCTACACTATTTATTTCCGGGAAAACCACCTCCGCTAATTCCTAGAATTCAGTATTTCTGAGAAAAATCAGCGAAATCAGCGTTTGGCTCAATTCGCGAACACGATCCCGAGGTTCGAAATATCGGATTTAATCAATGAAGTGTAGAAAATAATTGATAAGAACTTTCGGATCATTGTGTGTTTCATTTCGGTTCAGTTCCAAAAACTTATATCTGATTCATTTTTTCGTTCGTCGTTCGTCGTTCATTCGATTAAACGTATTATAATTAGAACTAAAAATATATATTAATATAGTTTATTAAACGAAAGGATATTGATTTGATGCTTATTAGCTGGAAGTTTGGGAGTCCTAACTTATAATACCCACAAATTGAAATCTGTGAATCGGTTTTCAGTTCAGTTTCGGTTCGTAAAACATTACCAAAATGATTGTTTTTGATGATCTCATTTTATGCCAATTTAATAATATGTTTTTAAACAATTTCAAGAATGTAATTTCATATGAGAATTAATAGTTTTTGGCTTAATTAAATTGCTGCGGGCGTTGTAATTTTCAGAAATGTATTTTTCCATCATTTGCATAATTTCTTCCGGATGAGACTGCTCTAAATCCAACTTTGAATTAAAAGGTTTTCCTCTCCGCTTTCATCGTCGGTCCGAATAACATTTAATTATTCGCAAATTCTTAAATTATTTCATAGAAAAAGCTCATTAAAAGTGGCATTCCGAGAAAAATACATCGCTAGCGCGAATCTTGCGGGGATAAATGAGTTTATCGTCAATCAAATTCGTCACAGATGAGATTATAGAATGTCGATCCGATTTAAATACAGGGCTTTGGTCTTGACCTTTGATGAAGGCTCAATGGAAAACTTGTGCAAAGAATTTGATTAAAATGCCTTTAGGGAGCTTTCCATCGGTGAAAAATTTCCACGATTTTCGCTGACATTAAACCGATCATTTTGCGCTAAACGAAGATTATTGGTTTTCGGCAATTTCACCTCAATCCTCAATCAATATTAACGCATATGGTTATGATCATATTTTGAATTTGTTAAATTCGATCGAATTTCATGCCTTTAAATTAGTCAGAAAAACGGATTCGATTGTATGGAGGAGAAAAATGCTTTGACGTCAATCATAACTCTTTCCTGACGTAAAAAGGAACAAATCGCTACATTACCTTTTCGAGAATAACTGTCAAGAGCAGACAAAATATAAATATATATTTTTGCGGTGCTCTTGTATATTGTTGCGTATTTCCTTTCGAAAATTGATGGAGTGAATGACTAAGACGCGAAATATTTTCTTTGTAGATTGTACGAAAATATAGCAAAATGGATGCTTATTTTGGATCGTTCGTGATTCGAATCGAATGGTTATCTATTAAAAACGCTCAATCGTTCTTATAAACATAGACATTGTATAGGATCATCCAAATGTGTGTCAACATTGATTGATATCGCTCAGAATTAACAGCAACAGCATTTCCAGTATCATCTTCGAAGAAATGTGGCCCAATTATTCCATTTACCCAAAATGCACACCAAACAGTAACTTTTTTAAGATGTAGATAAATTTTCTGAATAACACGAGGATTTTTATAAACCCAAATATGATAATTTTGCTCATAGATGAATCCATCCATTGTGAAATGAGCTTAAACGCTAAACAAAAATTTGCTTAAAAATAATAGACGACTCGTTCGTTGTTCTAAAATAATGTATTATAAACGTATTGTTGTAATATATATCTGTCCATGTTTTAAATTGTACTATCTTCTTCTATAATAAAATGGATTATATCATTTGAAAAAAATTTGTTTGTAAATATTATGTAGTATTGATATTTAAGCATTACATTTGGATGATCTTTTTATTAGACGAGTTCAGAATTTAACCCGCTGTATCGACGCTGGGTCGTTCAAAAAACTGCCATCTATAATAACATTCGATAATCCAATTTGGTGTCTTTCAAAGGCAGGAAGCTCATTGATCATAATACAGGCCCAGAAACGTTTCAATATAAAATGGCCTGGTAAAAGCAAAAAAAGAAAATCGTAGCAAAATCTCCGCCCCGTACGGCATAATGTGATCGATGGTCACGTTGTGTGTGCAATTTTTCAAATCGTCAGCGACTTCCGGCCGCCACGTATGAGACCCTCCCAGGGGTCTGGACTGCCTTTTGAATACCTACATTCTTCGCGTCCGTTTCCGGCTGGGGGGAGGAGGGGTGGCCCTGGTCCAGGTGGCCACGACCTTCGACCCCGCCTCAAACTCCTGTTCCAGCAGCGACCTCTGTCACTTGTCAGGCGGACGCGTGACCGCTCCTCTGCAAGAGATAGGACCCGGCCTCCAATAACTCCATTGCTTTTGGCACCTATCCGGAAACTTTCCATCTCTGCGCCTGCTGTATGATCGAATATCGGCAAGGGTTCGCGACACTTTCCCATCAATAAATATTGTAAACGCAGACCGGGAGGATACGATGTGTTTACAGTTATAAACAAGGGTCAAGACGTGAGACGTAGTTATTAAGAAGTTTGATTAGTATATTAACTCGAATCCAACTTGCGATCCACTTTTTGTCAATGAAATGATATACAGGGTGCGTTCCGAAAGTAATGCATTTTTCTTAAAGTAATTTAACGCACCCTGGAAGGCGTCTTCGGGGACCTCTCATAAGGCCTTCGTCACGGCTGATTGGATCTCTTCTATGGACGATTGTTTTAGGGCTGCCTTAATCCGAGGGAACAAAAAAAATCTGCTGGGGCGACGTCAGGACTAGCGTTGGCACCTTGTGTTTGGCCAGGAACTCACGAACTCGTAGCGCGTTGTCGTAATGGACGACCCTTTTTCGGAGTCTTTCCAGCACATCCACGTAGTAGACAGCATTAACTGTCTGTCCTTGAGGAAGAAACTCTTTATGGACCAATCCTTTGCTATCGAAAAAGACAATGAGCATTGTTTTTACTTTTGATTTGCTCATTCTTGCCTTTTTGGGCTTAGGGGAGTGGTCGGTGTACCAATCAGAGCTTTGGCGTTTATTTTTGGGTCGTATTCTAAAGCCCAGATTTCATCACCAGTGATGACATTGTCCAAATAATCAGGTTCAATTTCAACACGTTGCAAAAGTTCACTTGAAACGTTGCTCGATCGTCGATTCCATTTTTTCCGTGATCGGCGCGGAGGTTCATAATAACTGACGTCCTGCCACTTCCACAGTTTGGAAAGCACTGAGACCGATTCCGCGGCAAAGCTAAGGATCCCCACCACCTACTCCAAGTAGTCCGATTCCACTCCGACCAATAGGAGCGGCGCTGGAAATTCAATTGCATTACTTTCGGAACGCACCCTGTATGTTCACCATAATAACGCTTTAAGAGCCGGACGCACGATTTTCTTGATATGCACTCTTTTTGCGGGATGCGGTAGGAAAACTTCCTCATTTGAAATGCTTGCCCTTCTGAGAAAAATGACCTAGGCTTATTAATTGATATCTCCTATCGCCTGCACCCTGTATTACATATTATAATCATCATCAAGTGATTTCCAACATACGCATATGTAACATAAAAATAAACATATTGTTCAAGATGATATTACGACACACATCCTGAAAGTAAGTGTACTGTGTCAATAACGGGCTATGATTGGTAGAAGGGGATTTCACGACAAAGCGAGCATATCAAGAACATGGTAGTACGTAAATTCACCGCGGTTTGGCAACCCCTGGTCTATACTATACTGCAATAACGAAGGATTTGATTACTGTTTGAAGATTGAGAAATACTTTTTGTGAATATAACAATGTCTTCCAGTATTTATTCCAGATCGAGAATTTATCACCGAATTTATAAGATAATCTTTTTAAATGAGTATAAATTTGAATAGTTGTTTGTCCATCTGTTCAATATGAATATGTCTGTTCAAAATATGTTCGTGGGGTAGACCATGCATTCCTTTCTTCTGCAATATCAACGTCAGTTATTTTGATTGTCGTCCTTTAAAAATATTGCTCAATTGCACTCTAAAATCCTGGAATAAATTTAAGATTCTATCTTTTTTAATCCTAAATAAGCAATCAATTTTATGAATCCTGGAAATCAGAACGTCACTGATTTTCTTACAATTAAATAGTTTGAAATTCTAAGAATTACACAATTTCTCGGAAATTTACCGTTTAAAATTCTTAAAGTTTCATACATTTTAGCGCGGAACACCTGAACTGTAAGTTTTTTTTAAATTTTTATGTTCGCATTCGTCCTTAATATATTTTGAGACAATGATAGCACCTCATATCGTGTTGAATCCTGGAGTTAATTTCGCTATTTATTGATTTGTTATGTGTGAAGATGCATCCAACTCGCTTTTAGAATACATGAATGAGTGATTTGTTTATTTATTGATTTGGATGTGGTTGCTTAGCAACGCGCGCTTAGTTGGAAAGCTACGCGATGTATTGGTGTGGGAGCGAGAGGTTAGGATGCGTGCGCTCTCCCTCACTTCGTATAGCGACTGGCGAGCCGCCGAGTACCACTACGCGCCAGCCGTCCAGCGCGGCTTCGGCTGACGCAGCCGAGCGCTTCAACATACATTAGATTGATAGCATTATCGTCTCTCGGCATAGTTGACAAAAGGCTTTGTTTACCTTAGCAAATTTTGGACAGCCGGAGTTTCCATGTATTGATCGTCTAAACTCAAACAATTCATGTCAAGTATCACTTTAACATCAAAGAAATATTTTTACAGCATCAAGTAAAACAAACTTCAGCAGCCAACTATTTTTAAAAAGTGTGCTTATAACAGTCCAAGGGTTATTATCAAGGATGACAAGAAAGTAAAATTCGTTGAGGATAGTTGGAAAATTGTTTATAACCAATTGAGATCTTGTTAAGATCAATATTAAGGGACAAAGGATAGAAGAATGATAATATTAATGATGGATAATCCTTTGCAAAATGTATATATTCTCAAGAAAAACTTAAAATATACAAGTATTCAAATGTCGCAATGCCACAAGATTAATATTTCAAAATAAAAAGACGCAATATGTTATACAAATAAAACTTTGCCACAAAAATAACTCGATCTTCTGCCATTTTTCAGAGTACAATTGTAGTCAAAATTAAACACTACGTCTTGAATTTTAATATGATTTTATTGAGTAGCACGCCTTAAATATATGCCTTCAATAAATTCAAAATTTAATATATCCTCCGCAAATTTCATAAAGCTTTCTAAATCCTAGACAATACTTAGCAGAGATTTCATGCTTCGTAATATATTTGATTGATGTTTCCGTTTATTTAGCAATGTATAGCCTTTTGTCTACAACTTTATCCTTAGAAGCCATCGAATGAATCTCTTTGGAGTTCAAATCAAAACTATTTCTAGGCGGATATTCTTCTTATTTGAGTCCTCAACTGCAATTTTAAGCAAATAAGCTATTAATTAAACGAATTCGGTTGAAAAATAGTTCATGTTATCACATAATAGTTATAAAGCGATATGATGATGGTAATATTAGCATATTACAACCTTATGCAGAAGAGTGTGCCAACAAGGTAATGAACGCCTGGCTAATCGCCAACCCTTAATGGATGTCGTGAGAGAAATCTTCCCTGGAACGAATAGAAAATAATTAAAACCCCTATGCATTTTTTAAATGTTTTAAAATGCTTTTGAATGTATAAATTAGTGATTTCTTAAAAATAATACAGGCATTTTCATCTTTAAACAAGCTTAACCCTGAGAATAGCTCTTTTAAATCATCACTCAATAAGTTCGTAGGATGACATATAATTGTCGCCACTAATGACAAATCCATATGATTTTTAAAAAGTAATAACCTTTAAATAATACTTATAAAACTTTCATAAAAATCCGACATTTAGTTTTGCTATTTTTGTAATTTTCAAAACAATGGGAAAATCTGAATTTCGTGTGTTGATAAAGCAATGCTCTTTAATGGGAAAAATACTTAAAAATTAATTCGGACAAACATAAAGAAAGCCAACAAAATACTTTACACCTTAAAGATATATAAAATGCAGTGTATTCATTATTTTGCATCAAATTTGTCCATGAAAAAGCTTTGTTCAAAGTGGGTACCGCGTTTGTTCACAATCGATCGAAAACAACGCGTCCACAATTCAGAGCGCTGTTTGAGCTTTTTCAGCATAAAAAAATGTTTTTTTCATACGGTATATGACAATGGATGAAACACGGATCCATCATTAGGATTCAAAGTCAAATCGGCGAAAGCCACCCAACTCAACGAACAAAACCCAATTCATTTTTATATTTTTTAAATTAATTATTGTTTGTTCGTATTTAATGCTGCAACCGTACCGTTCATCAGATTGCAATAAAACTTCGTCCATTTATTGCTAAAGATTGCGCGAGTAACATAGGCATAGTTTAATATACAAAAATAAAAATTTGTTTGTACGTATTTTATGCGCGGCCATACCGTTTATTCGATTGTGATAAAACTTTACCAACTTATTGTTTATACCTTTTCAAATAATATAGGCATAGTACAATTATTAATTATTCGATATTATTTCATCATAACAATTCACGTTCCTATACCGCAAAAACATCCAGGATTGAACCATATCGATTAAAACTCACTCGTGTAGTTATCTTTTATTACAAATATAGTTATTTAATAAAATACGGATGAAAAGCTTAGGGATAACATTGAAGATTAATATTAAAAACAAAAAAATGGCTTACTTTTCGGTACCTTTAATGTCTTTAACTACAACAAGATCAGCATCCATTATTTTATATGAGTATTAAAAGCGTTTATGAACATCGATTTATAACTTTAACATGCAAAAAACATGAAGTGTACTTCCAAATTCGATTACTTTAAAATACATATTCCTGTAGCGAAATCTCTCGGTAGTGTTTTATACACTCGTCAGTGTAATTGGATCGTAATGGCCGTGGCGCGTGCTGGATGCAGATCGTTTTAAATTAGAAAAATGATGAATGTTCCCGGGAATACCATTTTTTTAAATAATAAATTATAGCCATACATTACCCCCCGTGCTTTATATGAAAACAGTCTCGCAATTTTTCTCGCCGTCGAAATTTTCCCGTGGAGAGTTTCCCCGCGAATGAAAGTTTCCTATGCAATATTTTTCACATGAGAGCCTCCCATCTAGATTGGAATCGAATAATGTTTGTTATAACGCGAGGAAGCTATATAAAAGCACTTTATTCCCCGGGGAAAGCTCGCTTATAATATCATTAAGTTGTACGTGTTCTTCTTTGACCTTTCCGAAATTGCATACGAAGCTAATTTACTGCTCATTGGAGACCGGAAATTACCCCATATACGATGATAAATCATCATAACCGGCGATTGAAATAAAAATGGGGTAAACCACATTCAAACTTCAACATCGGATTGCATAAAAATAATGCACATTTAATATGATAATTTCCGATCGATCGTCTCGATCCAGATTAAGTCTAATTTCCTGCTTTTGCAAAAAGTTTCTATAAAGATTCGCCACGTCTTTTAATGGATATAACACCATAAGCATAAATAAAGGTGATCTTTTGTAGGGCAGTTATCAACTGACAAACTTTCCACAAAACTTCCATTCAACGCTCAATTTCTTTGTCGTTTAATAACCTCAGCTTTCAGCAATTTATTTAATGGATTATTAAGAGCTCTTATAGACAAATTCCGTGACGACTTAAATTTAGTTTTCAAAGTAAACTTGCTTATCACTTCTAATTCCCTCAGACACATGCAAAGTTTCGATCATTTATGAAATTGATTAAAACTTCTTAAAAACACAACTTTACAATCAAACCGATATAAACAAGCACGAGGAGTGTTTAATACTTTAACTGCTTAATTTGGAAAGAAACAACTTATTTAACCAAATGTTTATCTTTAAAATTTTCCAATTGTTCGCTAAACTTGATCGTTATCATACTTTTTTAATGACTATTTTGAATGAAACCCTTGCCAAAACGCTTTTGGATACAAAATATCTAAATTTTATCATTTTTTACCCAAGCTTTGAAAAATAGCACTAGTCTTATACATTAATATTGTGCTCATTTTTAACATCAATAAATTTCAACAAAGACGCTCTAAGTTTGTTAGATTATAACAGCCATTTTATTGCAGTAATTTCTATCAAATTTATTTTAAATCATTTAATAATATATGGCAAATATTTATAAAATATTATAATTGTTAAAAAATGCACGCAAATTGGAATTTGACCCAAATTTCACCCAAAAAAAAAAATTAGCGACGAGATCCATTTTTGGATGAACAGATGTGTAAACAAGCGAAATTGTTGCATTTGAGACTGGATAATATAGACATCAATGATATGTGGTTGTAACAGGATGACGCCACGTGCGATACAGTGCATGCCACGATGAACATTCTACACGAGCGATTTGAGAGCGTGGTTATCTCGCGCAACCAATAAAATCGCCTTTAAACTACTTTCTTTGAGAATATCTTAAATCACAGATTTATTCGTATACATTTCAAATAGTTAATGCCCTCAAAGTTAAAATAATGAACGCCATCCAGCAAATTTAGGCAGATTTATACGAAAAGTCATCAAAAATTATATTTTTGGAATATGAACCACCAAGCAAAATTACGGCAAATATTTGAATATTATTATATTTTATACTTATTGCCATAAAATATTCTTTTATATGTTATCAAAATTGTGTTGATATTATATACATAACTTTTTTTATTTACATTTAAAAGTTGAGCGTCTTTATTGAAAGACGCTGCACAATAACCTAGCTTCCAAAATCAGGCTTTAACTTTCCAGCATATTTTTTCAGGAGGGATTTTTGCCTCTATTTTGATTGTTTAATCTGATATTTAAATATATAGTGTAGAAAAATCAACTTTCTATAATCTGCAATTATTTTTTAAGTATCTTTTTGGGTTTTTTAGCATTTTTGGCAATAAATCTGGATGTCAAATAAACTGCCTTTTCTCTCAATTATATAGTTAAAAGTGCACTAATTTAATAGTCTAATACTTGAGTCAAATACCAAAAATGCCTAGTTAGCATGGTTCTATCACATCACACATGAAATTAGCGCCCGGTCCATTTCCACAGCATCTAAATATTTATATAACTTTCCCGTCACTAAATCGCTCTTATCTTTTGGGTCAAGCTAGGATATTACGAAAATAACCTCAGGTAAAATTAAAGCATGATTACGGAGCTCTAGTTCAACGTAGTAATATTAAAATCGAATCAGAATCCGACGAGGTGCTGCTTTATGAAGATAAATCGCCACTCAGGTAACTAGAAAATATACCGGGTTCTCCGTGTAAGCTTAGTCAAAAGCTAACAAGAATATAAATTTCATAAAACCCACATGTACACATATCCGTGCTTTCTCTAAATAAACTATTATCTCAATGGATACAAGTCATGGTACCGTAAAATATATTTCATACCCGCAGACGTGTTCAAATAACAACTTTATCTTCACAACTAATATTAATACTTCTCGGTCCTCTTAAGACATTATATATATACGTTATCAGATGTAGGCGATCTTCATAGGAGACTTTTCTCGGAGGTTGTGGTGGTTTTTCATTTGCCTTCCACATGTGGCAAAGTTAGCATAGGATCAAAGCAGGTTTTTCTTGAGTAAAAAAGAATCTTAACACATTACGTACGGGAAACTTCGCGCGCGTTTGCTTCCTGACGTTGCGCATAAAAATGTCTATTTACATAAAATTTCTGCACTTTTAAAATAACCAACGTCTTTAAATATTTTCTTCGACAAGTATTCCCCCCATAATTATAGATATCGAAAGAATAAATAATACATTTGTTATTTGATGATTAAAAATATTTTAGACTATAGTTTTTGATTATGCTGTGTATTAGAAATGGTCACAATTTTGTCATGTTAAACAAAACTCGTACGTAGCCATCAGCTGACATAAAATACAAGGTGCATCCCAAAAGTCATGAAACATATTTTTAGCCCCACCCCATTATTGGGCCCACAATAAAACAAAGACAACAATATTTATTATTTAAACAACCCACCCGATCAGTCTTCTTCAGACAACTTCCATTCATATTGAGAGTTTGTAATCGTTCTGAAGACATATTCAGGTATAGCATCCGATCACGAGGCGCTTATTCGTCATATCAGTGCTCCGAAAATTGGACCGATTGGACATACAAACCTTATGTCTACTCCGTCCTCTTTTAGGAATTTTTGTGACATTTTATATGATCTGTATGGTTACGGAAGCAACGTAGCATCTAGACACTTTCTGTCATTTAAGTTAGATACTTGCCACGTTTTTCGACTCCATTTTGATTGAGCTTCAATAATGACAACTCTGAAGGAGGTTCCCGTCGAGGCCTTTATGACCCACCAGATTTTGACGACATGATGTCGACATGTGAGTGCAAATGGTTTAAAAAAATCTTACAAACTTATTGACTGATTGAATATCGAACGTTTTATATGTAGGGAATCCAATCCCCCAAGTCCCCAAGTCCCGGAATCCCGGGGCCGAGAATTTCCATCAATGTAATTGATAAAATTCCTTTCTGCTAAGACACGGATTAAAACTCGCAAAATTCCCGATTTACCGACAAATTATTTATTTCCGTCGCTGCAAATGAATACTTATATGCTATAATATTTTGATGTGGTTTATAATTATATTACGGAATAATATAAAAAATCTGAAATCTGTATCTATCATATTTCATATCGATATTCCCATTATTAGAGTCGAGGTGTAGTAAATACATCACCGGTAGGGAAAGGTTAATATAAGAATTTATAGAAAAACATATATGTACTCTATATATGTATACAAAGATTAGACAGCTACTGCCCCTAGACGTCGCCTAAGCTCGGCAATTAGTAGTTACGCCAGTGTTTCCAAGCGTTCAGATTTCGACGAGAATGTCTCGATTTAGTAGCCTTCATCGTGCTGGTGAGGTGTTCGATTTCTGTTAGATAGAAATTTAAATCCCGAATTTTTCGGGTTTACGTTTACTAATCCCGGGATTCATGTGCACTTAATATTGTCCGGGATTCAGGGATTGGATTCCCTATTCATATGCAAATGGCGATCTTTTTGTTTATCATACGTACATACATAAGTGGCTCCATACGAAAGCCCAGCCTCCTTCTTCTATTTTCCGTCTTCCAACGGATCTATTACCACTCGGTCCCGTGTAACGCTGTAATTCATCGTACATGTCCATGACCTCTCGATTGGACCGCATGTTTTATCACGAGATTAATTTACCACTACATTGTTCTGCTTATATTTATCATTATCATGCGTTCGTATGTTTATTTAAGCAACTGTTTTTCGTAAAATCAACATTGTATTATTTAACAAGTTAATTAATGTGACTAAATAATTCAAATTATTTGCTTAATCAAATAGATTGCGTTGAATGAGTGCTAATGAAATCTCATGTTGATGCTGCACAAGTATGAATATTTAATTAAAAATATAGTTTAATGCCCACATTTCTCTGGAGATTTTGAATTTGAGTTCTAATGCCATTAATTCTTCGCTTTCCAGTTAAAAAATCCTCAGTTGCATTTATATAAAACTGGTATGATATTTTTCTCATTTACCATTAGGCTGTATTCCATTGGCCTCCAACAATTTTTACGAAAACCCATCACATGTTCGTATCTCGACACATAGAACGCAAAATTCGGGCACCCGTGTTAAATAAGGGCCTTCGTTAAATTTTCGTCGCCTTAGTTTGCCAAAAGTTGGATTTAGGTTATGAAGGGTCTGAAACTGATAGGGTACCTTGCTTATTATTTTAATAATGGAAAGGAAAAGCTACAAAATGTGAGAACTTAAAACTTTGCTCAGCCTTAATAACGTAGAGATTAATCCGACATTACTAACAATCTCCACTAAGCCGGGATCAAACTAAAACTATGAAACTTCAATGGTCGAAGTGTAGAAACTCTAGTTATTATTTCGCGGCCATTTTGTCGACGCTCATACAACGTTCTGCGAGACGTTTTTTCGTCGCGCAAAAATAACCGAAGACCTAACTTTTGATATAAGCATAGTCTCCAGAGTTTAGTGAATTCGTTATCGTCTTGCGCCTTAAAATGCAGACGCGTCCTTATGTAAATGCTAAGGGAATGCAAAAGTTCGCGTCCCACTTTCTGTGCTCTTATTTGTGTACTCAAATGCATTTCCATATTTGAATTTCAATATTTTTATGGGAAATCCTTCCAAAGATAAAAAAATGGGAATAAATACATAATAAATGCAAGAAATTGCTTGAAAACTTTATGGAAAGATTTCAAAATAAAATCTGCTTCCACTCTATTTGCGTAAATATATAGATTTGTATGCTAATCTTCTTAAATTTAATCGATGGTTTAACGATAATCTTTAGTTATATAAGATTTATCAATTATACAGGGTGTTTTGCACATGAATCGACAATTTTTTTGGTAGATTAGGAGGGTCTTTCGCTACGTTTTACACATAGGCCCTATTTCCTAAGTAGTGAATCCAATCCCAGAATCCCGCTCCCGATGAAGGTTACCAAATCGAGACATTCCCGCCAAAATCTGTACGCTTGGAAACAGTGGCGTAACTACTAATTGCCGAGCTTAGGCGACGTCTAGGGGCAGTAGCTGTCGAATCTTTGTATACATATATAGAGTACATATATGTTTTTTTATAAATTCTTATATTAACCTTTCCCTACCGGTGTTGTATTTACTACACCTCGACTCTAATAATGGGAATATCGATATGAAATATAATAGATACGGGGCTCAGAATTTTTGTATTCCTCTGTAATATAATTACAACCGCCAATTAAAAAGTTATGACGATTTAAAAGTGAAAATTTGATTAATTTAAAAAAATCTATTTTGACAACCCTGACACTTGGGACATATGGTATATATGTGAAACATAGCAAAATACCCCCCTAACTCCCAAAAAATTTTTGCCGGTCCATGTGCAAAACATCCTATATATTAGCTGAAATATACTATTTAATGTATTTAAAAGTAATTAGCGTATTTAAAAGCTTTCGCCATTTAATAAAAAGTTGAATGAAACGACCCAATATCAATATCGGACGTACAAACGCAAGCATACATACACGGTTACAAATTTGATTAACTATCATTATATATGCCCTAAAAAAATTTTAGCTCAGTTAATAATCAATGAATTATAAGTAATTTTAAAATCCTACAACACTGCTTAAAGGGTTATTCTAGTCTAGAATTTTAAAAAAATATTTTTTTTACATTGTTTTAGAGTTTATACTTTTGAGAATATATCCCCCAAAGTAATTTTCAAAATTATTATTATTTACGGAGTTATAGCTATTTTAGTACAACAAAGCTGTTCTTCCGGTGCTCAAATCTTTAAATGCGTTTATCTCGAAACTACTTTTTTCAACACGGTCGACATGATATTTTAAATACAAATTTGGTACAATTGTTATTTATATAACTTTCTTTCGCCCCTAACAGATATATATCAAAATTTAATTTTAAACTATTTTCAAAAAAATTAAAACAAAAAGAATTTTTTTTAAACTGTCGACATTTTGCAAAAAACTTCTTTTTGGTTCAAATCATTAGAAGGATTGGGATCGTGTCAACTAGGGCATGCATTTTTTCAATGTAAAATGATAAAATGTATATATTAGGTCCTCCCGAAAGAAATCCATTATTTTTGCACGTTCTCGTTTGAGTTCAGCTCGCGTCCTAACAAGATGAAGGAAATATATTTTTTTCTTGTTATATGATTGGACAGCTTTATTTTTAATATCATACTCTTACTTTAGTATTAAGAATACATTCATACACGCCATAACAAAGAACAAAATCGATAAGATCAAGATTCTAATGCGATTGAAGTTATAAACACCATTAATTTTATTTCATAAAGTTAACGGACAGAAAAAATTGATGAAGATATCGCCAGACAATGGAAGAATTAATACAGCTATTCAGATATCTATAAACGCTGATTCTTTTTCGTTTTGTTGTTTTGATATTGTAAGCAAACAAAACTAAACAAACAACTCAAATTCCATTTAAGCTCGAGCCATCTTTTATCGAAAGAAGACGACGTTTATTTATATAAAATAATTGTAAAATTTAATTTTGTAGAAATTTGTGAAATAAAAATGGGAGAATGGGGGGGAAAAATGGATTTCTTTCGGGATGACCTAATATTTATCAAACGGTATCCATCTCGTTGATATTTTTCCGCCTCTATTATGAATATTCATTGAACCTCACTTTTTATTCGTATCCACTCACAATTTTCATGCGGCCATGCCTCCATTCAAATTTTCAGGTCATCTTCATACTTTAGTCCGGTCATAAATAGCGGATGGGTACCGTAATCACAGTCTCGGTGTATTTTTTACTATCAGTAAAAATGAAGAGCTATCTGACTCCATAATTTACATACGCCATTGTTTTCGTCTTTTTTCAGGGAATACGGCTGTTCCTGTTTTACCGGATACAGCGGGAAAGATTGTGGGGAAGGTTCCCTTTGTACGCGCCACGGACGTCCTACGTGCCACAATGGGGGTACCTGCAGGTAAATAATTCTGGAACACTTTTAAAAATCGCTGAAATACTGGGTACATATTTGAGGAGCGCAAAAAAGTTTTTTGTGTCAATAAATTACGTTTTTTTCGTCTTGCGCTCTTCACTTTCTTGAATTAATAATTCAGCATGAGGAATTCAACATTTTTTTTTGTGTAAAAATTTTTTTAACATAAATTCAGGCATAATTACTCATGAATAAACATCAAATTCCACATACATAATTTAAAATAAAATTTCTCTCAAATTCTATGATTCCCATATCTACATATGTATGAATTCGGACTGATTTATTCAAGTTTTTTTTAATCCCCATGCTAATTTGATTCATTTCAAATGTGTTTAAATAGCGCGACTGAAAGTATACGTGTCTAGAGAAAATCTAATAAATCAAAACTAGATACACGGCCCAAAGAAAATGTATTTGAACGATTATATTGGAAACAAAAAAGGTGACAGGAGTGATAAGGGTTAACGAGCTTATTTTAGAACACATGAAGAATACCGATCGGAGCATTCTTGGAGGTCAAGCCATAGCAATACATCTCAACTGATGTCTTCTTAAATAAAGATCAAAGTGTAGACCTCATTTTCTCAGAAAATTTATCTTTTGTCCGTTAACAATAAATCACTAATAAATAAATCCCAATCAAAGCTGACTTATATGATAAATCAAACCCATTTCATAAAAATCAATATATCATGAATCAATTAACGTTCCATCCGACAAATAATCACTTATTAAGTAGAACGAAAACTAATCAAAATTTTAAGACTTTTTTAAGTCAAAATTCAATTTTAAGCCAAAATGTTGAGTCACGGTTCAGGAAACACATATTTTTTGTTGTAATTAAACAGGGCCGTAACTAGGGTATGATGCACCCGTGGCAGGAATCTAAATTTCGCCCCCCCCCCCCTCCAACAAAAAAAGGTTAAAAAAAATGCCGAAAATGAGATAATTTCAAATAAAAAAATGGATTTCTTTGGGAAAATGGTCACTTTTAGGATCAAAATCATGCACATAAAAAATGGATTTCTTTCGGAAAATGGTCACTTTTAGGATCAAAATCATGGACGTAAAAAAATGGATTTCTTTCGGGAAATGGTCACTTTTAGGATCAAAATCATGGACGTAAAAAAATGGATTTCTTTCGGGAAATGGTCACTTTTAGGATCAAAATCATGGACGTAAAAAAATGGATTTCTTTCGGGAAATGGTCACTTTTAGGATCAAAATCATGCACATAAAAAATGGATTTCTTTCGGGAAATGGTCACTTTTAGAATCAAAATCATGGACGTAAAAAAATGGATTTCTTTCGGGAAATGGTCACTTTTAGGATCAAAATCATGGACGTAAAAAAATGGATTTCTTTCGGGAAATGATCACTTTTAGGATCAAAACCATGGACGTAAAAAATGGATTTCATTCGGGAAACGGTCACTTTTAGGATCAAAATCATGCACATAAAAAATGGATTTCTTTCGGGAAATGGTCACTTTTAGGATCAAAATCATGGACGTAAAAAAATGGATTTCTTTCGGGAAATGGTCACTTTTAGGATCAAAATCATGCACATAAAAAATGGATTTCTTTCGGGAAATGGTCACTTTTAGGATCAAAATCATGCACATAAAAATGGATTTCTTTCGGGAAATGGTCACTTTTAGGATCAAAATCATGGACGTAAAATAATGGATTTCTTTCGTGAAATGGTCACTTTTAGGATCAAAATCATGGACGTAAAATAATGGATTTCTTTCGGGAAATGGTCACTTATAGAATCAAAATCATGCACATAAAATAATGGATTTCTTTCTGGAAATGATCACTTTTAGGATCAAAATCATGGACGTAAAAAAATGGATTTCTTTCGGGAAATGGTCACTTTTAGGATCAAAATCATGGACGTAAAATAATGGATTTCTTTCGTGAAATGGTCACTTTTAGGATCAAAATCATGGACGTAAAATAATGGATTTCTTTCGGGAAATGGTCACTTTTAGGATCAAAATCATGGACGTAAAAAAATGGATTTCTTTCGGGAAAGGGTCAATTTTAGGATCAAAATCATGGACGTAAAAAAATGGTTGGTTGGTTTTAAATAGTAACATTTAATCTGGTGACACTTCTAATCATGATTTGCCCCAATAAGCATTAATAATTTATTCAAATTATATACAATTGAAATGTGTTTCTCAGCTTATTGTCTAAATTTTAGCGTTCGTTTAGTTGAAAAGTTGAATATTCCCGATCTGTCCTAATTAATTGGATCCCGAATGTCATTATTTATAATGCAATTCAGTCGAACTTGTTCACACACAGTTCTGCTTAGTTTAATTGGAATTTCAGCATGTGCTTTCAGCGAAGTCAGAAAACACTGGATCGTTAAATTGGAAAACCACCCAATCTCCCACAGTCGTAAGGCCATAATATAGAGAGTTGCTAACACGCTGTGTTTTTTTGGCTGACATTTTTTCGAATGAAACCTAATGAAACCCAATGTATAGTTAAAATTTCGATCAGTTCTCTGGTATTCTAAGTGGGTAGTGTGTGAGTGCTCTAAGACGTCTGCGAATGTAACCCATTAGGATATCGTCTAGTGATTTCATTAAGTAGCCGATTCTCCCACGTGTCTTCATTCTTCGTTTTCATGGCATGTTTTTTTTTTAAATGCTACCTAGCTCGATTCCAAAGCAGGCCGAGTCCAATTTTAATTTAGATGAAAGGCCGATGGAATCTCTTTCCGTTGAGACATGTGTTTTGTAAGTAGTCGAGCGGCATTATTAGCACGGGACACGCCGCCGCAAGTTATCCAGGGCGAGTGCTCCATTCAAATTCAGTGGGTCTTAGTATCTCGTCTTATTTGTTATGTAATCTGCGGCTGGGCGGGGCGGTCGGGGCGGATGGGGCGGATGGAGAGGATGGGGTGGATGGGTTTGATGGGTCGGATGGGGTGACGCTCCCGCAGTGCAAACGAGGTGAGGTGGAAGCATCACCACCCTAGGCCGTGATGTGTATACCACTGAACTGGCAATCCAGCTTGATGTGGGTAATTTCTTGCAGGATGAATTACTCACTCTCTCCAGATCTGGATGAATACGTGTGCGGATGTTAAAACATACAAAAGAGACCCACGCGATTTTCACCGTTGCTGCTCCAATAACTGTTGCTGTCTTTAGTAATAAATACCTGTACAGGGTATTTAGAAAAAATGCACTGTGAACCCTATTAATCTACAATATCGTCATACGAACGATTGACAAAATCGAGATAATATTGACACGTTATTTGCGGGAGCAGAGAATCAATGCGAGCACTGATTGCAGAAATAAATAACCTATTCTTTACGAAATACGAAGATCATCCAGAAACTAAGGTTACAACATTTGTATAGAATCAAAAATGCTTATATTTAATTAAAATTCACAGTATACTTCAAAAATATTATTATTTTTAACATCCGTCCATAATCATCTGACAAAATTGGGCTACATCAATCGTTCAGATGTGTGGCTTCTTCATGAACTGACTGACTCAAATAAACTTCAGCGTATTTCAACATGCGATCTTCTTCTCCAACGACATAATAGCCAACCTTTTTTGAAGAGACTGGAGATGAAAGTTGGATACTCTATGAGAATATCCAACGTAAGCGGTCTTGGACCAAGGGTACAAAAGCTTTAACTGTAGCTTAACCTAGCCTACATCCAAAAAAAAAGTTTTGCTATGCATTTAGTGGGTCTGGATGGGGGTAGTTTATTATGAACTACTTCAACAAGGTGAAACGATGAATTCAACAAAATATTGTTTCCAACTAGACAATCTAAAGGATGCAATTGCTAGAAAACGGCCAGAATTAGCCAACAGACGAGGCATTGTTTTTCATCACGATAACGCCAGGCCTCATGTGTCTTTGCTCGTCAGAAATAAATTATTATCATTTGACTGGGATGTTTTACCTCATTCTCCATACTCTCCGGATATTGCCTTTTAAGATTATTATTTATTTCTTTCATTGAAAAATTCTTTATGTGGTAATTTATTAATTCAAAAAATCATATAAAAATGTACCTTGATCAATATTTTGCCAAGAAACCTGGGAAATTTTGGCAAGAAGGCATTGTGAGGCTTCCAGAGAGATGGAGAAAGGTAATAGAATAATATGGATCATATATTTTTCAATAAATTTCGTTGTGATACAAATTATTGTTTATTTTTTTCTTAATATGAAAACGAAAGAAACTTATGGGACACCCCTAATAACTACACATACATAACTATAAAGCAGCGGTTCTTAAATAGGGGTCCGCGGACCCCTGGGGGTCCGCGAAGCCATTTCCGCGGGTTCGCGAAGATATAAACAAAAAAAATTATCTGTAGTTGAACAAGATATTTTCATGAAATTATTTACAGAAATCATTATAAGAAGCTCTATTTTGGCCAGGAAATGTTTGTTTGCTTGAAAAATTAAGTCACAAGGGTTGAGATGAGGTTCACAAAAAAAATTGTTCAAAAGGGGGTCCGCGAGAAAAAAAATTCTCAAGAGGGGGTCCGCGAAGGAAATTTTGCTCCAAGAGGGGGTCCGCGGACTACATAAGTTTAAGAAGCGCTGCTATAAAGGGTTACATGGGTTTTGATATTTCAAAAATTAAATTATTAGAAAAGGAATATCTAGTAGATATTCAAATATTTTCATGTTAATCGAAGTTAATGTTTGGAATAAATGTCGCCTAGAGCTTAAGACAGGGGTGGCCAACCCAAATGATCTTGGGTCACTTTGGAAATGCATCATAGCTCCGCGGGCCGCATATAAAATTATATATCCCCATTTTAGATTTAGATACACTATAGACATTTTTTTGAAGTGAAAAAAATTATTTTGTAAAAGTGTAATAAATCTTGCGGGCTGGAAAAATATTCAAGGCGGGCCGCATGCGGCCCACGTGCCGCGGGTTGGCCACCCCTGGTTTAAGACAAATGCAAACAAACGTCCCTCTTGAATATTAAAATGCTTTCGCAAACATAAATTAGATAAAAATGTGACATGTACCCATTCCCATATGTGAAAGATGATAAGATACGTATAAGATGCGGAGATGTCCACCACAGATGCAAGCTTCGATTAAACTGACCCCGCATAAAATGTGTTAATATATTTCGTTTCGCATTTATTTATGTGTCTGTAACAATATGTATGGGAGAAAAGATAAATGGATATTTGACGATGTAACAAAAGAACTTAAAATATAAAGTTCTGCATGAATATCTATCAAGATTTTCTTATTGTTGGGCGCCGTTGTGGATTTAAGACTCGGGCGAAAGACTCCAAAGTTTACTGCTGTGCAGAATTTTTGTTTCTTCTAACATGCGATAGTCTCGTTAACTTTTACGGAAACTTTTGAGTTGCGTTCTTCAATGGTATCATTGTGAGATAAAATTCGCAACGCTCATAAAAATGAAAAAAACACTCTGATGAATTATTTCTTGGTCAAACAATAATTTTCATCGAACCAAAAATACATACAAATAAATTATCATTACTCAAGTCTTCACCATAAAATTGGACTAATTTCATAACATATTCTATTCTAGTATTAAAATCGATTTCACAAACAAATATTCTCTATGTATTTATATAAGCTTAACATATAAGCAGAATATTCAGAAAATTCTTTCAATAAATTAAAGCAATGAGTATAAATAACAAGGATCTGCTATGATCATGGTGAATTCATTAATTTGCTTAAAATACGTTCATCCCATCTATTTATGCCGGTATTACGTGGTTGGTAAAGCCACTCCAGCACACAGTCGCTGTTAATCTATGCAGATGCAATTAGACAGATTAACATAGACATGTTTTTGACTTCTATTAGATGCAATGTATCAAATTCCACTTCTGACACCAGTGTTACGTAGAGCGAGTGTGTATCCTGGGCCGTTTGCTACTTCCACGAGCGCTGCGAAATGTATAAACTGCACATGGATTCGTTCTGATGTCGGATCCCGAAAGTCAAGAGGGAAAAAGGAGGCGGTCGGATTTGATAGAAACTCAATCGTCTAAAATAATTTGGATATGGAAAGAGTACCCCTTTCCTACGCTACTGCATTCCCCTCTTTCGGTGAGACACCCAGCGAAGGAGGATAAGCAATGCTCATGCAGGAAGACAGATAGATGATGCTGTCAACACATTTCATCCGAAGGAAGACAGAAAAATGTTGCTGTTAATCTGGCGAATTATATCTGCACAGATCAACAGTAACTTTGCGCAAGAGTGGAATTTTGCCCATATACCTTAAGTACGACCAAGAGCGATTATTTAAAATATTAAATTCAATTGATGGAATAAGGTTTTTGAAGTGAAATTTGTACAGGCGCTATAAAAGTGAAACGCCTAGTCAGAAAGAGAGGGATAATCGTTTCCGTTTCGTCGTATACACGCATGCGCCGTGCGTAGATGGGCTGCGCGCATGCGCCGTACGTAGATGAGCTACGCGCATGCGCCGTGCTACTTTTGCTGTAGCTTTTGCTAGAATTCAATAAAACTTTTTATATAATACACAAATACAGCTTCATTTTTAGCTAACAATTTCCATTGTGTGAAAAATGAAATAGAGCAAGGACAAGCACAGGCAGAATGCAAGTCTTAAGGATTGGAAGAAAGCAAATAAACCGGCAAGAAAAGTACCAATTAGTACTATGGAAAGAAGTGAAGAATATCGAGACAAATAAAGAACGTTTGAGTAAGAATAAAACTAAACTAAAATGTTTATTTTGTATGCATAAAGTTGAAGTGATGAAACGCACAGATCTGTGCGCACGGTATTTATAAGGTTAATGTGCCGAAATAATTTATGATAATTTTGACTGGCATTAATGACGCTTATGAATATTCAATACAAATAGAAAAAAAATAATTTAATTGCCTTATTTATAAATATGTTCACATGGGGTCTAATACATTGTGTTTTGCACATGGACCGGGTTAGGAGGGTATTTTGCTGCGTAAGAAATCCAGTGGTGTCAGATCTGGAGATCGCGCGAGCCATGGAATAGGGGCGCCAAACATTGAAAAAAAATATATTTCGACAACCCTGAAACTTGTTGTCAGGTGTCAGGGTTGTCGATGTCAAGAATGTTATCGGTCTATGTGCAAAACACCCTATATATATATATAGGGCAAAACTAATAGAAATACTATTATTTTTATCATGAATTATTTGCTTTTTTTCAGTAATACTATCAAAAACCATGTTTATAATTTATATAACCACCTATTTTCATTCCATTCATAGCCAACATCATAGTTGTGCTACGTCAAGAAATCCAATCTCCCGCATTTGATGATCCATCATTATTTGGACATGGCGAAAAATAAATCCGAAACGTGTTTCCTCCAGAGCAAGATCCATCTTCTAATACGAATTTCAATGCTTTTGAAGCAACGCCATCAACAATCAAACATTAAATCAAGCAGCCATAATTTTATCAATGTCCTTTTGTCAAACGTGATGGTGGCCCTAATGGATTTGTAATAAGGGTACACAGGATATTTGAGATTCACTTAATCGATAATTAATTAAGGATATCAGGCCTACTTTGGAATCGCTATCTGTTCTCTGCCTATCAAATTCGAGCAATTTACAGATAAATTTACTACCGCTTGTGGCTATTTGCAGAATACCATTGATATTAGCTTTAATTATCACGTTTATAATTCGGCTCAAACTAGCTTTATTCGTTCACCTTCAATGGTAAACACTATATGGAGAATTAAATCGAATAATATTTGATTCACAGGCATTCGACCCTTTGTAATTCGGACTTCATTAAAACTTAAACATACGGACCAATTACTCTTGATAATACAAAGGATGATTGGATTTAATCTGGACTTTAACGTGCTTATTACCCATCATTAATTTTGAAAAAACATGTACTTTTTTAATATATATCCATTAATATTTGTTGTAATTATTAATTTAATAGTAATATATAGTTTAAAATATTGAATAATTACGACCAGGTTTTGCTATAGTGGACTAATTCTTGGACTCTTTTTATGAATGTTTGGGTTCAAATTTAAATGATGGAAAACATGTTCACCATATCAACGATAAAACCACAAAAAAATATTTTGTCCCTGCTAAGGTTTATTAAGGAGATTGTCTATATTTAACCCTTATAAATACAGATTTATAAAAAAAAACTAGACTACTTGTACACAAGAGAACAGTTTTGTAGATTATAATTTAATGTCACTATGTATAATTATTTTAACAACGTTAAAAGCTTGGATGACTGTAATTTTCCTGATTTACATCGTATAAATACTAACTGAAAAAACATGACGTCCGATAGCGAGGTGCTATTTCGTTGTGTCAGCGGTCCGGAGTTTGGACCCGTTGGACACGGAAACCATGTTGCCACTCTCTCCAGTTTTAGAGCTTTCATGGCATTCTGTAATAAATTTGGGGGAATATGTATTCCTGGGGTCTTCTACGACCTCGATAGGATCATAGAGGCCCACCCCAGTGGCCAGTAGACTCAGTGGGGTCGCACACTCCCGGGATCATGATCAAATACCTTTTTTTCCCCCCTATATTTTATATATCTATACATCATACAATTATTTATTATTATCGAATACCCGGTATGGGTTTCAATACCATAGCGCTTAATAAGTA
Organism: Stenopsyche tienmushanensis; assembly: GCA_008973525.1. Classification (NCBI taxonomy): domain Eukaryota; kingdom Metazoa; phylum Arthropoda; class Insecta; order Trichoptera; family Stenopsychidae; genus Stenopsyche; species Stenopsyche tienmushanensis. Next base: position 593,102 of record WACJ01000207.1, on the reverse strand, counting down.
TTTGAAAAGAAACGCACTACGTGGTTTATTGCTTCAGGTCACGTGTAGCGCGAGCCGAAGAACTGGGATTCAAAATAGTATGTACACTCTCTCTTGAGAGTGTACATCCATACAATATTTTTACTATGTTTATCTTATTTCCGCAAATGTAAACAGTTAGTTCACAAAAAATGGCCCCGAATAACGGGATCAATAAACAACCCGGATCCCATGCCTCTCATACTGCGAAGATCATCTTGAAAATCGGGTTACAAGGACGTTTTGATTCAAAGTTAGCACACCTGGCATGCAGAGGGGGGAATCCCAACGTTCAGTTTAATTGGTCCCACGTATTTGTCGGCCATTTTGTTCAGTCACGGTAAATTTTTCCGATGGAAAGGTCGTCGCGCGGTATTATACACCCCAGAATCCAAAAGACAATCCAAAAAGTGATGGCGGAAGAGCGCGATGAACTCTCCATCGGAAGAATTTACTGTGACTGAACAAAATGGCCGACAAACACACTGGACCCTGGGTATGAATCATATTTACACAGTGATAGAAAAATGCTCTAGTTGAAATTCCTTCTACTTAATTGACGTTCTTCTTGGATTAAGTTTGTAGCGGATCCGTAAAATTAAATGAAATTTTTACCCAGTGGATTCTGAGCAAAATTACACTATCCACTTTTATCGCACTCGCTAAAATTATAATATAGTAAAACATGAATAATGAATGATGTAAAGTAGCTGTAAAATGTAAATAATCCCCTTTTTACTACGGTGATATACGACATTGCATATGGCATATCCTAATGTTTATAAAGCAATCTAAAATATTCACATCATGCTCTTAAACACAGAAAACCTTTCAGGATATAAAGAAACTTGCTAAGTTCGTAAGTTACCTATATAATATGATATTTGTATCATCGCACAAAAGACGCAAGCCCGACAATAAGGCCTTCGGAAATATTTTTCACGGCGGGAGAAATCCCTCGTCCTCGTCGTCCTTTTTTCGCACAACTCATCTCGTTTCGCGAAAGGGTATTTTATTACCCAGGATGTCTTTTAAAAATGTAACTGCCGCGCAATGTAGGCCTTTACTGCATGTAATTCTGATGCGCCATAAAGTTATTAAGGTTTATTACGAAAGCCATTAATAAAATTACAGGGACGATTAACTTTTTACGTTATGAAATTTAAAGTAGTCCTAAATCCCTATCTTGGGCAAACTGAAACCTCTGGCGAGATGGGGCTTAATCAAGAACGCCCAACTTAAAATGAATTACGAACGGTGAATTAATGAATGACGGCACAACACCGCCCCTTACGTTCTTTAAAACAATATTTAATTATCCTGTGCTTTGAAAGCCTACAAAATAATTTCGGTCGATCGTAAATTAAAATTGCGTGAGATAGCTGACACTTTAAAGATATCAGAAGGCCGTGTATTCACCATTTTGCATCAATATTTGTCCATGAGAAAGCTTTGTTCGAAGTGGGTACGGCGTCCATGAAAAACAACAACGTGTCCACAATTCGGAGCGCTGTTTGGAGCTGTTTCAATGCAATAAAATACAATTCTTACGGTATTTGAAAATGGATCTATCACTACAATCCAAAGTCAAATTGGCAGTCAGCTGGGTAGACATCAACCGGCGAACGCCAAACAATGCGACCAAAAACACAAATGTCAGTCGATAAGGTTTTCGTGTTTTCGGATGCGCAAGGTATTTTATTCATTGATTGCTTGAGAAAGAAAAAACTATCATTAGCGAAAAAGGCGCTCTTTCACCAAGACGAAACACCGTGAAACAAGTGGATCACAACAACGGCAATATTGTATTGTATTGTTCGTATCTAGCTTCCAGGGACTACTACTTGTTTGCAGATCTAAAAAGAATACTCCGGGGAAATAAATTTGTCTCAAATGTAGAAGTGATTGCAAAAATTGAAGTATTTTTGTAGCCAAAATCATTCTACGAGGTATATTCATAAAGTAAGTGTACTGTGACCATAACGGGTGTTTTTTTTTTTGTTTTTTGAAAGTTAGCAATACTGAATGGTAGTGCGGGATCTTCTGGTAGAACGTGGATCATGATCTCAGTATTTCGGTACCAAAAGGTCGAATTTCTGCCTCAGAGGGAGAACGACATCAATGCACAACGATATTTTGAGATCCAAAAAAACTGAAAAGGAGCCTTTAAAACAAACAAACACAGCCTTAGCTATCAAGGTGCTCTTGAACTCGTTTCGCAGGGATGCTTTGAACCACACCCTCGTATTTTCCTGATTTAGCGCCTTTAAATTGTCATATTTTCACCTACTTGAAGTTATAAATGGGTGGATCTAAATTTTCAACCGACAAGCAGAAAGAGGTTCTTAAATGGGGGAAGGAGCTGACTCTGATTTTTGAAGGAAACTGTTGATGAATAAAGTCGTTGTTCATTAAAAATATTGCTGTTTTGCTAAAATTTTTAACAAATTTGCCTCGTCATGTTTATAAAATTTCAATTCCTTCTAAAAAATAAAACATTTTTAGTAGTTTTATCTCAAAATTAAACATTCTAACGACGTATCCATTATTAAGCCTGTCAGTTAATATAATTCCATGATTCAAACATCTAGATCAAAAAAAAATCGCATCTTAATGATATATTAAGAAGAAAAAAAAACTAAATTCAAATGATATAACAGGATTTAATTCTATTATTTTTATACAGTTTGAGAAACGCTGATCAGGTTCATTATTCACAGGTGAAATGTAATTCAGGCCATGGCTGAAAAAAATCGTTGATTTGATTCAAGTTCATCTAAGCATACTATATACTGTTCAAACAATTTTGAGGTCGATTTTTTAAAAATACTCTGAACGATAATTTAATATAAATGACCAATACAAATTTGACAAAATTAATTACAATGTATAGATGAATACTTTGTGCTCAATATAAGTTTTGTCAAACAGTAAATCATATTTTGTCTCGAAACAATATTAAGTCAACAAAACTAAGGAATTATTGGCAATACATTTCAGAGATCTTAAAACATTCCCTAATGTAATATTTCAATTTGGGCTCTCTGCTCTCGAGTGTTATTAAATTTATACACACGCGAGTCAACTTTTTAGTTCAAAAAACCATTTATCTCTACTCTGTTCCAATGTGACAAATCGGTCTAGACAAATTCTATACGTCGTTGTTTGGCCAACAAAAAATGTACACCTGATTTCGCACAGAAAATATCGTCCGGGATAAAAGTCTCTCAGAACATCAATCATATAATTTCGAGCTTAAAGTTTCAGACGCCAAATAGAGATATAATGTGAAATATGGCAGATGCGCGATCGGAAATATCACTATGTGATTTAATATTTATGACTCTTTTCCTACTTGGAACTGTATTTGACACGTCTTCATAATCGCAAAAGCGATTCGAAATAATGATATAAAAAATAATAATTAATTGAGTGACGCGCATGCAAGGCGATATCCGCTTGTCAGATTGACCGCCAGATGGACGGCCGTATAAGTTTTTTTCATTTTCTTCAGCATGCATGACGTCACTAATGTAAACAACGCCAAAGCAAGCAGCTGCGCCTTATTGTGCACAAATGCGTGTTGATCGTCCTTTTATTATTATTAAAAAAGTATATCCTGATAAATACAAAATAGAAACCAAAGCAATCCTTTTATAGTCGAATTTAACCAACGGGATATGGAATAAAATCAAAATTGTTCCCAAATATTGAGAGGTTAAATTTGAAATGACAGCTCGGTCGCCGATACGGCCCTAAACAACTTTCGGCACGGCCATGATCGATGCACTACTTCTAATAAACGGCGGAATTCGATTAAAAGTATTCCACAACAAATAATCTCGTTTTAAATAAAATATTATCCAATGAAAATATTATTCAGGAGTATTGAGGATAATAAACTGATTTTTAATTTCATAGCTAATAATTCCACAACATAAATAATATATAAATCAAATTTTTTATTTGAAAAATATTACAATATAAAATTATTTTTATATTGAACGAATTAAATATCAAAATCGTATGTTTAAGCATAAAAATATTTTAAATCACAATTATTTCCTAGAAAATGGTTGCCATTTGACTTGTGATATAGTACAATATCTGCACCTACTCAAAAACCTTTGTCAATAATACCAATTATTTTGACTCTGCTTCTTGAAATGTCCATTATTCATATTGTCTGCGTTTTTTAAAAATATAGAATTAAATTACGTTTTCCGTATTCCGAATGCTTTTAACGTAAATTTTTAAAAAAGGTCTTAATTAAATTTATGTGGCTGGCTGGAAAGTGCTCACATACGACGCACACTTTGTGAATATTTTCATATTTCAATATACGAGGACATTAACTATAATATATATTGACGACAATCTAAATGGGGAATCTAATCCCAAGCCAAAATTTCGACCCAGAGATTTCGGGATTGCATTAGACCAGGGGTAGCCAACCCGCGGCCCGCGGGCCCCATGCGGCCCGCCTTGAATGTTTTTCCAGCCCGCAAGATTTATTACACTTTTACAAAATATATTTTTTCACTTCAAAAAAATGTCTAAAGTGTATCTAAATGAGTGTATTGTAGGTTGGCTACCCCTGCATTAGACCATCCCGGAATCCCGGGGCCGGGATCCATTTGTTTAATATGAAAAATAACTTGAAGGTGAAAGAAAGAAAATTTTCTGACTGACAAAATCCCTTTCTGCTGAGACACGGACTAAAACACGCAAAATTCCCGATTTCCCGACAAATTATTTATTTCCGCCGCTGCGGATGAATACTTATATACTATAATACGTTGATGTGATTCGTAATTATATTGCGGATGAATACAAAAAATCTAAACCTCATATCTATTATATTTAATATCGATATTCCCATTATTAGAGTCGATGTGTAGTAAATACATCACCGGTAGGGAAAGGTTAATATAAGAATTTATAGAAAAACATATATGTACTCTATATATGTATACAAAGATTAAACAGTTACTGCTCCTAGACGTCGCCTAAGCTCGCCAATTATTAGTTACGCCACTGTTTCCAAGCGTTCAGATTTCGGCGTTCGGATTTTCGGATTTCATAATAATATTTATTGATACTAGAATAAATAGGAGAAGAAGTAAATTTAAAGAAAAAATGAAGATACACTGTGTAGCGTGCTAATAGACGCAGATATCTGGTGCGGTGTGTAAGCCCACACGAACGCGAGACCCGGCTTCTGTGTGTTAATATCAACGAATGATAAATTATACATGGTGCAGCAGGGAAGCTTCCTTATTTGAAACGCACGCCCTGAAGTGACAATTATTCTAAGAATAATGAAATGACATTCGTTTAAAAGAACAGAATTTAACGTTTTTGTTATGTAGATTTAATCAATTGTCTTTAAAATGATCTCCTATACTGTTTGTGTTCCAATCTTCCAAATCAATTGGCATAGATAAATATTTTCCATTGTCTCTATTTTAGTACACTTATTTACTGTATACAAACTCATTTGGTACAGGATTTAATGGCTTGCAATAATTCCAAGAAATGCTTAATTACCAGTGCCCTTTTCTTGTGGGCGACGGCCTGATTTAATGCACAATTAAAATAAAATATACATGTATTTCATACATAGTCTTGTTTGTTCTGTATGCTTATACAAATTTGGTATTCAAGAGGCTTTACCTCAAACATCGCTTTAGAACAGGAAGGCATCGTACTAGAACGAATTACGCAGATGGCATCCTATTGACCCCGACTGTCGTCTGATGCTGCTCACCGCAAACCAGACGACAACCTTTGAATATCCAGTTTACACTGAGCCAACTTCATCCCCCTGCAGTCAGGAATTTCATCCCTTCTTTTGTTTACATCCGCATATTTGCAGACATATGCGCAGAGCGCTTCAAAAATATTAAAATCAAACAGCGAAACGTACGCGCAAATATTCGACGCCGCGCAAATTAATCAGATTAAATCCGACACAACGATTGAAGCTCGACGAATTATCACCACAATTAGACAATCTTTGTTTGCTAAATCGACTGCAAACAGGAATCGTGTCGGGGATACATGAAGAGGATGCGATGACGGAGCTGCTCAGGATGCTAATAATTCACATTTAAGCCTCGACGAGTGAATAAAGTTCGCCGCGGGGGTGATAAATTATGCCATAGATAAATAACATTATTACACCCGATTTAATATTTATTCGAAACAATTTATGGGGTGCACGATTAGAGACGAACAACCCCTTTGCCGATGCGAAAATTAGTTTCGCATACTTTCTAACGTGCGAATAATTTCTAATTAAAGAATTAGTTGAATTAAAATTACCCTTGTGGCTCTTTTGACTTGGCCTCTCAAACTCGAGGGAATATTATTGTATTTCAATTATGCAAAGCGTTCGCAGGTAACCTTTGCCCTTAGACCCATCCTGCTTAAGCCCAAATCATCCGGTCAATGGAAAATTACCCCTCTCACACCGGAAACGCGTATTCATGTGTTGTTTTTATCGTGCTTTGATTCCCTTTTTCGAAAGGCGCGATTTAATATTATAAATCAGATTTAAACAACAGATATACAACGTTCTGATTTCATTACTCATCACATCACATCGCAAAATACGACTTTATTCATAAACAGCGTGTAAAAATCCTTTTTATTGCACTGAAACGGCTCAAAACAGCGCTCCGAATTGTGGACGCGTTGTTGTTTTTGATAGACTGTGAGCAAATGCGTTACCCACATAAAAACAAGGCCTTTTCACGAACAAATATTGATGCAAAATGATATATACAGTGCTTTCTGATATTTAATATGTAAGTTATCTCATGCAACTTCAATTTATGAACGACCAAAAATATTTTGTGGAATAAATTTTCAATAGTGGTGCCAACTATTATATATCATTCTGCGCCCATGTTATTGTAAATTATTGAGTGATGTATTAATATGGTCGAATTTTATCCCCAATTGCGATAAAAACGTCTTTAGACTTCAGATTTTATTATTTAAATGAACTAAACCGATACAAATATTAACGATTCGAAGCTCTGCTTTTAATAGAGTTTTTAGTCTGAAATAGAATAGAATTATGGAACCAAATTTCATCATAGCAACAGAAAAAAATTGATATTCAAATAATTGATATTCAGTCAATCATCTTCTATATAAAATTAATTTGTTGGGAAATCGGGAATATTGCGAGTTTTAGTCCGTGATGCAGATAGGAATTTTATCAGTCCCATTGATGGTATTATATGATTCCCTAATCACGACCAGGGTCGTAGCAAGGAAGTGGCAAAGCAAGCGCCGCCACGGGCGCAAAAATCAGAATACGGATCTAGTCGAAAGTTGCATATGGTTTAATATTTTTCTTGACCATTTGACAACTTTACATTAATCAAGACTGATTGACTTTGTCCGTTTTTATAATATATATTAAGTTGTCTTATCCCTCTTTTTTCGTTCTAGCCGACATAAGCCCGCAATAAAATAAATACAACAATATATTCGACCGATTGTAAAATTTAAATAGCCCGCCCGATCAGTCTTCTTCGGACAATTTTGTTTTGTAATGAGAGTTAGTAATCGTTTTGTAGACATGTTCGGGTATGGCATCCGATCGTGAGGCGTTCATTCGTTATGTCAGCGGTCGGAAAAGCGGACCGGTTGGACACACAGACCTTGTGGCTACTGTGAATGCGAATATAGTGATTTCTGATGAACTTGTGCAAAAAATTGAAGAACAGGTACAAAATCACCGCCGTGTGATGCTTGACAACCTTCACAAAGAATTTCATTTCTCGAAATCTCCTTGATGATATTGTGTCGGAAAAACGTGTTTATAAGAAGTTGTGTACGAGATGGGTATCCAGAATGTTCACAGTGGAGAACCATCAAAATTTTTGAATTTTTGGATCGATTTGCACAAGAGGGAGAAGCTTTTCTGGACTCTGCCCTGATGAGGGATGAGGCATAGGTGTGCCACTATACCCCAGAATCCAAAAAACCTCCTACTTCAATGGTCAAAATTTTAATGCCAGTTAAACTCAAGTTAAAAACTTAAATTGAATTTAAATATTCACATGTAAAATACACTTTTAAAATATCAACATGCAATGTCTGAAACGAAGGAAACTTTTATTAAAGCATAATAAAGGTACATTAATAAAGTTACCCTTTACCATACTCTCCTCAATTACGGACCATCTACTCATTAGTAAACCGACTACATAATTACACAGTCCAATTAGTGAACTTATAAAATTAGAACAAGTTCAAGCGTTTAGCAAGCACACCAGTGCTATTTACTACAAAATTTATCGTCGCTATCTGATAGTATCGATTACTATTTTTCAATGCGAATCTTCCATCTCTTTCACGCGCTAGCTGCTTTAACGTCGCGCGAGCGAGACAGCATAGTATGCTTGTAAGTAAATTGCCGCATTTATCAACCCAGCGTAAATAACATTTAATTTTTATTAATTGCAGACAAATGGGTGCAGCTGCTGTGAATTGTGATTGTCCTCCTGAATTCACTGGGGATCTATGCGAACTTCCAATTCTGGAACCAGGTAAATATAAAATATTCGGGATGTTAACTTTGTATTTACACTTAAATAAACGATTTCATATGAAATGTCCGATTTTATGTATGGCGGTGATCGTTTTTAATACTGCGGATGAATAAAAAATGCATATCCACCCATCCAATTATTTTTGCACAGTCAATTGTTAAAGCTTGCTGCTTTGTATTATTCTGCAAAAGCATCGGCCGATTGAACAAAGAAAGCTGACTGAGGCACAATTTTTCGTTCACTATTTCAATATTTTCGCAACGGGACTGTGGCAATGGTTTAGACTCGACTGCAAATGTGAACAATGGACACCACCTTTGCTAGACCACCATATTGTCACCATGATCTTCCTAGGATGAGACCCTATTCTTGCATATTGTCTTTTATTATGATCACAGTCCTATTCTTCTACGGTTTTATACTGTGTATATTTATCACAGCTTACAATACGTTGGATGAAAAAAGGTACCACATGATTATTTTAAATATTACTTTTTAAAGCATTTTATATTTGTAATCTCACAAATTGACCTATTTTCGAAAGGTCTGTTGGTATTTCTACCTGGTTTCGCTGCACAGTGTGCCAATTTGCACTCAAACAAATAAATATGACATTCCGACTCTTCATATGAAACATCCTAATAATGAATATATTTCCTCTGGTTATCGAGTTTTATGAATGTTTGATGTTAAAAAAGTATTCCAAAAAGATTTCCAATCTGATTCCAAAACATTAATTCATCAGATTTTAAATGCATGGATCTTTTCAAGAAATTCAGTTGATATTGGAGCTACCAAGAAGACCAAATCTGCATATCTTTTCAAATAGCTACATATGAGGTTCGCTTTCTCGACGATTTGCTTCACAATTCAGCAAAACGTTCGACGTTGAGGCGCTCATTTGTCGTATCAGCAGTCCGAAAAGCGGACCAGTTGAACACACCGACATTGTGACCACTCTTTTATGATTTTTTGTGATAAAAGCATACCCGGGACTTCACTACTTTAAACTTCCACGAGCTTCAAATGGATATAAGCGACGGTATTGTTCTGCAAAACCAAAAAACGTCGGAAGAATTTACATGGAACGGAAGAACCAAACAAATTGAGCATTATCATCCATGATGCGAAAACATTTGATGATGATTGATGACACTCAAATACGTTTTCGATGTGTTCTTGTTATCGCCAAATGAATTGTTTCAAGTATGAATTGAAATGATGACGTGTTTGTGTGTTATCACCTCCCAGCAAAGTCCACCAAAAACCAAACATTGGATAAGTATATAACATATCGACGGTTCAATATGCGCCAACGTGGTGTATCCGTTAAACAACTCGCACTCACATAACTCACCAAAGTTTCATCGCAATTGGATGAACAGTACAGAAATGTATAATATATGACTACACGGCATGCGTTGCAATGCCACACTATCTCCCTTTCTCCATCGCATTTTGCACGCATTCTCCCTCTCCCCAACCCGTCCCGCACAACGTCTCACCCCGCTGTTTCGCTTCACTCCATCAGACTAATATGCGCCAACTTGGTGCATCCGTTAAACGACTCTTGTACTAATCCTATAATATTTACGAAGATCCAAGATTGTTTAAGTTGGATATTCTCATAGAGTATCCAACTTTCATCTCCAGTGATAAGTCTCTTTAAAAAAGGTTGGCTATCATGTCGTTGGAGAAGAAGATCGCATGTTGAAATACGCTGAAGTTTATTTGAGTCAGTCAGTTCATGAGGAAGCCACACATCTGAACGATTGATGTAGCCCAATTTTGTCAGACGATTATGGACGGATATTCGTGGAATTTCTAACTATTTCGCGAACAGTATATAGTGGGTTTTCTTCAGCCATGGCTATGATTAGATCTGTGTTCATTTGCGAAAGAAGCTTATGGGAGAACCTTCTTCTTCTTCTTTCTGTGCCGTGTCAGGTCCCCCAACGTTGGCGATCACTCTGGCGAAGACCTCTCTGTTCTGCGCTGCTCGGAATAGTTCGTCCACTCTTCTTATTCCGATCCACTCTCTAATGTTGCGCAGCCAGCTCATTTGCTTCCTACCAACTCCTCGTCTTCCCTCTACCTTGCCCTCCAGTATCAATCGAAAAAAATGATATTTATTTCCACGCAGTACATGACCCAGATATGATATCTTTCTTCTTTTAATTTTGGTCAGCAGCTCTCTCTCGGTTCCAGTTCTCCTAAGTACGTCTGTGTTAGTGATCATGTCGGTCCAGGGTATACGAAACATTCTTCTGTTTATGGGAGAACCTAATATTTTATAATTAACACGGCTTTAGTAATTATCGAAAGATGGCATTAGTTTTAATAATTTGCTCTAATGTCATTAGGATATCTCGCTTTCAATTTAATAGTTTCACTGATGTATCTTATCGTAGGAACTATTCCCAAACCATTTAAATAATCCAAGTAAGTCAAAGAAAATTTGATTCAATCGATTGGAATGCCTCCTGAACTTTCAGATTATATCACATCCCTAAGTTGAACAACCCTTATTATCAGAAGTCCGAGAACTAACCCAGTGTGCCAGCACGTTTCTCCACTTATTAGTAAAACGCTTCGCACACGATACAAGCGGCCGTCTCTCAAAATTGACCATTGAATTGAATTGAGTTATTCGCATTTTAGCAATTCATGAAATATCTAACACTGACTTTGTATTTACGAGCAAAATGCTTCCCAAGCTCCGAAGATAAGTCGCGTTCAATATTTCACGATTCCTTCCAGTATCTCGCATCACTACTCCGCTTTGGTCCCACCTGCTCCGGGGGTTCGACAACCACTTCAGCATTTTTCTATTTTATGAGCATCCCGAAGCTGAGACTACCTCCGCGATCGAATAATTTATATTCTAAAGACGAAACTCCTCTTTTTCTATCAGCGACGCGCTCAATAATTCGATAGTGTCGCGTCTTTACTTTAAACTGTGCCCGGAAGGGTGCGACGAGCCTCCGCGAAAGGGACCCCAATAAATTGAATGGATATCATCAATTTTTTTCGTGCGGAACTTTCCCATTCCCTCCCGTCGTATTTCGACGTTATAAATGTGAATTACGAACAGCCAGACGTAGTTTACCAATACCGGATGTGGGAGCACGAACAAAATGGGAGAAGTTAAAAGAATCCAGCTGCCTTCTCGGCTCGGGCTTAATAAAGTCGGCAAAGAGGATATGCAGGAATAAAAATTCAACAAAGGATTGCGAAAGTTGCCCGAGCAAAGAGTTGTAAGCGGCGGATGAAATTATTGGAGAAGATGTTTTTTTACGGGAGGAAATATCAGCAAAACTTTTCCGATGCGAACTTTTCCGAGATTATGAATATAAAATAGAATTTATTGAATAATGATGTGACGCTCGTTTTTCGATCTACAAGACTCAACTTCTTTTACGAGCGAATATTTCAAAACTTCAAACCAAGTATGTCAAATAAACAAAACCTCTTACTTCGATTAAACATCAACATTGCCATTATAAATACGATGTGTATTTTCATTTCGAGGCGATTCCCTGACTTTATTTTTATACGGCGCATTAATTCCTAGACTGTATTTATACAGGATCGGGTTCAAATACAGATAAATTAACCGTAACAATAAATTTGGGGATCGAAAGTATTAATATTTCCGACAATCTGACGATTTAATCTGATTTCTTGCGTTGAAAACACTGAGATGTAAAAAAAGGCAGGGCCATCTATGAGTGTCTGATTAACAAAAAATATTAGTATGTAATTTAAAACTAATGATAATTTCGACACCCTAAATATCCTAATTCAAATAAGCTGATCCTATTTTAACTTTCCTTAAAGGAAGATCATTTACATCAGGGGTGGCCAACCCGCGGCCCGCGGGCCGCATGCAGCCCGCCTTGAATATTTTTCCAGCCCGCAAGATTTATTACACTTTTACAAAATATATTTTTTCATTTCAAAAAAATGTTTAAAGTGTATCTAAATATAAAATGGGGATATATAATTTTAAATGCGGCCCGTGGAGCTATGATGCATTTCCAAAGTGGCCCGCAAGATCATTTGGGTTGGCCACCCCTGAAGTAGAGTTTCATGAATTTTAGCGCGGAACACCCGAATTGTAAATTGTTAAAGTTTTTTTTTTAATTTTGATGTTCGCATTTGTCCTTAATATATTTTGAGGCAATGATAGCACCTCATATCGTGTTGAATCCTGGAGTTTATTTGGCTATTGATTGATTTGTTATGTGTGAAGATGCACCCAACTCGCTTTAAGAATGAGTGATTTGTTTATTTATTGATTTGGATGTGGTTGCTTAGCAACACGCGCTTAGTTGGAAAGCTACGCGATGTATTGGTGTGGGAGTGAGAGGTAAGATGCGTGCGCTCTCCCTCACTTCGTATAGCGACTGGCGAGCCGCCGAGCACCACTACGCGCCAGCCGTCCAGCGCGGCCTTGGCTGACGCAGCCGAGCGCTTGAACGGACATTAGATTGATAGCATTATCGTCTCTTGGCATAGTTGACAAAAGGCTTTATTTACCTTAGCAAATTTTGGACAGCCGGACGGATGGACGGACACACATTGATTTTTATATATATAGATTGCACAAACATGTTGTATCTCAATATAATTTTTTATTTCTTAGCGAACGTTTCTTAGCGCACCACTCAATAAGCTCGTAGGATGATAAAATAATCCACAAAATGATTTTGGTCGATCATAAATTGAAGATGCGTAAGATAGCTGACACCTTAAAGATATAAGAAGGTAGTTTATTTATCATCTTGCATCAACATTTGTCCATGAGAAAGCCCTGTACGAAATGGGTACCGCGTTTGCTTATACTCGATCTTAAACAACAACGCGCCGACAATACAGAGAGCTGTTTCGATGCAATAAAAAGGATTTTTTTCCGAATCTGACTCCCAGCGATCGTTCTACAAAAAATGCATCAAATTGATAGAGAAGCGTTGGAATGAACAAAACAACGATAAAATCTTTGTTTTGCTCTGTTGTTTGTTAAAAGGGTGTTGCTTTATTTGTTTAAAAAGAGGTTGTCATCCTACGAACTTACTGAGTGATGTATTATGTGGTAATCAGAAGGTGCGAAATCTGGCAATTATGGATGCGTCCCATCCCAACATTTTACATCGTTCTTACCATTTAATTTTTCAAACGAAAATACCTTTTTCAAGCATAGAAAAATATTTTTTTATATTTTCGCGGACCCGAGCTTAAGGACCGCTCCGCTAAAGGTGAGTATATTTAAGTGAGTTTGGCTTTATGTTGGCAAGCTCAACGCGTCGACAATTCAGAGCGCTGTTTAGAGCTATATCAGCGCAATAAAAAGGATATTTTTCATGCGATATGTAACACCGAATAAAACATGGATGCATCACTAGACTTCAGAGTCAAATTGGTAGTTAGCTGAATAGACAACAACCGGCAAAAGTGGCTGATAACTTTGTCGGCTAGTAAGGTTTTGGCCTCCGTATTTTGGTGTTTTATTCATCGATTATCTTGAGAAAAGAAAACTATCAATGTTAAATATTATATGACGTTGTTAGTGCATTTAACAGAAGAAATTGCGGAGAAACTTTTTTTCAACAATCTGTATTTTAAGCCTAATCTTTATAAAAAAAAAATATAATAAAGAATAGCTGGAACGAAATCATATGGATGGAGAGCATTTAGTGTAAGATAAGACGATATTCAACCAAATTATCCTCAATTATGAAAACTACAAGACTTAGATAATTGAAAGAAGATTCGATATTATGATTATTTATTCCTTATCGAAGATTCCTTATCTAAATCGAAGCCTTACAAGGTAAAAGTGGCATAATGTAGTAAGATGGTTCTTCTTCAACTTCAGCATCGAAACATTTTCTTCATCGATAATTGGATGATAAAAATACATAATTGGGGACAAAGTCCACCCTTAATAGTTCTTGAAGAGAATCATGTCAACGGTATAATATTTATACATGAAATGAAAATACTGGTAAAAAAAATAATGATGGACGACGTTATGAACATCCTGTTATTTTCCGCCATTCAACTCTGCGGCATACGTGAATTTCAACGAAATAAATAATTCCCGGAGTATTCCTGTCATAAAATGCTGCCATTTTCCCATTAAAGCACACTTGCGATGGAAGCAAATTTAAATCGCCGAAATTAATCTGTTTATGTAAAACATTCCATGTATTCGCAACGGTATTCCCTAAAGCGAAATGCAATCCGCTAAAAAAAAACGATTTGCCCGCATAGAAACATCTTTGTCAGACAATTTCCAATAACATCCCGGAATGATACAAATTGTTCATCCATTTTATATTTACCAATAGTCCTAAATTAACGTGTTACCTCATAGGTCTACCCTCGTGTCATAAATCATGCAGGGCATATCTAAAGTTACCCCCATTACAGATTTAAGATCGACGCAGATACGTGTGCGATGTGTTCAATTTATTAGGAGTCGAGTCAAAGATCAGTTTTTAATTCTTCGGTAACCCTTTGCGATCGAATAAATTATGCAGCTGAGTTTTGTCCCTGGAGCTAACTCACGTATTCAGTCTGTCTCGAAGACGTTGCTCCGCTAAGCCTCAATTAGAACCTCGATGGGGGTGAGAAGACTTAACTACACCATGAGAATATTTGATTCGATTCCTAATCAATTAAATAAATCCAATTTTAATTAATTTCTGTTTCCATTCCAGTGGTAGGCTGCGAGGATGGCAGCTGCGTTATGGAGTGCCCTTACGATGGAAATCCTGCAAATGCATGTA
This sequence comes from Stenopsyche tienmushanensis, assembly GCA_008973525.1. Lineage (NCBI taxonomy): Eukaryota > Metazoa > Arthropoda > Insecta > Trichoptera > Stenopsychidae > Stenopsyche > Stenopsyche tienmushanensis. Next base: position 577,717 of record WACJ01000207.1, on the reverse strand, counting down.
ATTGCAATTCCAACAACTCAGTCGTGGTCACATCAGGTATGTAAATTTTATAAAGTACCCCCCCAGTTCATATAATACCTTCATATATGCTTTAATTCCTTAATTTACAATGCGGTTCATATACAAACCCCATGATCCACAATTACGGTGTGCCACTAATTTATATCGAATAATTTGTTCTGCAAGTTGTTAAAGTGGTGTAAAGTAAATTACATTCAATACATAGGGTATGTATTGAAATATTTTTTTAAATATGTATTTGTATGTTTTCAGCTATTAATAATTAATTTATATCACATATAAAACACAGGATATGCGAACAGAAAAGCTCCCTTAATTTAAAACCGAATCTATTTTTTTCTTTCTGCATATATGAATTTGCGTATGTGAGTATAAAAGCGCAGAGAAGAAGAAAACGAGTCGTCCAAAAGTCTTGGCCGCAGAAAGACGTGTTCTTTCAGCATCGCCAATCATGTACTTATGCTCTTTATCTCAGCATAAATAAATATTTTATACAAGAGGACATATTCCCACACCCACCTAAGTTGTCTAATCGTCTTCTTCCTTCTCGACCTGATAGTAATCAAACCTAAAGGGGCTGTTCATCTTGAATTGTTAACAAATGTGATATTAATGATTTCTACGCTTGGAATATCCATTTTAACACTAAAAACCGAAAATATATTTAGAACATACAACTGCCATAAAATTCTATCGAATTGGCAATTTGTACAAGCTTGAAAGTCGTATAAACCGTTATTTTTTTCATATAAGTTTTGGTTTCGACGGTTTCGAACCGGATTTGGTCACTATTGGTCACTATAGTGACCACGTCTATGGTCTACATTTGACTCTGTCAAATGAGGCGGGGGCGCTCTCGGGGGCAGAGCTCCCGAGCGGCTCCGCGCCCCCACGTGCTCGTCAGAATGGCCACGCTACCACACGGGTCCGTTTTTCTAACGGGCCGTGATGTTGCTGGACGAATAGATGGGAATAAACGGGCGTCGAATAGAAAGACTCTCTTCTCTTAATGACTATTTATTGCACACGAGAGAGAGATCTGGCTGCAGGAAGGACGACCTCCCGCAGTCAAGGCTAACCGATGACTTTCCCGACTCCCGCCACCTGCTCGTCACTACCCAACCGGCAACTTGCGGACATTGCAGTGTAATGAAGTCCCCCTGCATCTTCGTTTGCAGATAATACTTGCTTATTGCGCCAGATAAGTCTGCATACCGTCTTCGCAGCATTTCAAATCATATCTTATCCAAATATAATACAAGAAAAAATTAACAGGATCCTCTGTCACAATAAAAAGGTTGAAAACAAGTACTTCTTATTCGCGCGTATGCGTAGACTTATCTGGTGTAATAAGCAGGTATTAGCTGCTGACGTATGACGGTATTTGACGGTAACTGTGCATCAATGGGTTAAATGAGATTATCTCAAAACTATATTTTAAAAAACGATCTAATTTGAGACTTTGAATGTTTTTGATCGACCTGGCTGAATTTTTGGAAGGTTTTTCACTATAATATTGTTGATTGGATATACCTAAAGTTTTCGCGTATAAATAAATTACTTTTTTGCGATAAAATTTGTTAAAAATATATGAAATTTTAACTAAAAAGCCTACTTAGTTTTTAATTTTATACTTTTATATGTGCATATATTCTTCTCATGCATATCTTAAAAATCAAAAATTCGTTTTGAAATCAATGGAAAAAAAACTGAGAAACGAATAATTTCTTGATATCACGAAAAAATGGAGGGGGCACCATTTAGATTCTTGCCACGGGCGCATCATACCCTAGTTACGGCTCTGTACAGGTGCAATGTCTCCGCAAGGCCACAAGAGATGGCAATAGAGCAAGAGAGGTGCAATGTGCAATAACAGCCACCAAAACAAGTTTTCAGACAGTGAGACAGCTGCGAGACTCTAATGGCGCGGACCCTTTTTCTCGGGCGCGCCCAAGGGCCAAATTTGGATCCGATTTAATTTTGTTTCGCACTAAAAACCCCATTTGGATCCTTATTTGGATTGAATTCACAAATAAAAAACGCGCGTAGTTGGTCGTGCATAATGAAAATTTTAAAACAAGTCATGAAAATTGATATGCATTACCGTACTAATCGGGGTATTACCCGTTGTATTTTGAGGATTTATCCAAATTGAGCTCATTTTCGAGTCATAAGCATTCCCGGTCGTCCATTAAAAGCTAATAATGGAGCTAACTACGCTGTTCAAAGTCCATTGTCGAAATTTGCGAAAAGGTAACGCGCATTACCCGTTAAGTAAATCTTCGAGTCAATTTAGATTTTTGATGTGTTATTAATTAAAGCGACGGTCGTCAGCTATCCGTCACAATTTGTCACAATGAGTGGAGGCTGCGAGCAAATTAGCCGGTAATTTATGGTGGGTTTAGTGGAGCGCTATCACCAGGTAATTATAAAGTGACACCCCAAGGCCTCGTATCGCAACGTTGGCTCGACAAGGTCTAAATTCGCCATTAGCGCTGTCAGCTCTCGACTCGCGTATGAACGTTATGCTTACATTTCCCTCGGGTGTATAAACTCTTGCACGTGGCATTTGCCATTTCCGTACAACCGAACCCTCAAAAATATGTCCGTGTCTAGTGAAATTCGCATTAAGCGCGTCCGTGAATTTATGGTCGCTCGTTCCTCACTTTACAAGCCCGTTACCCCGCTGGAAACGGGCGCCCCCGACGAATATTTGATGCCCGCAAAAATACGGCCCTGCACTACAATGGAGCGAAACTTAATCTTATTCGCCAACTAGATTTCAAATTATACGGCGGTTGGATTTCTGAATTTGCACCGGATGCCGACAATGAACGACGATGAAATTCTGAACAAAGGCTCTTTTAATAAAGTGCAGTAGTATATAAAAATTAATCTTTGTTTGTTCGTATGTAATACACGGCCATATTGTTCATCAGGTTACAATAAAACTTCGCCTACTTATTACTAAAGATTGCGCAAATAACATAAACATAGTCTAGTACAGGGGTGGCCAACCCAAATGATCTTGCGGGCCACTTTGGAAATACATCATAGCTCCGCGGGCCGCCTATAAAATTATATATTCCCTTTTTAGATTTAAATACATTATAGACATTTTTTTTAAGTGAAAAAATATATTTTGTAAAAGTGTAATAAATCTTGTGGGCTGGAAAAATATTCAAGGCGGGCCGCAAGCGGCCCGCCTTGAATATTTTCTAGATCTTGCGGGCCACTTTGGAAATGCATCATAACTCCATGGGCCGCATTTAAAATTATATATCCCCATTTTAGATTTAGATACACTTTAAACATTTTTTTGATGTGAAAAAATATATTTTGTAAGAGTGTAATAATTTTTGCGGGCTGGAAAAGATTCAAGGTGGGCCGCATGCGGCCCGCGGGCCGCGGGTTGGCCACCCCTGAAATAGAGTTTCATGCATTTTAGCGCGGGTTTTGTTTATTTATTGATTTGGATGTGGTTGCTTAGCAACAGGCGCTTAGTTGTAAAGCTACGCGATGTATTAGTGTGGGAGGGAGAGGTAAGAATGCGTGCGCTCTCCCTCACTTCGTATAGCGACTGGCGAGCCGCCGAGCACCACGGCGCGGCAGATAGATTAGATTGATAGCATTATCGCCTCTCGGCATAGTTGACAAAAGGCTTTGTTTACCTTAGCAAATTTTGGACAGCCGGACGGATGGACGGACCCACATTGATTTATATATATATAGATTACACAACACACATCCCCTTACGAACCCAATTATATACAAAAATCGAATGCAGTTATTATTCCAATATCCATTACAGTCAACTCTTTTATAGCGTTCACTTTGTTTGCGGTGCCTTTTATATAAACAACTGGTATTGGTGTCTAGCTTTCTAAAGCGTTTTGCTTCTATAGCGTGCCCCCTATCTTGATGCTATAGAAGGGTTGATTGTGTTTCCATGTATTGATCTTAGATCTCATTAGAAGTGTCAGTGGTCTGAAAGGCGGACGGATTGAACCCATATACCTTGTGGCCACTCCTTCATCTTTTAGGCTATTTAGGCTTTTTGCATAGGTTGCTCCTTACTGTGGCAAACGCGGTACCCGTCTTGTGCACAGCATTTTCGTGTCCAAACTCTCATTCAATATGCAATGTACGGCACTTTTTGAAATGCTTATAATGTCTGCCAGGGTGCGCACTTTCAGTCGACGTTCATCAAATGCATTTTGTAAATTTTCCATGTTTTGAGTAATTTTAATTTTTAAACAACGACCGCCTACTCTATACTCCAGGTCGGATACTTCTGGGACTATTCTCGTAGACACCCCCCCCCCCCCCAACCAAATTCTAGGGGTTCATTAATTATCGTCATGAGCCGCACTCTTCCATCACCTCCAGCGTGACGTCGGCGATATGACTTAAATAGGTAGCCAATTTTAAAGATCTGATCTTATCTACGTTTATTTGATCCATTTTCTAGAAGGTTCTTTCGAGGGACTCCAGAACGAAACTTGTCTCAAACTAAACTCTACTCTCAACTCTCAACGACGCTTCGATTCTTCTAATCATCATCCGGTCGTCAGCACGTGTAAGATATCCAGTAGCGTAGATAGCTGAATTTCGCCATTTTTGTTTATTTTCTAAATCGGAAAACTAGACTTAAGGGGGGAGGACGCCAGGCCCTGGCACAGTACTCCTTTAAGGTTTAAGGCTAGTTGTATCGATTGTTAATAGCTAACTCTACCAATAGCTGTCATAAAAAAACACTTAATATAATTCTTAAAAACATTCAAACTCATTATTATCGTCGTTTATATAAAATAAACTATCCTTTTCTTTTTATAAATTTATAATCCAAAATACTGTTAAACAAGTTGGAATGCCTCAAATATATATTCAAGATTTACATTTAAAGTGTGTATTAACATTCGCCCAAAATTGCAGTTGAGTAGTCAAATAAGAAGAATATCCTCCTGGGAATAGTTTTGATTTGAACTCCAAAGAGATTCTAAGGCTTCTAAGGATAAAGTTGTAGACAAAAAGCTATACATTGCTAAATAAACGGAAACATCAATCAAAGATATTACGAAACATGAAATCTCCGTTGAGTATTGTCTAGGATTTGGAAAGCATTCTGAAATTTAGCCGAAGATAAACTGAATTTCGAATTTGTTGAAGGCATGTGTTTTAAGCGTAAAAGACTTTAATGATGGATTTTTCACTCAATAAAATCATACTAAAACTCATGGTGTATAATTTTGAATACAACTATATAATGGAAAATGGCAGAAGATTGCATTATTTTTGTTGTAAAGTCCTATTAGTAAAACATATTGCGTACTTTTATTTTGAAATATTAATCATGTGACATTGCGACATTTGAATGCTTGTACATTTAAAGTTTTTCTTGAGAATAGCTTTAAAAAATATACATTTTGCAAAGGATCGTCTATCGTTAATATTATCATCCTCCTATGCTTTGTCCCTCAATATTGAACTCAACAAGATATCAATTGGTTATAAATCACTTTCCAACTATCTTCAATGAAATCTACTTTCTTGTTATCCTTGATAATAATTCTAGGACTGTTATAAACATACTTCTTATAAAAAGTTGACTGCTGAAGATTGTTTCACTTGACGCTGTAATGAGATTTCTTTGATGTTCTGAAAGTGTGCTTGACATGCATTGTTAAAGCTTCGACGATCAATACACTTAAATGATAAATAATGAAATAATCACTGTAGTAAATTTATGCGCATTTTGTTTGAACGCTTGTCATGACTTTGGGGATGGGGGCGACATGAACAGGATGCATTGTAATTGGAATGCTCATAAGGGGGCGCATATCTTCTTTGGATGTGTTGATAAGAACCTGATAAAACTGACAAACGTCAGAGAAGTCGTCAACGTATTATTGATGTCATTATTAAATCAGATTTTTCAATCAAATCAATTTTAAATTTGGTTGTCATTAGGGCTCCAGTATTCCTAATAAATATATTATCAGATTCAGAATGACTAGAAAAAGTTGATTGTATAGATTGTGTGTGATTTTTTCCCCTTTTATTAACGGAAATTGTTAGTTAAGAGATTGGGCTGTGTTTGTGTAATATATAATAAACTTGGAATGCTACAGGTGTTGTGGAAACGCACACGCTCGCACAATAAATGCAGCATTGCGCATGCGCATTACGTCTCTATAGCTACCTCAAACGATTCTACTTCTCTTTTCGACCGATTGCCACTTGGAGTTTTATTTTTCATACACCTAATATTTATGGTGATTTCCAGGCAATCTTCTGAAAAAAGACATAAGGATTTTTTCCATATTAGCAATAAAACTACATTTATTTACAACAAATAAATGCTTAAAAATGCATTTTTTCGCAGAAAAATAAATGTCATCTTCCGAAAATCACTGATTTTTAGGACAAAATGCACATCTACATATATAAAAATCAATGTGTGTCCGCCCATCCGTCCGGCTGTCCAAAATTTGCTAAGGTAAACAAAGCCTTTTGTCAACTATGCCGAGAGGCGATAATGCTATCAATCTAATGTCTGTTGAAACGCTCGGCTGCGTCGAGGCCGCGCTGGACGGCTGGCGCGTAGTGGTACTCGGCGGCTCGCCAGTCGCTATACGAAGTGAGGGAGAGCGCACGCATCTTACCTCTCACTCCCACATCAATACATCGCGTAGCTTTCCAACTAAGCGCGTGTTGCTAAGCAATCATATCCAAATCAATAAATAAACAAATCACTCATTCATGTATTCTAAAAGCCAGTTGGATGCATCTTCACACATAACAAATCAATCAATAGCGAAAGCAAAAAAATCTGAAAGTGCAAACAATCTAACACGAAGCGATGGCAATGCACAACCCAACATAGCACTGGACGAAGGACGCTCACAAGGAGAATCACCAAAACGACCTCTCAAATAATTACTAAGCGCGATCGTTTTTACCCGTTTTTAAGTGTAATTAAAAATATATAAATTCATTCCAATAAACTGAATTAAAATACATACACTTTACATCTTTAAGTGTGGCATTGCAACGCATGCCGGGTATTCGCTAGTGCATAATAAAATAAAATATACGAAGGTCATCTAGAAAGTAAGATTAAAAGGGCTCCTGACACTGGGAGATTTTTATTGTTTAGAAGTTCTGTAGGGAGGATCCTAACGGTCTAATTGTTTGGTTCCATGTTTGGTTCCATGTGTTCGTACCACCGCGAATATCTATCGGAAGTTCGTGGAAGTATATAGTAGAGTTGACAGTATGCCATGAAATGGGTTAGATTGTTTAGAAAAGATCATTGTGATATGATAAGGCACGAAGTGGGAGATCGTCAGTCATTTCTAACAAACATATGCAAAAAATTGAAGAACAAGTGCGAAATGATCACAGTGTGATGCTTGACGATCTTACTGAAGAATTCCCTGAAATGCATTGAAGTCTCCTTGATGATATTATGTCAGAAAAACTTGGTTACAAAAAGTTGTGTGGATGGTAGGTGTTCAGAATATTTAGACCGGAGCATTTTGCACAGGAGAAAAGCTTTTCTGGGCTCTGTAGTGACAGGGGATGAAACGTGAGTGTGTTTTTGCACCCCAGAATCTAAAAATAATTCCAAAAAGAGCTGGTAGTGGAGTAATATAACACTGGCATACAAAAGCTGGTGCTTTGACTATTTAAATATCGATTACGTTGAAAAATAGTTTAATGTATTAGTAAAATATCGTGTGGATTTCAATTAAATATACTTGGGTCGCATATAAAAAATCGCATTACAAAAGGTTTTAGATTATTTTTAAAAACCGCATAACTTCAAATCATTGTGATAGATTGTACCAAAAGTCGCATAAAAAAGTTTATAAAAAATTAATACAAATAAAAACATTACAAATTTATTTTAGAATTGCTTTATTAGTTTATTTTACTCGATAATCGTACACGTTATCAGTTATCAGTCATCATCGTACAGAGAATCTTGCGTACATCGTATGATTGTATGGATCGTTAACCCAAAATTATCGACTAATAATGATATAATGAATCGATTTCAAGTGCATTGTTTATGTTTAGGCAAAGAAATGACCAAATATTATGTGCTATTGATAGTGTTTATTTATTTAAATACATGTTTCATACACGCTGCGACGCTCCTGACAAGTAAATGGATTTGTACAGATGATAAGTGGTGGACCTACAAATATAGGATCTAAGCCTATCATGATTTTAAATTAGCTCACTATTCAAAGGGTTAAACTTTGCACTAAAATTTAACCATTCATTTTTACGCAGATCATGCCTTTCTTATGCGTATTTGCATGAACAAATTTTGTTCTCTATAGAAACATGAGGGACAGGTTCCAATATTTTTACAAACCGCATAACTTCAAAATCGCACAAAAAGATCCGCATAAAAACAAACCCAAGAATACGATCATTTTTCGATCCAACACAAATGCTGTAACTTTACTTTCTGGATGACCCCCATATTTAAAACACCTTTTTTAATCTTTCAACGACAAAAAATCATAAGAGTATGGAATTTGAGACATGTCTTTGATTTATAGCCACTGCTCGTTTGCAATTTGATTTCAATTCAATTAAATTTTCGTCGGGTGTTGATATTAGATATATCAACTGATTGAATGCAAACAAATTCAAAATGGCAATAAAGCAAATAAATCTTGTTGATTGCCTGTAAGTCACAATATTTTTGTTGATTTAACATCATATTGATATGCTCTAATGACGTGTATGAGAATTGTGAACTAAAAATGTGTCTCGCATTGAAAGGATTAACATATCTAAATTTGCCTTCTGATTAAAATAAGATTTTAGGACTGAGATTTGTATGCGAAGAGCTTATAATTGCAGTGATAGTTCTTATATACATTAGCGTAAGCACTCTTCTTCTTCATCACACCCCTGGAATTCCACCCCCGTGGATGCAAACACCCCAGGCTTTGAATCCCTGATCTAACAAATTCACTGCGCCTTGGCAGCACTCAGTAATTACAGTTTGAAATGTTAAACATCGTCTACTCACCTATTCGAAGTATCGTTCACTAGGAAAATTCAATCGATTTTGGTATGTATTTTAAAGATAAGAATAAAACCTGCCATTGAATTCTTATCCTTAACATTATTGTGTATTTGTTTGGTGTTGTACGATCAATATTAAAGGGATTTGAACCCATTTTATTTATATTTATAAACGGTTATTTGTCAACATGTCGCAAAATATTTTCGTTACATTCTCCATTGTGCAGATAAAAGGTTCTATCGATCGAGTAGCCTTCCTGGGAAAGGTCGTGAAAAACTACTCGGGATATCCACAAAGATTGAAAAGAATGTACAGGGAATCAAATACACCCTTTTCTTGCAGGAATGACGTCAGACCAACACTTCACTCAATAAATTCGTAGGATTATTTTTGGAGGAAATTGCGAAAAAACAACTTTAAATCAAGAAGAAAAAAGTTGAAAGTGAAAATTATACCACAAACTTATTGGTGAAATTTCTATGGATACAATGCGTATCCTCAACTGACGATCATCTTATTCTGGAATACAAATTGATATCAATTGGTTCCAATTTTTTACACAATCTATCATAATTATACTTAAACATGTTCTTATTTAGCTGAAAATGGAAACCTCGGGGCAGTGTATTGTTCCATAAATAACTGAAGAATTGCCTTATAGCATTTTGTTCTACACAAAATGGAATCCTATCAACATAAAGGATAAGCTGGCTTTTTAAAAGACTTTAATACGACGGATCATTTACTCACGTTCTTTCATTTAAAATAGAAAGCCATTTATAGTATGGCTTGCCTATGCAGACTATACAAAAGCATTTGCTGAAGAATTTTGCATGAAAAAGCTTTAAAAGCAGATGTATGTGGGTAAATATCATATATAAGACTCGTATGCAAATATGTTCAATATATTAGATTGTGGATGAGGTTTTATATACTCTAATGAATGGCGATAGAAAATTGAGTTTTTTCTCTTCTAAAATTAAATTATTTTATTCGTCGAATCCATTGAAGAGTAAGTTAATTTAGCATTCGGATCAGCGAGTGACTATTATAAGGCAAGGAAATGCTCAAGCTGTTAAAAGATCGCAGCTACCACCAAAATGTTTTGCTCAAATCTAGCAGTTTTATGATCAAAATCAAGCAAATAATATTTGAATTTTGAATGCCACTAACAAAAATAAGAGCGTATTCTAGAAGGACTTTCATTAATAAATTAAGCTTTATTTTATACGAACGAGTATTCGGTATGCGTTACAATACCACACGTGCTAAGTAATTGTTTCAGGCTCCCCTCGCTTCACTTCACCAGAGCAATATGCGCCAACATGGTGTATCCGTTAAACGTCTGGCAAAAGAAATTCCGCACACAAACAATGATTATGTTAATTTAAAAACCTTCTTGGATAAACGCTCAATAGCTTACCAAAGTTTCATCGCAATCGGATGAATGGTATAGGAATGTATAGATCCCAAACATACCACAAACATTCTGGCATATTCGATTTTATCACTATCAAATTTATCCTTCACGCATTTTTAACGCGTACTTAAAATACACAGGCGAATCGTTTTGGAGTGATTCGAAGAAGTTTTTATCGATAAAAATAAACGTTGCCGTTATCAAATTTCCTCAAAACTCATCCTCCATGTGAATACTTAACAAGCGCGCATAGATTGAAAAACGTAATTTCTCAGAGGCGTTCGCGAATTTTAAAAGTTAAAGCAAGTAAAAAGAAATTACAGGCATAAAGGCGATAAAAAATGATAAAACAATTCCGGAGCGATCCTCCGGGAAAGCTAGATCCTTAGCTGAAGTTTTGTGCAATGCTCCACGGAGCTTCGAGTGAGGCAACTCGGAGGCACGACGATAAAGTCCACGAGGAAATTTACTCACGTGTCATTAAGTTTTGTTTCATTGCCTTATCAATTTTAGCCTGTAAAGTTCTATACAGTCTCTCGAGAAGACCGACACAATATATTACCGCAAGTTGGCCCGAGGGCGCGCGCCTCTCAACCCTTGTGTGTGGGAGCTTTCTGCCATATAATGCGCCCCTAAATTCATGGAAATTCCGATCGATCAATATCAACGCATTGTTTCGTGATTAGCACGATTCAATTTCACGATCAGATTGAGCCGATTTATAGTAGCAATATGCAGTGTTATTATTTATTTATTCGAAATTTTTGTAAAAAACCGCTTTGGAAGACATTTGAGCCTTTTTCTGTAAAAAAAAAAATTGCACGTCAGCTGCATTCTTGGTTTGAAATAAGCTATCCATTACCAAACTTTCCATTCAAGCTTCCATTTCGTTTTTTGCAATTTTTTGCCAATACTTTAAATAGAGATTTCAACGGGAAAAAATTCGCATCAATTTTATTAAAGTATCGTCGGAAAATTTCCATACTAATTATTCTAGAGTGCTTCACCAGTGGAAACTGCACGAGCTGATATCAAATATATGAGAGCAAATATGACAATTTTCAAAGGTTATATATACAAGTAATTCCCGCGGGCTAAAAAAAGTATTTTTTCAAATTTCATCAGGTATTTTGAATTTATGCACACGTGTACTCGGTAATATATAAATTTTGATTATGGAGTGTATACTTTGTATAATCATTTTATAGCCGCTGATACTATTTCGAGTATTTTTAACATTTAGATAAGTATTTAAGTCTTTTGAATATTAAGTCTATGATTTAAAAACACAATTATTTCAAATCAACGACGTAGTAGCGCTGTTAACAGCGACATCTTCCATCATTCTTCAGGTGCAATGTGTTATTTTAACAGCGCCATCTCTTGTGGCCCTGTGGAAACATTGCACCTGCATACCAACTGATCGCTTCTTGCGCGTGTACCATTACTAGTTGGGGAGTGACGCGCAGGAGGCGGGAGTCGGGAGAGTCGTCGGTTAGCCTTAATCTCTCTCTCTCTCTCTCGTGTGGAATAAATAGTTATTTAGAGAAGAGAGTTTTTCTATTCAACGCCTGTCTATTCCCATCCATTTCCCGAAAGAAATCCATTTTTTTACGTCCATGATTTTGATCCTAAAAGTGACCATTTCTCGAAAGAAATCCATTTTTTACGGCCATGATTTTGATCCTAAAAGTGACCCTTTCCCGAAAGAAATCCATTTTTTTACGTCCATGATTTTGATCCTAAAAGTGACCCTTTCCCGAAAGAAATCCATTTTTTTACGGCCATGATTTTGATCCTAAAAGTTACCATTTCCCGAAAGAAATCCATTTTTTTACGTCTATGATTTTGATCCTAAAAGTGACCATTTCCCGAAAAAATCCATTTTTTTACGGCCATGATTTTGATCCTAAAAGTGACCATTTCCCGAAAGAAATCCATTTTTTACGGCCATGATTTTGATCCTAAAAGTGACCCTTTCCCGAAAGAAATCCATTTTTTTACGTCCATGATTTTATCCTAAAAGTAACCATTTCCCGAAAGAAATCCGTTTTTTACGTCCATGATTTGATCCTAAAAGTGACCCTTTCCCGAAAGAAATCCATTTTTTTACGTCCATGATTTTGATCCTAAAAGTGACCATTTCCCGAAAGAAATCCATTTTTTTACGGCCATGATTTTGATCCTAAAAGTGACCATTTCCCGAAAGAAATCCATTTTTTTACGTCCATGATTTTGATCCTAAAAGTGACCATTTCCCGAAAGAAATCCATTTTTTTACGGCCATGATTTTGATCTTAAAAGTAACCATTTCCCGAAAGAAATCCATTTTTTTACGTCCATGATTTTGATCCCAGAAGTGACCATTTCCCGAAAGAAATCCATTATTTAACGTCCATGATTTTGATCCTAAAAGTGACCCTTTCCGGAAAGAAATCTATTATTTTACATCCATGATTTTGATCCTAAAAGTGACCCTTTCCCGAAAGAAATCCATTTTTTTACGGCCATGATTTTGATCCTAAAAGTGACCCTTTCCCGAAAGAAATCCATTTTTTTACGGTCATGATTTTGATCCTAAAAGTGACCGTTTCCCGAAAGAAATCCATCCAGAAATCCGAGTTGATATATAATACAAAAGACGCTCTTTTTACATTGAGTGATTCATTGTACAAGTCGAAACTTAATCCTTATCTGGGCGAACTTTCATGAAAAGATTATTTCAATTAACGTCAATTTCATACTAGCCGCAAATAAAACTCTCTATGATTTTGAAAGAAAAAAATTGAAGCCTTCGTATCATCATAGGTCAAAATTAAATTTGTTTTCTTTTTAATACAATATGAATCAATTAACCAGCCCCCAAGACTTGAATTGAAAGTAAAATAAAAATTAAATGATATTGGAACGTTTCATGGGTGGGTGGTTTGCGGTGGGCACTAATACCCTGGTCCACTCTAATAACTCGCGTTACAATAAAACCGCTGCACTCCAACCGACCATGGTCGCAGGATAAATTATACCCAAGAGAGGGTAAATAAAATGCCGCATCGGGGCTGAAGGATGCTATTCGCCAGTTTCAAATATCCAGGATGGGGCTCAAGAGGGTTCCAAAAGTCTGGAGCCACAGGCGGTAATGTAAATATGGACAAAAAATACTATGGGGCCGTGTTTTCTTTGTCATTATTAGGGGTCCCAATCGAATATTCGATGTTCGAATATATTTGCCCTTTTTCAATATTCGTAAATTCGAATATTTATAAAGTGAATCGGATATTATTCGTTAGTATTTGTAATAAATTCCAAATAAACATGACTTCTTTCAAATCTTGGTTGCTACTAATTGGAAAACGCGGCATTATAGAAAGTGTCTAGGCGCTACATCGTTTCCGCGATCGTACAAATCATAGAAAATGCCGCAAAAAAACCTAAAAGGGGACGAAGTGGTCATAAATGATCTATGCTCAATCGGTCCGCTTTTCGGATCGTTATCAAAATTCAAAGATCTTCTGATTTTCAGTTAATTCCTTAAGTTTCTATTAACGGATTTAAATTTCTGAAATTAATCATCAGCGATTTTTTATGGACTTGTGCAAAAAATTGAAGAACAAGTGCGAAATGAGCGCCGTGTGACGCTTGAAGACCTTCACAACGAATTTCCTCACATTTTTCGAAGTCTCCTTGATGATATTGTGTCGGAAAAACTTGATTACAAGAAGTTGTGTGCGAGATGAGCGCCCAGAATGTTCACAACGGAGAACCATCAAAATCGCATGATCGGTGTGCGTGAATTTTTGGATCGTTTTGCACAAGAGGGAGAAGCTTTTCTGGACTCTATCGTGACGAGGGATGAGACCTGGATGTCACTACACCCCTGAATCCAAAAAACAATTTTAAAAAAGCTGAAATTTCAATTAAATACAAGCATTTTTCGATCCTACTAAAATTTGGTTACCTTACTTTCTGGACGATCCTCGTATGGTATGAAAATTGAATGAATTAACATTTTTAACATGAGAAAATGTAAATGAATTATGTTCTAAGTTGGCATATAAATAATATATGAACTGAGTTATCTGAAAAACTTCATATTTAACACATTATGCGGTATTTTTTCTCGAAAATATGCTGATTGTTGTGATCAGCATATTTTCAATTTCATGTTATGAAATTGAAAATATCTCCATATTTAGTATTCGAATTTCCAAGACACTGTTTAATATCTCGATACTTCAAAATATTCCATGAAATTCACCATGGAAATAATTATTTTAGGCTGATCAGTCAATAGGCTAAATATAAGACTCATCACAATTTAAATTTAACCATACCTTGAATCGAAATTCAAATTGGAATTCAAAAACAAAATCAAAATTGAATTTGTATGAAAATATTTAAGAATAGATTTTCTCATCATAATAATTATGTATACTTTTACTTCCAAAGCAATCATAGCAACGAATCCTGGCTGCAAATTTAAAGCATCCTTAAATTCATTTTGCTTACTTTTTTCATTGGCTGACTTGAATAGTTTTCATAGTTCAAGAATATTTTGCATTACTCCTCGAAACATTTCATCATTATTTTCAAGAACGACTCAAAATGAAGGAAAAAATTAAAGTGTAAAAACGTCCTACGAACTTATTGAGTGATCTGTCACAATTAATATCGTCTAAATTCACGAGTTTTAGAATAAAAACACTAATTTACCATTTCATCAATATACTATTACTGTGCCTAAAACTCATCAACATGGTTGTAATTTCCCGAAGTTTTGATGATATCGATAGTGATGTTATTGTCGCCAATTTTCCTCGCCTGTTGCTATTATTTATTTCTTAGTCTGCCTGAAGGTTTACTTATCAGAAATCTGATATAGCCTGGCGAAATGTTTGTTCATATAAGATTCAATCTTTATTTATTTAACTGCCTCGAATACAATTGATATAATGGGTTAATTTGCTTCTGGAGTAAATTTCATTTAGTGAATCATTCAGCTTTATGGTATAGGCTTCTAAATAAATATCAATATCCTTATATTTATCAATAAATATCGATTTACATTTATTAATAATATCTTGTAATTGAGTCCTCGACGACTACGAGACGGCTTCGCTCAAACGTTGATTGATGGAAACACTCTTTTGTCTTTTGAACTATTATCTTACTTAGAGAACGGTCACAGCTATACGCCTGCATGAAGGACATCTTCCCGCCACCAAGGTTATGCGTCGACTCTCCACTTCCTGCGCGTCACCACAGGATAGGGAAGGGGTGCATGTTAATCTAGCAAATGGAATAAAATCTCCACAACGCAATCAGTATTTTCCATGAAGTCTTTATTGATTTGTTCGATGTGTTTCCGAATCTTTGTAGCGACGTCGAATTATCAGAGTTTTGCTGTAAATACAAACCCTGTGGCCTATTTTTGTATCTAAATTCTGTTTCATTATTAATATAAAAAGGGTCCTGAGGTAATCCCGACAATGGCAACCATTGAATGTGAATATAACGTTAAAGCGGATTTCCAAAACCTTTCAATTATTTACAATGGGCGGAATGTAAGAAGGCTTAATGGCTTTATTGAATTTTGGCATATAAATGGACATTATCGATAACATATAGTTCGAAAACATGCAAGGCGAAGATGGCTCTATTTTAAAATGTTGTGATGTTTTATGTGCTGAACGTCACGATGAGTGAAACTCCAATCAGCATTTGGTCGAAAAAAAGAGGAGAATCATTTGTGGTATATCCATGTCCGTCGCATGCATCATATAAACGCTACGCGCATGCGCCGCGCCGTTTTTATTGTGTTTGCGCGTGTGTTTGTGTATGTATATTATATAGTAGCAAGCCTATTTTATTATATATTACACAACACACAGCTTCATCTTTTGGCTGACAATTTTCATTAACAAATGGGAAAAAAACAATGCATAAAATCAATGAGATGTTTCACTTTCACCGCGCATCTCAAGCATTTTTTTTATTCGAAGAATTCTTTCGGCGGAATCAAAATTAAAAATACATATCATCCCCAGCAATAAAGTATGTAAATATTTTCGTTATGGGTGTTTGGCATTCTTTACATGATTTTTTTTTGCTTGGAAATTTTCTGCGCCTCGAACGGGGTGAATTTATGGATATATCACCCCGGGGCTGTTTAACATATTCGCCCTCCAGCACGAAAGCCAAACATTTCTGTGCGAAATTCGAAAAGTGCATATCCACATAAACGCAGAAAACAACCCCCATTTTTATAATTAAGCCTTACGTTTTCGTTTTTGTTTGCGAGCATAAAGAGAAGCGTGAAATTATTACATAAGCCCTTCGCTGCTTAATCCCAAGTCTGCGTTTTATATCAAAATAAATACTAATCAACGTTCCTCCCGGCATTTTAGAGGCTTAATCCGTTCTTAATTATAAAATCGTTGCTCGAGAACACCCCCATGGGAATAGAGCATTATTTTGCGGCTGTACTGCCGACGTTTTCGTTATGTTCAAAAGTGCTATGGGGAAAAAAATCGATGTTTATCATAGTGATATTGTCTTTATAAATCACGATCGGCGGTTTGATATCTGAAGTGATGGTTCTCACCTGGCCCCGTCGAATATTTCTCACGAGTCTCTTTTATCGAATCCCCAACCCTTATCTTTAATTGGAAACGATCAGAAACCGACGTCTTCCCAGGGTAGTATTTATTGTTCTCCGAGTTGGAAGGAGCTCACACCCTGGCTCGCCAGCAACAAAGGCGTAATAATCTTATGGGGAAAGGCGAAATTGCTATATAGATAATTCAGTGACGCAACAGCGGTTGTTTTTGGCCCAACTAGGTATAAAGATTCCCCAACACTTACTTAACAGACAATCCAATTTATCTATATTTACGACCCCAAAGAAAAAACCGGTAATTGAAGAAAAGCTCCACACTCAACTAAATAAGATGCGTTAAAAGCCAAGTGCTTATGTATCGAAATTACAATGCCTATATAGATTTATTTGGATCATTAGTGAATTCTCAGTTAAATTCCAAAATAATCTTTCATTTTATTTTTATGATGAAAAATTATTGATAATCTATATTAGGTTGTGTATTAATAATTTTTAAGATGTTTTTCAGGTAATATTACTACATTTTTTTGTGCGGTAGATGTGTTCCGCAGAAAATCGCACAAAAAAAAAAAGATTTACATACAAAAAGTGAAGATGCGTTCCATGTATTTTAACAACCGCATAACTTTGAAACAGCTATATAAAATATATCCAAAATCGCACAAAAAAAAGTTAATAAAAAAAAGCAGAAAAACAATAAGTTAAAAAAAGTAAATTAAAAAATAACATTTTGGTAACATTTAAAGGACGTCTTGCATCATTGGTAAAATAGTTAAAAAATAAATTTTGACATAAATCTAGTAGGAATAATAGAGGGTTATATAGAAAATATTCGTACTCAGTTTGAAGTTAATTAATTAATAAAAACTTGAGATATGATGACAACCGTGTTGAAAAGGGTAGTTTCAAGAAAAACACGTAAAAAAAATTTCATTATGGTTCCAAGTTGTCGCATTATTAAAATAGCAATAACTCCGTAAGTAGTTGAAATTTTGGAAATTCCTTTGGGGAGTATATTTTTAAACGTCAAAACATCGAAAAAATGCAAAGAAAAAACGAAATTATTTTTTTTCAAAAGCACAAACATTTTTTTCGCACAAAATAAAAAGGCACAAAAAGAAGTTCGAGTGTTTCGAGTCAAGCCCGCTTAAAATTTTTCAGTGTTTTTTTCCTACTACGTTACACTCCCCCCGATATAAAATTAAATCGTCCCAATCAATTTAATTCATTTTCACATCATAACCATGCTTTTCCGTATACAAATACAATTCAATTACCATAACATTAACCATAAAAACAATTATACCAATTCTATACTCAACATAACTATACTAAACTTCAAAAATGCTAATTTAAAGCGAAATGGTCTTAAAAGAGATATAAATACAATTCAAAAATAGATAAATAGAACACTAAAAAAATCAAATCTTATTTTAAAAATAAGCCCGAAGTAACATTAAAGCATTGAGTGTTTCGTCATTTAGTCTGGATCTGATTTTGAAGTCAGGCAACTTGATACTGAAAATGCACGCTCAGCCTCATCAGATATTTAAATGCTAGTTCGAGTTGATGACCGCGTGAGTCCCCATTTTGTATAACACCATTAATGTGACTGATCTGCTGAGACACGATCTAAAACTCGCAAAATTTCCGATTTCCCGACAAATTATTTATTTCCGTCGTTGCAGATGAATACTTATATACTATAATACTTTGATGTGATTCTTAATTATATTACGGAGGATTACAAAAATTTTGAACCCCGTATCTATTATATTTCATATCGATATTCCCATTATTAGAGTCGATGTGTAGTAAATACATCACCGGTAGGGAAAGGTTATGTATGTTAACCCACGTGCCGACACCGGGCTCATAGGTAGGGTAAAGTTTATATAACAATTTAAAAAAAATATAAGACTCTATATATGTATACATAGATTAGACCAGGGATTCTCAAACACAAATGCGTATTTTACAAAAAATATGCTTTTTAGTGTTTCTAGAGTATGATATTGAACATTTTATATAAATTAGCATCTTTTTAGCTAAATGATGATTTTTTTGCTTTGCGGGAAAATGTTTTGGAAGGTATTTGAATAGGTTTAAATATTTTTATGGAGCATTTCAATGATTTGCATCTGTTTTTGCACTCTGTCTCGAATTGAAGATGAAAAATTAATGTTTTGAATTGCAAAAAATAATGGATTTCTTTCGGAATGACCTAATGTATTGATTCAATATTATTTTCAATAATCGTTCAAAATCATTCAATAATATAAGTCATCTTCATTTTATACTCTTCTTCAAAGTTTGCATTGCTTTTAAACCTTTCTAACCATATTTTCAACTATCGTTTATACATTTCATAGATATTTCTGCTCATTCCCCTGCAATGTTTTGTTTTCTAGAACTTGAAACAAGCTCTTATGATTTAGACACAAATATTTATAATACTTAAAACAAGATGAAATATAACAAGGCTTGGTGGAATTGATGTTTCTATCCTGGGAAACCAACTCTTCATACTATTTTCATAGATGTTTCAGATCGTATGGGATATTACAACAAACAATTATGAAAGGTAAAATAAATACCGCATTTTCATTACTAATTGATGGTATTCTATGGGATACATAATAAAATTTACAGAATCGAAAGCATAAAAAGCTTTGGTATAAAGTAATGTTTAGCTAGAACAACATATTTTTTATATGTACATGAAGCATATAAGTATACTTTTATACTTGGGGATCTTCATTTTAAAAATATGCTTACTGAAAAATAAGGATCTTCATATTTTCCCAATACCATGAGCCAAAATTTTGGTGATTTTCCATGAAGTAATGATAAAAAACGCAGATAAATGAGCATATATTTGCTTTGGTACCAAGATTATGGGACGGATCAATTTCATATAGTCAAAGCTGTTCCAAATCAGATAAGTTTGGTTAGCATTTAATGTAAAAAGGAAATATGTAGTGAATATAAGGGAAAACTTTAAGTTTCATTGGATAAGTTCATCGTTTTGAACTATTTACTTCGATGTGGCAAAAACGTAACCATCGACATTTTTTGCAACATTTTCCCTGATAGTAAAACTTTTACAAAAAAGGCTTCTCTGAAAGAAGTTGCTTGAAAAAACGTCAAGAAAAAGGAGTTAATATGGC
Source organism: Stenopsyche tienmushanensis (assembly GCA_008973525.1). Lineage (NCBI taxonomy): Eukaryota > Metazoa > Arthropoda > Insecta > Trichoptera > Stenopsychidae > Stenopsyche > Stenopsyche tienmushanensis. Next base: position 557,435 of record WACJ01000207.1, on the reverse strand, counting down.
GACATCTTTAGCAGCCTTATGTAAGATAGCTTCCTTTATGTTCTCCTATATTGTTTATGTTATTCATTTTTAAAATAATAAGGTAGTTACCCTGCCGCATTCTGTGCCTAAATATTATAATATACTAATTACTGTAATTACCGAGATTCGATACAAGTTAATTTAAATATAATTGGATATGAGTCTCAAGAAAAGCCCATGTTAAGTGATGTTAAAATTTCTCACATGATAACTTGCTACGTTTCTACGTTGTTATACAAATTACAAAATATTTCATATTCTTTACTTTGTCGATGTAAATCTTATTATTTTAGACAAGTTGTATCTTTTTCCTGGTTAGTTATACATCTTTGTTAATAAAGCAACATTATGGACGATCTTTCTCCGTAAATTTTAATATACTTCATGGTATATTGCCGAGTAATCTCGCAAATCGATATTAATGTTCTGCGAAAATTTGTATTATGTAATTCATTAGAATAATTTTATTTATCATCCTTATCTGGGGATTTATTAATCAACTGCGGCGATTCTTCTTCGTTATAATTATCTTTCGAATTTTCAATAAAACCGTATCGACGAAAACCTATCCCCAATAATTAGCAAGCAATGTTAGCTTAACCATATCCCAAATCCAATTTAACAACAAAATTGTTCTACTATGTAGTAAAACTGCAAAGCACAATTTACGTCAACAAACTTAGTCAAAGAACAACAAAACAAGTTTATTACGAAAGTCTGGATCGCTTACATGCATAAATTCAATATAAATATGTGCTAATAAACGAAGCCGACACAATAAAATTGGATATTATATTCATATTGTATATACCACCATAAATATATTATACTACAATTGAAGAAGCCACAGAATGCTATCAATGTCGACTTTTCCAAATGTAATTTTCCATATTATATGAAATTTCGCGGTACAAGCGATATATCCTCTTGTGCTTCCTTTGAATATGCAAATTTATTTCCGACGGATTGAGTTGCCATAAGAACGAGATTCATCCCTTAATATGATATATTGAAATGGAAGTCGTGTTCGCTAATATGTTGTTTTTATTGTATTCTTCCAATAACGCGAAATGATTTATCTTGAAGTCTTTAGGGGGTGTTCTAATCTAGAATTTAAAAAAAAAACGATTTTGTTTTTTTTTTGTATATTTCAAGGAGACTTTCAAAAATACACCCTCCAAAAAAATCTCCAAAATTCTAATAATTTACGGATTTGAAGCTATTTTAGTAAGGCGGCAACTAAGCCGGTCCTACAAGGCATGAAATCTTTAAACATGTTTTTCTCGAAACTACTTTTTTCAGTACGGTTGACATCATATCTCAAATTTTAATTTATTTTTTACACATCAAATTTGATACATACCTTTTATATATAACTCTCTATTGTCTCTACCAGATTTATGTAAAAAAATATTTTTTAACTGTGAATAAATAAGGCCAAAAAAAATTTTTTTTAAACAATCGCCATTTTGTGCAAATATATATACACTTAAACCTTTTTTTTGTGCGGTAGATGCATTCCGCGAAAAATCGCACAAAAAAGCTACGTCTTACATAGAAAAATTGAAGATGCGTTCCATGGATTTTAAAAACCGCATAACTTTGAAACGGCTTATATAAAATATATCAAAAATCGCACAAAAAAAGTTAATAAAAAAAATAGAAAAACAAGGAGACAATAAAAAATATTAAAATTTTAAAGGATATCTGACATTTGGCATCTCAAATGCCAGACGTCCACTAGAGAAATACTAATTAATTTAATTAAAAAGTATTACAAACTTTAATTAAAACTTGAAATATGATATGAACCGTGTTTGAAAAAAGTTCCTTTGAAGAATTCATAATTCTAAACTAGAATAAAGGGCGATACGTACTCTTAATGAAATAAAACATTTAAAAAAAACTACTTTAAGAAAAACCGCATAACTTCGAAATCGCACAAAAAGAGGTTAGAGTGTATATATATTTTTTTTAACATTTTTAATAATTAAGAATATTTTTTATCTTTCTTATCTTAACCGTTATTTTTTATTTCGGATTCCGTTCCAGCTTCAGATTTAAATATTTATATCGGTTCGCTTATGGCTTTTCTTAAATGTTTTTATTTGTACTAAAAACTTATTTTCTATCATAATTCTGGAAGTCCTATTCTGGTTATATAGCAATTATTAGGGAGAAAATAAGCTAAACAAAATGTATAATAATGATAAGATGTCTATCGAACCGAAATAAACCGATATTTTCGAAACAGTTCAGTTTCGGTTTTTATTCTTACAAAAATAAGTCTATCCAATATTATCTTTTCTTGGAAAGATGATTCGATATAAAACCTATGCAGATGTCACAAAAGTGTAAGTCAAATTTAATTTAGAGAACCTTTAAGAATCAACAAACACATTTTATTTGTCTTTACAATTAGGTAATAATTTGTATTTCTAAGAAATTTTGACAACTTTTTAATGATTAACCATACTGTTAAAGAATTAACTCTCGGCATCATCTGTTGCGCAACGCCTAATCATTCGTTTTCTCATAAACAAGGACATGAAATCGAAACACGTGATAAACTCACCTATCTTACAGTCCAGACTTGGCCCCGTGTATGACTACCATATATTTGGTCCATTGAAAAAGGCATTAGGAGGGCAACGATTTTGAGAAAACGCTACGGTTGAACAATACGCTTCTAAATCTAAAAGCTTCTAATCCGATGGAATTGTAGCGTGAGCGATTTACCATCCCCACGTAGTAGCGCTGTTAGCCTGAGCAGATTTAATTCGCCAGATTAACAGCGACATCTTCTGTCTCTCTTCAGGTGCAATGTGTTATTTTAACAGCGCCATCTCTTGTGGCCCTGCGGAGACATTGCATCTGCATACCGACGGGCAGTGACGCGCAGAAGGCGGGAGTCGCGAGAGTCGTCGGTTAGCATTGTCGCGGGAGGTCGTCCCTCCTGTAGCCAGATCTCTCTCTCATGCGGAATAAATAGTTATTTAGATAAGAAAGTCTTTCTATTCGTCGTCCGTCTATTTCCATACTTTCATCCAGCAACATCACGACACGATAAAAGAACAGCACTAGCATCCCGACGAACACGGGGGGGGGGGAAGCCGCCCAGGGACTTCTTCCAGGGACTATCTGTCCCTGATAGACTCTGAAGAAAAATGTGGCACCGAAGCAATTGATGGTAAAATCACATTAAACTCATTCCGGTTCGCTCACTTAATAGGCGTGTTTCACGCGGCGTGTTTGCGTGCATATTCAATATTATAGTAGAAAATTTCGTTTCAATCTGCTTGCTGATTTAATATTTATACTGATTTTAACTAGGAGTATTGGGTGTGTGAATAAATTCCTACCGTTTTTCATGAAAATGTATCATTTATCAGCAGATTTATTTTGAATAAAGTAGTACAGTAAAATTCCTTGCAAATACGGTTTACTTGGCACAAAATTCAAAAAAAAATGGTTTACCATTTAACGAATATACGCACATTGACTATAAAACTAGGTTATATTACTTCAATATAGATACACCACCACTTATAGCTATATGCACATAATTGTTAAACCACCATCCGATGATGAAACGGCAGGAACTTATTCACACACTCTAAGACTCTAAGAAAAATTTTATTAAAAGCGGTTCGGAATGCGTTAAATGGCAGATTCATTCGACTTCAGTTCTGAAGACTTTCATGTTATAAATCAGAAAGTCGAATTAATCTCGATCCTCCGAAATTAGAATCAAGAATACTTCCTAAGTCTTTTGTGAATCCTCCAAAATTCGAGCCTTTATTTATGGCTTAAAAACAAAGTAGCTGGCACATAGATTTATGCAAGACGATAGATCAAAGAGAATAAACCCCTTTAATTTAGAAGCATTTATTATTCAATCCATACTCACTTCTAATGACTTCCTAAGTGTTTTTTTATTCTTCTTTCCGAATCTAAGAATAGACATATTTATTTAACTCTCTACACAGCCCACGCTTGCGATTTAGCACCATCGGATACAGAGCAGTTACGTCTCAATTAAATTTAGTCCCGCTTTCTTCCCGATTGAAATCGATATCCTTAACATTTTTTCCGCATCACGGGTCGCTGTGAAATTTCACCCATAATGAAGGACTCCGTGTACGCAGAGGACCTTTAAATAAAAACGGCATGCTAAAAATATCTCATGTCCCGCATATAAATATGTAAAAGTCCCTACTTTTTTCGTCGTATCTCGAAGACAGTGCTTTTATCGATTGGCTCTCTTAAAACGCGCCAATCTGCTGCAGATGCTGATGGTATATATTTCTTTTTCGCACATGTTAATAGCCCATACGAAGCATTCTCAAACATTCGAAAGTGTATATAATATATCGAGCTTTCAGCATTGAAATGTGAATCATCTTCATCTTGCAATACGTCCGATTGAGTTAATATTAAGACTATGTTGTTATTGTTAAGTAAATATTCAAAATTATACATAGTGAGTTTCAATCGAGAGGTCATGGACATGTACGACGAAGCATCAATTATTCGTTCATTTCGTTCATATCCGCCGTATACATTGGGCAGGTCATTGTAAGTGCAGGATGTCGACTCACAGAGCCCCTCGTGCCGTATTAGATTCGGGACCGAGTGTCAGTAGACGCGTCGGAAGAGCTCGTCTATGCTGGGGTAGATATGTAAAGATAGACGCTGCACGTCTGAGTCTGAGCAATTGGAATGAGGGGACTTAGGATAGATGGAAATGACGGCATGCCTTGTCGGGGGCTATAGTTCTCATATAAGTCAGTATGATCCACGTTTGTATGTATTATTTGATATTTCCCGCGCTTTTAAAGCACTTAAACTTACTTCTTACATGTCTTATACACACTATCATACTACATATCAATACATGGCACGTGATCCAAGATAATCGTGTGAATACTCTCATGCGATAGAAATGAAACTTCTTAGCTGTGTTTGTGTATTATTATAAAATGTGCTACATTATGCTTCGTATAGTCACACACAGTAGAAGCGACACGGCACATGCGCGCAGCGTTCCTATGTACGCATATGTGCGATAGAGACGGAGAGAATAGAAACGATTCTCCCTCTCTTTCCGATCGACTGCTGCTTGGAGTTTCACTTTTCGTCTCGTTCATTCCAATTTACCAGAGCCAATTTAAGAAAAACATACGAAGTACCCGACCTAACGTATACAGTGGAACCTCGACTTACGAGTGTTTCTGGTTATTTTTGTCTCAGTTTACGAGCAATTTCGGGTTACGAGTTGCACAAACGAGCAATCAGCTGGGTAATAATTTTCCTCTAAAAACCATGCTAATTATAGATAATTCTCTTGCCCACACTAAAAGACCTCAAAATAATATTTTGGATGAGTTCATCATACAGTCTTTTCTCTTTTTCTACTCCTTTTCATAGTAAAATTTTTGAGGTCCGGAACGAATTAGTTGCATTTCAACCATTTCTTATGGGAACACTCGTATTGGGTATTTCTCACCCTACGAGCTTTCATGATCGTGCAGATCATAGAAGGCCCCGAAAATATCGCAAAAGGTCCTAAAAGAGGACAGAGTAACCAGAAGGTCTGTGTGTCCAACTGGTCCGCTTTTCGAATCGCTGATATGACGAAAGAACGCCTTGCCATCGGACGCCATACCCACACATGTCTACAGAACGACAACCAACTCACATTGCAAAACGAAGTTGTCCGAAGACTGATCATCGATCTGTATCGCTGTGCAAATTTTGAGTTATCGGTATAGAGTTCAAGATCCTAACCCATTATAAAAACAAAATTAATTATTTTTTTTAAATAAACCAACCCTTCAATATACACCTTCCCTGCATTTACACATCGCTGCACTGATGAAAGTAATACTTTCTGCTGTCCCAGAAGTCCTATAGTTTTTTATCACCTCAGTAACTACATCGAAATGGGTTCCCTTGAGAACAGACTTGACTTTGGACCAAAAGAGAAGTCATATGGAGTTCGTTCTTGTGAAAAGAAAGGATGTTCCAGCATTAGATTGCAGATTAGACTATTGCATTAACCTGATGAAAAATGAAACCCGCTTGAATATTTTGCCTTAACTGAATATATAAAATACTAGCGAATACCCGGCATGCGTTGCAATGCCACACTTAAAGATATAAAGTGTATGTATTTTAATTCAGTTTATTGGAATGAATTTAGATATTTTTAATTACGCTGAAAAACGGGTATACGATCGCGCTTAGTAATTATTTGAGAGGTCGTTTTTGTGAGCATCCTCCGTCAAGTGCGATGTTGGGCTATGCATTGCCGTCGCTTCGTGTTAGATTGTTTGCACTTTCAGATTTTTTTGCTTTCGCTATTGATTGATTTGTTATGTGTGAAGACTGCATCCAACTGGCTTTTAGAATACATGAATGAGTGATTTGTTTATTTATTGATTTGGATGTGGTTGCTTAGCAACAGACGCTTAGTTGGAAAGCTACGTGATGTATTGGTGTGGGAGTGAGAGGTTAGGATGCGTGCGCTCTCCCTCACTTCGTATAGCGACTGGCGAGCCGCCGAGCACCACGACGCGCCAGCCGTTCAGCGCGGTCTTGACTGACGCAGCCGAGCGCTGACATTAGATTGATAGCATTATCGCCTCTCGGCATAGTTGACAAAAGGCTTTGTTTACCTTAGCAAATTTTGGACAGCCGGAAGGACGGACACACATTGATTTTTATATATAAAGATTTTAGCTTATTTTGCATACATTGTTACACTAATGTAATTCAAATTTAACATAGTTCATAGATTTTATAAGCCAAAACACTCTATTATAGTATATACAACATAAATAATCCAAAAGTTAGACGCGTTTGAATTAAGTTTCAGAGTTTAATCTTCATTTTTTCGTTTGCCATTTGAGAGGCTTACTAGAAATTTGTTCGCTACTAAGTTTAAATTCTTAGCAACTTATCGGCTACCAGATTGTTGATCAACTTGTTGAAATTTTTCATGTGCTCATCGATATTATTTCGAGCCCACTAAAACTATTCCCGGCGCCAGGAATCAATCAATCAAAAAGCTCCAGCGCTTCGGGAACATCGGATGAAAAAAATCGGCGTGGGATTTTCGCCAAATTTCCAATGATTAATCCGGACTCAGCAAGTAAATGCTCTAAATACCAGGTATAATAAATCACGATATATTAAAATAGTTTGACAAGTTTTCCATTTTTTTACATTTTCTTTTTCGGGCTCATACTCCGGGGCGAGAACATAATAAATAGCGTAACTTTCATATTCTCAGTCACAATGGCCAACAAAGAATGTGATCGAATTTCAGCGCTGAAAGACCCCCATTGTGTCTTTTTTCCGTCTTATAACGGAGTTTTTCCTCGACATTATCGATATAAACATTTTAACGGAAAATAATCGGTAATTTTCTTAGAAACTCGAATGACTAACGAAACCTTCTCGGCATAATACGCCATGAATGAGAAAAGTTGAAAAGTTTACTACACGTTATGATTTAATATTCATTATGAAAATATTGTATGATGTTTATTTATTGAGCACAATTTGATTTTAGTTATGCCTCGCATACTCGCAAAAACGACCGAAATTCGATTATATTATTATAATATAGCAAATCATTCAGCGAAAATCAAGAGATACGTTTATTTTTTCCGGCACATTTGTGTCTTTCGATGCATTACAATATTTATATTGCATATTTATTAGGGAAACCCGTAAATATTCGCGTATTTTGAGACCTTATGTTTGAGTTCAGTTTGTGTCCAAACATAGTGACAGAAACATTGAGGAGTTATCACAAAGACTGGGATCCCATTGGGATCATTTAAAACTCATTGGCGAAACGAATAGGATAGGTATAATGGAGTAGGATGGGTATTATAGAATAGGATGGGTATTATAGAATAGGATGGTATAATAGAGTAGGATGGTATCATAGAATAGGATGGTTATTATAGAATAGGATGGGTGAGTAGGATAGACCTTTCTTGACAACACAAAGAAATAGTCTATTTTTACACGATGAAAAAATAACGGCTTTCTCGAAAAGAAGCCCCAATTCTGACCCCTTTGAATTGTCTAAAAAAAATTATTTTTTGCATATGGTCAGATATTCAGAGAATAATTCAATATGAATCAAGGGTGCATTTTAGTCTAGATGCACAAATTAGGATTATTTTTAAGTTCATTTACGCAGACGCAACATACAGTGGGCGCGCACATTTTCGTTAGGACGTACATATACGTCATGCCCACCTGGCGCGATTTTATATTATTTTTTTTAACGATGCTTAGAATTTATAAAAAAAAATAATGAAACATGATGTTTTTTATTTATTTTGATACAAAAACATATATAAAAGTTAACAATTAACAAAAGGACATAAAAAAATGGAAACATTTGGGTGTATCGCTGTTTTTAATAGCATATGTTGGCTTTTTTACTATGTTGTTACCCTTTGCTACTAGCCACCCTTTACGTAAGTACACGTCCATCCCAATACAATAGCGAAGTGCAACCAATTTGCTACCTATCTTAAATTTATTTCATATCATGTATCGACAACTGACACATTCGTTAAACAAAACAAAAAATTCCCGCCTGCTTTAGGAACTCAAAATATATTTCGAGGACGTATATATACGTCCTAACCAATTTCTATGCAGTTTGCGTTTGACGTATATATACGTCATGCCCATTTAACAGGCTAATCGAGACGAGTTGTAATAAATACATCACGGACAAAGAAATGTTAATGAAACCAAAACAAACTACAAATGCATAAGTTTACTGTAGGCAATTAGAAGTATAGAATAACAAATATTAAAAACGTTATTAACAAATTTGGGCTTTTATTACTAAATACGCGAATATATTCGGGTCACCCTAATATTTTATCACTGCTCTTGTATTAGATTAGCTAATGTTTCCAAAATCATTCCATTTCGTCTGTTTTAATGCTGATTTATGCTCATTAATTCCCAATCGAAATATTTGAATAGATTAATAAATAATGAATAAATTTAATAATAATTTGGAGCAGTGAGTGACAATGAAACAGCAAGAATACGCTTGGGTCTTAGTTTGGTGCCGTATTAACCGCTAAATATTGCTCTTCGCTCGAATTCTTTATTCAGGGCATGAAAATAAATGTACAAATTGTCAAAAGTAGCATTTTGAATTGTCAGTCTGACTGACGCTGATGCATTTCATTCTGAGACTCCCATTCAATTTGTGCGCTTGAATGGACGCGAAAACATTATTTTTGAAAGAAATTATACGATAAGGAAGAGCTTCGAATACAAACTGAAATGAGGGTCTATTGCCTGAAGGATAATGGCCTCGAGAGCCTCCTTCACAGTTCTTTGAATTAGAACGGCAACGTATGTTTCATTCGTGGAATATTTTAATGAAGACCATATTTGGGACGTCGAGTCCCGGAAAGCGCAAAACATCCCTTACTCGTATGCGTAAAATGTAACTTCGAAATTCAACAGATCAATAAAACCCTCGTTAGCAACCTTCAGGAACGTCGCGAAACAAATAAACCCTCAAACGCGCGAAAGTATTCCGGCGGCGATTTCCGCGTCCATTTTCGTCGGTTTGTATTATTTTATAAATCCAGTCGTCGCCCCGTAGCAAATTGGGGGTGAAAAAAATTACGAATCCCATTTTCGCCGACGCGCCTATCACAATTGGGTGTCCAATTTAAAGTTTTTTACAGATGCTCCCGAAAAAACGTAGCAGCGTCCCTGTTATCCACCCGGTTTTGAATGCAGGCCTAGGGCTCACGGGGCCTACGAAGTACCAAATTGGCGAAATGCCAACCTTTGCAAATGAGAATTTCCTTATGGCGATACAAATCCGCACGCGTGATTTAAGTACATTTCCGCCATAAAATCACATTCAGCCATGAAAAAATGTTTTAAGAATTTACATTGTATGCAATCATAAATCCAATTTATATTTAATCCATCCTATTTATATATAAAGATCTACGAATGACGTCAAGACATAATATCATTATAATATACTGCAATCATTGAAATTCACCACTGGTCACCAAATTCAAAAATAGCATATACGAGAGGGTTTTAAATATACTCCAAAATTTTGCTGTGCAAATTTAATGGTGGTATATAAAAATACAAATAGAATATCTTAATTTTCTGCATAGTTCCCTTCATTAGAAATACATTTATTCCATTAGATAGGAACCTGCTTGATTCTGTCGCCGAAGAAAGAATGCCAAAAATAGCTTCCTGTGTTGCGCAACGCGTAATTATTCATTTTAGGTCACATTCGTTGTCTGTCTGTCATGTAGAAAATCAATAAATAAAATATATTTCGAGTCACAAAATACTTATAGTTAGTTGTTGAAATTATTTATAACGGATATAAATCGATAAGATACTAGGAGTTTCCAAGGCAAGAAATATATGAAATATTATTTTTAGGACAGTTAGAAGCTCTAAATCAACCGAATAAAATTAGCAATGATATGTTGATGTGTTAGAATAACCGGCATAAAAGTGAATAGATAAATAACATTATTGAGTTATAATGGATGAATATTTATTTGGATTGATTCCCTAACGTATTATCCTGCTCTTGCTATAGAATGAATTGTATATTTTCTCTGGATTTTATTGAGCGAGCTTAAATTACACTGTGTTATTATTACAAAAGGCAGCTACATTATTTGTGTAATTATTCCTACAGAGCTGTTTTTTTCTCGTTTTGTTGTTTTGATATTGTAAGCAAACATTTTTTCTACAAGACTGAAATTATATTGTAGCCGCTTATATTAAATTTTATATGTGCATAATATTGCAATGCTTTGAAAGTTAAAATAATTAAATCAAGTTCCCGCACCACAACTTTAGCCATGTCTACTGAAGCCCTAGCCACCTTGCTTCGAAATTAAATGACGTTTATTTAACAATAATTAACATAAACTACTTGTAGATAAAAAAAGCAGCTTTGTAGATTTTAATTCACTGACTAAAAAAAGTAACTTTGTAGAAATGGGTGCAAAATTCAGGTCGCTGCCTCCGATACTATTAAAACTCGTTATTTAATCCAGTAATCCAATTGACAGGATGAATTTTCAAAAGAATCTCTAATAATTCTTAGTTTAGAAGATCCTTCCTAATGAACACAATCATATCGAAAATTATTCCACTATCTTCCAAGAAAATCACACATACTCCTTATCGACATGGTTACAAAACACCCTTCGATACATTCATCTAGATGAATGTATCGAAGATCGAAGATGAATGTATCGATCTAAAAGTGACCATTTCCCGAAAGAAATCCATTATTTTACGTCCACGATTTTGATCCTAAAAGTGGCCATTTCCCGAAAGAAATCCATTATTTTACGTCCATGATTTTGATCCTAAAAGTGATCATTTCCTGAAAGAAATCCATTTTTTTACGTCCATGATTTTGATCCTAAAAGTGATCATTTCCCGAAAGAAATCCATTTTTTACGTCCATGATTTTGATCCTAAAAGTGACCATTTCCCGAAAGAAATCCATTATTTTACGTCAATGATTTTGATCCTAAAAGTGACCCTTTCCCGAAAGAAATCCATTATTTTACGTCCATGATTTTGATCCTAAAAGTGACCCTTTCCCGAAAGAAATCCATTATTTTACGTCCATGATTTTGATCCTAAAAGTGACCATTTCCCGAAAGAAATCCATTTTTTTACGTCCATGATTTTGATCCTAAAAGTGGCCATTTCCCGAAAGAAATCCATTATTTTACGTCCACGATTTTGATCCTAAAAGTGGCCATTTCCCGAAAGAAATCCATTATTTTACGTCCACGATTTTGATCCTAAAAGTGGCCATTTCCCGAAAGAAATCCATTATTTTACGTCCATGATTTTGATCCTAAAAGTGATCATTTCCTGAAAGAAATCCATTTTTTTACGTCCATGATTTTGATCCTAAAAGTGATCATTTCCCGAAAGAAATCCATTTTTTACGTCCATGATTTTGATCCTAAAAGTGACCATTTCCCGAAAGAAATCCATTATTTTACGTCAATGATTTTGATCCTAAAAGTGACCCTTTCCCGAAAGAAATCCATTATTTTACGTCCATGATTTTGATCCTAAAAGTGACCATTTCCCGAAAGAAATCCATTTTTTTACGTCCATGATTTTGATCCTAAAAGTGGCCATTTCCCGAAAGAAATCCATTATTTTACGTCCACGATTTTGATCCTAAAAGTGGCCATTTCCCGAAAGAAATCCATTATTTTACGTCCACGATTTTGATCCTAAAAGTGGCCATTTCCCGAAAGAAATCCATTATTTTACGTCCATGATTTTGATCCTAAAAGTGATCATTTCCTGAAAGAAATCCATTTTTTTTACGTCCATGATTTTGATCCTAAAAGTGATCATTTCCCGAAAGAAATCCATTTTTTACGTCCATGATTTTGATCCTAAAAGTGACCATTTCCCGAAAGAAATCCATTATTTTACGTCAATGATTTTGATCCTAAAAGTGACCCTTTCCCGAAAGAAATCCATTATTTTACGTCCATGATTTTGATCCTAAAAGTGACCCTTTCCCGAAAGAAATCCATTATTTTACGTCCATGATTTTGATCCTAAAAGTGACCATTTCCCGAAAGAAATCCATTTTTTTACGTCCATGATTTTGATCCTAAAAGTGGCCATTTCCCGAAAGAAATCCATTATTTTACGTCCACGATTTTGATCCTAAAAGTGGCCATTTCCCGAAAGAAATCCATTATTTTACGTCCACGATTTTGATCCTAAAAGTGGCCATTTCCCGAAAGAAATCCATTATTTTACGTCCATGATTTTGATCCTAAAAGTGACCATTTCCCGGAAGAAATCCATTTTTTACGTTCATGATTTTGATCCTAAAAGTGACCATTTCCCGGAAGAAATCAATTTTTTACGTCCATGATTTTGATCCTAAAAGTGACCATTTCCTGGAAGAAATCAATTTTTTACGTCCATGATTTTGATCCTAAAAGTGACCCTTTCACGAAAAAAATCCATTATTTTACGTCCACGATTTTGATCTTAAAAGTGACCCTTTCACGAAAAAAATCCATTATTTTACGTCCATGATTTTGATCCTAAAAGTGACCCTTTCCCGAAAGAAATCCATTTTTTTACGTCCATGATTTTGATCCTAAAAGTGACCATTTCCCGAAAGAAATCCATTATTTTACGTCAATGATTTTGATCCTAAAAGTGACCCTTTCCCGAAAGAAATCCATTATTTTACGTCCATGATTTTGATCCTAAAAGTGACCCTTTTCCGAAAGAAATCCATTATTTTACGTCCACGATTTTGATCCTAAAAGTGGCCATTTCCCGAAAGAAATCCATTATTTTACGTCCATGATTTTGATCCTAAAAGTGGACATTTCCCGAAAGAAATCCATTATTTTCCGTCCATGATTTTGATCCTAAAAGTGACCATTTCCCGGAAGAAATCCATTTTTTACGTTCATGATTTTGATCCTAAAAGTGACCATTTCCTGGAAGAAATCAATTTTTTACGTCCACGATTTTGATCCTAAAAGTGACCCTTTCACGAAAAAAATCCATTATATTACGTCCACGATTTTGATCCTAAAAGTGACCCTTTCACGAAAAAAATCCATTATTTTACGTCCATGATTTTGATCCTAAAAGTGACCCTTTCCCGAAAGAAATCTATTTTTTTATTTCCATGATTTTGATCCTAAAAGCGACCATTTCCCGAAAGAAATCCATTTTTTTATATGAAATTATCTCATTCTCGGCAATTTTTTTAACATTTTTTTGTTGGAGGGGGGGGCGCAATTTAGATTCCTGCCACGGGCGCATCATACCCTAGTTACGGCCCTAATGATATATATTATATATTTTTAAAAAATATTCAACTAAACAAGTCTGTAATCAACAAATGCAGAATCACTAAATGCGATTTGTTAGGAAAAAACTGTGGAAAAGATTTGCTATAATTTACAAATTAATACAACTTTTAACAAAAATGATCATTTTACTAAAGTATATACTTTATAAGGTGTTAAAATTACAAACTGGAATTTGGGTTGGTAACAATATTATCTGATGTATTGATTTAACAGGACAATTAACAATATGAAAGTCTCTTTAGCATAAAACGTGCACCGAACCGAAAAATCTGATATTTTTGAACCGTTTTTCCAAGTCCAGATTTCGTTCCAATAAAGATAACGGTTTTCGATTCAGCTCTCGTTCGAATTCCTGATATAAATTAAACAGCACTACTAATCATTGACGTACGTCGAAGCATTTATTACATTTAGAATGAAAAAAATGCGATTTTTCAACGCATTTTCGCACACGCATTTTATCGCCACGGGCATTTATAACGCCCTCAAACATATTTCACGACTTATTTATGATCGAACGTATTCGATGACTGGTCGAAAAAGAAAATTCGAGCACATTAAAGCTAATATTTCACCTTGGATATGAGCTTTTGACATTCGATGCCCACTTATAATGTACGTTATAAACAGACGCTCATAGAAACCTTGCGGCCTTTCTTCTCGAGAAGAAGCATTCTTCGTTCCTTGGAACCTATTTATTTAGTATCTTGAATAATATTCCATGGCGTGCCGAATGAAAGCAAGCGTCGTCACGTCGTTTTTATGGCAGATTTTCCATTTAAGATATTAAAAATGTATAAAAATACTCTAAATGGAAAAGACTTGAATGACGGAAATAACTGCATCGTCGAAATGCATCCAGAAAAGCAATTATTTATCCATTAAATGTACAATTTAAGTCGAATAAAAAATGTTGTTAAAGCAGTCAGATGAAGAGATGAAATTTCTATCGTTATCATCCACTTATTTTTTCGTGTATTTCATAATTTTATGCAGTACAGTCAACCCTTCTATAGCGTCGAGATAGAAACCACGCATTGAAAATTAGTTTGTTAACAAATGCAAATGACTAACACATGCGAGGGGGCATAAACCATGTGTGTATAACCCTGTAAAGGTACCCATACACGTCTAAATATTCACAAATATAGCAATCCTTAACGCTTCAATTTCAATTGGTGGTCTTCTTAGAATCACAATAAATAGTATAAAGCCACATAAATAAGTGATATGCTTAAACGCAACAAAAGTGATTCTATTTGAAACGCTATTGTATCGATCGGCCCAAATTTATTAAGCTCCAAAAAAATGCATTCTATCTTCTTCTCATATATAAAAATAATCTGTGTTTGTTCGTTTGTAATGCGCTGCCATACCGTTCATTATATTGCAATAAAACTTCGTCTACTTATTGCTAAAGATTGCGCGAGTAATATAGGCATAGTCTAATATATAAAAATTAATGTTTGTTTGTCCGTATGTAATGCGCTTCCATACCGTTCTTCCGATTTTGATAAAACTTTGTCAACTTACTGTTAGCTTCACTCATATTGCGCGGTCTTAAGAGAAAAATGAAAGAAATTTTCGGTGTAATTACAAATATGATATATATATATATATATCTTAAACTGTTCCCATTATCTAATATATATAATCTAGTCTATGTACGTCTACATTTTTTTTTGCTGTCAATAAATCACCGAATAGAGTGCTTTCATATACGTTTGTTCCCTATTCATTAGAAAAAATATTTTGGGTAGGTCATTGGGGTTATCGGATATTGGATTAGCGACTTTGTATTCCCATCATACACAAACATCCCCTCTGCGGTTTTTTCAGGATTTTCCGCTTTTTGTTTATGAAATAAATAACGATTCCAGATAAAGTTGGACCAATAAGGCATCGTCGTTCGGTTTTTGGTTTAATGGGCAGCCATTCATCACGATGGGCAGGGGTGTCCCGATTGTGATAA
This sequence comes from Stenopsyche tienmushanensis, assembly GCA_008973525.1. Classification (NCBI taxonomy): domain Eukaryota; kingdom Metazoa; phylum Arthropoda; class Insecta; order Trichoptera; family Stenopsychidae; genus Stenopsyche; species Stenopsyche tienmushanensis. The sequence goes on along the minus strand of WACJ01000207.1, from coordinate 541,493 downwards.
TGTATTGTTGCCGGCCCTGGTGCCGGAAAACTAATCTACGTCAAACGGGCTAGTTTTCCCGTGACGGGCGTTTAGCCTTTTTACCTACAGGACATGTCTGCACGATAACAGCACCATCCCCAAACAGACATATCCTCCCCCATCGTCTACTATCTTTCTTCCATAAAGAAACGCTCGTAAATCGGCCCAATTTTCCTATATGTTGCTGGAGAATTTTATCGCCGATATATACACACCCCGTGCATCTGTATTCATCGCGGAGCCTTGATAAATCGTTTTTAAATGTAAGGGTTTACCCGAATGTAATACAAAACATATTGCATGTACTTATACGGGGCGTCTCGTAAAAATCTGATATACCGGCTTAATAGCTGGGTTATAAAAATATATTTTTATGGGAGAAGGCGCTTAATTTTCCGATACTTACCATGCGTCTGCGTTTTAATGGATACTCTTCATATATGGGAAATCATCGATTAGCGAGATTAATTTGTTCCGCAGAACGGACCAATCTATCCTGAAATCTTATATACAGTACAATGATGAAGAATTTGTAGTTGATAAAATCAAATAGATATATAACGCTGCTTTGCAAATAGATATAAATACTATAAATACGGATGTCCACCACTTATCGTCCATACAAATCCACTTAAGTATATATTTATTAATGTAACTTTTACTATTTATTTTGATTCTAAGAAGACCACCAACGGTCTTTGAAGATCCCATCCCTGATGGATCGCTTTTCGCAATATTTAAGAATGTATAGACGTGTATGAGCACCTTTACAGCACGACCTTAGCGTCGATGTACGAGTATATGATGAGACGCAAGACACTCCCTCCTCAGACACTCAATGTGCTAAAATGCTTTTTCTGTATAATTCTAGTCCGAACGCACATGTGCGTGATTAATCATCAATGGGTTAAAGATCTAAAGCAGGGGTTCTTAAATCGATTGTTTCTTGCGCGTGCAACGTTGCCGGTTGGGTGGTGACGCGCAGGAGGCGGGAGTCGAGGGGAGTCATCAGTTGGCCTTGGCTTGCGGGAGGATGTCCTTCTCGCAGCCAGATCTTTCTCTCTCGTACTTTTTTCCGAGAAATTGTGTAATTCTTAGAATTTCAAACTATTTAATTGTAAGAAAATCAGTGACGTTCTAATTTCCAGGATTCATAAAATTGATTGCTTATTTAGGATTAAAAAAGAGAGGATCTTAAATTTATTCCAGGATTTTAGAGTGCAATTGAGCAATATTTTTAAAGGACGACAATCAAAATAACTGACGTTGATATTACAGTAGAAAGGAATGCATGGTCTACCCCACGAACATATTTCGAACAGACATATTCATATTGAACAGATGGACAAACAACTATTCAAATTTATACTCATTTAAAAAGATTATCTTATAAATTCGGTGATAAATTCTCGATCTGGAAAAAATACTGGAAGACATTACTGATCAAATATTGGTCAAAATAGATCTTATTATAATGTGTTCTGTAAGTAAACTAGTTGATGTTGGGTAATTTTATTTTGAGATCTACTTCTATATTAAGTTGGTTTCTATGCTTTGATTTCATATATAAATAGTACCGAAAAGCCTGTAGACATAAATATGTAGTGCAAAACGGAATCAAATGTTGGAGTACTTTATTTGCAAGTGCAGGGTAATCAGATCTGAGAAGCAATCAAAAGTTTGTTAATTCAGTTTTGTTGAATTTCACAGATGTTTCAGATCTCAGTTCAAGAACCTATAATCTAGAGACTCTTCCAAATGCTTTAGAAAATAATTATCATAATAATATCATGTATTTAGTGTATTAATCTCGCCATAATAGCTTATTTTTGCCAATCAAGAAATTAGCCATCGAATTCATACAAATATATTCCAAGTTAATGCAATTTTTTACTCGCCTTGTTCGAATATTGTCATCTAAGTCTAACATAAATCCAATGAAATCGATCTAAATTCAATTGAACAAAGACAGAAGTGACGACGACTACTTTATCAATTGACGAAGAAATATTGGGTTCGAACGCTTTAAAAAATGATCACTGATATGGAGAAATAAATGGTTCCACAATATCGATAGGGTAAATCTTTTATCAATAAGTTCCCCTCGGCTTTACGTCTTCTTCTTATTTTTTCCCTATAAATTTTCAAAAAGAAAACCTAAATTTAATCAGAAAATGTAATCCATAAAATAAACACATACTAATCTTGCGCTATGATCTTTAATTTGGTGATTTAAAAACGTATTTGTATCACTCAAATGGTTATTTTCAGACGTTCCTACAGATATCTGACAGACTTTAGATAGTCTATTATTGTTTTGAAATTAAAATCATAACAAAATCAATCAATACATTGCAAACACACCCAAGTGATAAAATTTAAAACGTCTAGATTGAGAATAAGATCAAAGCGAATGGCATAATTAACATAAGAGAGTTGCACATCTTAATGATCTTCATTTGTAGATGAGCAAATGGACCGAGGAAACATCCCAATTAAGACTCGTATCTGGGGAATACAACATCCAAAGACAAAGCTTTGCTGAATACAAAGAACAGTAGCAATGGGAGAAATTGTTGTATTACTATACATTATTTAAATGTGTATTGGTGCATAGCATTCCATTGCTGGCATCACTTTGTGCGGCACCCATTAATTAACAAAATATCTATAACCAATTATAATTAGCATCCCAATGCAAATCCTTATTTTTGCTTATGAGATATTGATTTAGTAAATGCCAAAAGTATCAATGATTCGCTTATCCATTAAAAAAGATCTTAATATAATGCTCTTTAAAGTTATTTTGAGATGTAAGACGCCATAGTGTACACAACGATATATCAACGTTGGCACTAAGAGGGATATATAAATAGCACAATGTGATTATACCGAAATCAAACATTGACCTATATTACAAAAATGTTTTTTATGTGATTTTATTGGGGTGCACTTAAGTAATGTCGTTTTTTGCATCATCTTCAAAATAGTTTCCTTCTGTTGAGCAATTAGGACATATTTATTAAACAGGTATTATCATACCTGTTTATTGGTCTGAGACTAAAAAATCTCCGAAAAAAAATTAGTTTTTAAGCCAGCTTTTACCTCAAAAACGCAGCTTTTAATAATATTGAGAATTGTTTTTTAATAATAAAATATTTTTACTATACCTATGTTATTTCCACAAGTGTAAACAATAATTTGACGAAGTTTTATCGCAATCGGAAGAACGGTATGGAAGCGCATTAAATACGGACAAACAAATATTATTTTTTATATATTATACTATGCCTATATAACTCGCGTAATCTTTAGCAAAAAGTAGACGAAGTTTTATTGTAATCTGATGAACGGTATGGCAGCGCATTACAAACGAACAAACACAGATTCATTTTTATATATGAGAAGATAGAATGCATTTTTTTGGAGATTAATAAATTTGGGCCGATCGATACAATAATATAATTGATTTATGTGACTTTCCACTATTTATTATGATTCTAAGAAGACCACCAATGATCTAAGAAGATCCCACACTTTATGGTTTTCTCCGTCTCTATATCCGTCCTCATATCCGAACGCATATATGCGCGATTACTCATCAACGGGTTGACATTGAGCTCTGTTCGATGATCATAGTTTTCGGTTGCATCCGTGATCAGCTCGAATTATTTCCACATCTGAGACTGAATCCAAATTATACGCCCACTGACCCGTCCGATTGGCTGTACATGTATTTTTATTATGCTCGATCGTTATACACAAAGGAGCTCAGACAGACGTCCTCGTTTAAATGGTCGTTGTTTTAAGCCGCCACCTGGAATAATAAAAGCGCCGTTCGCTCTTAAAATAGAAAGACCCTGTGCTTTTAATGCGCATTGTATTTTGTGTACATCCGCCTAATCTAAATTAAAATTTGAATATTTCTCTCGGCGAACGAAAGCATGGCGAATTTATTCGCGAAGCTCCGAATCGAGCTTTAAAGCTTTATTGAATAGCATCTCCATTGTCGGCGATTGATGGCTGCTGCAAACAATGGATCCTCTAAGAAAACTGATTAATGACGCTGTATTGCAAGAAATATCGACAGTCGATGAGATTTAGCATTAGCGAAAAGGTCAAAATTTTACGTAAGAGTCCCCGGGGAGCCCCCCGCTACCAAGCGCTCATCGAGATGGTCGCGCTGACGCAAGGATTTGTTCTAATTTCGGATCCTATGTAGTCGAGTGGATGGACAGGGGTGGATGGGCGTCGAACGAAAAGAGAGAAAGATTTGGCTGCGAGAAGGATGTCCTTCCGCATCCAAGGCCAAACGACGACTACCCTCGACTGCCGCCTCCTGCGCGTCACCACCCAACCGGCAACGGTGCACGTTCAAGAAATGATCGGTCTGTAATTGCATGTGTAATGTCCCCGTAGCACCACAGAAGATGGCGCTGTTAATCTGGCGAATTAAATTCGCCCAGATCAACAACTCTATTATATAGGGATGTTAAATCGCCCACGCTACACTAGTATTTATTTTGTGTTTCATCTTTTTCGCAGATAGAGTACGCTTTGAGGCCGTCATCAAATTGGCCGAGCGCCCGAAGTTAACTCCAGAACTCCAACAACAGGTATTTATCGACTTTTTTTATTGCAATACTGATATTTTCAATATGTTAACGCCTTGACGCTGTTCGAAACGCTTAATTGTGCCAAAAATATGAGGGACATTCAAATATGACCCGGAATTTTGCTGTACAAATTTATTAGTGATTTATAAAAATACAAATAAAGTACACTTTAACCTTTTTTGTGCGGCAGGTGCATTCCGCGGAAAATCGCACAAAAAAAGCTATGACTTACATAGAAAAAGTGAAGATGTGTTCCATGGGTTTTATAAGCCACATAACTTTGAAACGGCTTTATAAAATATATCCAAAATCGCATAAAAAAATTTCATTATGCTAGGACCAGCCAAGTTGCCGCGTCACTAAAATAGCTTTAACTCCGTAAGCAGTTGGATTTTTGGAAATTCCTTTGGAGAATGTATTTTTAAAAGTCGAAACATTGAAAAAATGCAAAGAAAAACCGAAATTATTTTTTTCAAAAATATAGACCAGTATAAAGGACATGATCGTAATTCAGCGATTGCAGATGCAATATGATTTACACAGTACCAAATTTCGGTCAGTGTTGATGATTTATTTCCTATTTTATCCAAAATATCTCGATACGTACTCTTTATGAAATTTAAAAAATTGCTTTAAAAAAACGCATAACTTCGAAATTGCGCAGTAAAATCGCACAAAAATAAGTTTTAAGTGTATCTTATTTTTATACATAGTTCCCTTCATTAAAAATACATTTATTCCATCGGATAGGAAGCTTCTTGATCCCGTCACTGAAGAAAGAAGGCGATACGCAGGATCATCTGTTGCGCAACGCATAATTATTCGTTTTTATTGCTCGTGAGTCCTGAGTTATACTTGAATGAATTTTGAATTCCAAATTATATCTGAATGTTCCTCGTACATTACGTGTCGATAAATGTTGCCATTCATCGCTCTAAAAGGGAGGAGGGAAAGTTCCACTGGCGAAAATGTACATTGTGTGATTGAAACGCGGCCATGAAAGCATAATTCAAATTTAAAGAGATTTTGATACGGGCAAATGAGTTTATTTGTACATCACAAGTTCCCCGAGCACGTACACAGACAAATGGACAATTTGCCAAATTTGCCGCCATTTTGTTTTATGATTGTATTAATTTTGCGCGGGATTATTCGTCGTCACGTTCTGATATTAAATATTTTCCCCGCGATATAATTAAGCAATGTGCGGCGTGACGTTGGCATCATTTTTTTCCAAAAGTTGCTCAAACACGTCGTTGAAAAATGCAATGTTTAATTAATTAAAGATCCGGCTTCATACACAGTTAACCCCCACTTTTATGGCGGAGGCCCTATTTGGGGTTGAAAAAGAAATGTACACATTCCGTTTCCGACGAGTCATCATCAATGTTTATGACTATGTATAAATGTATTGCTGCATATAACAGCCAGTTTCTTTTTAGTATACTGTCATAAAAGCGTGACAATATCCACCGACCGTCCGTCAACACAAACGTACGGCTTTCCGTGTATATTCGGTTATACCCGTATTCAAAACATATATACTTCATAAAATAGATTAAAAACCTAATAAAAATATAATTTTCAAATCTATGTCATATTTTAGCGTTTATTGTACATGCTTCGCAAATCGTACGTCAACGCTGTACAGATGGACGAAAATGTTTATGCTCAAACTTTTGTATGCATACAACCTTTAACTTCTTCTGATTTAATTGAAGTAACACAACGACACAAATAATACTTCACTCAATAAGTTCGTAGGATGACATATCAAAAGGCAGTGTATTTACCATTTTGCATTAAATATTTGTCCATGAGAAAGCTCTGTTCGAAGTGGGTACCGCGTTTTCTCACAATCGATCAAAAACAGCGACGCGTCCACAATTCAGAGCGCTGTTTGGAGCTATTTCAGCGCAATAAATTTGTTCTGAATCTGGCTCCCAACGACTACCTAAACAAATAACACACTTGAAATCGAAATCATTATTAATCGATAAATTATGGGCTAACGATCTATACAATCGTGCCATGCATGCGGCGAAGCTCTCTTTCTCTCTCTGTCTCTCTGTCTGTCTCCGATCTCAATTTACAAGAGTGTTCTTTCTGAATAAGTGGAGGGGGGTCGCAGAACCTGCGATGATACTCCTTTAGGGGTTAATCGTTTTATTATTTCACAAGTGACTTTGGCTATATGTTGACATTCTTTTAAAATCTTGCAATTCTTATATTGATTGGCGAGGATTGGATTTAATTAACCGTGTCTAGACACAAACAGAACTCTCAAACAAGAGCGTGCAAAAATAATATATTTCTTTAGGAAAGACCTATATTTATACATAATATATCATATTCATTATCGCCGCATAGTTCCCAGTTAGACTAGGACCTCTCCAGCATCAATTCAAAGAAAAGGGTGACCGTTGCTGGATAAATTAACACCAAAATTTGAATTCTCCTTATTGTGTCTCCAACAACTGATGTGTTTCCTAACCCTTGTCTCGAAACTCCTATCCGTTTGCCCTATAAATATACAAAGTTACACTCTGTGCATGTAAGTTAGTAAGAGGGTCCTTTCTGGGTTTGTTTGTGATGTCAAGGGTTCCAGACAATAAATTATTACCATAAAAAGCTACTTTACATTTTAACAACATTATGAATCTCGATCGATTCATAGCCAAAGCTTATATTTAATATCAATCTACAAAATCCGCTCCATTTATGACAAAAAAGTATTTTTTGGTAATTCAATTGTAAACCACCGTCAAAAAGTTTGGAAACAAGTCTGAGAATTGCGGATTTTTCAAACGTGTATGGGGTCATTATATTGTTGAAATTTTAAATTCCATCTAAATATTACTAGACGGAGAGGTACTGCATTTTTTTGAATTATTTTCTAGTAATCCTCTTTATTTTAATTTTCCGCCATTTTGTATCAAATTCCCAAACTCAAAAATTCTTCTCCTTGAGCCAAATAGTTCAAATTTTGATTTGTCCGTCCATACGACATTTTTCCAATCAGCAATTGTTCAATTTTTATGTTTTTGTGCTCAAAGCAATTATTTCTGCTTATTCATACTCGGTATCCGTATTAGGTTTTGGGCGGCCCAGTCTTTTCCTGACCTTCAAAGTCCCATTCTCCTATTGCTTTCTAATGATATAACGCACTATCTTGATGGAAATCTTTGTTTTTTTTATTTTTTAACAATATTCCTTTGTGAAACGCTTGTACACCCAAACCTCTTTTTGTGCGACTTTTTTTTGTGCGAATTCGAAGTTATGCGGTTTTTTTAAGCATTTTTTTATTTCATAAAGAGTACGTATCGATATATTTTGGATAAAATAGGAAATAAATCATCAAAACTATCCGAAATTTGGAAAAAAATAATAATTTGGGACTGTCTAAATCGTATTGCATCTGCTATCGCTGAATTACGACCACCCCCTTTTTTCTGTTTTAGATTTTTGAACAAATTGATTTCGTTTTTTTTGCATTTTTCCAACTTTTAAAAATAGATTCTCCATAGGAATGTCCAAAATTCCAACTACTTACGGAGTTATAGCTATTTTAGTGACAAAACAACTTAGTCGGTCCTACCATAATGACATCTTTTAACGCGTTTTTCTCGAAACTACTTTTTTCAACACGATTGACATAATATCTCACGTTTTAATTAATTATTTAACTGCATTAATGCAAGACGTCCTTTAAATGTTACCAAAAATGTTATTTTTTTGACTGCCTTTTTGTTTTTCTGCTTTTTTTTATTAACTTTTTTTATGCGATTTTGGATATATTTTATATAGTTGTTTCAAAGTTATGCGGTTTTTAAAATCCATGGGGCGCATTTTCAGTTTTTCTATGTAAGTCATAGTTTTTTTTGTACGATTTTACGTGGATCTACCGCACAATAAAAGGTTTAAGTGTATTTCGTAATTTGTATAGCAAATAGTAATAATGACTCTCTGAACTCTTTATTTTTTTACACATTAAAGATTGTGGATCATCTTAATATTTTAACAACTTCAAGATCAAATTATATCACTCATTTCTAAATGAATTTTTTGAGTACTCCATAATTGATTATATAAAATGTTCACGGTTTACCCAATTTAAGGGGTGATTCGTTATGTATCACAAATTACGTCAAAGCGATGAAGCCTCTCAGTGAAATTGAACAGATTTGCAAAAACATTTCCTTGCAACTTTTCAAACAATAGACGTTATAAAATGAAAAACAACAAAGCCATATAAATGCAATTGGGGCATATATAATACCCCATTTGGGACACGTTGAATTTAACGTGCGTCACAGTTATTTTTTTCATAAAAAGGGTTTCGTTTATATAACCCATTTTGGCTTTGAAATGATCGACACAACACAATTTTAAAAAAATTGAGACCTGCAAATAAATATAATATAAATGTCTTATACGTACAAGACTGAAACAATGCAATTCTTTGATAGTTGCAATACTTCAATCAAGTTCCCGCGCTACAACTTTAGCCACTTCTACCGAAGCCCTAACCACCTTGTATCGATAATAAACGACGTTTATTTAACAATAATCAACACAAGCTACTTGTAGATAAAAAATCAGCTTTGTAGATTTTAATTTACCGCCTGAAAAAAATAACTTTGTAGAAATGGGTGCAAAATTTCAGTCGCTGCCTCCCGCACACAATCTCTTATTAAGCGTATAAAAATAAATTAAATCAAGAATGAAGGGTTTTACTATTTTGCTTGATTACAATTTGGGTGCGTTTTGAGGCTTTGATTAACCGTGCCCAATTGGAAATCAACCATCCGAACACATTCGGGCCATTTTGACTGGCATGAATATTTAAACGATATCGAACATGCGAAATCTCTATTCAAGATTCATGGTGTTTTCGCACAATGAGCGGAATTTCTACGTCGGAACGTTTTAATTCGAATTTCCATAGGATCTGCGCCAGAATTTCCATTCAAAATGCTTGGGTGCTTTTATAGGCCTTCACATTTGAATGGCACTTCTAAATTAAAATATTAATGGCGTCGAGCCGTGTCACTTGCTGATTACGCCTTTTGCGTTTTGCAGATGACAGCGTACCTGCGTGGCCTCAACATCTCAAAGGACATCGAAGTCACAAACGTCAGGTGAGTGCTTTTCTGATAATTGCGTCCTTCAAGATGTCATCGTCACAATTCTGTATTCAAATCGTATGCAAAGCACTCGTCTAGTCGCTCAACGTGAGCTTCTGAAAGTTTAACTCTGAGCCTTTGTGCTTTATGTAAAAGGTCACCAATGAAATGTGATATGGACTTACTTAAAGCTCATTCAATGACATTAAGAATGTTTTTTTTTAAAGCTGTAGTGTTTTTCAATCTGTTGAAATATGAACCTGAGAAAATCAATTTATTATAATAGAATCAATAGCTTTAAAATGTTTTGTATTCTTACGAAAGTCGTCCCAGAAGTACCCGACCTGACGTATAGATGGCGGTTTTGTTTTTAAAAAATGCTATGGTAGAAATTACCTACTTTACAATGCTAAAGTTTAGCTTAACATGGAAAAAAATGAGAAAAAGAGAGAAAGAGATCTGGCTGCAGGAAGGACGACCTCCCGCAGCCAAGGTTAACCGACGACTCTCTCGACTCCCGCCTCCTGCGCGTCACTCCCCAACCAGTAACGGTGCACGCGCAAGAAGCGATCAGTCGGTATGCAGATGCAATGTTTCCGCAGGGCCACAAGAGATGGCGCTGTTAAAATAACACATTGCACCTGAAAAGAGATGGAAGATATCGCTGTTAACAGCACTGCTACATGGGGATAGTAAATCGCCCACGCTACATCGTTATAGGATTAATACTATTATTTGAAAGGTCTCAATCCAACCAATATCAAAACCGAGCTAGATTCTACTCTGGAGGAATCTCCTCCTTAGTTCACAACAGTAAAATATTGCGTAGCAGAGTTTAAACGAGGCCATACGAACTGACAAGACGAACATCGCATTGATCGACCAAATGAGATAACCACGCTAAAAATGATGAATAAAATGATTAAAAAATTATGTTTGGTCGATAATTAAGTCGAGTTTTGGCATTGATTTCTAACCATGGATAAAACATGGGTTCGAAAATGCCACAAAAAGCCTTAAAATAAGATGAAGTGGCCAAAAGGTCTGTGTGTGTTTAACCGGTCCGCTTTTCAGATCGCTGACACGACGATTGAGCACTCCGTGATCGGACGCCATGCCTGAATATGTTCACAAGACAAAGGAATAGTTAAAACAATGGACTAAAAAGGGAGAATCGGCCTCAGATAAGACGAAGACAGTTTCATCTACAGGCAAGATCATGGCGTTAGTTTTTTTAGGATAAAAATAAAAGATTTGCCAACAATAAAGAGGTGAAATCGGCGGTTGATGTCTATAATGAAGAGCTCGATGATTCTCACTATAAACAGGGTATCGAAGATGGGATTTTTTTTACAAATGTTTATGTTTTCTTTGTTAAATTGTTTGCTTCTGGGACTACCATCGTATCATCTCATATGCAAAAAAGGGTTCCTCTTTTGAAAGCGACATCTGAAAAAATTTATCAAAATCTTATATTAAACTATTTCCACACAAAGCATACCACTTCGTTAAGCACACTCTGATTGTAGTTCGACGTCTATACATCGCCACAAACGACGCAAAAAGCCTTAAAAGAGGCCACAATGTATATGTGTCCAACCGGTCCGCTTTTCAGATCGCTGACATGAAAACAAAAATTTAAAAATAGAGATTTTTACATAATCTTTATATTTTTAAGGATATGAAATATATTATCAAACGTTTGATGATAAGAAACGAAACATGTTTTTATAACAGTTGGTACAGTGGAAATACATGAATTCCCACAAAAAAAAGCAAAGTTGAAGAATCTGCTCGGAAGATCACGGCGACTGTTTTTCGAGATGATAAAAGACTTTTGCTTTTGGAATTTATAGCACATTAGTGAATGACAAACGCAGAGATTTTCATTCACTAATGTGTTTTTCAACAAGTTCTTTCGAGGAAAGCAGCGAAAAAAGCAATGATGACTTGACGAACAATCGTAAGATTTTTTTGCCACGGTGATGTAATCGATAAAAGTAAAATGGAAGAAATGTAATAAGTTATTACACGTATAAGTTAAAAAATAAAAATATTTTGATAGATTGTGTCTTTCCTACTTAAGTACATAAATTATTGAATACTCCTCTTATAAGACTTATATTCTACCTGATAAAACAGAATGTTTGAAATCAACAAGCACTTTGCCTATTTTCCCTCGTTGCATTAGCCCTTTTAGGCACTCATTGAATTCATAAAAAAGTAAGAATGATATTTATTGCATTCGAAAAAGAATATAAAGCATTTTCTTCTACAAAACAAGTGATTTATGTAGTTAGCATAACGATATAACATCATTATTATATTTATATAGTCATTCAATAGAGATGCTCGAAATTGCACATCTCTAGACAAATAAATCCTGTGGTGTCAGGTCTGGAGACCGTGCGAGCCAAAGAATAGGGCACGTCCCTAGACAAATATATTCAGTGGTGTCAGATCTGGAGACCGTGCGAGTCACGGAATAGGGCACGTCCCCAGACAAATAAATCCACTGGTGTCAGGTCTGGAGATCGAGCGAGTCACGGAATAGAGCCGCCAAAAGAAATAATTTACAACTAAAAAGATTAATATCTTCACACACAAGTCTTATATCGGAAATCATAAAATATCCAACGATCCTAATTTTAAAAGTCAATATTTAAAAAATGTATACGATCATGCGATTGTAGCACAATGAGTTGTAAATAAATCATAGAAATACAATGGAACTTTCATACTATCACAATAAATTATTGTTACCATACGGTCACGCCCATCTCTAATCTTTACAATTTAAAAAATCCACTTGATATATTTATGATTCCATCTGTAACATATTTTAATAACTGGAACTGATTTATTCAATATTTATTTATTTGAAATTTTTTTAAAGACCAGGACTTAATCAGAATTTTGAATTTTTAAAAAGTCATCCCTTTAAATTTGCATTGCATTCATCAGCGCTGATGGTGAAATAAGTATTCAATCGTGGGGCGTGGAGTCATCAGGAACAGCATTGCAGGCTGCGCTTACCCGTCTATCAAGATTGGCAGGTCTTCGACTGTTACCGGGAACGCCAAGATTTCTAAGCGAGCCGGCTCTATTTTTACAAGTATTTATTTAATTCGATTTGAATAATTTATTACCATGTTTTTGTATTTACAAAATGTAATAATTTCATAGACGGTGGCTGTGAATCAAAAGCCTATCGTTTGGGAGGGCGCTGAATTTATTCTGAGTTGCGTCGCTCAAGGATCACCGTACATGACGTTTCATTGGCATAAAGACGGAGTAATAGTCAACGTCACCAAAGCTACCAGGTTTGAAATTTAATACTTGAACAAACCACAAATTATATCGTTAATTGATTATGTTCACATTGAATTAACGTGGCTTTTGTATGGCAAATTTGTCTTTTGAAATATAACGTTAGCGTTTGTATGATCAATATAGGAATACTTGGATGAGACTGGTGGGATTGGAGGGTGCTGGAGGTGGGAGATGGTCAGCGCTTTTGGGAGTGGCTCGTGCTTCCAAATCGGATGCCGGTCTCTTTCGTTGTCAGACCGTTGCCAATTCGAGACAACAATGCCGAGCGTTGCGTCTGCATGTTTTAGCGCCTGAAGTTAGAATGGCACCCATGAGTGTTACTGCTTTTAAGGTTTGTGTTTTTTGCATTGATCAATAATACAATTTCTATAAGAAACCAAAATAAATATATTAATATAATAACTTTTTTGTATTTGCATTCATAACGTATCGCTACAATATTAAAATTAGTATTGCTTATAATACATTTTATACAAGCAAACAATGTTTCTTAATGTACATCCTATATTATAATAATTTATATATGTATCATTTAATTTTCAGGGAGATAACGTATCGCTCACGTGTTTATCGGCCAATAGCGGAGGCTTACATGGAAAACTTGGCTATAGTTGGACGCGTAATAAAGCTTTATTTCCACTAACACCCGGTGCAGAAGTTTGGGAAGATTTAGCACCCGCTGGCAGTATTCTTCATCTGTACAATATTCAGGTTCAAATAACAGCCAATTTATATTTAAATCACAAATATAATGCACGTTATAATATAAAACATATTTTAATAGAAATCTGGAGAGTATAGTTGTCACGTGAGTAGCGCAGTATCAGCTCGTGTCCGCTCCGTATATGTACGGGCAGTAAATCATGGATCAAACGGTAACGGAGGATTATGTCCAGCGGGTGAAGCTTGGGGTTTGCGCTGGCCAATTGCAGCACCGGCCGATCATCTACTCGAATGTCCGCCCGGTTTTTCTGGATACGTAACGAGGTATTTATAAAATAAATAATCTAATATAAACCGTCGATGAAATGATTTATATACGTGTTAAATTTCAGAATTTGTGAAATGAAAAATGCTCCGTACGAATCAGAATGGAATATTCCGGACTTCAGTAATTGTTTGGCCGACGGTCTCTCCGATATTTATAGCGAAGTAAGTTCAATAAAAATATTCCCACGCGTTAACAAATTCAAAATGATATAATAAACATGAACAAAATTAATTTCAGTACGAACGAATTACATACGGATACGGCAATATGTCAGCCAACGGTATAATAAAAAGCTATTTAGCGTGGATCGGAAAACGACCGTGGTTATATCCCGGCGAAGGAGTTCGTATAGTTCGCCTAGCACGAGAAGCATTAAATTATTTACAATATATAAAGAGTCAAACTGAAAAAGAAGAATCCATCGAGCCGTTCTTTAAAATTATCAACACACTGCTACAATCGGAGCACGGAGCGTTAGATCAACAGGTTTGCGATTATAAATCTAATATAAATTTGTACTATAACGATGTATCTAAATTGCATTTATTTGTTAATGTAAAGGGATTGCAAGAAATTCAACAAGCAATTTTACTCGGCGGCGCATTAAGCGGTGGATTATCACTCCGATTGAGTGAAATAAATTTGTATTGTAACGTATATAACAAATTGGTCGCGCACCGAATTGAGTTCCCTTATAAAAATTCAAGGTTCGTTGTATAAATATTTGTTTTTATCATAATATATCAAACGAAAATAATTTACATTGTATAATACCATTCCTTTTGTAGTCAAGAACATTGGGCTAAAGAGAGTATTGTTTTATATTTATCTCAAATAAAAGATACTCCGGGGATTCCAGAAAGATTTGTACTAATATATATTAATTATAAGAATCTTACGAAATATTACAACTCCATTTATTATTCTACTGAAGTTAAGTAAGTTTTTAACACAAAAACTCTATATTTATATCATACTTTTAATAACATTATATATATAATAATTATGAATTTTAACGTAGAGAAAACAGTGGATTAGAATTTTGGGTAGCATCCCATATTGTATATATTCGAGCAGCAGACGAACATGGATCTCCGTTGATATTACCGCACGGTAAAATAACATTTACTATTCTTATGCATCATACAACACCAGTTCCGAGACCAAAAGGTACGCATTATTTATAATTTCAATATATTAAAGCGTTATTTAAAAGATGAAACCTATCAATTCCTTTTTATTTAGTTGACGGTAACATAATTTGTGGGAGATATGAATCGGGAACCTGGGCAAAAGCGTGTGAATCGCAACATATTTCATCTGAAGTTACGCAATGTTCGTGCGAGAATCAAGGAATGTATGCACTTCTTTTAGCGAGGGAAACGTCGCAGGTATTTCATAATTAAAATAATTAGTTGGTGTATGATTAAATAACAATATTAACATATGGACGTTATATTTTTTGAATGAAGGGTGACGAATTAGATAATTCACAAGGAAAAGAATTGGTGGCGGGGGCATTTGGTGGTGGTGCATTAGGTGTTTTTCTATCGGGATTACTTCTATTACCAGCGTGGCTTCGTCGACGTTGCTGTTTAATGTATCTCAAACTGCATTATTGTTTCATAACGTCGATGGCACTCGGTTTAATGCTCTACTGTCTTACAACCGATGTACGTACGATACTGAAAAAAATCGTTAAAAACAAATTATATATATAAAAAAGACCAATTATTTCAATGTTATTATTTCAGCTGTGTGGAAACATGACTGGAGGTTGGTTGGAGTTATTATTATTGGGCGGAGGAGCAGCTTTGGTTGCACAATTACTCTTATTGCACGCTGAACTCGCATGGCCAGCTCCGCCTCCTCCGCATTTACCACGGACAATATTAATGCTTATGACGGGTTCGTCGATTTATAAAAATTAATTAAAACGAGATGCATTTTATAATATGATCGTAAATCTATTTTAATACATTTGCAGGAGTATGCGTATTGGCGGCTTTATGCTCGAGAGCTGCCGGCGGTGACGACTGGGGTCTCCTTTTACATTCCACACCACTAACGGTCTTCGCTGCAGCTTCGGCTCTATTAGCGGCTCTTCATTTTTTACTATGCATATGTGTTGCGGCAAGATTGCGTTTACTCGCAACGAAATTACCCGATAGAAATAACTACATTCAAAGAAGGTTGTCATAAATTTATACGTCCCGATGATGCTTTTTATTCTTTATTATTGTTATCAGTAATGCTTTTATACGGCAAACATTATATACGTATATAAAGCGATTAAGTATATAAAAACGTTCAGTATAATTTAATCTTACGGTGCATAAACTTTATTGTTCCGATGCACGTTGAATATTTGTCATTTTACGCGCGAATCATAAAAATCTTTATCAAGAACAATAGCGTTTTAAAAGCAATGAACTTTGATTAATTGAAAGCATGACTAAAATTAATATTCTAAAGATTTATTTATTGGTAAAATTTACAGAATGGGTTTAATGCGGCGAAGTGCGGCAATCTTCTTATGCAGTAAAGCGTTAGAAATTGCCTGCATTGTGCACTATAATCTTCCGGGACCGTCTTCAAGCAATGCTCTTGCGGCAACGGCCATATTATTGGTAATAAAATATTCAAAATAAATGGGCGTTTATTAATAAACTGGACAAGTCGTCCTATGAATGTTGTCCAGGACACTTTTTTGCTTATATATTGATCAAAATCAATACATCAGACTATTGTTTCATGTCAAGGGACTGTGTATTTAAATGAAAAATATGGATTTAGTAGCAAAATTAAGGGTTTTTTAAAAAAAAAATTGATAATTTTAAACATTAAAGTAACAAAAATTGAGTTTTTTCATAGTAGAACCAGTCTCATTATAATTTAAAAAAAATAGTTACAGATGAATCAAATATGTTTACACCAGGGAGCTGTTTTTTGGGCTTTATAAAAACGTTTTTGATATAATAAATTTAATTTAACTATGAAATATATAATAATTTACACTTTTACATATAATATTGAACTGTTTATTGAGAAACGTCCAAATATTAATATAGTAGACGTCTGATTATCTTAATAAAGATGCTTATATATTATGTTTATTGTATACAATTTAAATCCTCATTGATATTGCTGATTTGTTTAATTGCTGAAAGCGAATAATTATTAAAAATCCTCCAGGGAACAATGGTTTTCGGTTGTTATATCATAAGGGATGAAACAGCCGGAGGACTAAGAAGGCTGTTACGACCAAAAGAAACAGACTGGGATTGTAGTTCAGATTATGTTAACACGTCGCTAAGCTGTAAGTTATGATGGAACGTATTAAATATAAAAGTAATTATTTTCAGTACTTTGAATTATTGATTGAATTTCTGTTGTCGATTAGTTTTTATCAAGCAAGGTTGTGAAGCCGAATCTAGAAGTGCTCCAGTCGGAGACAGTTCGATACCACTGGCACAACAACCTCCGTCTCATTGGCGATCGGCTGCATCGCACAGTCAACATATGCCGGATCATAGAGATAGGTAATATAATAAATCTGCAATCGTGTTATCATTTTTTCATTAATTTTTATTCTCGTTTATTATGTTTGTGTTATCAAAGCAAACATAAACAGAAAAGGCATGTTGATATCTAATATAACAAAATAAACTGTCATTAAATATTGTTTCAGAGATGAAAACGCGGAAACAAAGTTTTGGCCGTCTTGTGTGTATTTTTCCTAAATGTAAATTCATTATAAAATTGAAAAATAACTGTTTATTATCCACGCAATAAATAATCTGGAATGCCTTAATAGAACAAACAAAGATATTATTTTAATATTTTTTGTACGTTTATGAAATATATTTTATTTTTCATTCGATGTACGTATCTTTTATTTTATTTTTAATTTTATATTTAAATGAGTTGATGGTTGTTATTAAGATTAATTTCATTGACGCATATTTTACAGATCCATTGGGAAACAAGCGGACATTGTTAAAAGCGTCGAATTCAAAAACATTCCCTCGGGAATGGACAGTCCTGACCGACAACCCATGAATTCAATGAGCGGACCCGTATCTAGTGTCTGCGATCTTGTACCGTCGTGCGCATCAACGATGCCATCCGTCGACCCGCCCACGTCGCACGTTCAAGAATACGTCACAAGAGTCTGCGTCGAATTGGGTATACTCAGCCGTGCAACACAGCCGCCGCCAGGTCCGCCCGAACCGCCAATCCTCCTCTGTTCGGTGGACTTTGAACCATATTCCGATCACAAATACGACGTATCCAATGTGGACTCGGCCGATAATTGCGTCCTGTGCATCGGCAAACAAAAGCAAGATCACGCCGAAATTGCACCGCCGCCGATTAAAAGCTGTCTGAAAAACAAAGACGCTCATTCCACGTACAACAAAGAAATTCTCAAAGAATCACCGGTGACGGATTCCGAAGACGATAGTAATACGGCGTCGGAACAGGACGCAGCGTGTGAAAAATCTCCCGTTAAAGTGAGCGATTCGCAGACGTCAACGGATCAACCGAATATCGACGGCATGTTGGATTTAATCTCTCACGATTTAGATTACCTCTTGAATAGGACAGCACCAACTGCTCCGGCAGCAATTCCTAGTAACGTTAAACATGTTCGCCAGCCAAGCGGCGACATCAAACTATTTACAGTTTTGGATAAAATACAGGAAGAGAGTTTATAAGATAATAAGGAATCTCACGTATCACACTTTGGACCATCGGTATATATTAATAAGGTCAATTGCAACACTGCACTCGAAAGAAAACCGAAGCATATTTATAATTTTGAGAAGCACGTAACCGTCCATCTTTTAAAATCATCATTTTCAATAAAATCCATGCTTATAAAGAATTATTTGCTAATACTCGATAAAAATTTACAGCACAATATCCATATTACTTTATATAAATACTATTTCATCTAATACGCATAATTCTTATGTATCTTACTTAACATAACACCCGTTTAAGCATATTTTTTTTATTAAAATCAATGTAAATAATGCATATATTTAATTAAATAAACATTTGCATTATAAAATTTTAAAAAGAGCATTTCATTCGATATTTTGAGTCCGTTCGCTTGAATAAGGACGTCTTTTCGGTTGAAAATATGAATCATTTCATTGACGTACGTTGTTATCGGTGTTGTAAATTGTTAATTCTTTGCAATTGGCGTAATCAACCTTAAAATCAAGATAAATTTTAAGTCAATTATAGACCAATTTCGATTATCAATAACCCGGTTTAAGCGAAAAGGTTCACAAAATTGTTCACGTGTTATATTTGTATATTTATTCTTACGTTTAAATTAATTTAAATTCTTCGATTGCATGTATCATATCGGAACTTCATGAAAGCCACCGAAAATCACAGATGCCAGCTTCTATAAAAGTATAAATCAAACGTACGATATCAGATAGCGCTTTATCAAGAGTTCAAATATGTCACGTTTGATTGATATTTGAATGTGATCTTGGGAATTGTATCGATGTCCTAAATCACGATAATTTTAATCAATACGAAGAAATGCAATTTATGATTTATTGTGAAATGTGTAATAGACGATAAGCATACTTATTTTTAATTGAGGACGTATATTAGTGATCATGCTGGAAAATTTGAAACGTTTAAGAACGCACTATATGAAAATAATTGTTAAAAAATAAAAGACTGGTAAATTGTTTCATACGGCGGCGCCGCAATGCAAAACGACCCCCTAAACGCGTCATCCACGCCGTGAAACGAATGAAATTTTATTACTCGGCTTAAGAATTTATTCCCTCGTCTGTACATTTGTGTTGATGTGATATTTGTTTTAATTTTAAATGTGAATAAAGTCATTGTAACATAATTCATAATAGTGTTTTAAGTGTCGTGTAGCATTTTACTCAAACATTGAATTCACTTAAATTAAATGTTTATCTGTGATATGAAGTATTTTATATAAAATCAAGTTCAAAGGGTATTTATAAATAGATCGATTGTTGTGTCATAAATGTATATATAAACGAATCTGAAATATTGTTTTCACAATTATTAATAAACATTAAAAAACTGAATGCTTTGTTTCGCTATTCGCACGTTTTATGATCGATTTTATATATCTGCGGGCGCAGCGTGTTTTATGATTTGTTTCCTGGCTGTATAAATGCAACACGAGTGCGAAACGTCTTCAAACGAATCTGCCGACTCTTCAATTTTCAGACAATTTTTACAGTATTCAAGCTTTTTTTTTTGCATCCACCGCTTACCACTGTGCCCGCACTGTGACCAGTTTACACCAGTCATCGCAGAAACACGCTTGCAATAAAAACATGAATCATGGTGTGTTGCTGGGAACATTCTCTTGCATTCTGTTGTCTATAAGATTCTACATTTAAACGAAAATTGAAGACGTAGACTACGGAATTATTCTCCATAGAATCCTCCTTCCGCACATTTGGTGCCAAAACTTTTTTAATGCATCGTATCGGCGGGAATCAGCCACTAGGTCTGCGTATCCAACAGGTCCTGAAACGGAACCTCTGACACAATGCAAGAGAATTTCCGAATCGGCCTCCATGCCTGAACATGACTGCCTATACCGAACCGAAGGAAAGATGCCTTGAATCGCCCGTGTCCCGAATAGGATGGGTGTGTTATGGGGTAGGATGGTTATTATGGGATAGGATGGATATTATCGGGTAGGATGGGTACCACACCGGTATTATTAATCAATGAAACCGGGAGAAACTACAACAGCACAAATGGGAAGTGTTACCGCATTCTTCTTAATCGTCGGATGGATTTTCCCCCTTTTAAGATCGACGGAGCACAGCCTGAATAAAAAAAACGATTCATAAATACATTTAAAATTGAATAAAAAGCATACATTGAAGAACGACTATAAAAATAGTCCTTTATTCATATCATATATATACACACCTATCAACATTTCTTATAAAAATTTAAAAGGAAAAATAACTTCACTTTTACGATACATACAAAATAACAGATTATATTACAAATAGCAAAATATTGTATCATTTATTTCATTGGTGATCGGTTTAGGTCGTGCCTTTACTAAAGACTATTGGACGTGTGAATTTAATTGCGGTAAAAATATAATGCGTCTCAATACCAATACAATTACTGGCCTGTAAGAAATTATGACGATCTATAAAAAGTGCGATTGAAACGTTATTTATTAGTTATTTATTAATGCGAAATAAATATATACGTTAGATATTAAATTTGGTTACTCTTACATCAGTACCTTTATACTTGATCGGCGTTCAATTTTAAATTGAACAATCGATATATTAACACATACAAAAGCAAGCAAAAGACACAGGAACAAAATCTACTAAGACTAGATATAAACGATAAAAAGGCAATTTAATTTCGTATCAAAATATTTTTAATAATTGCTCAATGAGAACGAGCTTTATTTAAAAAACAATAAATAGAATGTTCATAGATCGAACAATTAATTAACTTAATAATTTTTTTATTAATACAAAGGGCGCGTGAAATACATATTATACGGGATGCGGCATGGAAACGTCCTTATTTAAAATATGAGACGGGTGGAGTGACACTCATTCAAAATTCGCTTCAGATTGCGCGTTACAAATAAGGTCGTGTCCTGCCGCACCCTGTAATTCATAAGCTAGAGACGTGACAATGGTTTTAGCTTAAATACTTTTTTAAATCGTTGATTATTTGAATAATGTTTGGAAGACCTTTTCTCTAAAAAAAAGTGTTCGTAATCAATTTCAAATGAATGTGAATTAATCATTTTAAAAAATAAATATATCTTGCTGAAAATAGGCCAATCGTCAAATTCTTTAGCTAAAAACGCAGACATTTTTCTATCATCATGCTAACTGCTCTAAATTCATTATATTTATATGCAAAATATGATTATAATAATAAGCCAAATATTATAATTCTATTCAATGTAACGTTATTTCATTCATGCGCAGACAATTAATCGTAGAAAATTGATCGCAAGCCTCGACGAACTAACCTAGCTTAAATCTCTGCGGACAACTTTCATACGCAATTACCTAACAATCGATTTCCCATAAATATATTTGATTATGTGCACGGTATAACAAGTATATACATATTTTACATAAGGCGTCGATTAATACACATAGGAAGATTGATTTAGAATGATCAACGACATCTAAGATACGCATAAATTAAATCCATCGATAAACGTTCGCTTCGAACTCATTTAAAAAGTTGATATAGACACTTTATAAATTTATACCGTACGTGTAGATATCGCGGATAACAACGTGTTTAAAGTCAAATTAAAATCTAGTCGATTGAAAAGATTAATTCATAAACTGTTATAGCGTCGTAAGAAATACAAACACGAGTGCATTATTTACGTTTGATATCGATCGGCGGAAAGTATACGCTCGATAGACAAAATGTACGACTTATTAAAACCTCGAAATACGTGCGAGATTACAATGAACTCAAATCTACACGGATGCAAACATTGTGGACGGACGCGTTAACGCATTATTTGTATACACTCGTAGTATCAATCGGGAAAACGATGAAACGACAACAATAAAAGGATACGGGATGCTCGTCGAATATAGATTACTATGTATTTACATCATAGTTACATAAGATAGGGAAGTAATTGATATGATTGATAATTTGACGACACGTTATTCTAAAAATCATTTGAAAATATAAGCATTATCGCCCATAGCTTCACTGAACCGGATCAATTGAATGCGCACTAAAATGATAAAACCAAACCAATATGATTTAGACGCGCTATGATTTGAACGCTGTTAAATTAAGCTTTAGACATAATTCAAATTTATAAATATTCTTATCGCTTTTATTACATTATTATCACTAAAAACCATCTTATCGCTATAAGAATTATTAAATGTGATTTCGTAAATAATAATTATACATTTAAAGGGCCGTCGGTATAAAGCCGAAATACGATCTAGTTATTTTTTCCCATAACATTGACAACAATTTTTGGCATTTTTGTTTATTTCGATTAACGCCAATAAAAACTTTGATGTCATGAAAATAAATACCATCTTTCAAAAATTAATTCTGTTAATTTAGTAATTCTTTGGTATGCGTAAACATGAAGCTCAAATATTTCATTCAATAAAGGAGTCCAATTTTATTAAACCTAGATCATATTGATGTGTACGCGCAGTGCGCCTGCAACACTGCGAAAGATACTGAGCAGGATGGAGCGCGGAATTTCGGCAACGTGCATACGTATCGATTGCGTACGAGTCTGTGCTCTGTAAGACTAATGATTAGTGATCATTCACTTGAATTTATATTATGCCGGTTCACAGCGAATAAATCATTCCTACGTATTTTATATTTTGCAATTGCAACTGTTTTATCGGGATGTAAATGTTCATTAACACTATGGATCCCAGTGATACCAATAAGATATCATGTTTAAGTTTAAAAAGAACGACAAAACACCCTATAAGGCGTATAAACCCCCCATATTTTTGGGACCTTCCCAGAAGGATAAACACGTTTGAAACTCCTAATAATAAAGAAGTTACATCAACTTTTTTATAACACCAATGCAATTCCAATCGAACGTACATTCACCAGCGTAAATTTAGCTATTTAACGTGCGGTAGCGATAGTGTTAATGAAACTGATTGTCAATAAATACAAATGTTAGTTCTAAAAATTAAAATCCTCATTGGAAATAAAAATATCCTTGATATTAAATAATGACTTAGAATAGTATCTAGAAAAGCTGTTTTATAAACTCATATCCCTGTCAAATATCACTCTTCCGGGTCGACAAACAACAAAAAGTATATAATTAGTTGTAATTTTCAGGGCGTTATCAATTTTAAAACATAAATAAATACGAGTGTCCTCCGATTTAATAACAATTTCACCAAAATCAATCAATCGCCTTTCATATATGTCCCTTGATATGAATATACTAAAAATATTAATTACACTATAATAGAAATATTTCAAATAAATCATCGTAGTTTATCTTATTATTTCATCTACGATATGATACGGAAACACAATACAAAGCAACGATTCATCTTTCTACCTAAAAATAAGATAAGAAATATATCCTTGATCCCGTGTTTTCATCAAATCATACATAGACAGAATCAATTCCTCGTTATCCACAATTGAATACAAAAAAAACGTCCATATGAGAATAGGAATACATTCTATTAAATACATGTAACGCTGACACATATTATTCAAATATCACATTTTCAAGTCATCTTTTTATCTTATACGCGGCAATGTCCACTTGCGTTTAAAAGTGTTTAATTTAGACGTCATACGAACCTTCGAATTTGAATGATCCGACCGAATGTATGCGCTTCGAATCGCCAATTGATTTGTGATTCTACGTTGTAATACACATTGTATAAAAACAGCAACAACGACATAATAGTTTGTCTATAATTTTACACATCGGATAATAGTAATAATAAAAAAAATAATAACAGCAGCACCATCAAAAATTTGATCTAGAATAGGGAGACTATCTGTATTTTTTTATATTTGAAAAATTAAAACAACAATAGTTTATATCCTATTTATATATGTACAACTAATAATATCAAATAAATCTCTTTTACGTCTATGTTTTTTAACCGAATCAATACAAAATAATCCAGTTCAGGCCGTCCTTTATCTCAAACGATATTCAAGATATCGGTAACCAAAATGATTAATCAAAGTTATGAAATTAATATGAATATAACCGACAATTTAAAAAAAATGTTTATACATACATTTTGTATCATTTCATTATTGCAAAACATTTACTATATTCTTCTAAAAATCATAATCGCAAAAGTCCACAATGTATATCCAAATCCACGACAATTCCCAAAGATTCAATGCAAATAAATACATTAAATTGTGCATTGAAGCCGTTGAATAATTTGCATCGAGTGATCGATTCAATATCAATCGTGGATGGTTTCATTGTAGACGAGAATACGTCTTCCGACCCTTGTGCTACAATTGAAACCAGTCGTCTTGAGTACGTTGCAGCCTCTGAAGTGAAGATCGGACGTGCCTTCCCTGCGCTAAAACTACCGTCTCTCCCATCGCTCCATGATAACTATTCTCGTTATCTATGATTGTCACACTGGGGCTGGATCCGACGCCGCCGACCGAGGCAGACTGGCGCAAACGAGAAGTTGGTCTTTTTCTCGTATACAAATCTGCAGAATAACGACCGAACCTATCGTGGAAAAAAATAAAAACAAGCTCAATATTATAAAGTCACACGTAAACGGGCCGATGAATTATAATGTAATAAAATAAACATCACTATTGAAATGTTAGTAGCCAACATTTATCACTCTATTTACTAATGATAAGAAATTCAACCAGGCTTAACACATGTGATTAAATTTGCCGAGATTTACGCTAATTACATCAAACAATATAACATAATTTCAAGAGTAATCCTACCGTAATAATTGAATAAATAAATTATATTTCTCGTTTATTTAGCGATTTAGCGCTTGTCACAATTCTTTGTTCTGTTTTTGTGATGAAAATTTAAAAACGATAAGAACATCTTCAAAATAGAGTCGTGTTTAACATTAATCTCCATGATAATGCTGATGGGACAACGCGGTGATTCCGCAATTTTAAAAAGCCGATGTTACTTACTCGCTCTTTTCGCTGGTCCGCTCGACGTCTTTCTTTATGCTCGCCAGCGATGAATCGACCCTGTTTAAGAATTCGTCAAACGACTTCTTCTCGTCGGGACTGCCGTAGGGGAAACCGTCGACGGCGCTAGGAATGCCCGCCACTGAAGCTCTGTGAGTCAACGCCTCCGGTTTCGGCGGGATGTTCTCCGGCGGCGTGACGGGCGAGTCTTTGGAAACCGGTATCATTAAATACTCGCGCAGAAATAAACTATCCGATGCGTATAAGCGATTCGCACGTCGTATTTTCTCCATCTGCGATTTTAAGATAAAACACTTCATTAAAAATCTTGTCAGTTGCATGAAGGTCAACATCAATATGTTTGTTTTAATTAATTTCGTTCGTGATAACGAACTGAGTAATTTACAATGGATTCATAAAGTAATAAAGGTTAATAGTTCTTTCTTAGATTTGTGATGACAATTTTTTTATGGACTTGCTTCTGGTGTTTTATATGGACGATGATAAACACTAACAAAAGACGGTATGAATGATACTTTAACAAACCAAATTTACTACTTTCACCTATAAGCATAATTCAATTCACGTCAATATACAATTGTGATTTAAATCCTGTTCCAATTTATCAAAAAACTCAAATATGTGGTTATTAAACGATAAATACATATTATAATATTATAAATACACATTTATTTTAAACAAATCTGAACAAAATTGACAGTAGATATTTTTAAGAAAATGGATGTTATTTGTAACTCAATATAATTATTATTTTGCTTGTAATTAGAGACATGACTGATTAAAATAATTGCACATCAAAAATGTCTCGTGATCTTATAATCGTGTAATTACACGACATATCATGTGATCTATTTAATGGATCAAAGAGATTTCCGATCGCTAGAATGAATAATGTTCCACTTGTTAAATAAATATAGATAAAACCTACCAGATTATACGGCTATACCACAAAACATGTCCTAAAACATTCTTACAAAACCCCTCCCATAGACTTCATTTCCGTGCGTTCCAACTCCACCGCAGCGTGTAACAAGCTTGATAATAAACTAAGCTTAATAAATCAACCTTAACACTATTGATAGCAATACGTTGTTAAGCTATTTTTGCTTATAAATGTGTGGCGCGTAAAATAAAAGCACAGGGTTACCGTGCAAACCTGCCAATTTACTTCTGAAGGAGTAGATTTTGCAAAGGAGTGGGGATACGTGGTTAATAACGCCACTCCACGACAGTCAAGGGGGAATAACAAAATTGATCAACGATAAGAATGATGCGAGTATCTTAATTATCAAAACAAACGTCTATTCTCAAGACAACATGAATAATTGAGCTTCGACTTCTAGACACTCTATTATTAAACCTCGTTCGTAACAAAGTAACATAGTGAATTGTGAGCAGAAAAAAGTGCTTTTAAAAGTTAAGGGATGTTAAGATGAATGTATTTGTAAAAAAAACCCATTGAGAAAAAGAAAAATTGATAAGAATTGTTTTTATTTATATATTAGGTGGACCTGAAAGTATTCGTTCATTTTAAGATATTACGCTTGAGCTCAGTTTGCATCCAAAGTAACGGAAACAACTTTGTAAGCTATTTTTTTTGTAAAACGATTGTTAAACATTATTTTTGAGCATCAGATTACACGTTTATGCATGCAATTTTATAATAAAAGTGATTCTATTTTTACATCTTGTAATAATACGATTGAAAGACATTGTCTTCTGCATCTCACTTTCATCGCAAGTTTATTTATTTACACCCAGATGGAAAACAAGGATCGTGCCATTTATTCCAACAGGAAAATCAAAGATGGAAGAAAAGAAATGTGCTATTACTGTAAAACATGTAAGATTTGAGATGAAAATAAATGTTTTTATTGGGAAAAAATGGTTTGGTTTATGAAAACAAATCTAAAACTTGTCAAAATCGCAATTTTCTGATATGGAGTGCAAAGGGTTAATAGTAAAATGTCCAAACGCATAACTAACAAAGTCCATATCCAGCGTTATATGCTGCTTTTTTTAAATTTGGGTTAAAATGTTCCACAAAAGCCAGTATAACACTAAAAGTTGTTTATGGTGAAGTAGTAAAAGTCCACAGAAGCCAATATTAATTCTAGGAATTTAAATCAAGCAATAGGAGCTTAAGGGATGAACCGAGAATAGGAGAAACTTAGGATTTTGATAACGATGTACTAAAATCCCTGATCGAGCAAAGACTGGGATCCAATTGTGACCATTTAAAACTCATCAGCAAAATGAATAGGATGGGTGTTATGGAGTAGGATAGGTATCGCTCACCATATAGTCCATTCTTGAATAGCATTGTCAGTGTTACGACGAATATAAAAAAGGTTCTATATACAAACATATGGTGGGATATGCGGAGAATAATTCATAATGATTTAATGAAACCGGGAGGAATTATAAATGGACAAGTTTATTATCGACAATTAGAAGTTTTTCATCAAAAAGGGAATCATATTTTATAATCTTGTTATGAATAAATTTAAACTTTTTATACTAAACATTCAAAAACTTTTGTATCCCGTAATGTTTACGTGCGGATCTGTGATATCAAAAAAGTTGTTATATAAACAATCTTACGTTTCACATAAACGTAAAACCGTCTATACATTTAACGTACATATGCAGATATCAGTGTTTGCTTGTAAAAATAGATATTCGTGTCCATAAAATTAAACAAAGTATAAAATATATTTATTGTATGCAGCTGGAGTTTATGTGGTGATGTGGAACAAGCTTTTCGCACAACAATAATTGATGCGAATCGGATAATAAATATTTAACTAAAAAAATAAATGAAATCACTCTGTTGATTATTGATCGTTTGCATATTTTAACTTTGCACATTTCAATGCGGAGCAGGAAAGAAACGAGTGTAATTTTTCTATTAACACTTGAATGTCTGCCCGTTTAAGTCGGAATGAATAGAAATGACGATGTGTGTCAATGTTTTATTGGTACAAATGTTTGTTTGGGCATTAATCAAAAAAGAAAACATGAACTTGCGAATTATGAGTCAATACAACGTCATGTGACGTGTAAATTTGAATGATGAAAATTCCCTGAAAAATAATTATATGTTTTTACTTGGAAAATCCCCGCAATTAAATCTTTTGACACATTGTTTTTTACGTTTGCTTCCTGGTTTTAAAAAATTTAGATAAACTTTAAAAAAAACAATTCTATCATATTACAGTGTCTTGATATTATAAACAACAAACAAAAACTGTAAAATCAAGCAAAACATATTTATTATGATTTTACATAATTTTAAAATGCAATAAGCGTTTATTTTAGTAATATGCCATAAACGATCCAAATTTAAAAACAAATAAATTTCCCAATATATTTAGAGATAAATTAACCAATTTTGATGATGTAAATACCATGTCCTAATTTGAAATTAAGCAATAATTAACAAGTGATAATTATGCTGTATCAAGTACAATATCAACTCAAATAGAGTCTAGCGCTGTTTGATTGATTTTTTTTAATATCAATAGAATCTCATTTTGATAACAAAATATCAGGCATCATATTAGTCCGATAGTTAAACAATATAAATCAGATTATAGATAGCCAAGGCTAATTTGGATTGGATATAACCGATTTTTTATTAAATATGTCCATGAATCAACGCGACAAGATTCGCTCGCGAGAGACAGGACAAAGTGAAAGCGATTGTTATTAAATAATGGCGCATTCGCGAGCAAGACGGAAGCTCTGATGCTGAATGACGCATTTACAGGAGCAATATTTGACATTAGATAGTCACACAGAAGAGATTGTGCGTAGGAAGTACGCGTGTATGTGTGTCGTGTTGACAGTTATCAAGTGCTCACCGTGGTGGAATACTTGAGGGCGAGGCCTTGCAGCGTATCTTCGGGCTGCACATTGTGGCGGACGAGGAGCGCCGGAGGCTCCGGGCGCCGTCGCGGGCCACATGCGCCGTATTGTCGGCCGCCGTAGCGCGGTTCGCCCATTAGACGTTCTTCCTCCATCGTCGACCGCCTCTCACTGACAGCACACAATGATCATAACAGGCTATTCTGAGACCATTCGATTCGCTTTTTTTTTCGTCGTCCGGTCGTAACATTACAAAATTGCACCCAAACATATGACAATCGTAAACATATTTTAAATATATAACTATATTAAACTTATAGTTTCAAATGTGGATAATTTAATTTATTCACTCAAATCTGATAATTTTAAACAAAAATATATTTTTTATTTTTAGC
Organism: Stenopsyche tienmushanensis; assembly: GCA_008973525.1. Classification (NCBI taxonomy): domain Eukaryota; kingdom Metazoa; phylum Arthropoda; class Insecta; order Trichoptera; family Stenopsychidae; genus Stenopsyche; species Stenopsyche tienmushanensis. Next base: position 511,402 of record WACJ01000207.1, on the reverse strand, counting down.
AATACATATTTAATTGGTATTAATATAGCTTTAATAATTTTTTTATCATTATAAAATTGTATTTTAGTATATTTTAATATTTATACATATGAAATAAAATTAAAACAATGTATTTCGATTTTGAATTATTTGGATATTAAAAATATAAATGATTTTTAAATTTAAATTGTGATTTATATCAATATTATCATATTTCTAAATTAATTTGAATTTAAAGTGCTGAAACATTAAATAATTATTGTAAATATAAAAAAAATATATTAAACTTTAATTTTTTTTTTTTATATTATATATTTAATTTGTATAATTTAGATGGATAAATATTTATGTATTATTATTTAAAGATTTTAGCAATATTGCAGTAACAAAAGGAACATTGCCGTGATATTTAAAAATTCGTTCAAATCGGACGTTGATATCTATAAAATGTTGAACGGCAGAGGGTCTTTATAATGTAAAAGCGAATGCGAGTGTGTACTGGGTGCATCGCCTCTCATTGAATAGTCGATGTGATTGTTTGGCGGTGTTGGTCGCCAGCGGCAGCGGTCGGCTGCCGCGACATATGTTCGTGTTGTTATTTTTCTGACAAGTGTACAAATCGATCGTTTTTGCAATATTTTGAGTGCACAATGTGATTGTTACGAGAGATGAACCCGTGTTTAATTCATATCACCTAACATTATGGTCACGTTAAGCGCCGAATCCGGGGGTACGTACGCCCTTAATATTTTTCAACTATTCTTAATTACATATCAATTAATTAATATTGATTGCATCAGTAAATTCCATTTTTTTGTTGTTTTTGCTACATGTTTTCTTTCATTGATGGGACGTCCCGGTTCCCTGGACGTTTATCGAGCTCAGATAGCATGCGCCTCTTTTTCGCACACACCCACCGGCAGACACAACCATTCCGAATTATTCGACTCGAACCCCGATTCATGACAATAATCGACGCATTTTAGTCCCAAGATAACAATTTCATTCAATGTTTTAAGTGCACAATGAAACTAAAAATAATACACACCCTTTTTAATTACGTATAATTCCCCCAATTATTGCGAGAACATGCTCGGTTTTTCACCCTCCGGCTTATTTAATGTAATCGAATTTATTTAAATGACTTAAAAATTATCGCTGAAATGCCTATAAGTGTAATTAAGTATGTATTTTTAAAAAATATATAAATTATAATTAACAGCCTAAAACATAACCTCAAATATATTTCGTTTTAATATTCCACAATTTAAACGAGCTTGCATTCTGACATATGTAGTTACTTATCAAGTTATCAGGGAAGTGCATATCTTAAAAAAACTCGACAGGAAACCGTGAATGAGTGGAATATTTTGAAATTATATGGATGTATTCATATTTACGATAGAAAAATTAAGTATAAATCGGAGCGTGTATGTTCCGATTTATATTAAACGTCAAATAATATTCTCGGGGCGTTTTTAAATATGGTCATTTTTTTGCATATTATTACCAATTTGAAAATTCGCATCGATTTGTAATCCTATTAATTTAATTTGTTTCTATTTCGAATGTTTGATTCAGAATGATTTTGAACGATTTTTGAATCGGCGATTAAAAATCGAAATTATTTCAAAAATCATCACGTCGATAATTTCAAATGGCGTTCGTTTCCGAATTGAAAACTTTTCGCCAGTGTAATTCATTGATTTATTGAACATATAATTAAAAAAAATATCCGTTCCTGATTATTGTTTAATGTAATTATCCATGATTATTATAGCTGTAAAAATGATGATAATCCATTTTTAAACATGATCTTTCTTATTTTCATTCTTAAATCGTTATGGTCCACGCCTGGATGTTTTCAATAAAAAGGGAATGTGGGTGTAATAAGGGGTGTGTCTGGAAAACAAATATTTCATGCATAAGAAAATCGGCCTTGTAATATTATTTCTTAATAAATATCGAAATACATTTTTTGGTACCCCTGGACGATTTTCTGTTGCAATTGTTCAACTAAAATGCGTTTGCTTAAACCGGATTTATACATCATGATGCCGAATTCTTGGAAGCGCTTGAGTCATAATTTTATTCTCTCGTCGGAAAAAGTATCACACATGTGGATTACGACAAAATAAGACCATTAACTAATCGAGGCCTTGTGGTTAAATGCAGTATTTATTTATTATTAAACTTTATAGATATTTCCTGCATGTCACTCAGCATGAACAAATAGTATAGATATATTTTTGACGACAATGAGTTTCGGAAATGTGACTCACCTTGGTGCTAATGTGATCCGGTATCCGCCTATCTGATGGCTTCTCTTCTTGGAATTCCAAAAAGGTGAAGCATTAGTTCCTTAGAAGAATTACACACAGGTGAAAGTGGATTTCCTAATCGATGATCAGTCTAGACGTAATAGTCAATTAACGAATGCCCAAAGATCATTCTGAGCTGAAGGACGCCAAGGGGAGTTGTAACAAATAAACTTGTAGATTGAAGAGCGCTCACCCTTTTGAAGCGTCTCGAATCAATCACGTCTTCAGCTGAAAATTCCATCAGCCTTGAGTTGATTGGCATTTCGTTATGATTGAGGCATTTTCCATATATATTTTATCACTCTATACTCCATTACGTGCCATAAAACCATTCATTCGCTCCATAAAAAAATAGTATTAATCCACGCAAATGCAAACATGGTCGCAAATTGGATGAAAGGGACAAACATCGACGACCCTTTTGCCAGACATGTCGAATAAGATCGATTTTAATAATATAGTCAGACCTCTTAAAAAATCACCTTTTAAAAGGGGGGGCCAATAAAGATGGACGGATTTTATTGCGTTAAGATCCGAACGCGACATAAATTTCGCAGACCAATTTGATCGTCACGCACGTCTGCCGTTTGCTGTAAAAATTCAGTCATTCGACTGGCCGATTGACTAAAATAATGTTTATATCAGGGCATCTCAATCTGAACATATGCCGTACACAAAAATATCTCCCCTTTTGCAGTGTGTGCAAAAGGGGACGCTTTCCTTAAAAAATATAACGAATTTCCCCCGTCGCTCTTAAAAGCTTCATGAATATCCTTTTCGAGTGAGATTTTAGTGATATAACAATGCCAGTTCATGGACGTCTCGCAAATGTATGCATGAATTAACTTTACTTCAAGACTCTTTTTTATACGTAAAAATGTTTTCTTTGGCTTTATAGCGCCTTTCTAACTACATTGACTAAGAGGGATATTCCCTGGAGGTGCTATTCAATTTTGCAAACATTCAACAATTCTTCCAAATCAACCCCCTGATAAGAAACGCTCATGAAAATCCAAACAAAATGACGCTTTTATCGAATAAATATTTTTTTCCACGTCTGTTTCGTTTGCAAACTTTTGCCAATAATAAATGTTATTTAACGAGTATAACCACTGTTTGTAGCATTTCTCTTATTGAGCCAGAAGGTCCCTCTTCCCAAGACCAATACAGTGATCTTCCTGGTTGTACTCATCAATATCATTGTTATCCACCTCCACCCCCATGTTGTTGGTGACCTACCATGCCTTTCCAAAGCTCCCTAAAAATGAGATTGATCTCTTCAACCACTTCAAAGCAACACTCGAAGAGTACTTTAACTAAACTAGATCAATGGAGTGGTATTGGGGGCAGAAACATGACGAATTTAAATTCTAAAAACAAATAATCAGAAGCTTTGTCTATAACAAGCAATACATTAAGTGGCAGATTCATCTCAAGCAAATATTTTTTCACGGAAAACACTTCATTGATCCAATCAATATAAATATTGCATATCAACCAAGTCTTTTTGTTGGAGCTCCACATCATATTTAGCATGTTCTTGCAGAAGATACTCGTCTCGGTAACCCTTAAAATCCACAAACTTCTTAAAGTCTTCGATGAAGCTCACAGCAGTTCAATGCCGTGGATGCCATGGATTTGATAATCCTGCTCCCTTATTTTTTCGGGTGGGTGTTAGACTCCAATATGTCCAACCCTACGCGCGTGGGCAACGGTTGAACCCCTAGGATAATGATGTGGAGTAGAGGTGTGCGAAAGTAGCCTCGTCGGTCTGCTCATCAAACGCAACTGGGGTAGCCCAGCTAACATGAGTTGGGTGAGCAGGTCACCCTATGCTGTGCACCCATTAAGGGGTGTGTGGAACAGCCGATTACAGTAGTTGGTGGAGACTGTGTTAATGGCTCACCACTATCCTCAACATCCTGCTGCATCCATCCTCTGCTGCAGCCCCCTTTAAACTGAAGTTGGACTCGTGGTCCATCCTTCGTAGCGTTTCTTGTGGGGCTAAAAGATCAGCCGAAGACACTATTTGTGTGGCTAGTTCAGGGCAACCCGGAACAGAGCATACAGGAGCGCAGGAAATAGGGTCGATTACAATGACCCTCCAATTAAGTCAGTCGCTGTGTGATGTCTGTCGTCTTTGTCCTCCCTTATTTTATTGCGCTCAACCCATTGCTACAGTAAAAAAATGTCTAGAAAACTTGAATTGTTGCCCTAACAGGCGGATTCCACAGGCGTAGTTTCTTGTGCATGGTTTACTAGCATGCCGATAGCTGCAGTGACTGAAATTTTGGACATGAGAAAGCTGTGCGTGAGATGAGTGCCGCGTTTGCTCACAAATAAAAACAGCGTCGTGAAGATGTTTCATAGCAATAAAGCTGAATTTTTGCCTCGATTCATAACCATGGATGAAACATGGGTTAATAACTTCACACATGAGACAAAGGAATCGTCAAAACAATGGACGGAATGGGGAAAATTGGCGAAGAAGCGCCCCTCGAAAATCATTACAGGGAACTAATTTGCAGCTTTCTTAAGTAAAATTGCATTAGAAATCTAAATTATTTTTGTTATAAATTGTATCCAATCCTGCTGGTCTCTTAACTGCTTTCTCCCCCTATGATACTTACGATCGTCGTGTTTTACTTGAAGTAATTATGAGCACCCTGGGCGCCTCGAGTTCCCCCACGTCTCATTTGTTGGTCCGTTAATTACGCCTCTGGTAATAATCCAGATTGATTAAGGTTCGCCCCGAAAATTCTTAAGTAGTACAAGTCATTACGGTCTTGTATTAGTATATCACTCGTACCAAATCTATCTTCTTGTCCCAAAATTGTGCTTTGAGTCAAATTTACCTGTCGTTCTTGTCATCAGAACGGATCTTTCGATTGTCCATATTCGTCTTCTACTCTTTGTTCTTCTGAATGCGGCGACGTTGAGCTCAATTGTCAACCGGTACAGTTCTTGCGGCACGCCATGTAAATCAATGTCCCATAAAGGCCACTCAATATTGAATGTCAATGTTATAATGCATTGTAATTATGGACAGACTTCGATGTCAGGTGCGTTTTGCAAGAAGCAACAAAGGATAGAGGATTCTGTAAGGAGGTACGCCAGCTGTTGACTGCACCTGTCAACAAGCTGCACACCATATGCCTGCACATCAGAGATGGCAAACGTTTTAATTTAAGCACAAAGAGCTTCGAACGAAAGAACCGGGAAATAATATACATGGAGATTAAGAGTAATTCTATTTAAATTTTATTATGGTACCGCAGAAATAATCATTTGTGGTAATTTATCGCATTTGACATATTTTACATTGCATTTTATTTATCATGAATTATATACAAATATATCGTGATAATAGACGAAATAAATGGGGTAAAATAGCCTCCCCTGTGTAAAACCGCTGTTAATCCTTTGATTGGTATGCACACACATGTTGAGTGCGCACTCGAGCGATCCAGAGAGAGTATGCACGCACATGTTGGGCGCAACGCTACATAGCGCTTTATTTACAATGCCATGCTTCTATGTCTAATACAATGTTATTATTACAAATCAAATTATCATGACAAACATTACATTTGTGATCTTTTTTATTATTTTGTCACGTTTCAAGTAAATTTCCCACGGAGTTTTATGATCATACATACGAACACAAAGGAATACAATATTTGAGCGATTTATTTTCTTAAAATTGAAGACACACATATAAAACTGTGTTTTGTTCTTTCCAAAACATTTGCATTGATTAGAGCCTTTTACGTTCATATCGGTAGTGTGTTTAATAATATGCTACTAATTAAAGGGTTAATATGTGTGTTAATATTAGCTTGGAATGCGAACACTCGGGAAATAAGAAATGTGTTCTCCCCGCCGGCTTTCCTGTTGTCTCGTAGCAGATCGCTCTCCGAGCTTAATAATGATCCCGGTCAAGACGAGCATATCCTCCTGTTTAGCTCCAGCGGCCCGAAATAACCAACCAAAGCGATTTCGTACATCCTGAAGTCCACATACAGGACGAATCCAATGATTTGAACTCAGATTAAATGCTACAAAATGGAAATCAATTCCTTGCTTTGCCCTTTTGGTCCTTTAATTCCTGTCATATATGACATCAATAGATTTAATGTCAATAATGATCGTACATTCTATTAAACAATGCTCAATAAGAGTTTCATATGAAATATCCTTGGTGCATTCTTTGCATTTTCTGGTGAATAATCAAAAATTGCCAAATTTACCACATCCTTTTTGGTTGGAGTTGGTCTTTATCAAACCGATCGTTTCTTCGATGTTGAATGTTGATCGTTTTACTGCTTTGGCTTATTCGAACCGATCGCTCAGTATTTCATCGATTATGCTCCATCCTTTGTCCCTAAAAGCGTATGCGAAATATTCATGTGTGATCTTGGCATTACGCATTCCATTTACGGCTTTTAGGTCTTTGGGTAGGACCTAATTCTTGAAATACGATCGGTATCTATTCTACATACAAGCGCCGCAACTATGCCCAATGTCGTAAATGGACTTTCTTCGTATTCTTAGGTCGTCGGATGCTTTCGTATTTATTTTATGGATTGACATTTTTGAGCTTTTTTCTGTTTATTCTGTACGGCCAATAAGCGGTTCCGGGAAAATTGTTTGCCATCTTCTTTATCAGGGAACTACAATACTGTGAAAATATTCCATAATCTGAGCGTACATAAAAATGTGTCATTCGGCACCGATGATAAGTAAATAAATACATGCGATTTTATGTCAACTTATGGTATTATTTGGTGTCTATTTCATATTTAATTTGTTTATAAATGGATCAAGTAGTCCCATCAAATTTGGGAAGTCGAAAGTACTAATATTTCCGATAGATAGATCCAAACTAGGCTTAATTCCTGCTTTTAAAAGAGCAAATATTAATAATTCGTATTTAGGTCTAACATCATAAGTGGGGGCAAGGCTAATAAGCGACTAAATTGCGACTATCATTACAATTGCATTTAAAGTGATAATAATTCAAATAAAATAATGTGGAATGCAATGATAAAATACCACATAAGCTTCCCATAAGGAATTTTGCAAATCATGTAATTAAATAAATAAAACTAATTAATTGTGTGTGTATGTATGAAAAAAGGTGTAAGATCGCTGTTCGCTCAGAGCAGGTAAGACAAACACGTACGTTCAACCCTTAGAGTCCCAGAGACTAAAATGGCCACATCATTTTTTTGCATTTAATTTAAATATTTTTGTAAAAACTTTCAAACACACAGACGACACCTCATTAAGGTTCCAATTAATCAAGCATTAGGTAAATTCGTTGTTGCGGTTTTTTATCACAGGATGTTCATAAATGCTTTTAAATGCAAAAAAGTGTAGGTACGTTCGTTATCATAAATGCGGTTAATAACTTTTTAATGGTTATACAAATGTGTTTTTTTGGCTATCGTCATAATTAAAGTGTGTTTGGTATAGCAAATGACTATGAAAGTATTGCCTTGGAATATAGATTGAAACATTCACATTTTTTTAAATTCCAGCTTATTTCATTCTAGGTCGTTTATACAATGCTGAAATTGCCAACCTTATCTAATACCTGCAAACCTGGAACAATCTTGCAGATTTTTATCCACAGGCAGGGCTTCAAACCGGAGCTGAACCGATAAAACCGTTATTTTTGCTGGAAAAGACAAATCAAGTCAGTGTTCCTAAGCCTCAAATCAATATCATCATCAGTTAATAATGTATATAATACTAGCGAATACCCGGTAAAGAGACGTAGTACGTGATTTATTGCTTCAGATCACGTGTAGCGCGAGTTGAAGAACTGGGATCCAAAATACTTTGAAGGTCTCGAAGACATACTTAATCTATAGTATTCCCGCACGTGTAAACAGTAAATTGACAAAGTTTTATCGCAATCGGATAAACGGTATGGAAGCGCATTGAATACGGACAAACAAACATTGCTTTTTATATATTAGACTATGCCTATGTTACTCGCGCAATCCTTAGCAATAAATGGACGAAGTTTTATCGCAATCTTATGAACGGTATGGCAGCGTATTACATACGAACAAACACAACAAAAATAGATTTGTCGTCTACATGAACATCGATAATTATAAAGAATAAATTCGACAATATTATCAATAGAATGCTTATTATAAAAGAAGGAATAAACTGGTCTAAACTAGGTCTATGGCTAAATTAGGATAAAATCATTTGAATTGAACTTTACAAATAGAAGAAAATCAATGGTTGAGTGACGAAATCATGAAAATCATCATGGCGACATTTAATATGCTCACATCAGCATGCAAGCATCAGTTCGTACGGCACTAACGCCAATACATAGGGCCTATATGAAAATTGGATTCATCTCCAGCAAAACTATCACGTCAACGCTATTCGACACGTATATCAAATTATTATTTTTGCTATGAAAATATTATTTTTCCCCATTATTTTACTTTAATTCTGCGATATTGTATATGCGTGCGAGAAGACTTTATTATGCTAAGTTGAGAATTTTCAGATTTACATCGTCATCATTTATTTCGCAGAAGCAGGCTTTCATTTGGAAATTCGTTTGACACCAAAAATGGCTTTGAGACCTGAATTTTATTATTGTCGAGCTTATTTTCGGTAACTTCCATAAATAGAAAAGGTTCTTCATGGGCCTCGATGATTATGTATTCCGTTTCGACAAAGCTATAAGTCTTTTCGGCGACATAGTTCCAATCGCTAAACATATGGCTGTTGAAAAATTTTCAGACCTTAACTCATTTTTTGCGATAATTACTGCTTGTATTTTCTACATACGCCGACTCATAAATTTCCTTTTGATGGCTCAAAATTTGTGTAAAAAGTTCTCAACTTTGAATGTCTGGAATTTCATATAAAATTTAATATTGCTCCTCTAGCTTTTAGCTAAAATAGTCTGCTACATAACAATATTAAATTATTTCGCCTCCCTCATGACATAATTATGAAACAGTATTATTTTTAACAATTAACTTAATTTCGTGTTTTGGCAATATAAACGGTAATTTTTAGAAGTATGCTGTCAAAATTGCATGAATTTTTAATCATAAGGATGGAAGAAAAGCAGGGTTTTGTCTAGCAATGTATGAGACCCGTTTTACACGATGTTATTGCATGTTATACACCGTGTGATACGTACTTTTAAATTACATAATCGTCAATCTCATACATACATTAAGCGCATCAGTAAGAAATTATTTATTTTTTATTTATATTTTAATGTGCATCCCAAACATCTGTAAAAATAATAGTCCAAAAGAACCAAATCTGGAAAATATTAAAGCTGAAATAGAAACTCCAATTTTAAATCCACTTGCAATTTGAACCATAAGGATGAGTGTCTGTCTCCATGACAAATCCTCAATAGTTTGCTAATTAAAGATCTTGACCTAAGTGCATCCTTTAATTCCCTACAATTTTACTTGCACCACAGACAACAAATTTGGAAACGCTTAATACTTTGTTGTTCCTGTAGGTATTCCCGCGTTTAAGCGGTTGGACTCGTAACTCAATCAACTTGGGTTCAAATCTACAGGAAGTGTGGATGGCGACCGCATTTTTAAAACACACATTCGTTATGGAAAACCATGTAAAAATGGTCCCATAAAAGGGATTGCTAAAAGCCACTCAAGTATGCACAATGTGTAGTATGCACAGTACAATGTGGCTCTTGTATCCCTACAGGAGAACCCCAACCACCGACGGCGCATTTCGCTATTTCAGTCTGTTCTGAGCCTCCACCCTCTTATTGCCTAGGCCCAGACGTGCAACGTCTTTGTCTACCTGATCAATCCAGGGTAGACGAAGTCTTTCTACGGGTGTACTGCCACCGTGCTACATGGCCTACCCAGTGAAGACAGCGGCGAAGGACGCTTCGCCGTACATGTCCATGACCTCTCTATTGGACTTCATAGCTTCAGCACCTGACTTTTCGACACTACAAGTGCATAAAACCCAAATGAATTCAAATTTGCAATCAACTGAAGAGCTGTAAAATGACAATTTCCTTTGGACGATAATAAACTGTAGATATTATGATAGATTTTCGACGGCCCGGTCTTTTCCTGTCCTTCAAAGTCCTAGTCTTTGAATAGCATTCATTTCGAAGTTTCATTATGGAGCTATTTTTGACTCAATAAACAAAATTAATTATGTAGGCGAGCTCTAGCATTGACAATAAGAAAGATATAACTCATTTGTAACGGTAAATTGTTACGTTTTTACATAAAAATTGATAATATGCTGGGCGTTTCCAAACTTATTGTCGGTAGTGTATATGGATCTTATAGCCCTATAAGAGATTTTCGATAATCCACAACACATCATGATGTCATGAGCCTCCTCTCTCTAATTATTAATCAATCTTATTTACTGTCTGCTGTCATCCATGCTGCATAGCGCTCTGTCGTACATGTCCATGACCTCCCGATTCTATAGCATCATTCTATGGTCAATACGCACGCATAATGCAAAAAATAGGGTCATCACAGTACCACCAGGCTTGCCTTGAAACATAGCATTACCCTTTTTATACCTCCACTGGTATTAAGTGACGAGGATGAGCGCGCGTCTTTCATGGCGTGTTACTTCTTTCGCGGGTCACCAAATCCAACTTGACAGATTGTAGCGATCTCAACAGATCCAGAGGGTACCGTGGCGTGTTATAGTGATTTTCTGCTACGTCTAGATTAATAGCGTAGAAAAAAATGCTTTGTCAGGTGATTAACGACCCGTGAATGAAACGGAAAAACAGCATGGTCGAATCCCACGTTTACCTTCGTAAACAATTACCACCGTTTTCCACGCAATTATGCAGCGGATTTCGTCAAACCAATTTTACGTTCTGAAAATGAGAGCTTTCCTCTTGTCAAACATCATCTATCCCCCCCCATCCACCCGGTCGCCAATTAGTCCAATTAAAATGATCGATGACATGACGGAATTCCTCGACATCAAAAATACAAAGCAAGACTCCCCCTTTATGATAAGACATGATCAACCAACTTAACTGGTAAGTATCACCCAGATCAGTTTATCTAGCATAATAATGACGTAGTGTATTTTTTCAAATTTATTGCTATTTGCTCAATAGGTCAAAGATTGCGTCCTGGCCTGCGGCCAATTCCATTCACGGGTTCGGATCCTAAGATCACTAACGAGGTCAATAGGCGCATTTCAGATGCGATTGTATGTAATAACGAAACGAATAACAGCCGAATTATGAGAGTACCCAAAGTGTCCAGTCGCCAAGTACTACAATAGTTGGTACTACTATAACCATTTCACACCATTGCCCGAAGATACGCCCCATTATCCACACTGTTACGACCGTCCTACACTTAGGCAGTATTAAGAATGCTCTTAGACGTATTCATATATTTATATTTTACAATTTCAAATTGTATCGATTGGACAAATTATTTATTTCCGTCGCTGCAGATGAATACTTATATACTATAATGATTTGATGTGATTCGTAATTATATTACGGAGGAATACAAAAATTCTGAGCCCCGTAGCTATTATATTTCATATAGATATTCCCATTATTAGAGTCGGGGTGTAGTAAATACATCACCGGAAAAAGATGTATAAATATGACTCGCGTAAATCTGAAAAACTCTATTATATATATATGTATACATACATAGATTAGACAGTTACTGTCCCTAGGCATCGCCTGTATCGCATCAAGTAATCAATATTGGTTCATTGGTTCTGTGTTTTGCGCCCCATGTCCAGTTGCGCCCGTGGCGAGCGCCTGCTTTGCCACCCCCTTGTTACGGCCCTGCGTCCATGATTTTGATCCTAAAAGTGACCATTTCCCGAAAGAAATCCATTTTTTTACGTCCATGATTTTGATCCTAAAAGTGACCCTTTCCCGAAAGAAATCCATTTTTTTACGACCATGATTTTGATCCTAAAAGTGACCCTTTCCCGAAAGAAATCCATTATTTTCCATTTTTTTACGTCCATGATTTTGATCCTAAAAGTGACACTTTCCCGAAAGAAATCCATTTTTTAACGTCCATGATTTTGATCCTAAAAGTGACCCTTTCCCGAAAGAAATCCATTTTTTTATTTGAAATTTTCTCATTTTCGGCATTTTTTTCAACCTTTTTTTTTGATTGAGGGGGGGGGGGCGCAATTTAGATTCCTGCCACGGGCGCATCATACCCTAGATACGGCCCTGCATTTTATGACGGTTAAAAAAAATTTTAGAACACGATTTTTTTTTGAATATAAGTATTAACATTTAAGAGTTACTATAAAAAAAATTAAAAACATATTGAGAATGTTTAGACATGTTATTTTGACTGGTGTGGCACTTCTAGTGTTAATATTGATTTTTATAAGTAATATTTGTATGTAGCATACATCTCAAAAAGCTAGATAGAACTTCTTCATCGCCCAAACAAAGATAAGGATCACAAACACGCCGTGTAATTCATACAGGCACTTCAAATTCACGTCACAAATTGAAGGCCTGATATCTATGCCTTTTATGTACCCCAAAAGCCACCCACCGAACATGCATTGCATCGATATTGACTTGATGAGACTATGTTTGTATCGTATAGTATCAGGGGCGGATTTATCGGTAGTCTGATTGTGCGCTCCCAAGAGGGTCCCCAAATTACAAAATATTATCATTCGCTAGATTGCTAATCTAGAATAGATTATTTGTTTCTGCATAAAAGCTCTCCTTATTGTCTATTAAATAGTGGGAGTACAACTGAGCTAAATTTGAATTGGAACAATTGGCTCGGATGTTTTGCGCAAGGTCAATTTGAAAAAATATACAAAATATGGCAGATTATAACGAGAACAGACAGACATACATCTATATCCACACAATACGGGCATTGATCAATAATTTTTATTTTATTGTAATTAAGACTTTACTCTTTAACGTGTCTTCTTCGTAATTTCCCCTCTTCTGCGAATTTTTTCCTGCAGGATGACTCGTAGGATTTTTTAAACGTTTTCCCCCACTAATAACTTGCCCTATTTGTATTTTTATGCATGTGTGTCAAAACATCCTCATTAATACCTTTTGACAAAAATATATATTTTCACGCAGTATTTTAACCAATATTTCACATGTTTACTAGCTTTATATATATTTTATAAAAAATAATTTATAGGATCCAGAAGATTTACAAAATATTGGCGATTGGTATTTGTAAAAGTAGTTTACTTTATAAAGCTTAATTTTTAAGTTGAGTGTATAAGTAAACCTCTGAGGAAGCTTCCATGATCGTACAGATAATAGAAAATGCAGCAAAAGGCCCCAAAAAAAGGATGGAGTAGCCGCAATGTCTATGTGTCCAACTGGTCCGCTTTTCGGATCGCTGATATGACGAATGAGCACTTCGCAATCGGACGCCATACCTGAACATATCTACAAACTCACGTTGCGCGGTCCCTAGAGAAAAATGGATTTGTGTGGACGATAAGTGGTGGGTAGCTATAAAATCATTGTGAATTGATTCCGTTCATGTAAAACGTTCACGTTTTGAAGCTATCGATCCTTTTCGTGTCGGTTCAGACTTATTCATATTTCTTCCGCAGATATTGTGCTTAAATAAAGATATTCCAGGAGTCGAGAAGAGCCCCAGGATTAACGGGATTAGATTCGAAGTTCTGTTTACCCACGAGCAGATTTGGCAATAAGCGTTCAGCGAAATCAATCCGCACAAGTCGGATTATTAAACGAGACTTCCGTCGATTCCAGAATTATTTAATCTCCGATTTTCCGAAAAATGAAATATGTCATAGATAAAAAATATGTTTTTAACCCAATTACATCATTCGTTTACACGAACATTAATCTGCTTCAGCAACACACGCATAATATGGCCTGAATGAATTTTACAATGACGTTATCCTCATGTTACCTTCTAGCGTTTACAGTTAAAGTATGAATGCGGCACGCGATGCAATAATTCTGATGACTTAATGCTTTTTTGTTGTTGTTGTTTGTAAATTTACAAAATAATAATTCAGCCTTTGTGCCATCAATTTAATTACATTGACGTGATTCGAAGTTTTATCTGCCATACAGGATTGATCGCGTCGTTCGCTCAAAGGTCGAAATTAATCGAACGAATCAATCTCCGTGGCTTTTTTTTGGGGTCTAGATAATAAATTTGTTTTTGACCTCCCCATAAATTTAATCCCCAAAAATAAACATCGATCTTGAGCCGAGTTCTGCAAGAAGAAGAAAAACTCAATTATCATCGAAAGACGTTACTATGTACATACATTATTTCTCGATCGACTTATAAAATTCGAGAACTACGCGATTGGGATGAAAATGATTCCATGAATAATAGATACGATGCTCCGAGTTTCAATTTGTTCACCTGAGTTTTAATTCATTTCGATGAACTAATTCTCTTTGGAAGGGTTTTCGTATCTCAGGGCTATTTTGAGACCTTCAATGTTTGAATTGCGAGTAATTTATTTTGTGAATAAGCCAAGGACAAGGAAATTAAATACTTTCTGGGTTTTCCCGGGGATTTCAAGGTTAGTTCATCTATCAATAATAAATGAGGTAGTTGGCGCGCTCGTGTCAAGAACTTCAGAACATATTCATAGAGCAAGACATTCGAACTTTGTATGGAAAATCACCAAAAATTGCCCAATGTAATCGTAAATATTTTATTGAGCATCATTTCCTTGTAAAACTTACACATTTCTTTTTGAAGAAATTTCGAAAAAATGACCCCAAATGAAGAAGAAAAAAGTTTAACCTTTTCACCGCCAGCGATTTTTGTACATGCGAATGCTTGTATTTATTAATATGGTGATCAGGCGATTTCAACCGGGTTTCCGTTGTGGTCATTCTGGGCATCCATCTCACACACAACTTCTTGTAGCCAAGTTTTTCAGACACAATACTGAGTCAGACACAATACTTTTCACTGAGTCAGTTGATAGTATTTATATATCTTATAGTAAATTTAAATAAACCATTCCATCGAGGAATTAATTTGTTTCTTTTTTCTGTGTCTGATGAGTGAATTTTCAATTAAAATATATATTATTATTTTATGCTTATTATCAGCTACATATTTACTTTTGAAATGTTCCTCAAGGAATCTAAGAAATTGTTCAAATAATATGTTAGATGCTATATTTGTATGTCCACTAATCATCCTTATAAATCCATTTATCTGTCAGGACCGTCGCAGCGTGTATAAAGTTTGTATTTAAATAAATAAACACTGTCGATAGCACACAATATTCGTTCATTTCTTCGCCCAAACATAAACAATACAATTGAAATCGATTAATTTGAATTATTATTAGTTGATAAATTTGGGTTATCGATCTATACAATTGCACGATGTATGTAAGATACTCTCTCCGTCTCTGTTTCCCATTCACAATCTCCGACCTGCAAGATGCTCTGTCCGTTTCTGTTTCTCTCCAAATTCAACGTGCAAGACACTTTCCGTCTCTGTCTGTCTCCCAGCTCAATGTACTGAATAACCCTTTGCGGTCCCTAAATATTTTAACATTTGTAAGATAAAACGTGTTTTTGTTCAATTTTTAAGTTATTATTTAATAATACACTATTATTTTTTACCAAAATTGTATATTTTACTAATATATTATACAGAGGCAATGTATTTTAAAGTTTATAATTAGATAATGTATGATATCTCTCAAAACATTGACCTAAATGGAGATCAGGTTTTTTAAAATTTTATGTTATATATTCGTTAGTTTCGAACAAAAATATTACAAATATTATATGATTATAGTAAAAATATCGCAAGTATGATTGGAGATGTTCACGAAATCGCGCGTTAAGAGTCAATGTCTGTGTTTTATTAAGATTTTATCCGGACAACAGCCCCTTTCCTTTGTATCTCTAGCAGGCAGGCGAAACACTATGAAGGATCATAAAAACCATTATTCCTTTCCAAACTCTGTCCTAAACATGATACGCAAAATTAAATCACATGATTTTAAATCTGAATGGGGAAAAAAATGTAGAAACAAAATGTCGAGCCAGACTCGACATAGGACCGCATAGAGTTAAGATTGATTTTTTGATCAATTTAGGGTTTATCCTGATCAATACGTCCCAAAATAGATTCAGTTACGCAGCAAAGATCATTCGATGGGCAACCCTTCGATTTTGATGTTGAATTCGTTTAAAAATAAAATGGAAATACTAAGATCCATTAAAATATGAAGACATTTTTGGATTCATTGATATATGTCCCCAGCATAACAATCTTTAGGTGTTAAAATATGTTTTTTTTCTACAAAAAACCATATCGTTAAGTAATTAAATAACTCGCTTATTATTTTGACATTTACTTTTACATTTCACATTTCAAAATGTTATTCTACATATTCTATATCAAACTATGACCAGACGATAATTCTTTTTGTTTGCCATTTATTTATTATCTCTTTATTTCGTAATCTACTCTTTTAAAAATCTAAACATGCACCATAACAATAAAAATCACGGTTATAACGAGCAATCATTAAAGTTTGCAAATTTGAACTTTTTATACTAAAAAGTCAATTTTCAGTTAATATTATGCAATAAAGATTATTAATTATCAATGAGACGACTTGAGATCAATTTTCAACACGTTCACTCTGATGGCCCGTGGGCTGATTTCAATCGAATTACTTTCGTATTTGAACGGAAATATATGGATATTTTTGAACGTGTGTTTTTGGCCATAACACAGTTATTCCTTGCGTCGGTTTTTTAATAAAGGCACTCGAGCAGTCTCCTAAAAACCAGTTGCATAATGAATTGCAGCCGTATGCAGCTGCACGAGCCTTTTTGGGATGCAGCAAAATTGGGTGACTAATTAACGACAGGTGCCGAGACAAGTTCTTCTTGCATTGCATTAATACTCCATGTCTTATTAAATTGGCGCATTTTTAACGTTGTTTACTCTTTGCGCGTGATCCTCGAGCTCGGTCCGTTTTCTATGAGCGGAGGCGTGCGCGCGCATCTACGTTTTGTATCAAACGCGTTTTTAATAATGTACGAACGAAAGACGCGATCGCGTGCGAGTTTCTTGTGTCGATTAAGCGTCCGAAAATAAGCTTACAAGACTTGTAGGCTTTATTTGACGACATTGGATTGTAATTTGACTATCAGCAGGAAATTACTACATTAAGCCACCGAGTCTTTATCCAGCAGTATGAAAAGATAAATTGTCATAATAAATCTTCTTTCGGGGGTACTTTAAAGGAAATATTTTTTATGCTCAGGCGACTATATATTTTCATGCGATATAATTAAAGGTATACACTTTTGAGAAGACTTCTGTGTAATAAAAGGGAATTTTTAATTGTACTTCCTTAAGATCAAGCGAGAATCCCGAATGAAGAGAACTTTGCACAGGATTATGACAATTTATTGTTGAAACTGACACACTTTTGGATGGAGCTTTCTTCGAGTGCTGTTGTCTTCGTCTCACCGATTTTCCATAATCGGGCGTGGTAATAGACACCCCCCGTGTCAAATACTTCGTTACGACCACCATTATTAACTTCTGAGACTTCGTAATGACTCCTCGGAGCATTTAAGTGCTGCTCGCATATATACCTCAAAGTTTAATTTGCCTTATTTAACTTCTTGCACACATTCCTCCTGCTAACATATTAAACTTGGTAATCAAACTTCAACAAGGCAAAAACCAAGTCCAATTAAGCTCTCATGCTTCTAATTTGAATGTCAGACGTACGCTGTCAAACTGTCACGTGTCAAACGCGAAGGTGACATGATTTAATCGACACGTCAGGAATCGTGTCGACCTGGAGTGCCTGGAGAGCATGCAGCAAATGCAGGAAGCGATGACCACCAACGCCGGAAGCTGCACACTACAAGACGTTATTACAACGGGAATATCCTTGTAGATTTGGATGTCTATAACGTCACTCAGTAACAAGTCCTTCGTGTCTTGAATATTAATGTCACATTGTTGGAGCTGTTGAACGATTGACAACAACCAAAACAATAGCATCGTTGGCTCAATCAAGAATTAATCAAACAATACCATTAATAACTATTAAATCCATCGGGCGAAGCTCTCGAATGGATACCACAAAAATTTACAGCGAAATTTTATCAGAATTTACATACAGAATACGAAATTACATGAATAAAATGTGCGTCCGCATATTTTCCGGGGGTGTTTGGTGAGATTACATTGCGAGTACTAAACTAATTCAAAGGCTCGAAAGGTTCAATTTTGTTTTGCATAATATTATTCTATTTTTTAATGGTCATATTAACCATTTTCAACGTGCCTTTCAAAATAAAAAAAGCTTGAAACGTGAAAGTATTAGATATGCCTCAAAGTTCTGACAAAAAGCTGCGACTGGAATAAATAATACTTTGAATGAGTCTGGAAAAGTTCCAATTTTTTTCCCCGTGATCAACGTGAAGCCACATCAATCAATGCCTGAATAAAATGATAACCTTAACATTTAAAGAGCCTTTTGAATGTCGAACCATTGACAAATAATAAGGCTTCCCTATAAAAACGATATTGATCATATATTATTTTGCTTAAATTCTTAATTTCCTGATAAAATTCCTTTCTGCTGAGACACGGACCAAAACTCGTAAAATTCCCGATTTCTCGACAAATTATTTATTTCCGTCGCTGCAGATGAATATTTATATACTATGATGCTTTGATGTGATTCGTAATTATATTACAAAGGAATATAAAAATTCTGAACCCCGTATCTATTATATTTCACATCGATATTCCCATTATTAGAGTCGATGTGTAGTAAATACATCACCGGTGGAGAAAGGTTAATATAAGAATTTGAAAAACATATATGTATACAAAGATTAGACAGTTACTACACGGTATTCATAAGCATCTAAAATTGTCCGGGATCCCTAGACACAATATTATAATAGCACCACAGAAGATTGCGCTGTTAAACTAACACATTGCGCCTAAAGAGAGACGGAAGATTTTCCAACGCAATATCACTAAAGAGACTTCGAGAAATGTCAAGAAATTCCTCGTGAAGGTCGTCAAGCGTCACACGGCTGTTATATCGCACTTGTTCTTTATTTTTTTGCATAAGTTCGTCATAAATCACTGATGGCCTCCCACTCCTTGCCTCGTCGTGACTATCAATACAACCTTGAACATGACCAACTCTGAACTTCTATTCTGATATTCGTGGCGGTATTGTTTTGAAAAGTCAAAAAACGTATGACGCGCGATGACCCCCCCATCGGAAGAATTTACTGTGACTGAACAAAATGGCGGAGCAACACGCGGGACCAAATAAGCTGACCCTTAAGATCTCCCTCAGGAGTCCTTGTAACCTTACTTTCTAGATAGAAATACTGTTTTACATATGTACATTTTAATTTTTTGTATATAACTTATTAATAACCTTTTTTATAGTCTATCCGAGCATAGAGGTTGGTTTAGGGTATCTTTTCGATAATGTTATTGATTTTTTCGTCGTATATTTTCGTAAATGACCCATTCTTAATGTGTTTGATCACTCGTTTTTGTTATATTCGGTCAAGGCGTGCGATACCCATCCTATTCCATACCACCCATCCTATTCGTTTTGCTGATGCGCTTTCAATATGTTTGCACAGCGGTCCATTTTTTGCGAAAACTCCTTGATTTTTTTGTCGCGGATCTGGCCCTATTAGGGATTTTAATGCATCGTTATCAAAATTCCAAGGTCATCCTATTCAAGCTTCTATTGTCCGATTTAAATTTTTGGAACCAATATTAGTATCTACGGACTGTTACCACTTCACCATAAACATTTTACTCGCTTTTGGGGCATTTCAATCCAAATATTGTTTTACAATAATTTTACAAAAAAAAATGTTTAATAGACTTGAACAATGCCGTTGATTGTGTAAAGCACATTCGACTTGCAAAGATAATAAGTATGGATATAAGACGTGGACTTATATTTTTAATGTTAGTCGATTCGACTAATACGACACTTTTTATTATATCTATATATTTTCATAAATTTCAAACCAAGAAGTCGCTTATATTAATGAGGAATACTTATGGTTAATAATACATCATAAGCCTGTTTAATAATTTAATAATGAGCCATTTCATCCGTGTAAGTCGTGCATAAGATCTATTATTCATTTTTGTGTTGAATGAAGATGAAATCGAATCATCAACTCATCCATTCAGTATGTGACATTTTTCGGCTTACGTTGAGATCTATGGGACTAAAATTAGTCGACCCTGAAAGTTTAAGCCTTTCGTGAATGGGAAATCCGTGCGCCTGCTGCTCCTACTTATCCCGTATTTAAATCCTGACATCTGATAACCCAAACATATCTCGAATCTCAGCCAGTTTAAGCTAGCGGCAGACGTGCCATTTTAACGCAGCTTATACAGTAGAACCTCGATTATCCGGACTGATTGGGGATGAAAGTACTTATAATATTTATAATAGCTCTTAAGATATATACATTGTCCTGAATTACACTCTTCTTGGTTCTCAAGTCATTTCATGGTGACATATAAACACTGAAAAGCTTCAGAATGTGTAGGACCAATATGAAATTTGTGCTATTGCTTCAGCAATGTTTCCTATGTCAGGTTCTACCGCGTTACGGGAACTTGCCAAAGGTCTTTTCAAAATTTTATTTCATGATTTCGGATTGTGATTTCAAATGATTTTTAGATTGCTGCGTATACGCAGCAATCTAAAAAATGTCTATACAATATATTGTATAGACATTTTTGCAAAGATACATCCATCGAACTAAGAGAGAGTGTTTCTTTTTGTGTTCAGCATATCGATTTGTAGGATAACATCCTTCGCAGGTGGTAGACGGTCGACGCCCACTAGTTCTTTCCCCTTGCTGAAGGACTTTCTAGAACCTTGTTCGTATCGCAAACACCCATCCCTTTTTCATTTTCGCCAGGCATTGATTTAAGGATTTAAGGACGTGTGCTTTTTACTCCAGTTTCCCCAGCTGTTTCTTTGTGGGATAGAGCCGATTTTATGCCAGCAACCGACACGATGGTGACAAAAACTGGCACGATCGTCTCGGGTGAGTAATGGCCAAGATATGTATTACGAGTATCTCAGCAAAGTTTTACCTGTTGTTAGTGACGTAAATTACACCTAGAATGCGATAAAAAAAAGAAATTCGTAGCTATCGTCACGCATTTTGTACCGTTGCGTGAGAAGCATGACGATGTCAACGTCGGCTTGTTCCGCAATACGTTTTAGTCGAGATTCTCGAATATGCTCCTGTACCGTTTTTCTTTTCACAATGAGACAGAGTGCCGCTTAATCGATTGACCTACGTGTTAACTCGAGACTGAGCATTAATCATAAAAAAGGCATATCCCGATTAATGCGACCCCTTTTTGTGTCGAAATTGGGTTGTGAAATACGGCCTGTGCCACCCTCTTAAGTAGTTATCGTAATTGAGAAGCCTGACCTAAAATATTAGGTTATCCTGAAAGAAATCCATTATTTATTTTATCAGCCTAAAACATTATTTAAAAAAGTCAATATAAAGTTAAATTGCGTTTATTATTAACAGCTAAATACCAACTCTTCTGCCAGGATTCTATCCCTTTATTATTGAAACTAAATTATTTTTTCGAGTCATTATGTAACCACTTTATTAACCACGAGAAAAAGATCTGGCTGCGGGAAGGATGTCCTTCCGCAGCCAAGGCTAACCAACGACACATCCCGACTCCCCCGTGTCTGGACACAAGCATGAGCGTGCGAAAATAATGGATTTCAATCGGGAGGACCTAATATAGCTGCGGCAAATAGATAAAATAGACAAGACAGAGTATAACATTCCAATTATAAATCGATTACTTATCTCCTTTCTGGAATGACATCAACTTTCAACAATGGACTAATCTCCTAATAATTACGAAAATTATATTTCAAATTGTAATCAGCCTCTTCACTAAGACCTTTCGAAGGCCAAAAATTCATCTTTAAAAATTAGCTATTCATAATACAACAACTCAACCCTCGGCTCTCCATTGAATGAATTTTTCTCGATGGAGGTAATATTTTTTACATTTCCATTACATCAAATTCGAATTGACATTTCTCCGCATTTACAAGTGCACTCGGAAACGAATTGTTCAATTCCTGTTCGTCGTTCAGATTGATGACCTTTTTCTGGCATTTCAACCAGAATACACTGCAGGATTGTGGCAGCTAAAGGACTCTTTATGCCCTTCGCTTTTTTCCCGTTCGTCCCTTTTGAATCAGCCCTCTCTTAATAACCAATGAGGGCGGTACATTCGTAATCCTCTGCTTTATGATGCATTCGGATGAAATACCACCCGGCTTGCGGGGAGGCTCCGATGGAATACCCATGTAGTTTTCTTGATTAAAATCTTGATAAAATATGATCATGCGACTTTATTACCACGATTAAATCGTCGGCTAAAAATAAGGATGCTGGATGAAATGGACCGAACGCTAGAAGCAGCTGTACTCTGGAAAATTGAAAATCAATAACGCATCCGTTCGTACAAATAAGAATTTGTATTCGTCTTCAAATGTATGCGTCTGCCTGATTATTTTTACAGATATTTGCTAAAATATTAAATAAATTTGTATTTAGCTCCCAGCAATGCCGACAAACTGTATGTGGCCAAACATATACGATTGAAACTTATATAACTCGATTATATGACATTGAATGTATTTGTATGGAACATATTAGGGGGACCGAAAAGTAATCAAAAATTTTTCGCTTTAGTCGCTCGAAAAGATGACCCCAAAAATTAAATGATGATATTCTGAAGTCAATGGTGGAATCATATCCTCGTCAAAGACTCGATAAATTATCGTTGAAAATTGGCTGTCCATGATAAGGAAAAAAAATCCGATTTCCCGAAAAAATATTTATTTCCGTCGTTGCAGATGAATACTTTTATACTATAATACTTTGATGTGATTCGTAATTATATTACGGAGGAATATAAAAATTCTGAAACCAGTATCTATTATATTTCATATCGATATTCCCATTATTAGAGTCGATGTGTAGTAAATACATCACCGGTAGGAGGTTAATATAACAATTTGAAAAAGATATTTGTACTGTATATATGTTCGTCAATTAGTAATTACGCCACTGTTTCCAAGCGTCCATATTTCGACAAAATAACTGTTTTTGTATTTTGCAATGTATTTTCGATCTTAAAAAAATATTATTTTATGCTACTTGGTTTAAAGAAAATTACTTCTAAACTAACAAAGTCACATAAAATATGCAAACGAATAAGAAATTTCAACTTGCAAATTTTTAAACAAAAACCTAACAACTATTTTGAACTTAGTTTAGTTTTAAAAAGTTCTCTAAATTATACTCTTTCCAGCGATATGCTACATGTCATATAAATAATTCAATAAGTCGTTAAACTTGAAGAGGTACCAGTTTGCCAGGGTCAGGGCTAAGAAAATATTTTTTATGCTTATGGTGTTTATAATAAATTTATTTACAAAATTTATTCAAACTGGCCACCTCTGCTTCTTATACATGCCCGACGCCTTTTCTTTATTTCAACTGTAATCATCTGAAGTTCAATTAGGATTTATTTTGTGGGCATCTCTGTCGTATAAATTAATTCTTTTGCACGTCCCTAGACGAATAAATCCAGCGGTGTCAGGTCTGGATACCGTGCAAGCCACGGAATAGAACACGTCCCTAGATTTAAAAAAAAGTCCAATGGTGTCAGATCTGGAGACCGTGCGAGCCACGTAATAGCGTCGCCAAAAGATCACCGTCGATAATAATCCACAGAAAGAGGATAAAAATAGCACTAGTTAGCTATTAATTTTTTTGTGACCTTTCTGGAAGGTTTTGTCTCACGGTTTCCAATATGGCCAAGTATTCCATTAACTTCTTGCAAGCTACTTGACCGCGATATGCTTCAATGCTTTAGTTTTTATTTTCAAGCTCCTAACCCAAATTTGCATTATTTTACCAATATTTCCTATACATTTGCAATATTTCCAACTATCGATCATTAATTTTTGCATTATTTGCATTTTAATAATGCAAGAACGCAATTTCGTCGTTAAATGGGATCATAATTTGTTATACTCGGGGCTTCTGTATTAATTTGTGGTACTGGACAACTTTTTAAATTAAAATTCGGGGTCCTTTTTATACTCTCCTGTTAAATTAACACAGTGAAAGGCGGCATAAATTCAAATTATTTTTAATCACACGATGAAACAACATTGTCGTCAAATTATTGCATTGATCGAAAAAATTCATCATTACTGCAATTTTATATTAGGGAGACCAAAGAGTATTCGCGTATTTGGCAACAAAAAAAAGACCTGAAAAGGCGGAGATCCGTTAGGGTGAAGTCCGGTGAATAAATAGGATGTGGTAACACTTCCCTGTTTAATTCCTGTAATTTATCCAGTGTCGGTGTACCTTTATGAGGACGCACATTATCATGAAGCAGTATCGTATTCTTTCTGTTGAATTAATACAGACGTTTCTCTTTTAATATTTGATGCAAAATTTCTAATTGTCGATAATGAACTGTTATAGTTTATTATACCCCACAACACCCCCTTTTTTATAGTGATCAATGAGGATCCCAACTCTTCAATTTTTTGCCGTGAATCGATTAGGGATTTTGATGTAACGCTATCACAATTTGAAGGTCCTTTCGTTCTCAATTCATCCCTTAAGCTTCTATTACTCAATTTAAATTTGTGACATTACAACCCAAATCAAAAAAGCAGCATAAAACGCCGGTTGCAAACTCTAATATAAAATCTCAAAATATGCAAATTCTCTTTTGTGCCACTAATTTACGCGTTGCCTGTCGATATTATCCGTATATACGCAGATTTTGCATTTCGATTGAATTAATTACGTATTCATTTGGGTGTATGAACAATTTTGGGAGGCAGCGTTGCTTGAGAATTCATATTGTGTATATCAAATTTATATTAAAATATTTATGTCCCATCTGTGAAGCTTATTTGAATTCGAATACTCTCAAAGTGTGACGACAGAATGGAACAACATGAACAAACTCACCTCGTGTGTTTGCCTTTGAGGCTCCTCCCTTGAGGTCGTATCTGAAAGTTCCTCCAGGAATACAGGTCACGACACGGCATTTGCAATTGTGCGAATATTTGTATCGCGTTCTATTTAAATCGATCCCGTTCCTTCAAAATCCAACCCCTCTGGGCGGGGAGTGGAAATTCAATTTTTGTAAATTGAAAGTTGCTTCCTGCGCCTGAAAAATTTATTCACCCAACGCAAACAGTACAAAACGTCCTTCCGATATGGAATGCGTGCCGAATTTATAACTCCAATATTTCAAGGACTCGATGTAGATTGCTTATTTATTCAATAGCTATGTTATTTCATCCAGATCGAAGAAAAATAACGATGGATCGTCGAGTCTTGATTCCATTACGGATGGTATTCACACGTCTCCCGTGTGGCAGAGTATTTTATTTAAGCTGTTGGGGGTATTTTAGATATGGACACGGCCTCTGTGGTTGTGCAAACAGGAACCTGTGAATTGCGATTGGGTCGATAACCCCTCATGGGGTGGTTTTAATATCATCAACGGACCCGCTCCATAACGAGTCCCACATTCGGGACTATATCATCGCGGCACAATTTTTAAGAATGTTTTTGTCGTTTAGCTTTTGTTACAGATTAGGGGAGGCCTCCCCTTCGTTACAAAAATTTATGGCACGTGCATTTATGCACCCCATGGGGTGCTCCTGCATAACGCGTTGCCACATACGCCTTTAACATATTCGCCAAAACTGCATATTCCCAATGAACAAAGATATCACTCCTGTCAAAGACAATTTCAACGTCAGCCCTTTCCATACAATTGAAAGCCTTCAATATTTTTAACCCTGCGCTGATTGCGCCATTATATAACATATGGACGCGAATAAATCTCACTTTACTATGCTATTTTGTCTAAATTAGACCTTAGACATTGTCCTCTTTCTATTCATCCAGAAAATAATGTTAAAAAATTTATGTAGGATCTAAAAATGCCTGTATTTAATTGAAATTCACAGGATACTTCACAAATATATTAAATTATTTTCCAATGTAATCACCATCAAAATCGAGATATTTCTGTAGTCGGGGCACAATCATAAAATTCCTATCTGCTGAGACACGGACCAAAACTCGTCAAAATTCCCGATTTCTCCACAAATTATTTATTTCCGTCGCTGCAGATGAATACTTTTATACTATAATACTTTGATGTGATTCGTTATTATTTAAGGGAGGAATACAAAAATTCTGAACCCCGTATCTATTATATTTCATATCGATATTCCCATTATTAGAGTCGATGTGTAGTAAATACATCACCGGTATGGAAAGGTTAATATAACAATTTGAAAAAGATATTTGTACTGTATATATGTTCGCCAATTAGTAATTACGCCACTGTTTCCAAGCGTCCATATTTCGGCGGGAATGTCTCGATTTAGTAGCCTTCATCGTGCTGGTGAGGTGTACGATTTATGTCGGATACAAATTTCAATCCCGATTTTTTCAGGATTACGTTAACTAAAACTGTCCGGGATCCCGAGATTGGATTCCTACTCGTATTATATCATTTTGAAAGAAACACAACATAGTTGATTCTCTTGATTGCAGCCCAAATCACGACCTGAGCAGGTCCTCACTTTCTCATTGCAATTCACGATTTCAAATTATTGGCGAGTTTCTCTTCAACCAAACACAATTGTTTTGTTTGTTGAAGAACTACTGAATCATGAAATCTAATCGTCCATGACAACAATAGTCCGAAGGCAGGAAGCTTGCGTGCAAGTATATCAGTGTTTTACCACACTTTCTTCTGATTGTTGGAATCTACACAATGTTTTCTTCTTTTATCTCTTAGGTTTTCAGATTAAATTTATTATTCATCATGCAATCAATCCAAACTTTATCTTCTCAAATCATTTCCAAGGATTTTGCTGTCCGTTTTAGTCACAATTTTCATTAGCTATTATGGATTTGATAAATTCAATTAAATAATAGATTAGGGGGTATCATGTAACAATTAATCTGATAGTAATAAGTATGTCGCATACGACATACTTATTTTACCACATACAACAACTAAACTTATCGGATGAATTTCAAAGGGTCAAAACACTCGTACAAAATAATCACGTGCGATGAGGAACTTCCGAGAAGAAGATGTTCCAAGTTTAGTCCTAAAAGTTTTAAGCTGCGTGCCACACAATATGAGATAAAACACTATGAACTGAAATAAGTAAGAGTTTTTAAACTTGCGTATCTCTATATACAGGTTAATGCAGAAGTTCTGCTCGTTTTTTATCAATCCGAGTCGTATAAAAATAATCGATTTAATAGGTATTTATTTCGGTTCATAACCTAAACCTCCAAATGTCTTATATTGGACCCGAGTGTCCAATTGAAAAAATATATTTTTAAAGAAATCGCACAAAAAAAGTCGCACAAAAAGAGTTTTGATTGTATAAGTAATCAAACATGTTTTTAATGTCAATTTACTACTTTAAAAAATTGATGTCGATGCTCTGATTCTAAGCCGATAGTGTTACTCATTATTAGCCGATGTCTGTAAATACTGTTCCCGAATTTAATTTATTAATTTATTCATGTTTCCAGGGGCCAAGATGGAGGTCAGGACAATGGGGGCGGATATTCCAGGGGTCCCGGACATGACGCTAATGTCCGACATCACCGAGCACTCCATCAATGACAACCTCCGGCGTCGTTATGACAACGATCGAATTTATGTATCCTTTTTAATAACATCGCAGGCGTAAGTAAATTGAAATCGATTTTCGTTCACATTTCGAATGCATCTATTTTTTTTTTTTTTCAAATTAACCCTCTGCTCGCGATCCAGAGACGGGAACGGAGAGCTTAATCTTTATTCAATATTCCACGACCGACTGATCCAATCACGTAGCTTGGTGCATGGGAGTGATACTAAGAGGCAATTTTATAGACGACGTCGCACAACGCTTTTTGAATTTTATTTCATGGAAGGATGTTTGATTTTCTTCGAATCCTTCATCTTGATGGATAAATTCTATGCGCTTTCTATGAAATATTTAACAGTTTCATCCGACCTAGTTTTTGGGGGTGAAAAAATTAATTACTTGCACCATAAACTTGATGACCAATTGGGGACCACTAAATTTTACAAGCCTGTGTTAATAAAAGAAAGTTACGATGTTCCAACTTAAAATGATTAATATTTTATTGTAGTTTCCGGTGAAAGAGTAACACTGGAGATTTTACAACATGACTTATGAATATTCATCGAAAATAAACATTTATGTAAATTGACGATCGTCATCTTTGCCGACATATTTATCTAATTTAATCTATTCCGCTATTTTTTTGGCTAAAATTTTAATAATGGAAATACATTCTTTCAATCCAAATTATATTCCGTGCATCGCACGGTCTCCAGATCTGACACCACTGGATTTTTTTGACTGGGGACGTCCCCTATTCCGTGGCACGCACGATCTCCAGATCTGACACCACTGGATTATTTTGTCTGAGAACGTGCCCTGTTTTATGGATTGCACACGGCTTTAAAAGTGAAATTTTGGATATTTTTTTAACAACCTTGGCACTTAAGACATAGTGCCTATGTCTTAAACGTAGCAAAATACGACTTGATAAGCCATCTGACTTACTCCCCATAACTCAAAGATTATCAGGGGTCTACGGACACCCGGTTGCGGGTCACAGGACCAGACTATTGTGGTTAAAATGATATACTAAAGGATAAAAATAAAATTGATGGCTGACACAAGCATGGCTTAATTCCTCCATCCATGGATTATATCATAAATATGACGAGAAAATTTTGCAAAAAGTGGAACCCAACTGCGAGACTCCGATGACGATGCACCTCTTCGTCAAACATAATTAATGCAGCTCGAGAACATGGAAAAGGCGCTCAATTATCTATCATGTTCTCAGAGTGTGTCTTTATCTATTGGGAAGGCCATTTTTAGCGCCAAATATTAGTCGTTCAACTAATTTGCGTTCAATAAGTAATGCGACCTATTTCAGAACAAATCATACGTTGAACATATTTGCAAAATTAATCAAAAATCTTTGAAATAGCACCCTCATGTGTTTTTATACTTCTGGGGGCGGGGTTTCTAGACCTGGAAGGCCTTCTCCGTGATGTCTTTTAGAACCGATGGGCCAGTTTGGCGCACACCTCTTTCATGTTCAAATCTTCGATTAAAATACGATAAACGGTTGGTTTCGTCGTGTTTAGAGTTTCTGCTATCTATATAAGACTCAGCCATCGGTCAGAGTTCAAATACACGTCACATTTTTGCCAATTCAGGCAGAGCCGTAACAAGGATATGAAGCGCCCGTGACAAGTACCTAATTTCCGCCCCTCCTCCTCCCCCGGAAATCTATTAAATATATGTAAATATAAAACTAATACTATTATAAATGCAATGTATTAAATACTACTATAATGTATGCTTCAAAATTATATACAAACATAGTCCCAAAAGTACCCGATCTAACGTATAGATGCTGGTTACTGTTTCAAAAAATACTGTGATAAAAAATATCTAGACGCTACGTTGCTTCCGTGATCGTATAGATTATTATAAATACCGCAAAAGGACCTAAAAGAAGACGGAGTGGCCACAAAGTTTATATGTCCAATCGGTCCGCTTTTCGGACCGCTGATGACAAATGAGCGCCTCGCGATCGGATGCCATACCTGAATACATCAACAGAACGATTACAAACAAGTCATTATGAAACGAACTTGTCCGAAGAAGACTGATCGGGTGGGTTGTTTAAATTTTACGTTTGCGTTTACGTTGCGTTTTCCACCCTAAGCCCAGTTGCGCCCGTGGCGGGCGCCTGTTTGTGTCGTAAGAAAAGAAGTCAATTAAATTTAGACGAGGGCTATGAACCGAGTTTGATTATGGATCAATCAATGACCACTTTTGACATTTTCCAGTCGTTTATTATTGAAATGGTATGCAAGAAAATCTGTAAAGGAAAATTTGGTCGAGACATTTATTATATATTTTTTATACAAATGACCAAATCGTTAAATTATAATTGATGACATATTAAAAAATAATGCATTCCAACAAGCACAATCTCTAAATATTTCAGATAACGTGTAATAACAATGAAAAATGGCTTTTCTTATGGAATCGCCCCCCCCATGCAATACTTTAGAATCGAGCATCTGTTTCACCCCCAAGGCACATTTGAACTTTCCTATAAATATAACGATACGAAAATATTTCCATATATAAAGCACCTGATACGACCAAATGTCAATTCCTCATATTTTTTTAGCCAACATCGACCGGTAAAATATTTGGCCTTACGCCACGAATTGCCGGCGTAAGCACTTTATTTTGCATCCAACAACATCGGCACAGCGACTCGAACAATATTTATTCTATCTATTAATTAAGCGAGAAGTTCGACGCGTATTCGGGGATGTTTGCCGTTAGGGCGTGTTGCGGGGCGATAAATTGAGGGCGGGTTTTTTGACCTATTTCCTTCGGCCAAATGCAGTTTCTAATCTCCCCACAATTCGTATGGGCCGTGTCATGGGAAATTTGATCAAGTGTGAACAATCACGGCGGCTCAAATATGTGACGACGATAGATCAATGTCGAACAGGTTAATGGGTGCTTTCGAACATGCCGAATTAAGCTGGGTGTAGGATTACAGTAAAAATGTATGTATTCGACGCTAAATAATCGAGCAAAATGGGACTCGATCTATTTATAAACGAAACGAAAATTATTAATGGACGACCTAATAATATGATTCAGTTTCATTTGTGACAATGTTTAGCAATTTTAGCTAATTTTTGTTAAATTAACTTTTCCCTACCGGTGATGTATTTACTACACTTCGACTCTAATAATGGGAATATCGATATGAAATATAATAGATACGGGGCTCAGAATTTTTGTATTCCTCCGTAATATAATTACGAATCACATCAAAGCATTATAGTATATAAGTATTCATCTGCAACGACGGAAATAAATAATTTGTCGGGAAATCGGGAATTTTACGAGTTTTAGTCCGTATCTCAGCAGAAAGGAATTTTATCAGGCACATTGATGCTGTTATTTACGCGGTCATCAACTCGAACTAGCATTTAAATCCAGACTTCAGAATCAGATCTATAGCATATTTTCAAAATAATATTAGATCGGACACACGGACGGAGATGGCAGGAGCGCGTGACGACCTCTCCATCGGAAGAATTTACTGTGACTAAACAAAATGGTCGATAAATACGCGAGACCAAACAAACCATAGAATCCCTATTATTAAATAACGCTTTCGATCGATATTATTCCACAATAACTCGATTAGAGACGAATCTGGGAATTGTGGGAGTCAAATTAATTTTTGATCGTCTCTCTACATTTAAAAAAAATGTACAAAATAAGTATGTTTAGAATCATTATCTTGTTATAATGTGAAATTTTGCCCAAATATTCGATGGACAGAAAGCATCATCTGCATTTTATTGAAGTGTTTTCTAATAACCTTATTTAATTATTCATTCAAATTTCTTCAACGCTACACGTCCATAAATCATATTAGATGATCTGATTTCGATTAATATTATGATCAAGAGATGAAATGTAAAACGAAGTTTTTGGACAATAATATAATAAAAGTGTTCTCGGCGGCCTTAGTAGATTTTGGGCGGTCCGGTATTTTCCTGTCTTTCAAAGTCCCAGTCTCCTAGTGCTTTCTAATATAACGCCTTCAATTCGATGCGTATTTTAAATAATGTGGGTCATTTTACCTGATCAAATTTTTTAATCATGCTAGAATTAATTACTTTGTAATTTTATTGCTTTTCTTATAAGGAATAATAATCACCACGTTATCTCTCTAAAGGATGTTCATGGTGACAAAGCACGAACTCTATCGGACACATCCTCACGAGGGTCTTATTATAAGATGCTTAATTTCCGCTCGACATATTTTCTCGCACCATCATTAACTATAAGCGTCTCTTTTCTTTCTCAAAATCTTATTTATACAGGCTGTTTTTTCAACATTTCGAAAAAACACCCAAAATTTCCCCTTTAAATCACTGTTTTTGTATTTTACAAAGTATTTTTGATATAAATGAATTACTATTTTATGCAATTAGTTTAAAGAAAATTTATTCTGAGCTTCCAAAATCAAATAAAATGTGCAAACGTTTTAATACCTCTCCAAGTGAATTTCTTTGCCTGGGGACATGTCCTATTCCATGACTCGCACGGTCCCCAGACCTGACACCATTGGATTTATTTGTCAGTCCATGTGCAAAACAACCTGTATAAATGTACGTGTATTAAAATGGATGATTGAGTATGAGATTTTTTTAAATATGAATGATATTTTCGTGGATGTTTTTAATTCATACGAACATGTAATATGGATGTATATTGAAGGTGTATGTGAAAGATGGAAATTTATCGAAGCTGGAAATGGGTGTTTGACCTATTTCTCACGTCATGAAATTTCTTACTTCCACTCGAAATAACCCCCGCCGACCATTCTCCCCCAACCCCCAAACAAAAATCGTCGTAAATCTTGATATATTTCAAAATTGCCTTATGAATTTGCAGTCAGCTTCATAAGTATATTTCATTTGTGTCATCGAAACCGTAATTCAGCGACAGCCCGAAGCTATTAATTTAGAATCTTTTAGAAGGATTCTTAGCAATGGACGTTTTATAATGGCAAATAAGCATTGAATTAACTCCTGAAATTATATAATTGACAAATTATAACCGACGCAAAAATTGCCAGAAGAAAAGTGACACTAACGAATGTCTTTTCTGTAGAAGCAACCCCGAGATTCATGACCCATTTTCGTATGGCATTGTTAAAGTGGATGAAAAATGGTTATCGTATCGAAAAAAAAATCGAAAAATACAAGCGCTTCTTTCGAAGAATGTGCTTCACAATCTGTCCAAAGCCTTTTATACGAGACAAATCCAAGGATGAGTCACATAGTCATCTTAGCTATATAAATTATCACTTCAGTAAATAAAAAAAACCCTATTGAATTCTTCACGGTCCAAATTCTTACCGACTGCTTAACATATCTCATTGTTCTTCCCCGAAAGACCCTTTCTTGTGTCCAGTACGGCGGTATTCGAACTGGTCGGTACCTTCGCATTATCGTCATTGTCTCATTGTTTGACCTCTTCGGCCGCTTGTGGCCAGCTTAGCATCCGATTTTGGTGAAGCTATTCGATGAATGCCATCAGATCTTACAGAAGATCCATCGGCGCCATTACGCATTTCCACCACAAGAGCTTTCTTTGATTCGAGCCGACCACACGTAAACAAATAACCGGCCACGGAGATACGTTCAATCTGCGGCTTGAATTCATCCAGCTGCTGTGGCGATCGCTGATGATGCGATCTCTGCCTGCTCAATCAATCGAGGATCTATTCAAATTGAAATGTAAATCTCCACTTAGATGAGCTCATTGCCAGAACAGCATCTTCATCGCTTTCGACCACTTCAAAGGGAAGCAGACATGTTCAAATGATTGGTCTATAGGTATTTTTTTTTCAATTGGCTTTCTGCAATTCCTCCTATTCATAGCTTTATAAATAAACGGTCGCTAATTCTGAGAGCTTCCTATTGATGCGGGACGCACAAATCTGTGGTTTTCATTGAGTTATGATATTTTTTGTCCAAAATCTTTCGAATTAGCCCTGCCATATGGTTGTTTTAGCAATCATTGGATTAATAATAATTGTTTATTGCCATAAATTTCATGTCAGAGTTGTTATATTCATATATCCAGACTTTTATCTATTTTTCTTCCTAATACTGTACTTTTGTTTTACAAGATGATCCATAGAACCAGAGAGAAATCATTCAGAAATCATCATAAATATCTTTCTTTTTTGACTTTTTTCTTTTTTTTTTTTTGGTTAAGGTGGTCTTTTACTACGTTTTACACATAGGCCCTGTGTCTTAAGTGTCAGGGTTATCGAAATAGATTTTTTTTTCAACATTTTGAAAAAATACCCAAAATTTCGCTTTTAATGCAAGCCACGGAATAGCGCGAGTTCCCAGGCAAAGAAATCCAGTGGTGTCAGATCTGTAGACCGTGCGAGCCATGGAATAAGGCACGTCTCCAGACAAAGAAATCCAGTGGTGTCAGGTCTGGAGAGCGTTCGTTCGTTGTTCGATAATCCCATTGGCGAAATTGCTGTAATATATACCTGTCCATGGTTAAAATTATGCTACTTTCTAAAAAAACTAAAATTTCTGTCAAAATATCTCACATGTATATATTATACAGTGCTGACATCTAGGCGTCGCATTTGGATGACCCTCTTCTTTTTCTTCTATAATATATTATTTTCCTAAATATTTTATATCCGGTCATTTCAGACCACTTTGATTACACTTTGTAGACTAGAATCCAAAATTGAGCTACCATTTCAATATTTGAATCACGGGTCTACCTACAGATCTTATCTACTCGAGGGCAGGGCTACCATTTTTTTATAGTATTTGTTGATTTCGCTTACAATTTTAATCGATAGGTCTTCGTTTAAAAGATGTTCGTATAATTAAGAAGGCAAGCTCTTTAGAATTTACAATCAATTCTGATATTAAATCAGCAGACGATGAGTTATTATATATGACAAGAATAAAAGGACCAAGAGCACTTATGGTCAGTCAGCGTTTCATCCTAATGATAGGGCTTTGTTTGATAGTCGTAATTTTTGGTTGCATTTATCCTCATTTCCAAATCCGAATCTGTATCTTATATCTCTGGTGTTGTGTATTCTAAGCAAAAAGGATCAATATTAAGCTTCGTGCCATAATAACACTTCACTCAATAAGTTTGTAGGATGACATATAGTTGGCGGCTGATAAAAGAACAGTTTTTGGGCAAAATTTCTCCATTCTCTCCTCCATCTCAACGCTTTTTCTCTCGCCTCAAAATAGGCTT
Organism: Stenopsyche tienmushanensis; assembly: GCA_008973525.1. NCBI lineage: Eukaryota > Metazoa > Arthropoda > Insecta > Trichoptera > Stenopsychidae > Stenopsyche > Stenopsyche tienmushanensis. The sequence continues at coordinate 475,991 of WACJ01000207.1, read as the reverse complement.
CAATTTCAGCAGTAATTTCTTCATTGCAGCAAAATCTATTTCCCTGGAACATTCCTTTTAGGCAAACATGTAGAAGTCACTGAGAGCCAGATCCAAAGAATATGGTGGATGGGGAAGCAATTCGTATAATTTTACGATGGCTTTTCTTTTCTCATTCCAATCGATGAATAAAATAATGTGCGCATGCCAAAATACAGAGGCTGATTGTCAAATTGACTCTGTGGGTGTAATCATGGATTCAGGTTTCATCAACAGCTCCAAACAGCGCTCCGAATTTTGGACGCGTTGTTGTTTTTGATTGACTCTCTGCAAACGCGGTACCCGCTTCGAACAGAGCTTTCTCGTGGACAAATGTTAAAAACACTGCCTTCTGGTATTTTAAGGTGTCAGCTATCTCACACAACTCCAATTTACGATCGGCCAAAACTATTTTGTGAACTTTTTTTGAAACAAGCACCGAATCTGAGCGTTCAGCGTCATGGTTTAGCCTTTCCAAAATCGTCGATTTTCATTATTTCATATGACTTTGCAATAACTATTTTATCCAAGATTCAATTTTCAAGCCATATGTACCGCATCTTTGATCTCATAGGCAGTCCACCTTTGACCTTTCATATTATATGTCTTTGATCCATCACATTTAAATGATCGAATAGTGTCAAAAATATGGACGTATGTGAGTTGATATGAGAAATACCAACCGTGTCAATTTTCTACTTATTTCATTCGTTTTTGATTTGACAGAAAATCCGGTTTTCGGGATGATTGACGTGTTTCATATAAGTCGTTGACCATTTCCCCCTTTATTATATCAATACGTTCGTGCGAAATTGTAAGTCTTCGGTGTGATTTTGTGCGAAACTTAAATTTCACAAAGAAAACTGCCGAAATGGCGAAATGAAAGGATTAAAATAAGCGTGAATACATTGGTGAAAAAAAATCCCATTCTTTGTTGGCGTTGTAAATTTGTTCCGTGGCATGCTTTAAGGCTACAAATCGGCTATAAAGTTGTACAATTATTTTTTTATCAACCTAATCGCCCCGGACGATTCATCTTCGTCAATTCGCGTGCCGGCAATCATCCAAGTTTGGAGAACTTCTTCAAGTTTTCCTCGGTGGCGTTGTAGTGAAGTTATCGAACTTTCCGTAATTTTCTTTTCTTGTTAATCCCGAAACGCTTTCGACCGATTTAAACCGCCCTCTGAGATTCATATGTTCGATAATATCGAATTTAATAAAACGCTCAATCACGTTTACAATAGACCCACAGTAATCCGACATACATTTTGCAAGGCGGTGTCGGATTATCCAATTTGTCGGACTATAAGGTATCTCCTTATAAAACAACTTTGCTTTCATGGCCAATATGGGCCCAGAAATAGGTATAAGTCTATTTGGACTGTCACTTGGCGTGTCGGATTACAGGGGGCACCGGATTAGATCAAGGCCGGATTAGCGTGGGTCTTTTGTATTTGTATGTTTTATCGCTTATGGAGGTGGTATAGACTTGAATTTAATACAATGATCTTCTTTGGTACTGAAATTGGTTGAATGAATCATAACGAAGGCACGTGCCATATTGAAGACATCAGACGCGGTCACTCCATTTATTCTGTCACAAAAATAATCCTTTAGCGTACAAAATAAATAAGAGACGTCTCGGCAAATTTCCTATTTACTTTGCATTAACCACTCATTTCTGCACTATATTAAAATTGGATCTACTGTTTGAAGTTCCATAATCTACAAACATTATTAAGCCGGTCAATATTCTACATGCTTCGGCGGTTCTTAATTGTATCTTTTGTTATACAATTAACTCTATCCTTTGAATATAATATGAGGGCACACAAAGGATCCATTTTTTTGGTGACGGACTCGTCTTTCCACGTCTCCATTTAGTAACAAATTAATGTAAATTATATGAAGTACATATGCACGTTTTATTAGCATGCATATCCTCCGGATGTGTCCCGGTTGACCGGACACGATATTTGGTCATCGTTTAAAGAGAATCTGTGATGCCAATACTGGGAGAAAAATCCAAACGATTGAATATTTTACAGTTTTTCCGCGATTGATAATTGAAACTCATCGCAAAAAATATGCATCATCGTGGACGTGTATGTGTTGATATGCGGCGGTGTGTACGGCGCATGTGAGAAGCGGTGTATGTGTAGCCGGACGGATGGATGGGCATCGAACAAAAAGACTCTCTTCTCTAGATGACTCTTTATACGCATGTGAGAGATCTAGCTGCGGGAAGGACGTCCTCCCGCAGTCAAGGCCAATCGACTACTCTTCTCGATTGCCGCTTCTTGCGCGTCACCACCCACGCCCGTCTATTCTCATCCATTCGTCCTGCAACCTCACGGCCCGATAAAAGAACGGACCTTCTAACAAAGTCAAAAAAAATAATTGTCTGAAAAGATATAACAATCTGTAAGTGGTTGCTTGAGCTACCATTGAGAATCACCGATTTAACCCTTTGATTAATGAGTTAATTTTAGATTTAATTAAACATAGATGCTATATTCGTATATCACAAATCCACTTCAAAATTCTCCCATGGCCACGCAGCATGAATAAAGCTTGTATGTCAATAAATGAACCTACACACTGTTGATATTGTTTCAAATAGAATATCTTTTATTACCACGCTGAGTTTTAAATATATAATCGATTTATGTGGCTTTCTATTATTTGTTATGATTCTAAGAAGACCATCAACGATCTAAGACGGCCCCATACCTGATGGTTTTCAACTGGATACGGAAAAAAATCAATTTTAATATTTATTTTGTCGTAATCTGTTAATAATTGATGTGATGACTCTCTATTTTGTATTCTATATAAAAAAAAAATTGTTGATATATTATATTCCTTTATAAAAATACAAATGATTCTTTGTGTTCGTAAATTTGTTTGAAAATTTAATGTGTAGGGTTACCTTTACAGCACGGCCTTGTCGTCGATATGCGAGTGTATAACAAGACGCAAGACATCCGTCTCTGTCTTCGATTCACTAATATCCGCACTCAATGTGCGAAAATACTATTTCTGTATCATTCGAATCCGATCCGTTAACCCCACAAATACCGATTGTCCTATTATCCTTATTTTTGTTAATTAAAGTGCCAATTGAAAAAAAAATCGGTTTGATATCATCTGCTTTGCGGTTATAAATCCAAATACGCATGATGCGAAATACGAACTTATTTTAAACACAAACATGCGTATCCAATTTTGTCCAGCACGTGTTGGGGTGAATCATTTTTGCCATAACTTGTTTATAAACATTTGTTAAATTTCCGTGTGGTTATCATCTTAGACGCTCTATAATCGCACTATCAAGCCATTATAAATTTAAATTATTCATAAAATAGAACCGCTTCATAATTCATCCCCTTTTTTCATCGTAATCTCGATTCTTTACGACCCAATATCTTATCCACGCCGAGGTGCATTCAATGAATGGTCTTTTTGCCCTCGATTATTCGATATTAGACGCTCATTATTCTTTCGTTCCCACGTCGGTCATTCTCCAGCTTCTGAAGATTTTTAATCAGCTCATGGAGCCGATTGTTGCCTGAATTTTTCATGATTTAGTGTTGACGGCTGAATGCACTTGGGCATTCAAAATACATCAACTGCATAATCAGCATCTTAATTGCTTCCGTTGGTGGCAACAGACAGTCATTTCGGGAGTCGTTTTATTAAACAGCAATTGATGCACTCGATTTTGACCGACTTTGTTGCATCTATTGCCACTTTAAAATGTATTTATAGCAATAAACTCATTGTAAACGGTTATTTATTATAATTTGTTATGCGGATATGGTCAAATAATAAAATCGAAATAATTTTCCTCCTATGGACTGTTGCGAAAATTAATCTTCTTTTATATGCAATATTTTTTAATTTAATTATCTCTATAAAGAGGAAAAAATAGTTCTTAAATAATGTGAATTTTTAAATTGAATGTAGATAATTCAGAATAAGTCATATGCGCCAACATGGTGCATTCGTTAAACGTCTCGACAAAACAAATACCGCTCATGAATAATGCTTGTGTTAATTTAAAAACCTTCTTGTATACATGCCAAATAACTCACCAAAGTTTCATCGCAATCGGATGAACGGTATAGGAATGTATCTGGAACAAATATACTACACAACGACAGCACGCTCACGACAAACATTAATTTTTATATCTATATATATATATATGTAAGATATATATGTAAGATCTATGTAAGATCATAATAATCCAAGCTTCCAAGGTAAGTGAATTAACAAATACTCGCACACATCCGCCTCCTACTATCACATAAACGCGGGAACACTGGGAGCAAAATGCTTTTTCGACTGCTCCCATAATACAATCTTGACTATAAAACTATTTGATATGGACCTGACTATTTGATATTACTTGATACCTGACTTTAACCTATTCGTTTCAGCTATGTCTATATATTTTTTCCAGTTCTTTCTTCTTGGTGTTCTTCCAGAACAATAGGAACACCAAGAGGACGGCCTCGAGGAGATGCATATGATGATCTTTACTTTGCAACGAAAAACAACATTGTCTTCCGTTGACTTCTATATCGTTTTGTAATCGCCGAACTGAGAGGGGCAACCTGAAAAAATGGCGAAACCACTCAGTTTCGAATTCGCTCGGGTAAGTTGTACGGTGACGGGGAGACACCCTCAGTTGGTGTAGGAGCGAATCCGAGATGCACTTAAGCGTCACGTATGTCTTCACCCTACCCCGGCAACGCCCTAGCGAGGAAAGGGGGGACTGGACTCCTTGTACTCCAGAAAGCCCTTTCCAGTAGAGTCAAAAAGGTCGTCTAGAGTAGTTTTCCACCACCTCCCTATGAAAACTACTCAGTCTTTACAAACCCCCCAAACTCCTTATCGAGACGTTCGCGAAAGTGTTCGTCAATACGTTCACTCAGGATACCCGTTGGGTGAGCGTTCAAAATAAAACTCGGTGGTAATGCTACCTTCAATATCGAGCGAATGAGGAGGTGAATGTATGATACAGACGAAATGGATGTAACCCCTTTCCTATGAATGGATATTGAAGAGGCCCATAGTTCTGTAGTGGACTGTTAGTGGCTGCACTATGATGATGATGATGATATATATATATATATAGATATTATTTTATATGCTAGTTTTTTCGAACATCAGGAAAATCGATATATAAAACGGCTAAGAAATAGGAAATAAGGAAGAGTTGAGGAAAAAGTACTGAATTTAAATAAATTCAACATTTTCATAAAAAAAATACAGTATTGAGTCTTTGAAAAGCATTAACTTTCAGCTTAACTTTTATTATGCCTATTTTCCTGTTTAAATCATAACTGGTACTTTAATCTGAACTGGGATTAACAATGGCCCTATGTCAAGTCTCCCCTTATATTTTGTAGATGGTGCAAGGGTAGATTTTGACTCTCGTTATTAATATTGAAGAGGCTTTGGGGGATGTGAATAAACAGATGTATACTCTTGTACAGCGTGTAAGGACCACCATTTGAAAACAATAATTTTATAAAAGGACATTCGTTTAAAGAAAAGCGGTTGAATGTTCGCCAATTTAGCAGAAAAGTATTCTTCGTCCGATTTATTAACCTTTCCTTCACCATGACGTATTTACTACAACTCGACTCTAATAATGGGAATATTGAAATGAAATACAATAGATATGGGGTTTAGAATTTTTCAGAATTTCATATGGTGTACTAAATACATATCATCGTTAAGATGAATTATTTTCCACAATATTCATTGGCAAATTGATACATTCAACTAAATTTATCTAGTGAGAAGATATTTTAATAAATAACGTGGAATAATTAGGGATGAATTGTATATATTGGTCTTTGTTTTCTTGGACAGGATCTAATGGCATGTCTTGCTAATGTAATGTTTGGAGCTTGGGCAGCAAAATACTATAGAAAAGGGGTTGTCAATTTGTTGGAAATATTGCAGCTCGTAATAGTAATTGGCCACCGCATTCAATTTAGAAGAATGGCCTTACCTTGACGGTCCTGTTATCCCGGACGAGTCCACCCCCCCGAATTCTCCTCTATGAGTCCATTCGACTGGAAAATTCGTCGTCGTAACGGGCTCGCCGTTCACCGTCGTAGTCCGAAACCTATTAAGCAATCGGTCCGACGAACCGTGGCAAACTTATATTTAAAACGTTGGGAAATTTCAGAAAGGCAGACATTATGCTAAGTCCATTGTGCAAACATGACTAATGTTGGCCGCTCTGAACGATGGTGAATCGTGAGAAATTCCCATGGGGTGTCATGGCCCAACGTACCGTAACAACCACCCGCCCCAGTAGCCGCATTCAAATGACCAACTTTGTCTGCAAACATCCTGCAGATTACCCATTCGGGCTGACATCTATACCCTCTCGTCAACTCGGCCATTCTTCCATGACGGAAATCGCAGGAAATAGGTCAGATGTGACGGCTCCGTCAAAGATGGTTGATCTTTTTGTAAACCAACAGCTCGTTTCAGACTCATCGCATACGAAATTCACCATGAAATCTTTCCGGGAAGGTCACATCAAAACGAAAATTGACTCACCCAAATCATGGATAAAATTAGAAGCCATGACGTCAGAACCCCATGTCACCAATGCACATCGCTGATCCAGCATTCGTGTCGCATCTATCTGTTCAAATTGGATTAATGCAAGAATGTCTACGATACGTCTTAATTTCACATGATGAACTCTAATGACGATTAATTGAAAAAAGTGCAATTTTCCCACAATTGTTCTATAACACCTAGGCAAACAGCATTTTATAACACTGGCAGTGTTGAAGAGATCGATGACGCTCTAACAATACTGTGTTTTCGTTCACCATTTTTCATCATATCTCTCACCTGCTTGTCTTCTTTTGTGATTTATCATCCATGCAAAAGAGCATCATAACCGTATTTGTATCCTGCACAAAGATACAAACCCTTTTTATGACACATATCGAATAAGATGCCCATTTTACTTAAATAGAAAGAGAAAACGTATAAGTTTAGCCAGATTTAATTGTTCTTGTAATCTTATTGCTTCGTCTGATCAGTGTAGTCTGATTCGTCCACTTTTTCTTGAATATTCCAGTTAATCGGAAAGAGAGGGAGATCGTTTGTAGCCTGTCCGTGTTCGTCGCATACATCATAGATGCTACGCGCATGCGCCGCGCCGCCTCTACTGTATATATGTGTATCTATACAACTACTAGACCAGTAGCAAGCTCATTTTATTATATATTACACAAACATAATTTGATCTTCTTTTAGCAATGCATAAAATCAACTTTTGCCAGGAGCTATTATGAAGTGTCCGTTTATAACATTGTCGTCTTTAGGTGTTACGTTTCATTGAAGTCTATAACACTTGCACAAAAGTATCAGAATTGGCAAATATCACAGCTGCAGTGTGACTGATAGACATATTGCACTTTGACATAATACCAATCAATCGTTCAGGATGTCCTTATCGGAAAAGAACCACAATGTATGCCCTCTGGACTTCCCTGAGTAACGTTTAACCCATTCATGCGAAACATGTTTAGCGAACATCGAATCGAACCTTTAGCAATATTAACATTTAAAAAAATACAATTTGAAGTATAAAGAGAACGACAGAATCAAGCGGAGAAGGCATATGATTAGTCAGCGCTGATGATAATTTTCATTAGGATCCTTGATCACTTCAAATTCATCATGATTTATTTCCATATCCGCGCCTGAATCTTATACAACATCTTCTGAAAATGAATCTTTAAAACCGCCTGTTAACACTTTGTATGCGGGGCTAATTGGCTCGTCCATGCGCGGAGATAACAAGGTCAGGCAACGTGGATTTTTTTTAAATTGCCTTGCGGAATCATATATTTCTACGAACCAAACATAGTGATATTAGAAGATGATAATTTCCTATCCTTAATTTACCACGTATTGAAGGCAACCACATTAAATCCTTTCTCTAGTAAAATATCCTATGTTAACCGTTAATTTTCCAGAAATACAAAACATATTTTTTGTGTTTCGCTTTTAACGTACAATCGTTGCGTAAAATAAATCTTCTGTGCAGCATTCTGTGAGTGGCAGCGATTGATGGTGATCTTCTGCTCCCGCAAGCAATGTGTTAAATATATGAGCTCTTATATTGACTAATATCGGCTAATGTTTAGTCGCAATCACGCATCAATAGATGCGTCGCACATTGATAGGATAAATATATCCCTTATTTTTAAAACTGTATTTTGATGAGAGGCAGAAAAGCATTTCCAACTCGAGACAGAATAGGCTTATCCTCCAAAGACGAGGGGCTTTCAAAACGATACTTCAGCATTTGATTTCCCTACAGAACTATAGATTCTTCTTGTAAATTATTAGTATACTTTTCCGATTTGATTTAAGGCATGGTTTTGTTGCTTGAAAATTCCTCCCCCGTTACTTTTTGTACCACGCTATACATTTTAAAGCAATATTCAATGTTGGCATCACCCCCAAGACAATCCAGCGTATTCATCAATTGATTCCATTATCCGAACTGTTAATTTTATCTAAACGTTTCGCAAGTTAATGGTCTCAATACGATAACAAATTACGCATCGTCGACCCTTAAAAGCGTTTAAGAGCTTTTTTACCGCCATGTAAAACCGAACCACATGACTGTTCCGTCACTTTCTTCTGGGGAAAACGGACTATTTTTATTTATCGATAGCTCAGAACGATACTAAAACTCCATTGATGGCAGACCACCGACCACGGTGAAAATACTGTGGTCGTTTTAATGGGAGAAAAGCTTTTATGGCCACGAATAAAATCAATTTATACAACTTCTGCCGATTCCGTCGGGTCCGAGTTTTCAGCGTATTTCTTGCACGAGGACACTAGAAGATGAAATACGGCGACTTGTGGACGACTTGAGGTCTAAAGCAAAAAGACACATGTGGACATAAGCGCTAGGTCAAATGGTGCCGTAAAAAATAGACCACTTCAAATGTTTTACCACATGGCGAGATGTAATGTATGAATTTACATATTCGTAATCATCACTAGGAAGCATTGCATTTAAGAGTGTAATGGATAATCCTCAAGCTCCAAATCGCTTAAAACTATCATGATGATCACTTAACCGGTGAGTCGCTATGTTTTATCGTTTAGAAACAAATATTTTCAGCGCTTTGAGTAGTGAGCTAATTTAAAATCATCATAAACTTGGATGATATATTTGTTTGTCCGCCATTTATCGTCGTATAAATCCACTTATCTATCAGGATCGTCGCAGCGTGTATGAAGCTTGTACATAATTAAATAAGCACTGTCGATAGCACACAATATTCGGTAATTTCATTGCGTAAACATAGATAATATACTTCTCTAGGTAACTTTTTATTCAGCACAAGAAAGAGAGATCTGGCTGTGGGAAGGACATCCTCTTACAGCCAAGGCCAACTGCCGACTTTTTCCGACTCCCGCTTCCTGCGCGTCACTACTCAACCGACAACGGTGCATGCGCAAAAAGTAATCGGTCGATAATTGCAGATGCAATGTCCCTACAGCACCACAGAAGATGGCGCTGTTAAAATAGCACATTGCACCTAAAGAGAGACGGAAGATGTCGCTGTTAATCTGGCGAATTAAATTCGCCCAGATCAACAGCGCTATTGCATGGAGATGTTGAATCGCCCACGCTATACCAGAATGAACAATCTGTTATAATGGCAAATTTGAGGTTGGTCCCAGAAGTACCCGACCAAAAAAAGGAAACAAAAAAAATATCTTCTTTCAAAACCATTCTTTTGAGTTTGGAAAATCTACCGAATAAGATGCATGAGGAAGCAATTCAAACTTTAACTCATTGATTTTGGCCACTGCGATAACAGCTATGCGAACTGATGTCAGCGGTCTGAAAGGCGGACCGGTTGAACACGCGAACTGTGTGGACATTTCATCCTCTTTTAGGGCATTTAGAGCTTTTTGAGTGAGTTATGGGGAGAAATGCATCTCCGGGGGTTTCTACGATCGAAACGAATACGAAAAGGACAGTTTTACTGTGCAAGTCTGCCAGTTTACTTCTGAAGGAATAGATTTTGCAAAGGAGTGGTTATATTCAGCTAATGACGCCACTCCAGAACAGTCAAGGGGGAATAGCATAATTGATCAACGATAAGAATGATGCGAGTATCTTGATTATCAAAACAAACGCCTGCTTTCAAGACAACACGATCGAAATTCGTCTTATCTTTGTTGAAAGAGCTTAATATATAGTGATTTCAGTTAATGCACGAGTATATGATGAGACACAAGACACCCGTGTCTGTCTCACAATTTCAGGTCCGATAGGCTTAATATCTCTAAAATCAAAATATTTTTAAGCAATTCAAAATCTTCCCCACAGTTGAACAAATTCAATTATTCAGAGACATTTAGCACGTATATAGGTCAAATTATTGTATAAGAGTCTGAGGGTTGTTTCATAAAGCTCCTAACTGAATAATCTCAACTCGTTAGTAAATAATTTAACTTGTGCGCGTATTCAGCCCACTCGGCATATTCCAAGAAAGGCTTTCGTGGCAAAATATACTATCGAGATAATTTAGAGATATTACATTGATACTTTGTCGTGCTCCTGCGAGACTATCTACGCATATCGCACGAAGGAGGCGATAACAAATTGTATCTTAATACAGAGAATTCGCTAACAAAATTGCTTAATAAAGTTTCGCAAAATTATTTAATAATTGGATCGAGAAGCCGATGTCTGAAATTCATCCGCAATGTTTAAGCTGGCTTGAAATTCCCAGCGGGGAAACATCTCCGAAACATAATACAGTTAGTTACAAATGCACTCAACAAAAGTGGTCTTTCAACTGGGGATGTCACTGCGAAAACACGAAAGTTTAAAGTAGGACACCAGCCATAATTGTCTGCATCGGACATTTAAAAGTTTCACCTGGAGTTTTAATAGATTAAATAATTAAAAATTTTACACGCGTTTCAATTACGTTTTACTGCAATGAGCGCTCACATTTGGAACAGTTAGTGCGAGAGAATAGCGCCGGGTCGTCAATCAACCACCGCGCTATTCTATACAGAAATATGAGATATTCGAAAATTCTAAAGAGGAATTGACTAGATTTCTCCACTGGGTAGTAACTGAAAATAGGCTTATGGTCTTCGAGATAAATGGAGCAAAACTATAATTATGAATCAGCTATCTCCGGAAATATGTAATTTGGGCTGGATATTATACATTGTGCTATTTATCTCGGATCCTGTGTCACAGAAAATGGCGGATGTGATAATGATATCGGAAGAATAATAGAAATGGCAAAGAATGCGATATCCAAGATGACCATTACTATGATGGAGCATATATGAAGTTAAAACATACAGACAGAGACGCTTTTGAAATGTAATGTCGAAGAAGAATGCTGAGAATACAGTCTACGAGAATGCTTTGTACCTTGAAAGAAATGCATTTCTAGATTAAGCTATTCACCATTTGTCTACCATCAGACTTACAAGCTGGTAGAAAAAATATGATCTACAGCATCGAAGTGAAGATACTGGAAGAAAGAATAAAATTTAATTTATTTACAGTATTTCATAATTAATTATGAATTATAATGCTATGGAAGATTAAAAAATTGCATGAAATAGGCGGGGACTTTGTGTGATCACCTCACTGCAGTAATGGGCACGCTAGTAAACCATGCACAAGAAACCACGCTCGTGGAATCCACCCATTAGCGTCATAAAACGATATAACGTCGTTAACAAATATAAGAATTTGGGTGATCTGGATGAATTGATATGTATCTCTAATATGGTTAGGATCATAATAATAATTTATATATACATACAAAGATGAATGTCTGTTGGCCCATATTGTTCTAATGTCCTAGAACAAAAAGAAGTTTGACCCCTCCTCGTCCACGAGAGACCTCCCGAGTCGCGGGATGCTTCGGAAATCGCACGCGCCTGTGCGCCTCTCATCTTAACCTGAAGGATCTCGATGAGAAGCGACGGGGCTCTGCAGCCTCGAGACGAACTCGCAGCATATGCGACGGAAATCTGTATTTAACTTTCGCAGAGGGGGCGATTCTTTGCTCGCTCATCCGACGATACCCGAAAAGGAAGAATCCTCAAAAAGATAGGGAAACAATTAAAGCATTATAAACATTCAATACTCAATTTATTTACCCTTTTGCGATTAAAATTATTCAAAAATAATTGCGAATTATTCCCACATAATAATAATGTTTTTTATCACTTAATAAGTACATTTTTATTTAATTTTTTTTAAATTGTATCCCATTATCAAATGAAATTTTGAAAATTGTTTTTTACCCAATCAATCAAAAGGTTGCCGACCACTGTCCTAGATCTTCAGCCCGCGCTACACGTGGCCTGAAGCAATAAATCGCGTAATTGTACTACGGCGGTTTTTTTTTCAAATGATTATTAAGCGCATATCGGGTACTATAGGTACTACGTGACCGGGTACTAGTTGGTTATAAATATAACAATTATTTATGTAATAAGCCGAATCCTCGGGGTCTAGTTATATTCGTCGCAGGCTGCACTCCCACAGCCCCTCCAGCAGGCGTTGTTTTCCATTTAGGATCGGCGGCGGTTACGAGGCGTAGACGGTGCTTCCATGGGACTCCAAACCGTCCTTACTATTGTTTGGATGCTTCTCGAAGCTTTACATCCGCAACGATTTCCGTATCGCTCTGAATTTCGGCCATCGCATCAGCTGCAGGATGTTTCGATTTTTCGAGAATCGTCATCCGCTCGGTGATACGTGTAAGATATCCAATTGCGTAGGTAGCCAAATTAAGTCAATTTTAATTGTAAAAAAAAATTTATTTAGACTTTTTCACGTTGCGTTACGGTAATTTATTCTTAAGTCTTATCAAATAATATCAAATCTCCTCTGTGTTCTTTGTTTAGGTATTGTTTTTTTTTCTATCGGGACTAAAAGAGTTTAAAAAAAAACAATGTGAAAATCTTTTGTATAATAAGATAATGTATTATTGTTAACACCTAATAATACTAAGATACTTTCATAATGCAATATAAAATATCTTTCACATGATTATGCATATCTCGACTATTTATTAGCTTAGATTCGTTGTAACGAGTCGAGTGGCAATTGAAGTAAATGTTGAGATTCCGCAGATAAAAATTTAACACATCTTCGGCCCTGATGATGAATGCGAATTCCCACAGCCAATTTTGAACATCTGTTGTTACACTTTCTACGGGAGCCCATAGAAATTTGCTCATTTGCTGCGAGATTGCGGGATGAAAAATCGAATCCCGGCACGCCGGATTTCGTCCGGAACAATGGCGCTCGTAATCTAAACGAAGAGGTCTTAATTAAGCAAATTAAATAGAAACAATGACCTCCGGTTGTTGTCATTATTATGTTATATCTTGTCCATTGTTCATAATTCGCACGTTCTTATCTACACGCACAAAGTCCGCCTACCCCATCCTGTTTGTGTGCACCTATTTGTATTTTTTATAACGTTTGAATACGTACATACATACATAAGTGAGTCCAAACGGCACTATAAGAAAGCCCCGGCCATCTACAATGCATCCCGCATGTCTATCCCAGCGTAAACGAGGTCTTCCGACGCGTCTACTGCCACTCGGTCCCGAATCTAATTTAGCATGAGGGCATCTGAGTCGGCATTCGCGCTACATGACCTCCCTAATGCAGATGGCTGATTCATATCCATGGCCTCTCGATTGGATCGAAAAATTTAGACAGACAGACAGAACAGACACCCACCCTTCACTACTGATTGTATCGGCTCAAAATTCTCAGTCGATTTATTTAAGCGACTAGCACAATAAATTTAGCAAATAGCACACAATCGAATTCCATGTTGAAATGTATTCAATTTATAATAATGGGATCGCGTGGCGTCTCTTAATATTTAAAAGGCATCCTGGAGCCGTAATCTAAACGCGAACTTTTCCATGAAAACAATACGTTCTCCGAGATTCTTGGAGAAGGAAAAAATCACAAAAGACCTCGTCGTATAAAAAACTGAATAGAATATCTCGACTCGTTATACGTGCACATTTTTTATTTCAAGTCCATTCTCTGCCATACACAATCGATGTAGCGTTGAATTAAAATACATTATAACGGTTTTTTTTTTCGAAATATCCATATCTGTACATGCACATTTACGGCAGAATATCTCTTTTATTTGCTATTCGCAAATGATAGTACCTTAGAATCAGTCTTCTTCAGTCGACTTCGTTTCATAACGAGAGTTTGTAATCGTTCAGGCGAGGCGCTCGTTCGTCATATCAGCGGTCCGAAAAGCGGACCGATTGAACATATAAACCTTGCAGCCACTCCATCCTCATTTAGGACTTTTTGCAGCATTTTCTATAATCTGTGCGATCACGAAAGCAACGTAGCGTCTAGACACATTCTATCATAGTATATACATACATTATAATAGTATTTAATATATTGCATTTATAATAGTATTACTTAACTTTAGAAATAGAAATTAGATTCTTGCCACGAGCGCTTCATACCCTTGTTTTGGCTCTGGACTGGAGTGTTTTGCGTACATTTTACGATTATATAGATTAATAACCCAAATTTATTGATTAATAATAACTCAAATTAATCGATTTCAAGTGTATTGTTAATGTTTAGGCGAAAGAATGAACGAATATTGTGCCCAATCAACAGTGTTTATTTATTTAAATACAAGCTTCATGTACTTTGCGCGGTCCTGAAAGATAAACGGATTTGTATGGCATTGAACCAGCGAATGATGAGTTAACAAAGTAATTTATGCTTGGAATAAATGGAACAAAAAGGTTTGTGGTCAGCTCAATCAATTAGGGACGTGTATCATTTTCATTGATATCAATTGTATTCAGTTCATAGATTTGTTGTGAGCATCATATGATGCATTAATAGTGCATCACAAATCAATAGTCGTTGCATGAATAGCATTGGATTGCATTTATATAAATTTTGATCTTGAAACCGTAATGAAATAAAGAAATCCTTGGCTTGGGATCAGCGTTGTCACATTATGACAGCAAAAGGTTGAGGGTCAGCATCGCTTATTGTTTAACAAGATGTGTACATTGAACTCTGCATCATTGAAAGGATTGATCATTTTGAGTAGCCACAAGCAATATAGCTTGTCATTTATCAGAGTGTATTCTTTAATATGTTATGTGGATGTTTTCCTTAATTTCCAAATGTTCAGACTTACACAGGATCCATCTTGGTCGCGGTCAACCCCTACAAGGAGCTCGAATGCTACAATTCCGTAAGTATTTAATTTAATTTTTATTCCCCAATTGCACGTTTACCTTATCAAAGAGTCATCCTCTTATCCTGAGGGTGCGATACAATTTAATATATCTTTTAAATTCTTCAATTTACCGTGACTTCAACTAAGTATTAAGGGTACCAAAGAATATTCGCGTATTTTTATATATAATATTATAAAATATAATTCCCTTCATGATTCAACATATCATCCCATCGCTTTGGCAGTTCTTCAACTCTTTTTTTTTAAAAAAACTTTCCGGCTTGGAAGCAAAAAGATTTTGAATGCATTTCCACTTCAACTGCATATTTGAATCGTTTGTTCTCTCAAGCTGTACCCCATTGACCTGAAAAGTTGAAAGTCCATCGGGATGAGGCTATAAGGAGGATGCGATAACACTTCCCAGTTTAATTCCATGTATTTTATCCAGTGCCAATTTTACTTTATGAGGGTGTGCATATTATGAAACAGTATCGTCTTATTTGTGTTAAATAAATATGGACGTTTCTCTCTTAATTTTTGTTGCAAAACTTTCTAATGATCAACAATAAACTTGTGCAGTTATAGTTTCTCCCGGTTTGCTGCATGGTCTGTTCCGGGTAACCCCGGACTAGCCACGGAAACGAGTCGCCGTTCGAACAGCCTAAAACCGTTCTCCCCTGTATGCCTAGGCTATTAAGGATAGTGGAGAGCCTTTGACACAGTCTCCACCAACTACTGTAATCGCCTATCCCACACACTTCTTTATAGGTACGCAACACAGGGTGACCTGCTTACCCAATTCATATTAGCTGGGTTACCCCAGCTGCGTTTGATGAGCAAACCGACGAGGCTATTTTTGCGCACCTCTACTCCACATCATTACCCCAGGGATTCAACCGTTGCTCACGGGCGTAGGGTTGGTTTTTATGGGTGGGCATCGTAGAGTCTAACACCCACCCGGTAAGACATGATCAATCTGATTTCGGGTAACCCCGTCAGCAGACAACCACGTGCATTTATGGATTTTCGTGTGCCCAAAATTAGTCTTTTTTTTTTTTTTTTTTTTTTCTGTGGGCGAGAAAATCTTCGCAAGACGCCCAGTGAAGCTGGGCAGTGTAGGATTCACGATTGTTCGGTCGTGCCTGCCCACTAAACCCGCCCTTGTCCTTCTCTGTCCTCCTGGTATTGTTTTCCACATTGCTTCGGGAGGACAGGTAGTCTGGCCTTAGGTGATTGGCCCTATTCTATTGTTGGAGAGGCTCTTTCACTGCCCTCTTTGGCGCTCAGAATCTCTTCCACGTATTCGCGCCAAAGGTCCCAGTTCTTCTTGCTCTCCATCATGCTGTGGATCATGTTGTTGGCGTTGAGCTCGGCTACCCCGAGTGCTTGTTTCAGCAATTTCCTCTGGGGTGCCCAAGCTTCACAGCTAATGATGGTGTGCTCTGCATCATCGACCTCCGCTTGGCAGTGGTGGCAATTGGCAGATGTTTCCTTGCCAATCCGCTTTAGGTACGCTCCGAAACATCCATGTCCGGTGAGCGCCTGAGTTAAGCGGTAGGTCGTTTCGCCGTATTTTCTGGCCCTCCACCGACTTACGACCGATATAAGTCGGTGGGTCCATCTTCCTTTTGTGGACTGATCCCATCTCTGTTGCCAGGCTTCCTTCAGTTTCTGTTCATGTTTGTTGCGGTTTTTGGGATCTTCATAGTCCAAGGCCCTCTTTTTTGCTAGGAGGTCCAGCGGCGGGATTCCTGCAATCACGAGCACCGCATCTTCTGATACTGTTCTGCCCAAAATTAGTCTACTGACAATCATCCCTACAGATGTGGTAAAATCAACAAGTCTCTCCTCATTGCAATTGCACGTCTCGTGAAGACTATGGGCTCCGATTGTGGGTCTGTAAAAGATTTTCTTGCTAATTTTCGCATTTAATTCCTCTAAAACTATTTTGGTGTCATAAGAGGGCAGTGAACAATACGTTCATAGAAGTTCATAGTTGTTCTATATATGTCTTATTCGTTAAAGGCGTCCTTAATACTGTCACCTGTTTCCTCTGCGGGAGCATACATACATATTCTATTGCTAATAGGGTTCAAATTTAACAAGGACGACAGGATCCTCTTATCCAGAACAAAATCCTCTCCAGATCTGCGCACAGTCTCATCGCAAATATACTATCGAGGAGTGCATACAGCTCGCATATTGTCGTGTCGAAACCTTCCGGGCGGTACCCATCTTACCCCATAACACCCATCCTATTCATTTTTCCGTGTGTTTGTACAATAGTCAATGAGAATCCCAGTCTTTGCGATGTTTCCATCGCTGTGTTCGGACACAGTGAGCTCAAACTTAAGGTCTAAATACGTGAAAACTCTTCGGTCTCCCTAATATATACATGTATTAATATATAAGGAAAATCGTCCGCTCGCCAAAATATATGATTGTGTGTAAAAGGAGGCGAAATTATAATGTTTTAGCCCATAAATGTCGCGTGACTGCGAAGATTATTCGCCTAATTTATTTTACTAGTTTTTATGATCTTCTACGCCGCTAGTGCTTTATACAAAGCACTTTGATTTAATCCAATTACACACCAGTCCGATAGACTTATAAGCTACAAGAGGAGCAAATAAATCAAATTTAGCGTATTTATTTTTGCTGAACAATTTATAAATCAACGGCGGTTCTTCTGATGCAGACGCTCAGTATTTAAATTATTTAAGCCGCTGAAGGATGACCAAGAACATGATGAAAGCTAATGATATGCCAAGTACAAGATCAAAACAGCAGCGAGCAAGGCGAAGGCCAATGCGGTTTAAAATGCAAAATGTGTTCCAATCACTGGCAAAAAATGCCTATGAAATAATCAACCAGTTTTTGTAGAAATTCCTGCATTCATAAATTATACCATTTGGATCGTATTAGATGGTGGTTAGCAGCTAATTGCTAATTTTAGTTGGCCGATTTTAAATTGATTTAAACATTTGCATGTCCACGTTTTCTCTCAGGACCGCGCAGCGTGAGTCAATCTTGTATATAACGAATAGCATACAATATTCGTTCATTTTTTCGCGTAAACATAAACAATATATATAGTGTTAAATGAGTGTAACGAGGGCGCTCTCGGGGGGCAAAATCCCCGGGCGGCTTTCCGCCCCCCACATGCTCGTCGGGAAGGCCGCACTAGCGCGCGGACCCGTTCTTCTATCGACGAATGGATGAGAATACATGGGCATTGAATAGAAAGACTCTTCTATAAAAAACTATTTATTCCACACGATAGAAAGAGAGAGAGAGAGATCTGGCTGCAGGAGGGACGACCTCCCGCAGCCAAGGCTAACCGACAACTCTCCCGACTCCCGCCTCCTGCGCCTCGCTACCCAACCGGCAACGGTACACGCACAAGAAGCGATCGATCGGTATGCAGGTGCAATGTCTCCGCAGGTCCACAAGAGATGGCGCCGTTAAAATAACACATTGCACCTGAAGAGAGATGGAAGATGTCGATGTTAACAGCGCTACTACGTGGGGATGGTAAATCGCCCATGCTCCTTTACTATAGCATAATCTCTTTCTTTCTTCTCCAACGCACCTTTGGGTGCACGTAGTCTGAAATCTAACTGAAAAATAATGTTTTTATATTGAGTTTGAAACATAAATCCGTCTGAAAAAGGCGACATGAATGCAACAGAAATGTAGCATCAGGATCAAGAAAATAACCACCTCAATTTTTTCCCTCAAAACACTTAGCCTGGATTTTATTATATAAGGAAACAACAGCTGAAAAGATATCCAGAAAAGCTTTTATATTTTATATAAATGTGAAATCAAACATGAAATTTCGAGAAACTAGCGTCCACAAAGCTTCAACCCTTTTCTCACAAAAATAACTTACTAAATGTGACAGCTATGGAATTTATTTTGTAAGAAAGTAATTAATCAATAAATATTGGCAGTTTTTGTTGTCAAATCTTTACATTTAATTAATGAATAACTTCATATTGTAAATCATAAACAATATCTTAGGTTTTAAAAAGAGAACATTCAACAATTGAGAAAGTATTGGTGTGAAATTGATGGTCCAGAGCATATTAACTCCTTAAAGAGGTAAGACACAACGTTGTGTCCAAATTCCAATGATTCAGAAAGAGCATTCTTACACGTTGAGCTCAGAGACAGACAGAGACGAAGAGTATTTTGCACGTTGAGTTTGGAGAGAAACAGAGACGGAGAAAGTATCTTGCGTACATCGTACGATTTTATAGATATGTTAATGATTTTAAGTATATTGTCTATGTCTACACAAAGAAATTACCGAATATTGTGTGCTGTCGACAGTGCTTATGTATCTATATACAAGCTTCATACACGCTGTGACGGTCCTGACAGATAAGTTTATGATGATTTCGAATTAGCTCACTACTCAAAGGGTAACGGCTTTATTTTACTCTGCTATAAATTTCATATTGAGAAATGCGATCCAAAGTTTGGGGACGTTTGTGTTTGAGGATTTTCATAGTGGACGAACAGACACTCGATGGATCCAATACAATCTGGCTTTAGTTCAAAAATGTCGTTTATTTATTGCACTTTCTATACAGCCCACCTTTCCAATTTATATGGGGTGGCTCTTATATTGCTTTTGCCCCCCCGGCGACGCGACAATAAAATAGCAATTAAATTCGTGGACATCTGAAGGACTCCACTTTCTCATCATTGTTGACCATGTGAAATGATTACGCGGCGATGCAGCGAAATTAAAACTGACATAATGAAGAAAGATGATGAGGAATGGAGAAATGAGACAATCACCAGCTAGGAAGCGGAACGACCTTTGTTCCCTGGCGTGAGTGGCGACGAGATTTAATATTTTCGCTCTAATGATGTGTTTTTATGCGAAAGTGCTTAATTAATGCCGATCATTATTTACAATGTCAACTGCTGCTATCCTCAAACTTGACATCGAATGTCCCGAAGACATGCGAAAGCTTCGTCACGGAGCACAAACGCCATCCTTGAAACGGTCATTCATATTTATAATTTTGAAAAAATATATAGAAATCATGCAATGCTGTTAGAGTGGCACACGACTTCCCATTAAATCTGATGAAATAAGTGCTTCCTCTTTATTTTTAACACTGGGCTTACCGCACCCGTCTATTTGACGGAATTTGAACTTCATGAGCATAATTACAAAAACACTTGCTATTATTCCCCAGTGTTCAAGTGCCAAAGACGACGAAATGTTGAAAGGTTATCTACAGATTCAAATATAGCCCAGAATTTTGCATTACAAATGTTTTAATGATATTTTTCTATATAGTTCCCTTCATTGGAAATACATTTATTCTATCTGACAAGAAGCTCGCTGATCCCGTCAGGTAGCGGCTGCTCCGAAAACCAGTTACGCACATATTGTTCGACCGCAGCATTGCCTTGAAATCGTTGCCCTCCTAACACCTCTTTCAGTGGACCAAGCATATAGTAGAATTTATCACGAATTACAGTTGCTGTATGCGGCCACGCATTGTCATGCAAAAGAAAGACAAGTTGAGATCGGACAGACTGCGACTTAGTGGTTTTTGGTCTTATTTTATACAGAGTTCATGTCCCACGTTGCTGTGTGGTCTCTTCCGAATAACCTCGGACTTTTTTTTTCTTGTGGGAGGGGAATCTTCCATAAGATACCCTTGGGGCTAATGGGCATCAGAGTGGTGTCAGATTCTTACTTACTAAACCCCTCCCTTGTCCGTATCGATCTCACTAGTATTGTTTATCACATTTCTTCAGGGGAACAGGTAGTCTGGCCATAGATATAGCCCTATTCTAGTATTGGAGAGCCGCTCTGCGTTGCTCCTTCTCACTGCCCTCTTCTCTTTGATGGTCAGAATTTCTTCCACCAATTCCCGCCAAAGGTCTCAGTTCTCCTTGCTCATCATCATGCTGTGAATCATCTCCTTGGCATTGAGCTCAGCTATCCCGAGTTCTTGTTTCAGCGTATTTCTCTGAGGCTCCTAAGCCTCACAATCATTAATGGTATGTTCCTCACAATCATTAACCTCCACTTAGCAGTGATGGCACGACGTGGTTGCTTGACTCTCGGAATAGCCAAACAGGAGTGTCTCCCACCTCTCTTTGATCCCAGAAAACAATACGCACAGTTTCCAGGCGTCCACCCCTTTCACTCCACAGGAGGTGAGGTCCCCGAAATAGATCGATTTCAGACTACGTGCACCCAAAAGTTCGTTGGAGAAGAAAGAAAGAGATTATGCTATAGTAAAGGAGCATGGTCGATTTACTATCCCCACGTAGTAGCGCTGTTAGCATCGACATCATCCATCTCTCTTCAGGTGCAATGTGTTATTTTAACAGCACCATCTCTTGTGGCCCTGCGGAGACATTACACCTGCATACCGACGGATTGCTTCTTGTGCGTGCACCGTTTCCAGTTGGGTAGTAACGCACAGGAGGCGGGAGTCGGGAGAGTCGTCGGTTAGCCTTGGCTGCGGGAGGTCGTCCCTCCTGCAGCCAGATCTCTCTCTCTCTCTCGTGTGGAATAAATGGTTATTTTGAGAAGAGAGTCTTTCTATTCGACGCCCATCTTTCCCCATCCATTCGTCCAGCAACATCACAACCCTAAATAAGAACGGACCCTTGCGCTAACGCGGCCATCCTGACGAGTCCGTGGGGGCGGAAACCCGACCAGAGACTCTGCCCCCGCCTCAACGTTACATCACCGTAAGTCAGTTTCCTCGATTTGAAAGGGGCTGCAGCAGATGACGAACTGCAGGAGCTCCCTCTTCCCCATTGTAATTCTATTGATTCGGTCATTTTTAGTACCTAGGCATAGAGATAAGTTGCCGTTCAAGCAGACTGTGTCATTCTTCCCTATGTGTAGGCTGCGCACCCAAGGCATGTTAACTAGACTACCCCAGCAACGTTTGATAGATAAACCGACGAAACTCTTTTCGCCCACCTTTACCCTAGGAATTTGGCTGTTGCCCACGGACATAGAGTTAATTACACGTTGCGCAACAAAGAATACTACTTCTCGCCTTCTTTCTTCAGTGACAGGATCAAAAAGCTTCCTATCTGTTGGAATAAATAGATTTCTAATGAAGATAACTATATATAAAAATAAGATACACAGACAACACAAAAATTAATCAAACCCTTTCACACAAAACATCTACTGAACCGATAAAACCGATATATTCAAAACGGTTAAATTCCAATTTTCGTTCCGACAAAAATAACGATTTTCGCTTCAGTTCCAGTTGAAAGTTCTGTATTTAACCGACATAACCAAATTGATTTGAAATGATTGTCTTGTTGTTGTAGAAACTGCCTATTTTTCTTTGTCCGCCAATTTGTCAAGTAGAGTTGGGTATTAAAAAAAAACCGTAAATCATGTTGCCGAATGACGAATGATTCAAGACAGGGTTAAATCGCTCATTGTCAGTTCCTTCCATATTTACAAAGAAAGTGTACTGCGACCCTTAATTATCTCTAGTAAATCAACGTCAAAGCACTGTCTGTCCTGAAAAATGATGACAGCATATTGAAGTATACCCGCTGGATTCCTCGTCTTCCTGCCTGGTAACAAAACACGAGCACCTTGCTTTATTTTTGCTCTCACAATCTTCCATTAGCGTATTGGATGGATACTTCCACCCTTTCTCTATTTATAGTCCAGATTAGAATAATTCGGCTCCGTCGACGAATTGAGCAAGACCAGACGTCTCCGCATCAGGCCTCCAATTCATTAAGTCTCCGTTCGCCACGTAATTTATAATTGAATGATTGGAACACCCTGAAGAAATGCGAATCAGTATTCAAGGAAGTATTGGTATTGATTTAGCTAATGTTTGGACTGTTAGCATAAATTATTTTTTTCTTTGGACTTGGAATATGGGACCTGAATAGATATTCGCTCCGACGATTGGCGCGTATGTAAAAGACGACCACGTATGGATGCAGACATAAAAATAGCCATTATTCGTCAAAAATGGACACATGGTGTTGGCTCCTGATTGTCGACTCCCCAGTCCTTCCCAAACCCCACTCCCAACAAACACTGAGGAATAAATCTAAAGGCGACGGACGCATGAATTTATCTCTTCCTCGAGGAATTTCTTATTTTAAAAACGCTATTTTCTGTCCTCGTTTAATATTGTAGCCGTGACAGTTTCGCCGTTGTTCCCAAATTAAGTCGCTCTTAAATCCGCTTTTACTTCCAAAAGTATATTAAGCTTTATTGCGCGTTCGTAACTCGTCTTCTAATTTTATAGTTGCTTCGAAAACGTTTCAACCCCATCTTTTAACCGCCCTTGCGTCATTCAATATTATCATCGTCATCAAATCAAGCGAATAATTCGCACAACTTTTCTTGAACATCATGATAACAACGATAAGCCGACATAAACATGGGACATGAAATGGCTGTCTCTTGTTTTGAGACGGAGCAAAACTAAATTACAAAGAACTTTTCTGGTTATTTTCATCTCAAGTACTCTTTTGTATCCTCCTACATTTTCGAAATATAAGTTGAATCCAACATGTTTATGTACCACTTCAATATAGACGCTCGAAATTTGTTAAGCTATAGCGATCATGTTATTGAAGCAACATCTATAAAATTTATTGTGAATTATTCAGTAGTTTATGGCAAATCATAATGGAAGATTATAGCGTTGAACAATGTATGCAAATCATCAAATTTTATTTCCAAAAAACAGTCCTCCATTCGAGAAACATTTCGCCAATATTTAGCGATAAGAACCATTTTTTGGATGAATGACATCATATTACATACTCATTGCCATAATATATTTTTTCAGGGCAGGGCTACCATTTATGCTATCGTATTGAAAGGATTAAATCCCAAAAAATCCCAATCTTTGTGATACATATTTTTTATTATTAATTGGTTATTTTCTGCATTTTGATCGATGATATGATGTATAACAACCTTTTCATTCGAATATTTTCGATGGATAATGATACACTCTGCTGGATGTATTTAAATCGACGAGTCACGATCTCTCCAAAGATTGTAATCGTACAAAGATCTACTGGAAGACATTATTTCTACTGTTAGTATCCATTAGGCAAACTGAACACTGAATAGCGATGAAATGATTAAATCATTGCTTAAGCAGACATAGAATCTGGTTTTTTTACCATTAGAATATAGATATTTTGTGAAATCACCAAGACCAGTTCCTAGATCCGAACGTACTTGTCCTGATTTAGTTTTAATCTGGGGATTATGTTCGCTGGATTTACGTATGTTTGAAAACTTGTCTGGGATCGATAAAAAATCGACATTGATCTCAAATGTGTATCATCGATGGGCTGTTTATGACAATATAAATCGTAAACGCCAAAGGCTTTCGCTGGCAGACTTTATAGGACAGGAAAAGACCGGGCCGCCCAAAATCTTCTACAGATGCAGAAACTAACTTAATTTTATTATCGTCGTACATCTTCTCAGTTGTTCGCAAAATTGAATGGAACCAAATCATCAAATATGTCAGAATCTACAATTAAATATGAGGGTAGAAATATGGGGTTGTTTTGAAGATTAAAAGACTGGGATTTTATTAAAAATCAACGGAAAATATGACAAAGAAATTTATTTGAAAATCTAATGGGGGTTTGGATGCTGCACGAACTGTCGGATGACGAAATAAAAGAGAGCGACGAAACACGTGCAAAGTTTGGGGATGAAAAATGGGCTGTTTATGACAACATAAGTCGTAAACGCCAAAGGCTTACGCTGAGACAAAAACCATTTCCGACTCCGAAACCTGGATTGACGACCCATAAGATTCTTTTGTGATGCGCAGGAGGCGGGAATCGGTTGGCCTTGGCTGCGGGATGACATCCTTCTCGCAGCCAGATCGCTCTCTTTCGTGCTGAATAAAATTTTTCTAAAGAGAAAACCTGTGGGAAAAGTAGATAGTAGAATGAAATTATGTGAAAAATTTAAATTAATTATTTCATTGTTACAGCAATCGGCAAAGACTTTTCGATACGTCTAATATTAGAACAAAATTTGGTATTCCTGCATGATAATGACCCTAAACAAACTTTCAGTTATTCCGCGTCCATGAGCACGACAGGAGACTCGAAATATCGATCGTATACAGATTTTTCACGAAGTACTGAGCGTTTCCAAACTTGTTCATCTTGCATCCATAGTGTTGTATTAAAAGTTGATATTTCAATAGAAATTATGCGAAAAAATTGAACGCGAGCCACCGTTTAGTATGCAAGAAGAGCGATCGTGGTATGAGAACAAATGGCAAACAGCGTTGAGTATAAATACTCATTCGGTCCATCCGAATAAATGGAGAACGTTCAGGATGAAAGTACCTTTTTTTCACCGAACCTTCAGCTCATTCCCAACTATTTCAATTATCTCTTTTTACACGGACGTGACTTAATTATTCGTCTTTCGTCCGATGTTTTAATTAACTTTTCATCTCTACATTTCATACTTGAATCCGAGGCAATCGCCATTAAAACGCGCACAAACAACAGTAGGTTTGCGAAATTATTACAGATTTTCATGCACAATCGGCTGAGCGTTTTCAGCGACCGGTGGCCACATTAATATTTCAAATTTTTATGATTTTTGGAAAGCTCTGGCTTATCAAAATGGCGCCGGAAGTCTTCGCACGAACAAAAAAGCTGCACGTTCTTCGTATATTAAAAGCTACGTGTTTATTACGATGCTACTACATCTGCTGCGGTAGATCAGCTGCTTTCTTTCCTTCTATCGCTTTTTCTGGAACAGTTTTTTTCCTCCTCCAGAACGATTTGCTGCCAAAAAATTGTGTTTTGCCCATTTGGGAATTTGTTGTCTTAACCCATTTTCAGGCTCTTTTCATAAATATATCTGATTAATATTCGCATCACGCTTTGGCATTATATTATCGGACATTTCCTGTGGTATTTCACTCATTTAATTTATGATTAGGCACACCACATAATTGAAATGTGCTTAAGTTACATCGACGAAATTCTGATTTTTCCATAATCGACCCTTTGATGAGTATGCACTCACATGCATAAAAAAGACTCAGTCCAACTAATATCAAATCCGAGCTAGATTCTACTCTAGAATTTATAACAGTAAGATGTTGGGTGACAGAGTTTAAAAGAAGCCGTACAAGCTGGCAAGACGAACAACGTAATGGTCGACCAAATGAGGTAACCACCCCAGAAATGTTGAAGAAAATCCACCAAATGATCACCACATGCTATTGAACGAGTTGACATTTATGTGGAAAAAATAGTCAACAAGTGCATCAATAATATACTGTATTTAAAAATAATAATAATTAAAATCTAGTACACTTACTTTCTGAATATGCCTTGTACTATGAAAAACAAGATGATATTATACAAAATCCAATCTTAAGAGAAATAAGAGCAATGGAAAGATCAAGAAGATTTGCTTCCGAATGAGTTGATGATGGCTCACTCCATAGAATGATAATAATGTTATTTATGTTAAGAAACGTGTTAAAAATTTAATAAAAATGATCGTATACTAAAAACTCAAAATTGCATTATTATTATGGCTGCATTGATATTTATTTAGATTGTAGGATTTTTGATAAATTCTTTAGAGGAAAAGGTGATTGATAAAATTGTAATGTAATACATTTTTGCACAAAAACGAATACAAAATTATAGCTTTGCGAGAAATTTAGCCCAAAAGTGCGATGTAGCGATATATAGACATTGGACTGTCGACGGCACTTTTTGGGTTGTGTCTGCATATATTATACAGTCTACCCTCAACCTCAACCGAAAATCCACCAAATACTGTAAGTGCGCGAGCTAACAGACTTGGCAGGCCTTTTAAAAAGAGCTGTACATCGCATATCGACTGAAACATTGGACACGAGAAAGCTGTGCGCAAGATGGATGCCGCGTTTGCTCAAAGTGAAACAAAAACAGCGTCGTGATGATGTTTCAATCGAGTTTTTGGCGATGTTTCACAATAGTCAAGCTTTTACATCAATTCAATCAGACACGCTCTTTCTCATTTTCGAGTGGCCTAAGAACTGCCTAAGATAGCAGCATAAATTAGTAAGATAGTTAAATATATATTTTATATATATATAGTTTTTATTGGTGCGGGGGGGGAAGTCTAGAATCGTTTTCGAAGCGTTTCGAAGGCATACCTGAACATATCTAGAGAACGCTTAAGAAGTTGTGTAATAATAGTACGTATAAGAATATAAATAAGAGTAAAATAAACACCATGAGCAACTCTCGACTGGGTCGGTATTCTGCGTTTTGCGCCCCAAGCCCTGTTGCGCCCGCGACAGACGCCTGCTTTGCCAACCCCTTGTTACGGCCTTGTTATCCAACAACGAAAAGTCGTTTTACTTGAGTAGCAATATCTTTTATGGGACAATTGCCAACCATTTTACATGGTTTTTCATAGCAATATGTGTTTCAAAATGTGATCACCAGCCACACCTCACCTGTAGATTTGATCCCAAGGTGATTGAGTTACGAATCCAACAGCTTAACCGTAGAACTACCTACAGGTACCAAGTCTTCGTCTTCAAGAAGCACTCTGTATTCTTTCATATTTGTGCCTAAGGGTTGGAGCTACTGATGGTATATTAAAAAAAAATTGCAAAACTTATGCCCCTTATTTTTTTATAACTTTTCTAACTAGAAGTGTAAAAACGGCATGTATTTTTGGCACTATTTTTACATCTTTATCTTGTGGTTAAAAACGATTCGTTTTTTATTACAATTTCTTCAATTTATGTACAAACTAATGAATATTCTACATATAATTGAAAAAATAACAAAGGGTTAAGAAAAATCAAGATTTGAAGCTTTGTATACTGAGACTAAAGTTGAGCTTAAAAGTGTACTATTTAAGCCAATTGTCTTTTAAAATAATAACATTTAAATTTAGCTAACGGATCAAAAGATAATTATTTGTGTAATATATAAATATAGAAATAATATTGAATGCGTGTATATTTAAGAGGATTATCAAATATGGATGTATATAAATTTTACTCGGGAAGACCACCAAAAGAATAAAGCAATCACAAATGTAATCCTCGTTAAAATAAATATTGAATTTGGAATGAAAATAATAATGAATGTTCCTACCTTTTTATTATAACTAAATCTTTTGATATTCATCCAACCTAAAGATGGATGAAACATATATGCAGACAAAAGATTTATGTAACGTATTAGATAATAAATGTTTTAAATATTCTACGATAAATAAACTAATAATATATAAACGTATAGAGAATATCTATGAAATTGCCTAAAACTGTAGACTTAATAGATTGGACTTCAAAAACTATTTAATTTATTGTAAAATAAGCTCCAAAATCAGTATAAATCTGACGAGGGTATAAAATATTAGGTGTTCCTTATAAAAACAAATTGTCAAAGACAGCTGTTACGCGCTATGCTAAATTAAATTCAACCTTAACGTACAATAATGAGACGTATATGATAGATCTGAATACGAATATATTATATCTAATAGTTGTATTAATATTTCCATAATAATAAATCAATTTCACAATATAATTTCTTAGCTAACGGCAATAATTAAAAACCTTTTTTATACAATCCTAATCAAACAATATTTCATACACATACTTATATACTCAAAAATAATGCATTTATTTAAAAACTTTTTAGATCTCCGAGCGACTTTATCGAGGACAAAAATTGGGTTCCCTGGAGCCTCATATATTTGCATTAGCCGAGGCGGCGTATTCTTCCTTACAGGTATTTATTACTATTTGTATATACACTTATCAATATATAATTTTAAACTTACTTAAATACTATATATTATTTTAAATAGGGAGATATGCGTAATCAATCCGTTGTAATATCGGGG
This sequence comes from Stenopsyche tienmushanensis, assembly GCA_008973525.1. Classification (NCBI taxonomy): domain Eukaryota; kingdom Metazoa; phylum Arthropoda; class Insecta; order Trichoptera; family Stenopsychidae; genus Stenopsyche; species Stenopsyche tienmushanensis. The sequence continues at coordinate 446,720 of WACJ01000207.1, read as the reverse complement.
GAAAGCGGAGCTGGCAAGACGGAGACGACTAAATTTATTCTGCAGTATTTGTGCTCCGTAACAGCGAATTCAGGACATCATGTACATATTGGCCCGATGCAAACATCGTCCATCGCATCGGCTTGGGTAGAGCAACAAATTCTCGAGGCCAATACTGTCCTAGAAGCGTTTGGTGAGTGTGATTAAATTTAATTATTTTTAACGCGATTAAAATATTGATTTATTAAAATAAATTGCTTTTGTAGGGAATGCCAAAACTGTACGCAACGACAATTCTTCTCGTTTTGGAAAATTCATGCAAGTCTGCATGGATTCCAGAGGTGCTATTGCAGGGTGTATAATTCAAGATTATTTATTAGAGCAATCTCGTATTACTTTTCAAGCACCAAATGAGCGAAATTATCATGTATTTTATTACTTAGCAGAGGGAGTAAAGGTATATTATTAATCAAAAATTATCAACAAATTGAATATATTCGCTATTTCTTAACGTATTTATCTAATTCCAGAGTGATCCTGAATTACAATCGACGTTGCAACTCCGTGAAGCATCTCATTATATTTATTTACGGCAATCAGGGTGTCTCGGTGGATCTGGTGCTCCTCCAGGTAAAATAAATTAGGCTTATTCAACGTGAAAATTAATTATAATACGATCAATTATCGATTAAATTCAATTACAGGAACAGGGTGCGGCGGAGAAGCAGATAGATTAGAAGCATTGAGGCTTGCATTTACTGTTCTCCAAGTTCCACCGCATATGAGCGAAGGACTCTTCAAAGTACTCGCAGCCATTTTATGGCTCGGAAATGTAGATTTTGAGGTATATTATAAATCAATTTTCTGCGAATTTACCATCTGAGGGAAATTTACCGAGATATTGTTTTAGGACGTTGACGGCGAACGTTGTGCACTCGTCGGCGGAGAAGACGGAGAAGCCGTAACGGCAGCAGCAGCTCTATTAGGATTAACTGCACAGAAGACCGCCCAGGTTTTATTACAAAGACAAATCAATGTTCGAGGCAACATTACGGAGATTCCTTTACGGCAACAAGAGGTAATGTCTCATATTTATAAATCTTAATTAATAATTTATATTCTTTAACTAAATATTATTATATTTCAGGCTCGTGAAAATAGACATGCAATGGCTAAAGCGCTATATTCTCGTGTATTCGCATGGCTCGTGGCGCACATAAATCGTTGTACAAGACCATCGCTGCCTGCTCATACGACGGCAAGATTTTTGGGCGTTCTTGATATTTTTGGATTCGAAAACTTCGCTACCAATTCCTTTGAACAGCTTTGTATCAATTATACAAATGAAAAACTTCATAAATTCTTCAATCACTATGTTTTTGCACTAGAACAAGAAATTGTAAGATTTTAAAAAGGACATTTTACATTCAATATTAATAGAAAAACATATATATTAATTATGTATTTATTGCAGTATCGACAAGAAGGAATCATGTTTGATCATATTCAATTTACTGATAATACTGCATGCTTTGAACTTATCGAGAAGCCACCGCGTAGTTTGCTTAAACTTCTCTCGGAACAATGCCATATGCCCAAAGTACGTTTATTATTATATTATATTTTACAAATCCTATATAAAATACTAATTTTAATCATAATGAATGCCGTAGGGTTCTGACGGAGCGTATCTTACAAACGTGCATGGCGAATTCTCCGATCACAATAGCTTTGTAAAAGGCGAAGACCGCAGAAAATGGGAATCCGAATTTGGAGTCAGACATTATGCCGGCGCAGTAACTTATTGCGTGTCTGGATTTGTGGATAAAAATAGAGACACGCAGCAAGACGTCTTTTTAGATCATCTCAGCCGATCCGACAATCATTTCGTACAAGAGCTCACTATGTATCAAGTACGTCAATGAACGCTTTTATATTATCAATTTAATTTTATACAAAATAAACATAATTTTTCTTGTATTTTTATAGGAAAATGGAACAAATGTCACTGGTTCGCCAAGACCTAATAGTGGCGGTAGTACCGGTACTGCATCGCCTGCACCTCCGGTATCCACTCCCACGTTATCGGTTTCTACGAATCAACGCGGCACTTCAAAAGGCCGGCCAACCGTTTGTGACACATTTCGTGCTCAACTCCAGCAACTCGTCGACGTTTTACAAGCGACGAACCCATGGTTTGTTGCGTCGATATTAATTTTTATATCGTCGAACTCTTTTAATTAAATATTTATAATGATGATATTTTCAGGTATGTTCGTTGTATAAAACCAAACAGCGAAAAAGCCCCCCGACGATATGATTCGGAATTAGTTTTAGCACAGCTGCGATATCTCGGAATGTTGGATATCGTCAGAATAAGACGGGAAGGTTTTCCTGCTCATCTAACGGCACCGATGACGGTCCAACGATACCGATGTCTTTTATCGCCTGATTCTCATCAGCTGACGACTAGTTTACCCACTAATGATGCCGTCAGGTATTTATTTAAAAATAGCTTAATTTTTAATCATTGAATCACATATTCTATTAAAATATGCACTTATTATATTGATAGATTAATTATGAGTGAAATGGGAATTGAAGAAAAGCAATGGCAAATCGGACACAGTAAAATATTCCTTCGGAATGGAGCTCACGCTGTTTTGGAAGAGAAACGAGCATATATTCTTGCAACACAAACGCTCCGAATACAAACTGTAATTGAATTAGCTTCGATTATTAACAACTTTTCTATTTTGCTCAATAAAAGGCATTTTTATTTACTATTAATGTTTTAAACAGTGGTGGCGTGGAGCGCTGCAGCGTCGATGGTATTTAAAACGAAGAACAGCCGTGATGCGATTACAAGCAGCTCTTCGAGGATGGCGTGCACGTGCTGCATTTCTACGCTTGCGACGTGCAACACTCACGCTGCAAAGACATTTACGGGGAGCTTTTGGTCGCGAAGTGGCTGCTGCTCTGCGTGAAATGCGACGCGTCGATGAAGAGATGAGGCGAAGAGAAGCAGAAGCACAGATAGCGTTAGCTTTTATAAAATACATCTTTAAATTTATCCAGCTAATATCTCAATCAATTACACGTTGATTTATAATTTTTACAGTGCGGAAGCTGCAGCAGCTGCTGCTGAGGCTGCTAAGGACGATACGACTGTAAAAGAAGAAGAAAAAGATGACGATATCATGAAGCCGGGTGCGGCTGTAGATCTCGATAATCTATTTGCATTTCTGGCCGATGTATCTAATGGAAGTCGGGCGCCTGGTAACGTCAATTCAAGTCAAACGATTGATGAAATCGGAGATAGAATGGATCAACTAGTCGGAGATTTGGATGAAGAAGTATAACAAATATTTACTATTAAATCGACAAAATTTATTGATGAACAATTCAAAAGCATAATATTTTTTCAGCTGGAAAATGTGTTGCAAGCTGAAATGCGCTCGTTAGCATTACAGAGAGCGGGCTTGCCACCAGCACCTCAGGTTCCTCCACCTCCGCCACCTGCTCCGGTTATACCAGGTAAAATCATAATTAATTGATGTGGATATCTTAAAAAAATCAAAAAACATTAATAACAAATATTTTTAGACGGCATTATTATGAACGGAGGACCTGTTATCACGACTACATCGAAGCCAGTTGGAGGAGTTGAACCGATATATGAAGCAGTAATACCTCGTACTGAACCATCTTTACCGCCGCCCCCATCACCGCCTCCTCCTCCACTTCCTTTGTTATCACCGTCTCCTCCACCGCCGCCACTCACTCCACCTCCGCCTCCTATTATCCCTCCGACCATTTCGTCTTTACCGCCACCTTGTCCATCGCCACCACCTCCTCCGCTTCATCAATTAGAGAGTATGCATCAATCAAATCTTCAACAAAATAATAACTTCCAAAACTATAACTATCAACAACAAAACAACATACAAAATACTAATATTCCCCCACAACAACAACAATTACCGCCGCCGCCGCCACCACAACAACAACAACAGTAAGTATTGAAAATTTAACTTCTTGTATTATATTATTCGCATTATTTAATCTTAATTATTTAATTAGCCAATTTCCAGATCAAATGTCGATTCGCCCATGATGAATGGACATGCTGATCTTCCGAATATTAGCTCTCCGGAACCTCAGGTAGATCATTTTTTAACCTGAACATATTGATCAATTATAAATAAACGATTAATTTCATACCAATCCCTTTTCAGAGAGCGAGCTCTGGCATTGTGTGCGGAGAGCGTACAGCAAGAAGACGTGGAAGAGTTGAAAGGCGACTACAAGAAAGAATGGAACCTCCCGCTCCTGTTGCGCCTGACGATTTGCATCATGATATTTTGGAATTTGCTGAAACGCATTTCAACCAACATCCAAGATCTCCTGAAGGTATTTTTTATTTTCGAATAAACTATAACCGTGTTTTTACGCTAAATATATGGGAAAACTATAAATTATATTTATTTTATTTTGTTGGTTGTATTATAAATATACATAAGATCTACTGTAAATTGATTATAATATGCCTATATTATTTGAGAAAGTGTAAACAATAAGTTGACAAAATTTGATCGCAATCGAATGAACGGTATGGCAGCGCATAAAATACGAACAAACAAAATTTTATTTTTGTATATTAGACTATGACTATATATTTCGCGCAATCCGTAACAATAAGTGGACGAAGTTTTATCGCATTCGGATGAACGGTATGGGAGCGCATTAAATATGTATAAACAAACATTAATTTTTATGTATTAGTTTAATAATAATTTCTTCTAACTTTTTAAAATTGACATCATTTTCTGGTTAGCTTCAGCAAATTTGAACCAGTCTGATATTATCTTAACAAGCTGGTAATAGTTTGGCTACCCAGACCCAACGGCACTTAGTCGCCAGACTATCATAATGATAGTCCGGAAACACGCCAGAACATAACTTTTAAATTATTCACATGTGTTAGATGACCTTCAATGTATGCTACCAGCTCTCAGTATAATTGTTTTACTACAATTTTATTTCATTTTAGGAACAATTATGGCTACGCTAACACGTAAAAATCGTTCCAAATCGTTAGAAATGATACCTAAAAACGAAATGGTAATGTATTACAAAGGAAATACAATACCGACATCTCACATCCACATGCAAGATCCTGATAATGTTACTATTGCATGCAACATATTCCGCGTAAGTATTTTTGTATGTATTTTATTAAAACAGACGACGTATATGTTATATTATTATTTACAAATCGTATTACAGGAACTTTGTAAATATATGCGTGGTGAAATGAATGCCGAAAAAGAAACGCAAGTAATTCAAAACATCGTTAGGCACGGAATTGAACGAGAGGAACTACGAGATGAAATCATAGTCCAGTGCATTCGACAGGTAATACATTTATCGTGTATTTACGTCTTATTAAGGAGCATTTAACTTTGATGGTACGTTTATTTTATATTATGCATTTTAGATATCTAATTGTCCGTCACCTGAATGGTCGGAGCGCGTTTGGTTAGTGCTGTGTCTTACTGCCGTAGCGTGGCAGCCGTCGCGAGCCCTTCATCGTTATTACGTCAGTTTTTTGCGCGGACAGCTGACAGGACACGGTCACGTCGCTTCAGAAGCAGCGATACCACCGAGGCGAGCTCAATTAGCTCAATGGTGTCTCGACAATTGTAGACCCTGCTGCAGCGCAACCAAGACGACATCCTCCGAGCACAGTTGAAATAGCCGTAATATCCTTTTACAAATATTTTTAATATCCAATTAATTAATTTAAGCATTATAACGTCAATATGAAATATTTTAGGCGATGAGGCGACTCGGAACAATCGTTTGTCGATTTTTCTTTTTGGACTGGTCGCACAAAAGCAATCGACGTACATCCAACGGATACGGCTGCAGCTGCCGGCGCTCGTCTTGCCGATAAATTGGGATTACGTCAACGCGATGGATGGGCCGTTTATCAAAGCCGCGGCAATATAGAAGAGCACGTAAAAGGGCATCATTTCCTTTACGACGTGATCGCCAGTTGGGAAATGTAAGCAAAAGCTCATTCATAAACGATCATTTTGATAAATCGTGTATTAATTATTCTATTCATCCGAAAGGAATCAATGCGCAATGGCAACACAAGGAGGATTTCCGACCGTAGCTAGGGGAGCGGCTGGCGGAGGATCGGCTGAAAATCGCTTCGTATTCAAAAGGCGTCTATTCCGAGGCACCCGTGCATTATCTCAGGATCCTGTCGAAATCGCTTTATTATACGCGCAAGCCGTGCATAGCGTAGTCAAAGTAAATTCAGATTACACGCGTATTTATTACATATTCACCCGAATACATTAATATCATATATATTTTATTTGCAGTGTGATGAATTCCCGGTGAGTGAAAAAGTAGCTCTTCAACTGGCGGGACTTCAAGCGCAAGTATCATTGGGAGAACCGAGCGCGTCACCGTCTGCCCCGCAAACGGCCAATTATTATGAACCGCATTTGTATCTCCCTCCGAGAGTTGCAAAGCTGCGTCCTCATCAACACTGGGTATATAAATACGCTAATGTCTTCATAGATTTTCTTTAATGCGTTGTTATAATCAACATTTTCTGTAATAAGGTGAGTGTAATAGCAGCTGCTCATCGTCAATATGGAGCCGGCCGTAGTGAGCTTACGGCGAAAGTATTATATTTAACGTGCGTTATGCAATATCCTCTCTACGGTACTACATTATTCCCCGTTACTTACCGCACCCATTGGCAACACGGTAATTTAATAATTGATTCATTACATATTTTATTATGGAAATCAGTTATTAATTGGATTCTCAAATTGTAGGTCCTTCAGTTTTGTTGGGCGTTAATAGTGACGGATTAGTTTTGGTTCGACCTGAAGATAAACAAGTGATGGCCGAACATCGGTATCAAGATATAGAATCTTTAATGGTCGATCCATCCGACTGTTTCCTTACAATAACACTTAATCAAGCTGCTATTCATAATAATCAGAGGTAATATATATTATGTAACAATGTTTTAAATTGGTATCTAGTGATTTTTATTTATTTTAATTGTACTTTTTATAAAAATAGGTGTTTAGTTGTTGAAACTGAGCAAAAGGTTGAAATAGCTGAATTAATGGTATCGTATAGAGCAAGTCTTGGATCTTGGTTACGCGATGAAGAAGCTCCAGGTTGGACCCGGTCGTGGAGGAGCGCCAGCAGCGGAACGTGCTAGATTACAAGCTGCTTTGGCGGCAGCACGTCGTCAAGCTATAGATTCAGGATTGCTTAAACGTCCACACGATCCCTCAGCGTCATTCCTACGCAATACTCTTCGAAGGTATACAAAAGCAAATATATTCAATCATTTTTAATCAAAAACATTTTACTTAAACACATTTTTATACAGGTTGAGCAAGCATCGTTTGGATAAAGGAAAAGGAGATAATTGCAACAACAATTCGGTTGATAATTCAAATATGGAAGGTTCTTTTGGGGGTGGCGGTGAAACGTACAAAGGTTTTGCTAGTGGTTGGTGGGCTTTTACCAGATCTCCAATTACACATTCATTGACGCGTTTGCCTGAAGCTGAAGAACCAATTGCATTACAAATGTTTGGCAGTATTCTTGCGTGGGCAGGTTTAGCCACTGCTAATACTGCGCAAGCAGTGGAAGGCGGAGGTGGCGCTGATGAGCATGTGGCGATAGCTCAAGCTCTTCTAGAAAAATGCTTACGTAGCGAATCATTACTTGCGGAACTTTATATGCAATTGATTAAACAAGTAAGTATGAAAGTCTCATTTTTTTTCATAATATATATGAACAACGTCTTATGAATTATATATTTTTCAGACGACGGATCATCCCGAAGCCGGAGCAAGAGCTGCATTAAGGCTTTGGGCATTAGTGTGCGTCTGTGGAGCCGTGGCTTTGCCGACGGCTCGTCCGCTTAGAAGATTATTACTTGCACACTTACGAGCACGAGCTGCGGATCGTCATTCTCATCAGGCGAAATATGCTCGTTTCGCAGAAAAGGTTCATTTAAAAATATTTTTGTTCAATGATTCATATTGTAAAATTGCATATGTTAAATGTATTTTATTCGCATTAGGCTGTTTTGAGAACAGCCGCAGGAAGAAGACGTCAAATGGCTCCGTCGCGGGCCGAAGTTTTGTGCTCTGCTGCACGCCGTCCATTACATACGCGTGTTCATCTACCCGATGGACATTTCCATTCCCTTCAATTCCATCCAGCAGCAACTGCAAGAGACTTAGTAGCTATGCTTGCCGATAAAATTGGACTCAGTCCGTCTGCCACTGGTTTGTTATTAATATTTAAATTTATATCGACTTAAAAATTATTATAAACACTATATAAATATCAAAATTTTAGGCTTTGCACTGTATGAAGTATGCGGAGCTGGAGAACGTAGTGTGCGCGGAGGAGAGCGCGTAGCCGACGTGTTAGCACGCTGGGAAAGAGCTCCTCGTCGCAGTCCACAATTATTGTTACTGCGTAAACATCTATTTTTGCCACCGCCGTTGGCTTCACCGCCGTGTCCTGCAGAGCTCCATTTATTATATCATCAACTGCTGCATCAATTACGCGCTGATAGATTGCCCGTCTCGCCCAATGAAGCTGTAAGTTTCAATGAACGCGAATCAAACAGAATTATAGTCGATGTTCTACTATATAATATGTATTTTTTTAGGTAATGCTTGTGGCTTTACAAGCGCAAGTATTGCACGGTGACGCACAAGAGACAGATGATGGTAGCGGAAGCTGGGAGGCGATGTATAACGAAGTGGGTGCGCGTACACTGCCACCTCGATTGGCAGCCGGCTTAGCGGCAGCGGCCATTCGTCATCATCATTTAGCGCTAAGAGGAACGCTGCCAGCGCAAGCTCGACAATCTTTATTGAATCTCTTGCAGTCTTGGCCGCTACACGCAGCTACAGTGTTTGATGTTATGGTAAATATACGATGTTTGGAATTGATTGCATATTATTGTTTATGGATCGCATATTTATCTTTTATTAATATTTTTATAGCAATCGTTCACATCGAATTGGCCGCGCACACTTTGGTTAGCAGTCGGCGCTCGAGGATTACAATTACTGAGACCTCGTGCCCGTCTTCCCCTTTGTTGTTATGAATATGAAAGTTTACTTAGTCATTCTCCCGCGCCCGATTGCTTGCTGCTTGTTACCGCCGCTGGTTCTAAGCATAGCAAAGTCATTCTTACCACTCAGCAGGTAATATTGTATAATCTAATTTTATTTACGCGTGTTTTAAATTCGAATCATATCGATTAATATTTTGTTTATATTGTTTTAGGCCTTCCAGATTTCAACATTAATTCAAGAATACGTTGAAGCACTCAGTCCTCCGGCAAATAATGCACCGGCACGTCCCCTCAGCGGAATACAACCTCCGCATCCCATTCCGGCATAAATTTAGTATTATTTCATCTCGAATGCCATATTAAGATAATTCAATAACCTCAAGAATATTAGTAAAATGAATGTGTAAAAATGATTTTATGATTATCATTATTAGGACTAATTTCTCAAATAATTGTTTGAAATATAGACTACATAATGTATGTAGCAAATGTATTTATATGCCAGGAGTAACTGAAAAATTCACAAAAAATATAAACGGACGTTTTTATCATCACGATATCAATATTGCCATTTATATCGCTTCATGGCTTATTCTTTGTTTTCAACATACCTACGCTCACACGTCAGCTTATAAACAAATCTGTATATATTTTTTAAATATTATTTCTTTTAAACCAACCTCAGATGAAATGATTGGTTGTGAATGAAATTAATAGTTAGCTTTTAATTGTTGCATTATGAAATTTGCTGGTATATTCTATATTATCTAGAAGTTTATGAAAGTATATCTAACAATGTAAATAATCTTAAGTTTGTCTCTAATATCTCAATATCGATGTTAAACTAACGCATTATTTTATTTTAAAACTGAATTTAATGTAATATTTGTAAGCCTTCAAACTTTCATAGATCGAATTTATCCACAAAAGATTTTATTAAGCCTCGATCACTAATCGTATGTGTCGTACACCGTCACTACATATTAGTCTCACAGATTTTGTCTGGCGTACAAACGTAAACTATTTATTATAAGGTATTAAAAATAATTTATTGCAACTTTTTAAAATTGACATCATTTTCTAGTTAGCTCATTCGTCATATCAGCGATCCGAAAAGTGGACCGATTGAGCATACAGACTTTTTGCAGCATTTTCTGTGATCTGGACACTTTCTATCATAGTATTTTTTAAACAACAGTAACCGCCATCTATATACGTTAGATCGGGTGCTTTTGGGACTATCTTTGTATATTATTTTAAAACATACATTATACCAATTGTCCATGGTTATATTTCCGCCTGTTCCGTATATAGGTTCACAACGTTGTTTCACAAAATATGTGGCTATCGACCGTATTTGTCCCTTGCGAGTCTGTAGCCTGTGAGACTAATAATTAGTGATCTGGGCTTAAATAAGTCATCGTATTCTAAATGTATTTTTCGTCTCGTTTCGGTAATATTTTTGGTTGTGTATATAAAACGAACGGAAAAAATGTACGTATGTAAAGAATTTAAATTTGCGTTTAATAGGTTGTATCTTATTAGATAAATAATGGTATCGTTAAATTGATTTCTAGCACAATTAACTTTAAGTGATCGGCGTCGATTACAATGCCAAATCCATTTTTATACCGCCGTCGTAGACTAACGAACGTAATCGATCGAAGAGGAACACATCATTCATAATCGCGCGGTCGACACGCTGACAAAATTATTGAGTACAATCTATCAGAATATTTTTAATTCGATACATCATAGACGTCTATAAATCTCTCAAGTTAATCGTAATTATTAATATGATAAATTAAGTTGATGTAATTTAAGTTGCGAACTATAAATTAGGTTTAAAAAAACATAGATCAATTGAGCGCTGAGAATATACGCTCTTCGTATATATTTTTAAAATTCTCGACTAACGCCGCGTTGAATCTCAAATTTAAGACTTATTCAAATCAAAAATCAATTTGACCGCTTATCGTATGTTTAGATCCGTTGATTGAAACGTGGCATAATTTGAATAAACTCGATGCATAATCGTCAAAGGATCAATACGTGTAATGAAATTAATAGAATGATCTCAACTCTAAGAATAATCCGAGCTGATTTAAGCTGAGATATTTTTTTTTTATAACGTTCCAAACGAAAGATTCAGCAATTTAAAGTATGGGCTTTCCGATCTTATAATATAATTAGCGAATATTGCATATCAATATTTTTCCATTATTTTTGAACAACGCGAGGATCTCTACAAACCTAATACATCACATTATTGCAGTATTATTCTTTTATAATCGCGGACATGAAATCAATATGAGAATCTATTAATCGGCCTATTTTTTCATGAGATCCATCTCGACTATGGAAATCTTCCTATCTTAAATATGTAGCGTAGACACTATGAAATAAGCAAAACCGTACGGAAAAGCCGATCAAATGAATCAGCTTTGTTTGCGTTTTAAATGTCCGTTGAAACTATTGATGCGAAGAGATGAAATACGCATCGCAAAATCATAACGGAATCTCAAATTCGTAATAAAATTTAATCTAGGAAAATTCTACAAAAGTTTTAATCTAACAATGTGGTCATATGTGTGATTAAATTTAAGACTCATACACTAGTATTTAGATACAATAAAAATAAATTGCGACCTAAATAAATATTTTCTTTTTAGATTGAATGGTGACGTTGTGCTAGCGAATATTGTGATATTTACCAAATAAAACAGGATCGGCTGCATTGTGTTTACTTTTAGTGCCTCCTAGTCAAAATGGCCATACTTAGATTATAATATTTTGGCTATTGACAATGTTAGGTTATAATATGTTGTTTAAAATAATATATTATCAATATTTATTATAGTATATACTTCCAAAAAAAAATAAAAATGTATAAGTGCAAAACAAAATATATTGCTAGCTAGGAAAAAAAACAAAATTAATCTTCTATAACGTATGTAATAATGCTAATTTTCTCGTTTATTGAGTTCAATATTATTTTTTTGTACGTTTACTTAATGCATGGAAATGCGCACTGAATCTTGTAACATTTGAATTAGTTTTATTTTTATGAAATATTAATTACAATCATAGGTTGGATGTATTTCTTCCGATTTATAAATCACACTGCCGAATATATAACGAAGACTGAAATACACTAATTAACAACGAAATTCAGCAAAATCAGCGACTACGATGTGTAACTTGTCCTAATATTATTGCGCACTTTATAATCATTTTCGGTGCCAAATCTCGATGAAACAAGCAATCACTGATTTCCGAAACTAAATATCGTTTTTTTTTTAAACGCATTTGATAAATGATTTCGTTATAAAAAGCAAGTAGCGAAATACCGAGTTGTTTCAGTTGTTGATCATCGTCATGTTTCAAGAGTTTTATCAGTCATTTGCCATTTTATCTATTATTTTTTACACACAAAAGTATATTAAGGCATTTTTTTTAACTGTGTTGTTTATTTTTTTCAAAATAAAAGTTAATAAACCATATGAATGATTCGTTTTCATTTGCATTCCACTCAAAATCAGAATACCTATCTGTGAGTATCTTCGGTCTCGATATGAAAACGAACCGATTTTACAGCAAATTATAACTGGAGATGAGACGTGCGTACTTTCTTCTGGAGAAGAACACACAATGGACAAGACAAATAAGGTATTTTTTTGTTTGTGCTGGTATTTATCTGGTTTTATTTATTATGAACTAGCTGGTACCCGGCGCATTGCTGCCACAGAAGTAATAATTCTATAAATATCGTTTGAAATTTGAACGATAAAAATAATGAAATTTTTTTTTTTTCCGATAATGAATACGTTTATTGAAATTGATCATAAGAGAAAAATATAAATTATATTTATTTGAATATGATCAAACATACAAAAATTGATTTTTATATATAAAATCTACCATAAGTTAATTGTACTATACCTATATTATTTGAGAGAGTGCAAGCAATAAGTTGGCAAAGTTTTATCGCAATCGGATGAACGGTATGGCAGCGCATAAAATACGAACAAACAAATTTTTATTTTTGTATTTTAGATAAAAATAAAGAATATAAGATAAAATAAAATATACGTAAAAAAATGGCTTTCTTTCGGGAAATGGTCACTTTTAGGATCAAAATAATGGACGTAAAATAATGGTCAATTTTAGGATCAAAATCATGGACGTAAAAAAATGGATTTCTTTCGGGAAATGGTCACTTTTAGGATCAAAATCATGGACGTTAAAAAATGGATTTTTTTGGGAAAATGGTCACTTTTAGGATCAATATCGGACTTGTAAAAAAATGGATTTCTTTCGGGAAATGGTCACTTTTAGGATCAAAATCATGGATGTAAAAAAATGGATTTCTTTCGGGAAATGGTCACTTTTAGGATCAAAATCATGGACGTAAAAAAATGGATTTCTTTCGGGAAGTTAGGAGGATATGGGATTTTACGTGTTATAAATTTTATAGTACTTACTTTTAAAATATTTAATTTATTTTTTATTATTATCTCATTATTAGGGGGTTTATATGCAAGATTTTACAAACAGGTCAAAAATATTTTTGTCTTTATTTTATTGCGAACTAATGCCAGTTGGGTCGGCCCTATGTTTAAGTGATAATGAAGAAAATAGGGATTAGATAACTTAGTATATATTATAAAAACGGTCAGTTAATCAGTATTGGTTCATTGGTTCTGTGTTTTGCGCCCCAAGTCCAGTTGCGCCCGTGGCGAGCGCCTGCTTTGCCACCCCCTTGTTACGGCCCTGTGTTTTGCCACTTCCGCTTCGGCAGCCACTTGCCGTATGCGATAGACTGTAATCTCACTTTATGCATAGCTAATCATGATCACGATAATTCTAATCACAACCATGTATATTTCAGTGGCTTCGTAATTTTTTGGGCGACATTTATAATTACACATTTAACAATTGTGAAGTGGAAATACTATTTTTTTTTTACTTAATCGGCAGACATTAGACATTAGAAGACACATCTCTAACAACACAATCGGTACGGCCGTCAACATCAACGCAGACAAATGCAAACACTTGTGACGAGCTTCCATGCAAAATAATCGCACTCGAAAGTATCGCGTCTATTATAGATTCATTGTAAAAAAAACCACATTTTGAATAAATATTTATAATTACTTTATTCTTATAAAAAATTCTTAATTAGTAAAATACAAATCGAATAGACTTTTTGTATGTACATTGTATGCCATGATATAATCAGTACTTAAAAAAACATATTTAGCAGTGGCAGACTTCATTGCATTATTGGGCCCTATTTACATCTTATTGGCCTTGCCTTTTTATTCATAAATACAGGGGTGCGACAGGGAAACTACCTTATTTGAAGCGACAATTATTCCGCACTAACACACACTTCCCTCGTCCACTGCATTATCGATATGATCCCGCTCTTTCGAATGAGTAACACTCAACCATTCTTGGAATAATTGTCGCTTCATGCGTTTCAAATAAGGAAGTTTCCCTGCCGCACCCTGTATATTTTAATAAAAACTATAAGATTTATTAGTGATCCGTGATGAATTTTTATACGATATGATGAAAACTTTGTACCATAATGTCTGATCTAGATATACATATTATAATTATGTTTTGGAAGGGGCTCGATTATATTTATAAAGGTCCAAATTCTGCCACTGTTAAATACTCAAAAAACAGACCGTCAATTAAACATACACAATACAGGCGACCCGTTAATCAGCATGCCATTAAATCAGCAAAAGATATCTCATCACAGTACAGCCCTTTTGTTTGGGAATGATTTCTGATTTCCCTCCACATATGAGAACGCCTATGTTTAAGGGAAGTTTGTAAGGTGTAGCACTGACAAATTATAAATAAAACGGAGCCCACAAGATTCTTTCAAAGGCCTCATTCCAAACGGGAAAAGATGGAAATAAAACAGCAATTATTATCCTTAACATAAAGCTGTTCTCTGAAACAAATCCACCGTCTTTGGCTGAATATAACAGCAATATAGTCTATTATTTACTATGTTAAAATACAAATTGTATGAATTCCCAACTAGCATTCGATCATCTTTATATCATAATTTTCTATAATCATTTAAACAAATATGCAAATTAATCCGTATTAACAATTCTAATCAAAATACAGACCAACGTTATCAAATAAATCATCAAAATAATAACATGAACGCGTAATTAGCTTCCAATTAATCCAAGGAAATCGTCCATCAATGTTCCAATGGCAAACTGAAAAACACATGAACAAAATGCATTTAGAATCATACATAATAAAATCAATGCTATTATTACAATCTGTTGGCAATTCAACTAACAAAATACTACTTACAATTCCCGTAGCATCAACCCTCGTTCCAACAATCTTCAATCGAATGGCATCCTCGGCTTGTATTACAACATCTTCGTCTTTGGTCATATAGCAAGGTGGATTTTGATTAGGACAAAATTGCATGTCAGCTGGTATAGACTGAAATAAAAAAACATGCAGATTATTTTAGGGGGACCTGAAAATATTCGCACTAAAAACCTTAATCGAATCTAATCCATGGCAAACAATCATGGCAAAAAGGGATCAAAGGACTGGCAAAGTGACAAGAAGATATGCTGAATAATAAATGGGAATTATATTTTATAATGCTGTTGAAATAAACTTACATGATGCGAAATAAAGCAAGAAAGTGGTCCAATTTCGGCAAACATTCCAACCTTGTTTACTTGCGTAACTATAGCGTCCAGTACTTCACCCTTAAACGGTCTAAAGACTATAGCTTTATATTTAACGGGATATACGACAAACCCTTGACCCGGTTGAATTAAACCGGCCCCGATATTATCTATGGTGGTGACTGCAATTACGAAGCCGTATCTGTAAAAATATGTCAATCATAAATCATTCGTAATTTTTAAAAGCAAATGAACAAAAATATGGTTTCTTTGCATACTTTCCAGTGCACGTTCCCTCAACTTCAGAATATAACTTTTGCTTCACAGTCTCCAATAATTGAGGGCCAAAATATCTCGGATGTAAAAGAATTTCATGCTCCAAAGATATCTGCAAAACGTAGCAAAAAAATATAGTATTAACGCAATACGTACAGGAGCAACTTCTCAGAGAGTACCAGTGTGGATTCAAAAGATGTAGGAATACAGTGTCGTACTTTGGAGGATCCTATTAGAAATAGGGATGCTAGATAAGCTGGTGAGATTGTTGAGAATGTCAATGTAGTACACTTCAACAGTACCCTGTCAGAACCCTTCGAGGTGACGACAAGAGGACGCCCTCTCTCGCTACTCTTTAACCTTATCGGACCGGAAATCGTGAGACAGAGACGGGTGTCTTGTGGCTCATCATACACTCATGCATCAATGGCAACGTGTGTGAACCACTTATTCATGTCTTTTGATTTAACGTTGACTAAAATATTATTAAAAGAGTGACCAAAGACATGATTTAATCTAAATTATCAACATGTATTTGAAATACTCCATAAAAATATGTATTCCTACATAAATCCATTTCTAACAAAATGCTATTAAAGCAAAAAACATGTTTTTCTGATGACGGTTATAAATCGATCACATTTCAATTCAACAAATACGAATTTGTAGTATGACATACCAAAGTCATCAATGTCGTAATTAAAAATGCATACACAGCATTAAAAAAAACATATTAAATAACATATCCGAAAACTATCACAGATGAAATATTCAACCAAATGAATGAAACAAACTTGGACGACAACAATGATGATGTTAATGCGTTATTAACATTGAGGAAGAAGCTGATAAAATCATCAAGACTTTGAAGAGTCAAGAATTATGGAAGATCTCAATGAAGAATGTATATCTCAAGCACATATTGAGTGCGAGGCCGATTGGTAGCGAATCTTGAATAAAATGTTGTTATTTTAAAAGTGATGGCGCGCGAATTTCTCTCGTATTTAGTGTGTTAAGACAGTTGATTGAATATATAAAAGTAAATTAACCTCAAAATTATCAGATACAAGCGAAAATAAACATGAAAATAAAGGATCTAATATTAAAACAATAGTTTAAGATACTCAAAGATATAATTTACAATATTTTGTAATAGAGAATTCTGCATTATATTTTAAATACATTCTGTAGTAAATTTCATTAATGTTAGGAAAACTCTTAAATTAGATAAACGAAAAAATTAAAAACAAAGCTCGATTCATAGCACATATGATATGTAGTAAATTCTATGATATATGCCAAAATAATTATGAAATTAAACAACTCACATGAAAAAACATCTTAGCGGCTAACGCAACTGTCAGTTGAAAGACGCACACACAATTCGCGCTACGACGGTGTTGCCATTCACAAATATTTTTTCCGATAAATTGATAAACGACAAAAATTAAAACGGTCGTTTAATATCATTTTTAAATTATTTTTTACTTTAATCTATCTCATAATTTTTTATATGAATTTTTAACGTCGAAATTTATGCCTTATGCATGCTATTCCTCATTTAAACTAGAGATTTTTAATATTTTATATTTTCTTCTGTATAGTTTTAAAATGTTGATCCAAAATAAAGCGCAGAATATAACAGCCCTCAGGGTCCATCGGACCGAGGGCTACTGCCTCGAGCCTCGTTATATTAGGAACCTCAACTTTGCAACTCAATATGTCAGACAAAAATTTTCTAAAAAGCCCCGTCTGCCCCGGAATTACAACAGATATGGAAAGAAATTAATAAAACAACACATTCAAATACAACGCATTTATTGAAGCATCGAAAATCCCACTAGTTCGATAAAAAGACAAGGATGGAATATAATCTTAAATATAGCCAATACACTTTAAGTCGATTCTTTGAATTATAATACTTAAACATTCACTGAAAAATATAAGTGGCAAAAATATTAATCATTTCTTGTGTTTGATTGAAATTTATCAGTTGAAATATAAAAACCTTAACGTGGACCAATCATCTTGGCTGCTAATAAAAATTAAAATATGCAATATACGCGAAAAAATTAAGCTAAGCTGAATGAGAAAAAAATTAATTACTTCGTAAAATGACGAATTTAAATATCTGCCAATGACTAACAATGTACAAATCAATGTAACTTTGATTAAAAATTTAATATCTTTGTAAAGAATTTTTTAAAAGTATAATTGAGTTTACAGATAGAAAATGGCATAGTTGATATTTATAACATTTTGTATTCCTTCTTTATCGTATTATAAAGTCACGGGGAATATAAATTATAAATATATTGAACACCCAAATATCCCACCACTCTATTCTCATTCCCTCAATTAAATTTAAAGGACATAATGTATTTAATGCAAAATATTGTGGCGGACTGAATATAAAACAACATCGGCATATAAAAGTAAGCGACGCGTAAGAATTTAATATAAACGTATAAGCTATGGATGTTTTTACAGGCACCGACGCTTTACATTTCCAAAGTTAAATTTTCACAGGATCATTACAAGTTTTTGTTTAAAAATTAAATTTGTCATATAAAATAAATACTTAAACATAATGTATAATATCTCACACTGGAATTCATAAAACATTGCTAAAAACAATTTAAATCCACACTCCGTAGATATGCAGATCGATAATAATTACTGAGCACAATTCTACAACGCTTTAAGTAACCGTATAAAATAAATTAAGACAGAATCATAAATTTGTGCTCTTTCGACAGTCAACGGACCAAAACTAACATGGCTAAAATATTTAAAAATTATAAATAAAACAAGAATCATCTCTACCACGACACAATCGACAATTCTATAGACTCAATCAATGAGTATTTGTGCGATAAATGTGCTAAATTGGTCTAAAACAACAAAAAAAAAGAGTATCATCATAATGAATAATCAAGACACTTGGTAAAATTTTGTTTAAAACAATTTTTTTTAAAAATGAGAATGAATCAAATCAATAAAATAAAATATGATTTAATATTATAAAAAAACTTAATAAAAACATATTAAAATAGTCACAAGACTACAAGACAAAGATGTGACCTTTATCTCAATAATATTATATAATAATAGGGCTGACAAACAAAAGCCAATAGATGATTTCATCATGATTAGGCGAGCACGTTTGTAATAAAAACTATTAAAATTGAATCGGATATGTATAATAAAATACAATCCAAAATCAATGCTTAATTTTTATCTTGTATTTACGTTCAAAATATCTATGGCATCGATAGTGCCAAAAATACGTGCCGTTTTTATGCTTCCGTTTAGAAACATTTTAAAAAAGGAGCTGCTACTAAGGGAGGGAGAATAAAAAGGAGCTGCTAAACAGCTCCTTTTTAAGAAACACCATCAAAAAAATTAGGGACTTTAAATGAGAAATTTACTATTGCATCCGCGTTATTCACCGACATAAAACACGCATTTTTGGCATCAATGATGGCTCAAACCTAATCAAACGATAATTACATAAATTTATCACAGAGACGACTAAAAATATAGCTACCTGCAATAAATACTAAAGAAGAAATCATCAGCCGGTGAATATCGATAGGGAAGCATGTGTGCACAAAACTGTTCAGATGCTTTTTTCTATTTTTTGTCTTACTTTTTCTTTCAATAAAATCCATACTTATACATTATCAAATATAATATAAATACTATATTTTAAAGTGTGATTCGACAAAAAAAACGAAGCGAAAAGAAACATTTAAAAATATTTGAACAGTTTTGTACTGTACATTGGATAAATGAATTATTTAGACAAAAATTAAATATTTTTGTTAATCATATACTTAACGAAAATCCATTTGCACGAATCGTGCGATTTCTGCAAAACAAAATTGCTTTTATCAATTTTAAAATCCGTCAGTTGAGTGTTAAATAAAACATATTTTGCAAAATTAAATTATAATAAAAATCTTGGTAATGTAATGATATGTAAAGAAAAGTTTTCAAAAATATGACTAGACATGATAATAAATAATATACATTTTTGCAACAATAAAAAAATGGAAATTTAGAAGAATAACTTTCAATTTTAAAAAGGAATGAAGGATTAATGTTAATAATATTTTAATAAACAAATAGATCATAAATTGCATACGTACACCGTTTGGCCATATGAGATTCGGCACTCGAAGCAATTCGGAATGCTTTGGTGCTAAAAAATATAATTCGTATTAAATACTAGACTAGACTGTTTTGGTAAAAAAAAAAACAAAACAACCAATTAGCAATGTTTTTCAAAAACGACTAAAAAATGTACATCAACAAGCATTTAAAAATAACTTTAAGAAATCATCGGCTTGATTTAATGCTACATTTTAAAAATGACTATAAAAATAAGTTGCTTTAAGTACTCTTGTTTTTATCTACGATATACAATTTATTACATGCACTTATCAACAGAATACTGTAAGTTAGTTAAAAATTATCACTATGAGGCTCAATTTTGGTTCCACACACATATATATATAAACTGATGATCGAACATATGTATTAATTTCTATATCACAAATTCATTTCTGTTCATTGTTGTAGCATTCCAATCTAAGTACATATATATATATACAGAGCACGTTCAATGTTGCGGCGTATTTTAACATTGTTAAAAAAATAAAGGTAGCTTTTTTAAAACTCTAATCGATAATATACAACTACGCTACACACTCTCGATCACATTGTTGATAAAATTCAACCATCAGGGAGATCTCTAATATAATTAAAAGTAGTCAAATTCGAGCCACACATCAAAATCATTTTACATTTTTAATACGTAAATTGGATTTATCATTCGTCAAATACACAAACCCACCCAAAATGTTTTTATTTCAGGTACATATCAATTTTTCTTAGAAATTGAACACAAGGTTAGACAAATTTGTGATTGTGTATACGTGATGCCAACATTGAAATATCACAAAACGGTAAAACGCAAACTCAAAATATTGCTGGGATTTTCTTTCATAATTCCTCATAGTTTTTTTTTTAATAAAATACATGATAAATTTTTGTATTAAATTATCACAATGTGGAAATAATTCAAAAGGCTAATATCATCAATTCTGAGTATTAAAATTTAAAAAATAAATATTTAATCCTTTCACAATTAATTGTTTAAGTTTTTTGATGAAAGGATTAATAAATAATATTCAAACAATGTTTCATTCAAAAATAATTCCGGAGACACCGTCAAATATTAAGAAAATCCAAAAATATTCGCCAATTTTGAGACCTAAAGGATGAACCGAGAACGGGAAGGCCTTCAAATTTTGATAACGATGCAATGAAATCCTTAATCGAGTCGGATCGCTAAAACAAATACGTTTTTACCGAAACACAACGAAAACGAGCAACGAAACACGTGCTGCGCTTTCTTGACAGCAAAAAAAAGGTTATTTTGTGCATACGGTGGGATTTTCACCTTTTTATGTCTATGGAGCACAATCTGAGAGAAATGCAAATGAAGTGGAAATGCATTTAAAATCTTTTGTTGCTTCCAAACCGAAAAGTTTTTACAAAAAAGTGATCAAATGACTGCCAAGTGTGTCACTGTATCTGGACACAAACTGAGCTCAAACATAAGGTCTCAAAATTGGCGAATATTTTCGGGTCCCCCTAATACTTGAGATCAAGGGGGGCAAACCCTTTACAACATTAAAAAAATCGTTTTTTTTATCACGTATTTCAAAAGTATAACATTAAAATCGGAATATGAAATATCTACGAAGTTATAACGCGTAATCAGAAGCGCGCCGGAACCGCTGTGAACTAGAGAGTCAGGTCAAGTATCTTGGATCTGAGCAACCTTTCTTTCACAATACCTTTGTTTAAATCTTTTGTATCTTTAGTTTTATTAGAGAAGATGTCCCTAAAAATATTTTAAGCAAAATTATCGTTATATTGCACTCGTATATCTGTAACAGTAAGTATGCGAAATGAACGTTGCCCGAAGTCAGTTTATTTCGATAGTTTTTAGTGTGTAGTTAGAATTTTCGATGCAAAAATATCTTAATAAAGGAACGAAAGATAGAAAAATTCAAGGAGTTAAAAAAAAAGACATTATCATGAGAACCTGACTAGAGTCAAAAGCTGGTGCGAATGGCAAAAAGCAATCGCTTTAAAAAAATCCAAAGCTTGGAGACCTGACTCCGTTTCTTGGCCACAAGATAAAACAGCATTTCTTACAAATTTATAAAAATTTATCCAGGCACGAATTACTTCAAAGATGCTTGGGTTGCCATACCCAAAATGGTAATGAGAGTTTTAACTCAAGGATTTGGCGATTGGCTCCAAAACACCTGCATTCTGATATAAAAATCGTTGAAATATCAACCTACATTGCTGCTGGGATATTTAACAAAGGCTACAGCTTCATTTTGAAGATGATGAATACATTAAATATAATTATTGGCATCTACTGTAAAGTCCTTGTTGAAAAAACTGATGAAGCACGGGTAGCGAGACAGAATCGTAAAAGTCTTTCTGAGATAAAAGCTGATTATTTCATCACTTTTAAAATAAATCATGAAAAACGACTCATTTTCGAGCGTCTAAAAGGATTGCCCCCTTTAACAGCATATCAGAAATAATATACATACTCTAGAAAAAATGATTTGATGAAGTTATTTTCTATACTCTGCTTTACACACAATTCGGTGCACATTTTACGAATTCAAATATCACAAATATTCAAATTTAATTTAATAATAATACACATAAATCAAGCAAGCACACAAACAGATCGATTCATTTTATCACAGTTAGTTTTCACACTCGGTAACTACAACACTTCAGTCGCATAAAAACAACAAAACCAATACAGTTATATTGAATATTTTTCGAAAACGATACTATGT
This sequence comes from Stenopsyche tienmushanensis, assembly GCA_008973525.1. Taxonomy (NCBI): domain Eukaryota; kingdom Metazoa; phylum Arthropoda; class Insecta; order Trichoptera; family Stenopsychidae; genus Stenopsyche; species Stenopsyche tienmushanensis. The sequence goes on along the minus strand of WACJ01000207.1, from coordinate 423,717 downwards.
CAACTTTAGATTGATAGTCGTGAAAAACTGATTGCGTCCAACGAACAATACGAGTATTACAAATAAGCTAACTATATTGAAACACATCACGTCCTATTTATAAAATTGCTCATAAAATACATTCATCGCCCATGCGTACTGCCACGATTACACGACATAAATAATTTGAAAAAACATTTAAAATAATACATAATATTCAATATGGTAAACAAAATAATAGCACCTAAAATATTCTACAAACTACGTAAACTGTAAAAAGCTGCATAGATTGGATAGATCATTTCTTCCGATATTTATAAATATATTCTCATCGGTGACTACCAATCGTACTTTAAAATAATTTAAAATCAAACAAAATATAAATCTTAATACTCTTTCATTTATACAATAATATATCACTACGCATATTTATACCTCAGCCAATCGATTACCAGACTAATGATTGAAATTACTGACAATTTTATTTTTGTACTCTCACACTTTGGATCGAATTAGAATCATATGTTTTGGAATACGTACAGCGACGAATCGCAACCGTACATATATCCAAATAAACGCTGTTATGCTTTTTTTAATTCTCAATATAGCTAAACATATGAATACTGCAAAAAATTATAATGAACACCGTATTTCATGTCTTCTTTGAGACTATATATTACTTTTGCAAATACGCATGTCCTTTAATATATATATCAATACCTTGTGATGTCTAATCCATAATTTTAAATATATAATGAGATACAAACAGATTGTCACATCATTACTATAAATTGGCACGCTAGTGAATCTTGCAAAATTAGCTCAGCAGATTGAGGGGGATTCGGACAAAATTTTGTGTTATTTGAAAAAATCATTTCGTGAAAATAAAGATATGTGAAAAATATTATTAAGTATTCTCTGAATTCAATTTTCTTCCCGATTTACAATAATCTACTTTACCTCGTTGCACGTTGGTGATCCATTGGATAAAGGAGGCAAATTACATACGTTATCTTGAGTGGGAGGCTTAAAACGTCGTGAATGTACTGGGGTAACATAGGCTAAATAACGAAGCAATTGATGCCTTAAAGGTGCATCCTTCCCGGAAAAAAGAAAAGTTGTAGTTGGCGGTATATCAACACACATGGGAGTGAGTTTGTCTCCGAGGAACGGTGCTACGTTTCCCTCCCTCTTGAGAATTATCAGCAAAATTTCTTCCAAATCCGCTTCACTGTATAAAAAATTAGATATTGCAAAAGATCAATATTTATGCACATGTATTTATAACTTGTAAACATAAAAATGTATATAATCTTACCTTGCATTGTACATAAATTGAGTGAAACTGGCATTATTCACTTCTTTCCGGCTAAGTGAATCTGTCCACAGATCAGTTTCTCGATGATAAATATGTAAGAAATCGTTCAATTGCTTCGCAATCACGGCTGCTTTATCTTTATCGCTCATTTTTTGGGAGGGACTCTAAAAATAATACAAAATGACAAAAGTCAAAGATCAAATTGGGGGAATATTTCATGTGAATATTTAAAATAATATAAATTTTAAAATAAACCTTGATATTGTAAGGCATTTTCAAAGTGTGCGATGCCTTTTTAAGAAATCTCAAAATGAGATCGGCATGTTGAGCAGACTGTTCTGTTGTGGAGTTTGAAATACGTTTTAGTACAAACATCAAGAACATACTGAAAGCCCGTCGCGATTCTCCTAGCCTGTAAAAGGTGATGCCTATTTATTCTAGTGATGATTGGTGAAGCTTTTCATTCATTTCAACAAAATACTTAATTCAAAATGATCTCCTCTAACATAACAAATAAAAATGGCTAAAATATAAGAACCCATATGAGAATAGGTACCGAACACATAAATAATCCTAAAACGAGAGTGATACTAATGTTTATAAAATTCAATTCAAATAATAGCCAATGATACAAAAATATAATTTTCACTAACGAAATATGTGTGCCACGCAATATCTGCTGTTTCAGCTGTGTTTTGGCCTTTTTGCTATCCGCAATAACTTTCTTAGCTGATGAAACGTCCTTCAGATGTGCACTATTCGGGCTTGAATTCCCATCGAGCGTCACACGGGTGCAAGCAGGTAATATACGTTCATACCTTTTTAGCCTTAAATTAAATTTTCATGGTTATAATACTTGTATTGTATTTTAAATATTACAAAATATTATAAATACCTTTCAGGTGGCTCATTGTTGATACTTTGCGATACAATTGCTTGATCAAAATTCGGTAAAACGTGAGTATGAACTAATAAATTGTAGTTATGGGAAATAATCGAACTTAATGTACTCTTGGCTGATATGCTACAAACTGGAACACCAGAAACTGGATCTAAAGGAATTTATAACATTATCATTATTCACTGTGATTTTAATTTATGTAATGCAAAATTCTATTCTATTTAGAACTACCTTTTTTCGGAAGGGTAGTGTGAAAAGCTACTTATTACGTCCGTGATTTCACTGAAAAGGGATTCCAATACAATATTAAATTGTATTCCGGTGACCCTTATATGGAAAAAAATCATTGCCAAACGTGGTGCCATAAAATTATCCATGTGCCCCGATCACCATTGCTCATGGCTAAGTTTAACGTATTAAAGCGTAATTTAGAAATATGAAAAAATTAATAAACACCTAAATATTGCGCATATTTTTTCCACGAATCTTGCGATGGAAATATTCGAACGTATCCTCCGCGCCTTTGATATTGTGCTTTTACCAGTTTTATAATTCTTGCTTCTTCGTTTGTTAAGATTGATAAACCGTTTTCCGTTCCATTTGTAGAACCCATCACGCTTGAACCGAAACCCTTCTTTTTTGAAGACATACTCTCGGCTGAATGGACTCGCCTGCACTAAAATCATATTATGTAATTATTATTTATAAAATGTATATCAACAGGTGGGTCATCTCTTTTAATGCATTTCATTTAAATCATATTATTGGTGCAACTTTTTCATTCCACCTTTTCAGATCTATGGAGCACAGCCAGAGAGAAAAACGATTCAAAAATACAATCTAAATCATTCTGTTGCTTCTAAGCCGAAAAGATTTTACAAAAAACGGATCAAAGAACTACCAGACGTCTCAAAATTGGCTAATATTTTTAGGTACCCCAAATATATTATTATGTTAATATTACAATTGCCCAAGAAAATTATTACTTTTCAATAAAATTGAATAAAGCAAACAAATAATCAATAAGAAATGTTATATAAAGTCATTATTTTAAATTACATGGAAAAACTTACAGCCTTTATGCGCATTTTTAAATTGACGGGTTTTCCTGATTGTTGTGAGGAATCACTTCTAGTCATGGGATCAATAGCTGGTATCCCAACTAAATTCAAAGTATCAGCTAATAATGCAGATTTTAAACGAACGTCCAACGGACTATCACAACCAAGACTGGGAGACAGATTAATTTCCAACAACCATGGTTTTAATGAATCGTCAATAAGAATATCAAATCCATACAATTCTAAAAGAATAATCTTATTAATATAATAATATTTAAAATATATATATATAATTGAATGACACATACCAAAACAATTACTGAAGTAAGGAACAAACATACGACTAGCGGATGCAATAGATTGAGTACACGATAATATTGATTTGACGACGACATCTTCAATAGCCGACATTAATCCAGCAGTATCGTGTCCTTCACGTCTTAGATGTCGTAAAAATGCAGAAAGAGTCCATTTATGTCCAACATTTTCAGCGCAAGGATCATCACATCTGAAAATCACGTATTGAAAATATTAAATCAAAAGTATAATAACGAACAATTGATTCTACAATATATAAAACAATAACTTACTTAATATAATCTGAATGATACTTATTTATACTGTAATTACAAAGATGCATGCACGGATTCCACAAGCTTTTATTGCTTTTATCATATTTAACAGTTGCAAACCGTACGAGACCTTCTTCGTACATATAAATGAGAAGCGGATCAAATGATGTGACGCAGACGTAAAGTCTCAAATCGCACTTGTGCCCGTCCACCAAAAGTGGTTTGTCAATGTATTTTGCAACGACAACGCTTTCCCCTTTAGGAATTTGATCGGGCTGAAATCGAAATCATACCTTGTCTTATTTCAATCATTAACCAAGAACAACAGCATCGTAAATATGCACATTACAATAAATACAAAGAGAAATTAATATTACCGTGTTCACAATATATATACCGCGGCCTCTGCTAGAAGCGGCAGGTTTAACAATCCACGGTCCTTTTATTCGGTAATGCGTTGTACACAATTCTTTATATTCAACGGGCATCAGAAACGTCAACGGTATGAAGTCGAAATTTTTTGAGCCTCGAAAATATTGCATCTTTTCAATGTTCTTGAAAAGTTTATCCTTCCTCGTGAGTTCGTATGATCTAAAAATAAGATGCTTGAAAGTACACTGTAACGATTATCGCTTCAAATGAATACAAATTTATATTTACCTAGGAAAATGATTGACGCGTTGATGTGACGCTAGAGATCTTAATACGTCCGGTTTTGGATGTAAACCGCTCCACATTAAATTAAAATCTTTGCTTTGCGCATCCACGTCGGTAAGACCGTGTGCTTGCAGCATTTTATTCAATAGTTTGGTTTCCGCCATAGCAGTTTTGTACGTTATATGTAAAATAGCCGCAGGCATTTTATGTTTTTCCGGTATGACTATATTGTTGAAGTCTATGATTTTAGACGATACGCTGAATACAGGATCGAGATCGAAGGAATCCTTGTCGCTTATCATTTGATCCATCGTCGACGGTAACGAGGTGCTTTTCGACGATAGCGTCAATTTTCCTTTCATAGGATTGTGCCATTTATGCTGAGATTTGTGTATGCTTGGAATGTTAGGGACGGAATCCGTCGACTTCCTTCCCGTATTGAAATATGACGTCGGATCCGATGTGTTTATATTGATTTTCTTCTTAGACGTCGCCTTATTTACATCGCTGAAAACATCTCTGATGTCGCGCTTTCGTTTATCGTTCGGATTATCTATTTTTTTATCGGAAACGCTGCTATCCGACGTCTCTTCATAAATTTCGGAATCCCATTCGCAGACGGGCGAACCGAACGGTTCGATCACGTTGTATGGATTTTTTAAAATAACTTCTGATTCATCGTATGCTTTTTTAGAATCTGATATCTTTGAGCTATTGCCGACTTCGACATAACGACTAGAATTTGCTTTGGAAGCTAAAACGCAACTACGGAAAACCAAGATAGTTCCTTTATCGCCGAGAGAGCCGTCCCACAGCCATTGCGACGTGTCGTTGTCTTCGTTTGGTTCGAGAGATATATCTTTACATTCTTCTATAACTTTCATGGTATCTTGGTCCCGAAAATTTTTACTATAAAGAAAAAACACAATATTGAAATCATACAATTTAAGAAATACTTCAATGACAAAATTACTCTAAATCTTTTATTATTCGTCATAGATCCTTACTTGAATTTCTCCATGCAAATTCACATATAATCACCGTTACAAATTCTATACACTTTTCAAATCAACCAACACAAAAAGAGTATAAAATAACTTTCAAAATGGATTACTACATCTCCACAGTCTGAAGCTCTATGCTTATGTATGGAGAGCAGTCTAAATTTGCATGCATGACAAGTTATTCTAATTTTATCAAATGGGTGGTGTCTGTTTAATTTTTTTCAATACATTTCCCTTGAGTACCATACGCATGACTCACCTAACAAACGGTGAACACGTCTATATTAATTCAATCGCCAAACAATTAACTATAAACCAAATGATGTAAAAATGTATAATACAATAGGTCGAACGTGTGTTTTCAATTGTGTATTTGATTATTAAAATATGTATTATTATTAAAGCATTATTAATTAAAGATTTCCATAAATCGATTAATAAATATCAACAGAACGTTCCGCTCGATAAAATCATCAGTTAAATTAATTCACCGACATCCCCTCGAAGAATCTCAGAATTTTGAACTCCGACGCTCAGACGACGTATCGAGCATCTGTTTTGCGCGACGCAGCTCCAACGCCCATAACGTCTGAACATTTTTTGTTTTGCTATTTTTATTGATGGAATTAATTAAACATTCTTAAAGAGATTAGATAATTTTAGTACAAACGGACCATCCTATTATAACACATCACTTAATAAATGCATGGGATTTTTAATACTTATTTTTCTTCTTTATTTGAGGTCATTTTCATTCAATCTCTTCCAAAAAAAATCCTACAAAATTATTAAGCAATGTATTACATTAAAAAAATTATTTAGAGTAGGTTATTTGCCCACTGCATATACAAAATTAGAATTTAAATCAATGGTCTTTGTCGTAAATTATTCAATATTTTTTGGATCATACACGTAAGTTTTTAAGTATTAAAGTGATAATGTTTCCTCTCCAATTATTCCTATTACAACACGTTGACGAATATCAACCCAACATTTCAACAGGTTAACAATAGGATGAGGCAAAATAAAACAAATATAAAAGGTTATCATAAATAAACAAAAATCAAACAATCTATTTTTTGCTGTAATTTACAAATATGCCTGATCCTCTTTTTGCACAGTTTTGATATAATAATCAAGAAAATCTATATTTTTTAAATGACTCCTGGATTATATGGACATTTTTGCTAGTATTTGAAACATATCTCCCGTTTAAAAAGAGCATCGGCTGTAATATTGCTTAATTTTGAGTCATTTCATAATGTTTCAAGACCAAATTAAGCCCCCCGTCCACATGGCTTGCCCACTGGAGCAGCAGGTTTTGACGAAGCTTGTTATTAATGCCACACCCTAAATGAGTTCTTGTCCCAGAGGGGTCCGTTTTCTGTCTTTTATCTTATCCTTCCGTAGATCTGTGAGTGCCGATCTGCCAGCCTCCCTCATAATTACCTCCAACGCAATATTAAAAAGTAATGAGGAGAAGGCATCCCCCTGTCTGATTCCCGTCGTCACCTCGAAAGGCTCCGACAGGGCACCGTTGGAGCGTACTATACTAACAGATCTTCAAAAAAAAGTTCCGGTCTATAAGGTATCGTGGTCAATATTTTATAGTCTGATAAATTGGACAATCCGACACAGCCTTGCAAAACGTTTGTCGGATTACCGCGAGTCTATTGTATATAGCGAAAATAATTCTACCAATATATTTAATAAACGTCTTCCCTTTTATACACTAAATTAGAGTTTTAATTCGCATATGAAACCTGTTATGAAAATGAACACATGTTGATAAAAAATCGGAATAAACGTGTATATTTCAGATAATTTACAATATAAATAACAATCATACATTATTAAAATAAAGGAAATGATTTAATTCTACTTAAGAAAATAAATTTAATCAATGGTATTAACACATTTTATGCAGGGTCACTTTAATCAAAGCTTGCATTTGTAAGGTTTGTTACATATTATATAGTATTTTGATAGATCTGAGGGATGAATTTGAGCCATCGGAATTGATTGTGTTGTTCCAAATGTATCAAATGTGTCTTTTAATGCCCAATATCTGCCGACTAGATAAATAAACATAGCACAAATATGTATTGACGCAAGGACTGTGATCCGAGCTCCCCGCAAAAGATGTGTCAATGATCAATATTAAGTGGAAAAACATTTAAACAGGCAAAAAATTCAGCTGTAAATCATCATTAATTTCACTTACCATTCAAAATACCGGTATACAAAAATATGTCGATAACTCGATAAGGTAGATTATTAAATAAAAAACTAGTGCATTAGTGAAGCTAGTGTGGAAAGTTACTGTATAACTGTAGCATGTCAAATGTAGGCACAGTTAACTGGATTTCTATAAAAGGCTTGCATGTGAGTCAGCAAATCAATGCTTTTTTTGGATGAAATTGTGTACAGTTTTCAAACATGAATGTAAACGGCTTTAAACTTTGAATTTTTATAAATAAATGAATAATAAATAATATTTTTAAATGCTTCCAAAACAACTTCAATATCAAATTTAATTTATTTTCAATTATGCATATTTTCAGATATATTTTGATGCGATATATAATTTTGCAGTGTATCACATATTTTAACAAATTTGCGTTTGCAGTTAATATATTTTTTTAATCGAATTAAGATACAATACACAGAAAATACAAAATCAATAACAGCAGATTGGTCGCAATAAAAAATATTATTAGACACATCCTGTATGTTGGAATCGATGTGAAAGAGCCACTTGTTGAAAGAAGCTTGTTAATCAATACGTAACATGTTCGATGCACTTCCAAGGGCCAATATTGATTCATCGACATTCATAATATTCCGTCATGATACAATTTTAATAGCACATTCTTACAATATATTCATAAATTTATTAAAAAATAAATAAAGCTAAAAATCAAATTAAAAATAGATGTTGAAAAAGAGCCGGCTAAAACTTTAAAAAATATCGAATGTCCATTTACAACTCCAAAATTCACACGGACTCATCCGTCCATATGCACGTTGGAGTTCATATTTAATAAAATCACAATCGTACAATTAAAAAATCCTATTACCGCAATACGAGCGACATTTGAACCGGAAAAATTAAACAAGTTCCTTCGAGAGCCATCTATATACAATATGTTCGTTATTTTTCCACATGCTGGGAAGCGGAAAATAAATATTTACACAACGAACAAACTAATGAACACGACAAATAACCAACGTGAAGTAATGGGCACGTACGTAATAACCTTGCAAAGAACGAGCCCATATTTTGTTGCCGTCTGCAAAATTTTAATACAAACATGCTGCGTGGATCGCCAATATAATATACAACGATTGGGCTCAATGATGATGCACAACCGGTACAGTAAGACCTCGCTTAACGCTATATTACAATGTTCCAAATATCTTCCGTTGCCTTGTGTATCGATTTAAAATCATCGAAACTGAGAACAATTGGTGTGGGAGCAAATCCAAGATGCTATTATGCATCATATAGGACTTCACGCTAGCCCGGTAATGTCCTTGCGATTAAAGATCCGTATCTAGACGGACGCAAAAGCGCTTTTCAATACGTTCATCCAGATAGCTCGCTGAATACAGGCAAGATGATTGTAACACCTTCCTATGAATTGATATTGAAGAGGCCTTAGTTCTGCAGTGGACTGTTTTGATGATTAGGACTCTAGCGATAATAACATGGAAATTAATAATCAATAAGAGCAACTGAGAGATGAAGTCGCATTCAATATGTGCTACTGGATACATGCTGAAAACCTCACGGACAGTCAGACGCTCCAACTCATTTATGCTGGATGAGTTATATATAGAAATAAGACTGTCGATCACATGCTTAAGACATGTCTTACAATCCTTTGGATAGATCGTTCGCAGAGAAGACAATAATATCGAAAGGTCACATAGAAGGTGAAGAACCCCTAGTCGCTGATCCGACCAAATCCACTTTGCAGTGCAAGTCACAGAGGATATTGGAGGATATAAGATCAAAGCCAAGACTAAATGGAATTGATGCGATGACAAATGCTTGCTGAATCTTCCTCGTCATAACTTAGAAGCAATAAATAAGTATATAATTAATATTTAGCAATAAATGTTATAAAATAAAACAATCCCCCGCGTTAAGCACGGCCTTACTGTATTCAATTTATTTATACTAAAAATTTTTATAAAAATCATACGAATAAAATAATATAAAGCAATTTTTAGCACAGAGATTGACCTGAGAATAAACCTTTTTGCTTATTTGAAACCAAAACACAATATAAACGTTGCAAAGACTGTGGCTCAGTGTTCATAATAGGACCTTGCTTGCAGTAAACTTTATTATAATAGATAGAGTATCTATAAGTGGGATTAAACGTTGAATAATCTCCGATGTGTAAGCTATGCATTTTGATAAAAAAGATTATGCAATTATAACTTTATTGTAGAAGTTGATTGTGATGATATTTATAGCATGTCAACTAAGATGATTAAAATCAAGATGACATGAGTGGCGTAAGTGAAGAAAATTATTAACACAAAATTTACACACCTCCTCCTAACAATTGGCCAATCATTCTGAGATGCCAAATGCACAGGAACAATTTCAGCAATGCTTTTCTTTATAATCGTGTCCTTTTCCTCTTCTAATGTTTCCATATCAGATTCTGACTGATATATAAATACAATATACAGATGTAACAAAATATGTAATATTAAATATCATTCTTAGGCATTAAAAGTATATAAACGAGCAACGAGTAATACAATATCAACTGAGAAACAACAACAAAATAACATGAAGTGTCTTTCGTAGGCGTATTATTGATTCAAATACATTTTTAATTTGCGAATGTTTTAGGATTTAAATTAATCTATACAGCATTTTGGATTTTGCAGCTATATTGATTTTCTAATCGTCGATATTCAGGTCAGTATATTCAACTGAACTCTTATTCGCTGAATAATTAATGGGTTATCTATTATTTACTGGCTTTATCAAAAGCAATGTACTCCTTTTGAATGTTACAAATATTTTTTATAAATGGACAAACTTATTTTCGACCTGTGCAAATTATATAAACCTTTATTCAAATATTATTTCAGATATTTTATTATTATCGTGTATATAATTGTCCTATTCGGTAGACCTAACACCATTAAACGATCATGATACATATATAGAATCGATTTTGCAATAGATTAAAAGTAGGTTGAGAGACCATCTGGTTGAATAAATGCTAATAAATCATACTATTTTTTCCATAAAACTATCATCATTTATATAATTACTATTTTTAAATACAAAATATTAATTTATTTAGGGCGAATACATCATAATTTCACGCCTATTTATCAAGAAGGCATGCAATATTGTAAAAACCTGTATTTCAATTAGCACCCAGCGTAAACGGAATCTTGTAACATACACATATCGAAATTATTATTTGATACGACATACGTATAAATGTAAAAACAAATACGCTTCAATAAAAACAATCACATTTCTCAATTTGGAAGAAGACTACATGCAACACACAATAGAATCCATCGAAACGTCGATGTTTTCTCAATGTAAATCAATTTTTACATACAAAGCGGTGTAATAACAACTCTTTTTAAATACAAATACTTTGCCAAATATTGATTTTTTTTTTACATTTTCTATACAGTCTAAAATTGAAGTCTGATAATAACGATTATAATAGAGGGACCGAAAAGTAATCAAATTCTCTTCAATAAACACGTAAGTTTTGTTATTATGTTGAAGCTATGAGGAATAGAAAAGAATTGGAAATTGTTATATGATACAATACTTTTATTTGAAAGTCCTCAGTCCAATCAATATTAAACGAGGCCATACGAGCTGCCAAGATGTAGAAGAAATGGTGAAGAAAATCGCCTAAAAGTGCGCGAGCTAACAGACATGGTAGGCATTTCAAAAAGTGTTTGGATAAAAATTTGGACATAAGAAAGCTGTGCGCAAGATGGGTGCTGCGTTTGCTCACAGCAGAACAAAAACTGCATCATGAGGATTTTTCAATTGAGTGTTTGGTGGCGTTTCACAGCAATAAGGCGGAGTTCTTGCACCAATTCAGGTTGAAACATGCATCTATCACTTCACATTCGAGATAAAGGAACATGGGGACCCTCCTAAAACTAACTAAACTAAAATAGTAACATAAATTAGGAAGATAAATAAATATATAGTTTTTATGGGTGGGGGAAAGTTGAGACTTGTTCGCGGCCTCATTTGGTGCGAACCACCTATGTAAGTTGCCTTTGAGGGGTCTTCCGTAGTCGTACAGATCATAGAAGGTCCTGGGAAAATGGCGCAAAAAGCCCTTAAAGAGGACAGAGTGGCCACAAAGTCTATGTGTCCAACCGGTCCGCTTTTCGGACCGCTGACATGACAAATGGACACATTCTTTTTGCGTCAATTCATAACATGGATCCATCACTTACCACCTGAGATAAAAGAACAGTTACAATGATGGATTGAAATGAGAAAATCGGATCCAAAGAAGGCGAAGACAGTTCCATATGAAATAAAGAAAAACCGGCCGCATTTGATTAAAAATAATGTATTGTTTTATCAAGACAATGCACCAGGTTCACACATCCGTTATCGTGGTGGACAAAATCAATGAGTTAATGTTCGAATTGCTTTCTCACGCACCCTATTCGCCCGAATTAAGCCTCTTCGGATTATTATCTTTGTAAAAATTTGCCAACAGTGAAAAGATGAAGTCGCTGTTTTTGTACCCTGCGTATAGGTTGTAAATTTTATGTTTTCTATAATATCAAGGGAAAGGCATCAAAGCCAACAATAGAAGCACATTTACGCCACTTTATGCTGTTTTTATCCAACCAAGGAAAATTACGACCCCAAAAATTAAACGATGATATCCCGAAGTCGATGGCAGAATTAGATCCTCATCAAACAATCTATGAATCATCGTTGAAGATTGGATATCCGTGGTCTACAGTTAAGGATCATCGTCGTCGCATAGGAAAATTGCGCAAACAATGAATTTACGTTCATTGTGAATTGTTACAGACGACGCTCGATCTACGGCGTACAATCTGCGCATCTCATTTTTGCAGCGAATTGTGACTGGAGACGAGAAGTAAGAAACACTAACAATAATGAAGGTCCTTTTTTGTGTGTGGTGGGATTTTTGTGTGGGGGGGGTTACAGCGATCAGATTTAATAAATTAATGTTTTTCACCGGCGAAACTAAATTTTGATTACTTTTCAGTCCTCCTAATAAATACAAATTTAAAAATACAATTATTGATCATTCAATATAAAATTTATAATGCACTAAATTACATTTTTTTGAGAACACAAGCTTTAAATTGTTTTTTTATCGTATTACTTTTTTGAAACATATTTTTACGTGCAATAGCTTTAAAAAATTAGTTCAATTAAACACTCATTTTCTCAACAATTTGGTCAAAATAAGTATAGAAAATTGATCTAAGAAATTCAGCCTTGTAGCTTGTTGATAAAAATATAGTGACGTCGTTAAATTACTAAATTTACTTTACACATGCATAAAAATAAATTCATTTTTCAATAGGATTATGATTTCCCAAAATTTTCAATACTAAACTTTTCATGATGAGGTGAACTGAGTTTAAAAAAACAATATTTTTTTGTAATCAGAGAGAAGAAAGTATTTAATTTTGTTGTCGTAGTGTGAATTTTATCATTTTATGTTTGGTGTGTTATTATTTTTAATCGGTACATATATGTACATGCAGCCTTCGACTAACTGATCATTTTTATAGATAGAAAATTTCTCCAATACAATATAAAAAATGGTTGAAAAATAGACACAACGGTTGCTTACTTTTAATAAAAATTGATATTTTTTAAAGGAGAAATTTCAATAGTCAATAATAGTAAAATACCCAAATAATACGCATACACAAAATATACTAACAAATTTATGTGCTAAATGCTGAGTTAATAAAGCTCAGTTTGTATTTAATTGGTGTCATTTGTTGTTATAGACTAAAAAACAAGTTATAATTAAATTTACACATACCTCTCAAGCTCCCAGTCCTATTCCTGCATGCATACAAATGCCAACTCATCAATGTTTTGCACAATCTGTAAATTAAATATAGACGATTAAATACAAATAACATAATAAATGTATGATACAATTGCCGTTATATACAACTATACAATAAAACAAGATAAAGTATTATTAGTAGATAATACAAATATATTATAGGTAGATTTCTGTATTTTAGAAGGTTAATAGCAATTTCCAATGCGATATCATATCTGACGTAGATCAAAATGTAAACAATTGCTTCTGATTTTATAAATAGCATCACCGTCTAATTTATACGATTCATTTAGTCCAGCTGTAAAATAGTTTAAACAGTTAACAAAAATTGAATTAACTTATTAAAATCCTTTCATGTAGTAAAATAAACATCTTAATTTTATGGAATATAATTTATAACAGCAACAAATTTTAACAAAAAGAATAATTTTATACTATAAAATTAACCAATAATATTTATATTATTTATTAAGGCTACATTATTCTAGTTGGAATTTAACAGCTCGGGGAATAAACGTTAAATAGAAATCATTTTTAACGTGCAAATATTTAATTGAGTGTATTTTTAATTGAGTTGCATGCAAGTAATCGTATTATCTGCAGTAACCCCTTTTTTTAATATTAACTTTCTATGTATTGTACAAACAGTTCAGAATGAATTAAAATAAAAACGAATCTCCCAGAATTTTAGTCTACAAGTTACTTATAACACAAGCAGGTAAGGAAATTAATTCACCTTTAAAAAGGAAAAATGAATTGCTATTCCTACCCCTACCAACAGTGCGGAAACGGTGTCAAAGCCGCATTAGGGGATTGGTGTGCCACGAGTGCTGCCAGCACTAAATATTTGTCACTATCATTCGCACCTATAAAACCTTTCATTTGTCGTCTATGCGGCCAAAATGCGTGTAGGTAGTCGATAAAAATATTTAAAACAAATAGAGACACGACTATAAATATTTTTAAACGCTTTAATATATTTGATTTTTATAAACTAAATTAAATATACAACATTTCAAAAAATACATACAAAATAAAATATTTGATTTTTTGATATAATTTATATAAAATTAATCATACAATAATAAATTATTTTATATATATAAATATGTAGATTATGATCAAAAATATTCAGCATTTATAATAATATACATTTTAATAAATAATAATTAATATCGAGTAAATAAATTGAGTCGTGTTAATTAACACAAATTTAAAAACGTAGTAAATTTACAATATACGTATATTATGTAAACACTGTTTACATTTAAAATTCGTATTAAATATATGAAACGATTTCAGATCATATTGCAAATTTTCGATGTATTATGGCCAAGTACGTCAAATAACAAATGTCAAAATATCGATGCAATTACGAAAATCTCATGCATTATTTCGTATTTGTTCAATGTAAAGCTTGTATCGTAGGTCAGATTGACGCAAAAATTATTTTTTAGATGTAATGGAAAAATATCGGCTAAAAATGAGGACGACTGCATATGCAAAAACCAGTTATTGATATAATAAATTGATAAACGAAAATAATAACTATTTCGTTGCTCCTATTCTAACTTTTTGACTTCGGTATAAAAAAGCATTTAAATCCTATTTT
Source organism: Stenopsyche tienmushanensis (assembly GCA_008973525.1). Classification (NCBI taxonomy): domain Eukaryota; kingdom Metazoa; phylum Arthropoda; class Insecta; order Trichoptera; family Stenopsychidae; genus Stenopsyche; species Stenopsyche tienmushanensis. The sequence continues at coordinate 408,511 of WACJ01000207.1, read as the reverse complement.
ACATTTGAAGTTCGTGTCTCAAAATCCAAAAATAATCGCTCAATAGCCGCAAGTAAAATAAGGCGCGGCTCGAGAAATATGCCGAGCAAAGTTGTAAGTGCGCGTGCGCGGGCGTGGTGAGTTGCGTCGTCGAGGTGCACACTAGCCATCAGGAGCACAGAAAAATCGGCAGATAGCGAAACGAGCGGCGTTTGCCGTCGAGCGTCGTTTTAGTCTCGCGCATGCGCAACTCTCTCGATGGAAGCGCGTTGACCCGTCAGCATCGACGTGCATACTTGCACACCCATGAGGGTGCCGCGTGTAGAGGCACGAGCGCGAGTGCGCGTGCGCGGGTGGAGAGATCCACAGCGCACCACTTATCAAGAGCGCAGAACAGCCGGCGGGTTAGCTGTCAAACTCACTATGCGCAATCTCACCCCCAATTCAATGGCTGCTCGATACAAAAAAAGCGTTCACGCACGATAAACTCATCATTTAGCTCTTCGTTCTGAATTATTAATTCGAATACATTTTTACTCGCTTGCATTGTAATTTATTTTACAAAATTGAAATAAAATTTAATATCGCAACATGGTCACTTTTGGATGACGTTACGACCATTTTGGCTAGACGTCAGTGAGCTTTCGTTTGAATGCGTTTCGAAATTAAATTTGATTAATTTGTTTTAGACATGTTTGCATGCTTACAAAATATGACCTCCAAGCTGATAGTAATGTACTTGTATGTTGTAAAATTTTGTTTAATTCGTCTTAACAAATGCTTATAATAAAAACGAACCTGTTGCATTTCTAGTAATTTAATGAATAAACTATTGTTTGAGACCGCAAAATTTTCAATGTGAATTTTGTATATCTTTTAAATATTATCCCTATACCGCAATGAATAGAAATTATTATTAATAGTGGTTTGTTTTCGTGCGAAAAAATAATAATTGAATTGTATTTATATTGGTTTCCCATCTAGATATAATAACAAAGCAATGGCAAAATTGATATGATCTAGGAGATTTCATTTGTATCATTTTTATCAATAAATTCAATCAAATAAAAATAATAAGTATGTCAATATTTAAAATTTTATTAATCGCTTTACACTGTACTCGATTAATGCGACTTCCCTTTTACACGGTTTTGGTTCAACAATTTAAATTCAATCAATTCGAATATTTCACCTACTGTTTGATAATACTATTAGGGTGTTTCATATGAACGTTTGGAATTCGTAGGCGAGAATAGCCAATATTATTCATCGATGTGCGTTTTATTGTGAATTCGAGTTAAGATTTTTTTTCGAGAACGGTTAAAAAATTAATGCTGTATTAGGAATAAGTAAGCTAATGTCAATAAACTTTTTTGTACTGGTCAATATAGTGGTTCAATTTTATTTGATTTTATCAGTCATATTGATGTCCGTTAAGTCAATAAATCGTGTCAAATCTATAGATTCCGGCTACAGCTCATTGTATAACGCGAAATATCGTGAAAAAATGCAAGTCATCAAGTATTAATTGTAATTTATGTTGTTACTGTTTAATAGTTTTATTACCTGCCCTACAGTGCACAAAAGAGCTTAAGTAGCTTAGCATTTTTAAAGTATTTGTATATTTCATATTTTTATTTGATAAAACCTAATCAGTTTACATAGCAGTGGGGCCCCATTTTTTAATTTGCCCCAGGGCCCTTAATTATCTAGCTACGCCACAGTAACCAAGTGTTTTTTTTTAATGCATGGAAAGCATTAAAATTTCCTGGAGATTTATTGACATTCAATCACTGCCCAGATATTTTCCTGTTGTATAAAATCCATTTTTCATCAATGGTAATGATACGATTGAAAAATGAGGTTTTATCATTACGAATTATCAACGAAGAACACATCCCATGCCTTTCAGTTTTTGGCCTTCTGACAATTGGTGCGGCACCCACTTATCCAGCTTTATAACATTTCCTGTTGAAACCAATCCATATATCCACACGGGTCCCCGGGTTGCAAATAGGGGGAGAACTCTTGTTGTCAGTTGCCTTGGAAATGCGACAAGCATACAACACAATGATGACCTCAGAACAGTGGTAAATATATGCCACCGCTTGAAAAAAAAGCACAACCAGAACTGTAATTATCAGAAGATATCGTATCTTGACGCGGAAAAGTAACTCCAATTAAATCCCTAGTTTTGGGCAGCAGCATCGACAGCACCACCAAGAAGTTCAGTTGAATTATTGCTATACAGCAACTAATTGGAAACTAATGTATTGATCACGTTATACGTCCGTATATTCCGGATGTGTACTATACTTCACGGTACACAACCATAGAACCCCCGGGGGGGGGGGGGCAATCCCACTAACCCCTGGGGAAATGTTGTGGAGTAGAGGCCAACGTAAGGTTGCTTCGACTTGTTGCTCATTAAGCTTTGCTGGGGGAGCCCAATTAACATGAGTTGCGGTACGGAGCTCACCCTATGTTGCGTACCCATAAAGGGAAACGTGGAACTAATTACAGAAGTGAGTGAAGCTGTGTAAAAGGTACATCACTATCCTCAACTGTTTCGGCAGACAGGGGAGAATTATTTATAGGCTGTTCGAACAGCGACTCGTCTCCGTGGCTAGGTACTACGAATGACCGAACCGATACGAGTACCACGGGGAAGGGATTGAAGCCCCTGCAGTCTGGATTTATACATTTTGCAGCCCCTTTCAAACTGAGGTTGGACTTGTGGGGATAGAGAACTCGTGGATATAAATTTTCTTGGTCTTAGCATAACCCGGATAGTGGAAAGGTCTGGTACCTGGAAGCTCTTGCGTGAGTGTCATCCTGTCGGGATAAAGTTCAGTGGATGATATTCTGTGTGGCTAGTCCGGGGTAACCCGGAACAGACCGTACAGTAGCGCAGGATAGTATGGAATATAATCCATGGGTGCCGTCAGCCGCTATCTGTCACAACATGTTCAACAGTTCCGACTGACATCAGGGGTTAATCCAAATCTGGGCTAGATAGTGTGAAATATGCTACCGGTCATAAAAGTGTGGAGGACCAGGCAACTTGTGGACAACATACGACTGGCGCATCATTTATCGGGGTCAAGATCCTCAGTCATGAGGGACACGACAAAAAAGAGAATTGTTGACGCTGTGGCGTGGGGGGGAAATATTATCCCCACGCAATAGCAATGTTAAACTGTGTAGATTTAATTCGCTAGATTGACATTGATATTTTCTGTGGCGCTGCGGACACATTGCGTCCGCAATAACGGCACTGATCGCTTCTTGCATATGCGCCGTTGTCGATTCGTCGGTGACACGCAGGAGGTGGGAGTCGTTGGATAGCCTTGGCTGCGGGAAGATGTGCTTCCCGCGGCCAGATCTCTCACTCTCTTTCATGATTAATAAAGAAGTTATCCAAAATAAGAGTTTTTATTTGACGCCCGTTCACCTCCATCCATCTGCTCGGCTACATAATGGTCCGAGAGCGCGGCCCGAGGAATCTACCCCGCGAGCGCCCTCGCTCCATCGCGCTACAATGGTGTCAGAAATGGGATAAAAACAATAGTCATAGAACACAATAAATAGCTGAAATTCTGAATCTTCATGTGATACTGATGTCATAGCAAAATCCATGTTTTGTTTTTTAAATCTGAATTTATATAAATTATTATTAGTTATTGAAAAATTATTTTCGTAAGTCTATGATGGAAATTTGATTGTTATGGTTACATTAACACTAGTGACAAAATCGAATCTAATATTGATAAATCAGGATTATCAATTTCTGTAAAAAATGATAAAAACGATCCATTTTTTTAATATAATTAATCTATATAGTTAATCTATATTAAATGTTATCTGTATTAAATCGTTCTATTAGAAATGTCGTTTTAATTTCGATTTATTTATGTTTCACCAATGTACGTTCATAAAATCAAAATTAATTTAATTTCATACCCAAACCAAACATGACAGTTTTGGGTGAGCCGGCATTTTTCCGTTTTAAAAATCCCAGTCTCCAAGTCTTCTTCAATCCAACTCTTTGAAAGTTCAATAACACGAAACTGTTCAAATGTTATCCAAACGTTTCATTTCCCTTCGTTTTTTGTCGAATCACGCTTATTTAGACTTTAAAATATAGTATTTCTATTATATTTGATAATGTGTAAGTATGATTTTTATTAAAAGAAAAAGTAAGACAAAAAATAAAAAGAAACGTTTGAACAGTTTTGTGCACACAGGCTTTTCTATCAATATTCACCGGTTGAACCTAACTTTTTTTTGTCAGTACCACCGTACACAAGATTACACAACTAAGAATCATTTTTTCCCAGCCCTCTGGTCGATGAAGGCTTTTAGTAACAGTAAGAAAAAACAAGTTGAGACTCTGCTGCGTTCCAATACGCCCTACCGAATCATCATAGATCGAACGTTGGTTCAATCAATACTATTCACAAGGGCCTGTCCGATGTTTGTCCAAAGAACAAAGGAGGAAAACCGCGGAAGCTGACAGAGCACAGCATCCGTCGAGTGTGTCAGGTGGCGGACAAAATGCTAGCTGATAACGCCATTCAAATTACCGCTCAAATCAAGGAATCTCTCCAAGTAGACTTCAGTCGAATGACAATTGCAAGGGTACTGAAGTCTGGTAAAAAAACCACTTCTAACTTAGCACCATCACCAGAAGAAGCTTGAATTTGCAAAAACCTACATCAACTGGACTTTAGAGAATTGGAAACGGGTTATCTGATCAGATGAAACGAAGGTCAATCGTATCCCATCGGATGGTTTGCAGTGGAGTTGATTCAAGATCGGAAGAAGTCCTGAAAGCAAGTCAACTCAATCAACTATCAAGTACGGAGGCGGATGAATCATGATTTACAGCCCTTGGCTCTGGTTACTGTCCTCTAATGGAGGGCAACATGGACCAGGAAGTTTACAAAATAATTCTGGAAAACGACTTGGAAGAAACTGTTCGATTTTATGGATTGGACAAAGAAATAATTATATTCCAACACGATGGAGACCTTAAACACACTTCCCATTTCGTCAAAAAGAGGTTGGAGGAGAATAATTGGGAAGTTCTCCCTGCCCCGGCTTGATATCCAACTCAAGAGTCTTCTTGTGCTATTATCACTACGGAACGATATCAGAAGCTCATTTCCTTGCTACCTATTAGATTGCGAGTCGTAATTGACGCAAAAATTGGCACGTCAAAGTACTGAACAAAACTGTTCGAATGCTTTTTCTATTTTTTGTCTTACTTTTTATTTCAATAAAATTCTTACTTATATATTATCAAATGTAATAGAAATGCTATATTTTAAAGTCGAATGGATGTCATTTCTCAAGAAACGTTTGGAAAATACATTTCCGCCAATTGCTAATAGCAGTCCACTATGGAAATGTTATCGACAATGACAATTATGATCCAAATATAAACATATATAACATAAAAAGTGAAATTGAGATATCTAATAAGTCGATTATAGCGAACGACTTTATTTGTAAAACAATCTCATGCGATAAGACGTGTGATTCATTTGCGCGGTTTGCTTTTTCGCCGGTGGATAAGGTTTAAAAGGGGGATTCGCAACAGTCGTGGACGCAGTAATAGTAAAGATGGCGCAAGAGGAAGGGTTGACGATCGACGAAGGGTTGTACTCCCGGCAGCTGTATGTGCTCGGGCACGAAGCCATGAGGCGCATGGCGCGCTCCGACGTGCTCATCAGCGGCCTCAGCGGTCTCGGCCTGGAGATCGCCAAGAATCTCATCCTGGCTGGAGTTCGTTCCGTGACTCTGCACGACGACGAGCCCGCGAGCAAGTCGGATCTCTCCACGCACTTCTACCTGCACGAAGAACAACTCGGCCAGCCCCTGTCCGAGGTGTCGGCGGTGCTGGCCGAACTCAACGGTCACGTCCAGACCAAAGTCCTGAGGGGGCCCCTCGCCGACAAGGCGCTGAACGGCTACCGCGTCGTCGTGCTGGTGCGACGCCCGCTGGCCGAGCAGATTCGCATCGCGCAAGCAGCTCGCAAGTACAACGTGGCCGTCATCGTCGCCGACACCCGAGGGCTCTTTTCGCAGGTCTTCTGCGACTTCGGCAAGTTCTTCGTCGTTTTCGACAACAACGGGGAACCACCGCATTCCAGCATAGTCTCGAACATATCTCGAGACGAACATGGAATCGTAACGTGCATCGACGACACCCGTCATGACTTTGAAGACGGAGACTGTGTCACTTTCTCAGAGGTATATTTATACATACGTACATTACAGTTGCACAATTTAAATAGTAATTTTAAAAAAATCCCCTTTTTACTTTTATCATCTTAGCGCCGGGCGCCGATGCGTATATTGTCGTTCGTCTGGCGTAATCGTATACTATCAATTTATTTACACTCAAACCTCTTTTTGTGCGATTTCGAAGTTGTGCGGTTTTTTTTAAAGCAATTTTTTAATTTCATAAAAAATACGTATCGAGATATTTTGGATAAAATAGGAAATAAATCATCAAAACTAACCGAAATTTGGAAAAAAATTATAATTTGGGACTGTATTAGATTTTTGAAAAAAATGATTTCGTTTTTTTTTGCATTTTCCAATGTTTTGACTTTCAAAAATACATTATTCAAAGGAATTTCCAAAATTCCAACTACTTACGGAGTTATAGCTAAGTTTTAATTAATTAATTTACTTCAAACTGGGTACGAATCTTTTCTATATAACCCTCCATTATTCTTACCAGATTTATGTCAAAATTTATTTTTTAACTATTTAAAAAAAATTAAAACTGTGACAAAATAAGGCAAAAAAAAGACTTTACTGATTTTTTTGAAACAGTAGCCATTTTGTGATTTTTTTTAGTTAGGGACTATAGTGACATCTTTGCTAATTATAAGTTATATTGTTGGAAATAGAAAATCTATACAGAAAAATGATGATATTGACACTGGGTATACTATTTCTTCCGAAAAACAGAGCGAATTTGAGTCATATCGAAAATCGCAACAAAAAATATCATACAGGGATGATAGTTTGTAATTAAAATAAATAGTATTTCTTTAATGGATGTCTGCTATTTGAGATGCCAGATGTAAGACATCCTTAAAGTTTTACCAATGATGCAAGACGTTCTTTAAATGTTACCAAAAATGTTATTTTTTAATTGCCTTATTGTTTTCCTGGTTTTTTATTAACTTTTTTATGCGATTTTGGATATATTTTATATGGCTGTTTCAAAGTTATGCGGTTTTTAAATTCCATGGAGTGTATATAGCTTATTAATTATTAACCAGTGGCGGATTTAGCACTCGAGAGATCCTCAGCAAGTTTGAGGCCCCATTTAGTTTTTCAGTTTGGAACAAATTCTGATATTTGACCCTCGATATGCACTATTAAGCGGCATCAGAATAGAGAACGGCCTAGTTTTTTTTTTATATTTCAACCACGATTTCTACATGCCGCATAAAAGTGAAACCGTATATTTCTTAAATCCAGACTAGTAAAAAACGTTTTACTTCATAATATGTTCCTTTTTCAATTGAAAAGTATTGAAATTTTAGTACAGTCAATCATTATAAAGCGTCAAGATAGAAATCACGCTATACAAAGCTAAACACCCATAAAAAATTTGGACGTTTGTTAACTCGTTCGTCGCTGCGTCCACTGTGTAGGATGGAAGAGCGTTCCCTCGACGAGACCCCGTCGCATAATTTCGGTAGACGTTTTCTTCCTCCGCTTATAAACGATTTAACAAGTTATTTTATTTCTATTGAATGGAATTAGCATATGCAAATATAAAATAAACACAGTCTCCAAAAAGCGAATCACTGTTGCGTATTTCTATAACGATTTACCAATGTTAACTTTACGAACGTCTTTCTATAGTGTCTTCCAGATGACAAATGCCTAAATATCTTTTGAGATCGACCTCGAAACATACATTCCTACCCTTATCTGTTCGCACTTGCTTATCTTCACTTTGTTTTTGTTAATTTGACTAAATACAGAGTCAAGCTTATCGATCTAAGATTAAAAAAGCACCTGAGAGAAGATGCGACACATGTCTGTGTTTATCCCACGCGTTATCGCATCGATATTGCTTATGTTTACGCTCCGACTATCGAATTTTGGGCCCCCATGAGAAACAACGCCGATTCACGGTTGGCGACGAGTGTGTTAACAAGCACGAATGAGGGAGCATTGACCTTGCGTACTTTTAGCCGTTGCTTGCGTAAAAAACGCCACAAATGAAATGGACGCTATAGGAGGGTCGACTGTATTTGCGCGCCTCGATGGCCGCGTGATAGTGTAATAGGAATCCATACATATCGAGGGCCTAAAGCAGAATTTATGAAAAAAAAAAACCAAATGGGTCTAAAGGACCTCTCCTCAAATGCAAGGATGATTATTTAATTACATTTTGTAAATATAAACATAGAAATTCAGTCACTTCATTAATAAAATAATTGGTTCACTTCTCATTTCTTTTAAAAACCTCAATTTCTAAAAATCATGCTAAAAAAGTTGCCTTTTTACACATAATTTTGCCATATTAACATCATTGTATTTTATTCCCTCATATTAACAGCCGTACCATATCATCTTTTGGAAATATTTCATAGAAAAACTTACTCCACGTCGATAAAATTACAAATATGTATTCTAGAGGCGTTTTCAATTAACACATTACGCATAGCAATATTTCTTTTACAAGAGCATTTACATTGCTTCGGTATTATGAGCAATATATTTGCCAAATTGCAGATATGAACAAGTTAAATATTGACCTTATAGACAAACAAACAACGCTATAACGCCCACATAAAAACTGCATATGTTTATGATGTTTTTATATTCTACGCACCAAAATTCCATTTTATAACATATTCTATATATTTTTGATAGGACTTATTTAACATTTTAATCCTTTTTAAAGGTAAAGGGAATGGTCGAGCTCAATGGATGCGAACCGAAGAAAATTAAAGTTCTCAGTCCGTTCACATTCAGCATCGGTGACACTTCCGGTTATTCGGAATACGTCGAGGGCACTGGAATAGTAAAACAGGTGAAGACGCCGCAGACTTTCAATTTTCTGCCGCTCGAAGACGCTATCAAAAAGCCCGAATTCGTTACCAGCGATTATGCCAAGTTCGATCACCCTCAGCAAATACATATTGCATTTATGACGCTGCATAAGTTCGAAGAGAAATTCAATAGATCGCCGAAGCCGCACGATCAGGAAGACGCTTACGAATTTATACATCTCGCCAAAGATTACGTGGCCGAGAACAAAATTGACGTCGAAATCGACGTAGATCTTTTCGAAACATTTGCCAAAGTAACGTATAAATTTAATCAGCATCGTGCATTCATTAATATCCAATTTAATAAGCAAACATTTGTATTGCAATTTTAAGATATGTTCCGGAGATCTCAATCCGATGAATGCCGTTATTGGGGGAATCGTCGGTCAGGAGATTTTGAAAGCGTGCTCGGGCAAATTCAATCCTATAAAGCAGTGGTTATATTTTGACGCGATAGAATGCCTCCCGAAAGAAATCCAAGGCGAAGATGACTATGCCTTGAATGGGACTCGATACGACGGGCAGATTGCTGTTTTTGGGAGCGAGTTTCAAAAGAAACTCGGGGCTCTTCGATACTTTATGATAGGTAAATATTGTTTTTTTAAGCTTTTTATCGCGTACATAAAATTTAATATGATAAACAGATAGCATATTTATTCCTAGATAAATGATAACTTCCCGCGTGGCATTTATATGACTTTTTATTGTCGTTTTTATATTCCGGCATCATATATTAATAAAGTAGTTATCGATAAATTTACAGCTGACTGTTTTATTAGGGTTTAACAACTTCAAAGTATTTTTTACTGGAATTAATATTTTAAAAGGTCATTCAAGGCAAAAATGTATTATAATAATAACGACTAGTTAATTATATATGATCAAATATAACTGAATAATTATGCAAAAATAATTTACTAGGTGCCGGAGCGATTGGTTGTGAACTTCTTAAGAATTTTGCCATGATTGGTGTCGGCGCCAAAGGTGGACAAGTCACCGTTACGGATATGGATAATATTGAAAAATCTAATCTTAATCGACAATTTCTTTTCCGTCCACGCGATGTTCAAAAATCAAAATCAACAACCGCAGCATCGGTAAATACATATTTTAATATGTGAACATTAATTTAATTGTCCGTATGACTTTATTTTATTTGTGCTAAATATTCATAATTCAATTCTTCTTAAGGTTATCATGAAAATGAATCCCGATATGAACGTGGTGGCTCATAATAATAGAGTTGGACCCGAATCCGAAGCACTTTATAATGATTCGTTCTATGAAGAACTCGACGGTGTTGCTAACGCCGTGGACAACGTTAAAGCTCGAATTTATATGGATCAACGTTGCGTATATTATAGAAAACCGCTATTGGAATCGGGAACTCTAGGAACAAAGGGAAATACACAGGTAAACATTAACAATAAGATTATTTTATTATCGCTCATCTCAATTTAACGAATAAGTGGATAATTGTTGATATTTAATAGGTCGTGATTCCGTTCCTATCGGAATCATACAGCTCTACACAAGACCCGCCTGAAAAAAGTATTCCGATCTGTACGTTGAAAAATTTTCCTAATGCCATTGAACACACGCTGCAATGGGCTCGTGATGAATTTGAAGGATTATTTAAGCAACCTGCTGATGATGCGGCAGCGTATTTAAATGATCCACAGTCATTCATGAAAAACCTCGATCAAAAATCAGATGCCTTATTCAACGTCGATGTAATTTACACAATAATATGCGTTATGATAATATACTATTTTCTTGCATGAAATAAACATACATTTTAATTCATTTTAGAAAGTCCTTTCAAAAATACCGGCTTCCTTCGACGATTGTATCGAATGGGCCCGCAATCATTGGGAGAAACAATATGCTAATCAAATAAAACAATTGTTATTCAACTTTCCTTCGGATCATATCACAGCTAGCGGTTTACCATTTTGGTCAGGAACTAAGAGATGTCCGGAAGCTTTGGAATTTAACGTCAAAAACAACACACATCTTGATTATATCGTCGCCGCTTCTAATTTGTACGCTTACGTTTACGGTATTGCAGAAAACCGAGATAAAGAGCAAATTGCAAATATAGTAAAGGCCATTAAGGTAAGTTTCTTTACAATAAATAACTCGGTAAAAGGTTACATATATAACAAACATTTATAATATTATACAGGTGCCGGTCTTTGTCCCGGTTAAAGGCGTTAAAATAGCCGAAACCGAAGAAGAAATGGAAGAAAACAAAGACGATTTTGATCAGGCGCAAATGGAAGACGTTTTGATCAATTTGAATTCAATAGATCGCCCCGAAAATCTCACTATTACACCCGCAGATTTTGAAAAGGATGACGATACCAATTTTCATATGGACTTTATAGTAGCAGCTTCGAATTTACGAGCAATGAATTATAAAATACCGACGGCGGACCGTCACAAATCCAAACTTATTGCAGGCAAAATAATACCTGCAATTGCAACCACGACGTCAGTCGTCGCCGGATTGGTTTGCTTGGAGCTGTATAAGCTAGTTCAAGGCATAGATACGCTGGAACTCTATAAAAACGCTTTTATCAATCTTGCCCTTCCATTCTTCACGTTTACCGAGCCCGTTCCGGCTCCGAAAAACACTTACAACGATAAAGAATGGACATTGTGGGATAAATTTGAAGTTGTAGGCGAACTTACGCTGCAGCAATTCATAGACCATTTCAAAAACGAGCACGAGCTAGAAATTACGTCTCTCACTCAAGGCATTTGTTTGCTGTACTCGTTCTTCATGTCGGAGGAAAAACGCGAACAAAGACTGCGTCTACCCATGTCTCAATTAGTGAAAGAAGTTTCAAACGCTGATATAGAGCCGCACGTTAAATACCTTGAATTTGAGCTGGGTTGCAATGATAAGGAGGGAAATTATGCGGAAGTTCCTTCTGTACATTATAAATTACCCTGATTTTTATAAACAAATTTAAAAGATATTTCATACTTTACAATAAAAAATTGACACACTTATTATTTTAATTATGATTGGATTTATATCATTTATGTAATAATGAATAAATAAAATAATTTATAAACATAAAAATGCTTCTATTTGTAAAGACTCTTTTGACAGTTTTGCTTTCAAATACGCTTGGGTCTGTTTTTATGCGTTTTTGAAGTTATGCACAGAGCTTTTTTTATGCTAAATTATTATAAAAAATATATAAAAGTCACTTTTAAAAAGTATTATATTAAGAAACTAGGGAATGAGTCATTAACTGTACCTGAAATTTGAGAAAACAAATCAATTTTTGACTTTAAATAATGTTTCAAGTGCAGTATCTCAGATTACTTCATGCACTTTAAATTCTTGTTGGAAAGCAGTTTGGCATAAATGTGTTACAGATGGTAAAATAATAAAAACTTCGACATTGTCAGCTGAATTAATTATTTTGGCAAATCAACTTGGTAGAAAAGGCTTTGATACTTTTTCTCAAAATGATGTCGTTGAGTTGCTTGAGGATACTCCCTTGATTGATATTATTGGTTTGATGTTATATGGCAGAAAAGAAACAGAAGACGATATTGAAGTGGAAGAAACTTCTGCCCCCCTTATTGTAAAAATTATACAAGAAACTAGTCAATCTATTTATTGTACATGACTCAAATTCTGAACGAACTTTCAAATTCCAGTGCGAGCTTAAAAATTGCATGTCTCCATATTACGAACTGAGTAAAAAATGATTGGTTAATCTTCGCAAAGTTTTTTTTATGCGTTTTTTGCTACATTTCATCACATTGATTTGAAGTTATGCGGTTTTTAAAAATAACGGAAGTTTTCTATGTAGTATTGTAAAAATATTTTAATTAAATGATTATAAAAATATCAATGCGTTTTTTATTAAATATTGCATCTAATTTTCTAGGTAAATATTGATTTTTTTTAATGTTGTAATGTGATGATCGTATTAAATTCAAAATTATTTGCTAAGGGAGAAATGGTAAACGCGTGTTAAATTAATTTATTGATTAATTTGAATAAAAATGCTACATGAAATCTGAATGAGAGGAGGTGCACAATTGTGCATGTTTTATAATGTAACAAGTGTCGGATGTATGAGTGGCTTTTAAATAATGATTTTTTAAAATGAAATTTGAATTTTTTTAATGAGAAAAAAAATCGACACATTTCATGAACGGCAGATATTTCGGTGGCCGTGAAGAGGGCTCAATCGTCGGCGCCTATGGATGGGATGCTCGCGGATGAGCGCTAGAGTTTATTGTGTCGAATCGATAAGAGGTCGCAGCAGTGAATAAATGGAGAGAGTGACAAAAAGATAAAAATGGAATGACGGTTGTGTGAGTGCGCGTCGTTTCGGGTTATGGTCGTCGTGAGCGGTAAACAAGGGTGCGCGCGCAAGTGCTGGTGCGCCATCTTGCCGCGGTGCGGGCGGCGCGAGAGGCGCCGGCCATGGCCGCCACAAGGAAGCTACAGGGTGAGGGTCGCGCGGGGGAAGTGCGCGAGGGGGGCGCGCCTCCGCCCCCGCCCCGGGGGCTGAGGCGCGCCCCCGCTGCTCGCCCACTGACAGCAGCTGTCATCTTCCGCAAAGGACACTTGGCCCACCGCTAATTCTAAACGTCGCGGCTTTCGGTAGACTGACCGGGAAACGGAAACCAGTCGCGTCGGATTTGCCCTTTGCCGACGCGCGAGAGACCGCGTTGCAGCCTTCCGCAACCCGCGCTAAAACATCTTCTGTTACTCGAGCCGAGAACCAAAGCTCGCCTCGCTTCTCAATTACCGCATTTTCATTTTTTCAAAAGTTAACCGTTTCAAAATAACAAACAGCTCTTCATTTCGCATACACATGCACGATACGTCGACTTCTCTCGCTTCGGTGATTTCAGACCTCGGCTCGCTCGAAACGGCGTTTCAGAATTGCAAAACGATCTTTCTCTTATGTCAACAAGCATAAGCAACGCCGATTGCGAGTTCATTGATCTTTCCGTAGTGGAAAAAAATCGAGCACTTCTCACAGCATCCTCTGGCGTGCCGGAGCGCACGGCCAGCCCACATCTCACACTGTGGGTCAGACGCAATCTGTAGACCATTGTTTCTCTGCCGAAAGCCAGACCGTGGACTCGAGTTTTTTTTCTTAACCCCGAATGATATACCATAGGTTAACTTTGATCTAGCACCGATAACGCGTAACAGTGGGACACCGCCGGCTAAAATTTACAATTAAAATATTTAACGTTAAAAAACATCGAGGTAACTAATTGTCTCAGTGAAATTTTTCAACATGCAAGTTTGTTTAGGCACCATGAAAATGAAGCATTTCGTTTCCCAACCTGAACGAAATATTTAGACGCATATACACGATCCTATCTGAGTGACCTCATAATGCTCATCAGAGCGCGAAAACTAAAAATTAGTAAGTTGGGAGCATTTCTTTTATGTCATCCTTTAATTTAAGAATCGAAGAAAAAATACCCATTTCGATTAAGAACGAGGCTAAAATTTTTATTTCCGTGCGACTTCTAACGAGATTTCCGCATAATGCACGAAGAGTATGCCGATTCTAAAAAGAATTTTCTGTTCGGTCTTTTGAGAGATTACTTTTGAAATCTATATAAAATATAAAGCGCAATCGCTCGGCGACGCTTTTGTGAATGTTTTGAACAATCTGATTTAGTAATCGGGCATCTATTACTATTGTCTCAATAATGTGTATCTATCGTAGCTTTTTTTTTATATTGATATTCAAGGATAATATTTTTATTTATTTTTTGAAATGTATTCTTTGTGATTGGTGAAATCCCCCCGTCATTTAGATGTCATATGCTAAGATAATTATTTAATCGAAGCGATTTCGATTGCGTGTCGCCGTAATTGTTATATAATTTTTCAGGCGAAATCGAGAGGTGTCTCAAGAAGGTCACCGAAGGTGTCGACACGTTTGAAGACATCTGGCAAAAAGTACACAATGCCACGAACAACAATCAAAAAGAGAAATATGAAGCCGACCTTAAGAAAGAGATTAAAAAATTACAAAGGCTACGCGATCAAATTAAATCGTGGATTGCGTCCGGGGAGATTAAAGACAAGAGCACCTTATACGATTATAGAAAACTGATTGAGACGGTAATTATATTTATTTCATATATTAACAACGCGCATTTACGTTTGCACCGTTGAAAGACGTAGTCATGATTTTTCACGTCTGCAAATATTTCATTTTTCAAGCTTAGACATTAAATGCATACTAATTATTAACATATTCATATATTCTTGATATTAAATTACAATTGCAATATATAATATGTAGACAATGGATTGAATATAGAATTGTCTTCTAATAAATCCACGCGTCGATTGTGGAGAAAGAGCGCATTTTCAATGATTTTATCAGTCAAATTTCTGGTTTTTAAGACGTCATTTTATGCAGCTCTTAATTGGTTAAGGGGTCATCCCGTGATTTAAGCAAAGTTTGAACATCATCCACGACGATTTGTAAAAAAAGGCTCGCGCGCGATGTTTTGACCCATTGTTTGATGGCACTTTTAACCTCATCGTCAGTAAAAAATCTTATTCCACCCTAAAAACAACTTCAGATGAAAATGAAAATCTGAAGATATCCAGATCAGGGCCGTGAGCGGAATGGTTATTAATGATGTTCCAACCGAATTAATCCAAGATTTGCTTTGTTTGTGGCGTTGGTTGTATAAAGACGTGCATTATCATGCAACAGACACTCCGTTCGTTAATATTATCCTTTGTTCTGTATCCCTCGTTCTCATCGCCAATCTGAAAATCTTTAACGGCATCGAAAACAAAAACTTCAGAGCAGTAGTGCTCTTATTTTGTAGACGACAACATCTTCAATGTGTCCCAAAACGGCTCAATCTTCGATTATATTTTGGATATCATTTTCTACAATTTGTTCCTAATGCCCGTCTTACTACGTTTTTTTACGCGAATATTTCGTTAACCTGTTTGCTGAAAAAAATGACTGTAGACCTTGAAATTTTCCGAAAATAGAACTAGACACTCCGATCGGGAGGATACATTTTAAACAAAGAATGCCTGCTTTTTGTCACTAATTTTCACTAGAAGATTCTATTTCTCTCGTCGTATTGTCTTCGAAAACACATTTCTCTCGTTTCTCCATCTGTGCATACATAAACAAAAAAATCATATCCAATAATAATTCCTGAAGCAAATTGGCAAAATATGTAGACTCGCTCAGTTGGAGATATTTAATGTTAAAACCTTGATTGCTATGCTTTCAAAAGAACGCATACAAAACTCTTAATATGCCAGCTTGTATCGGAATTTATGCATCATCAATGATTCAATTGCTGTCTATCTTGTATATAGATTGATTGTACTTATTATAAATTATATTAAAACAGCATAAATCAAATGTGTCCCGTACAACCGCCACTTAGTGTGCTTTTCATTGCAATTGTTGTTTTTTTTAACTGCTTAACCTTTCCTTTACTATGATGTATTTACTACACTAAATCGAGTTGTAGTAAAGTTGTAATAATGGGAATTTTTACAACATTACTACATTGAATCTCTATGTACTATCTATTCGTATTATCGAATATCGATATGAAATATAATTAATACGGGGTTTTAGAATGTCATATGGCGTACTAAATACGTAGCATCGTAAGGGAAAGGTATAAAGAAAATATTGTCTTACACTGTCTTTAGTTGCTAAAAGGAACGTCTGACAGCACGCATGATGTTCCCCAATGTTACATGGCTTTTTACCCGTAATTATCATTATTTGTAATATCAATCACCGCTTATTAACATTCAATACGTTTGTAGGGTGACTTTATACATCAATATACATTCATTCCAAAGCTTTGCAAACATTTCGATGCCTTTTTTGTACCTCAAGATGAGCTTCAATATTGGCAATCTTTCATAGGAGTCAAATCTCTTTCCCCGGAACATTATTTTTAGACAAACAGGTAGTAGTTGCTCGGAGCCAGATCCGAAGAATACAGTAGATGGACAAGCAATTCAAAATGCAATTCATCCAATTTTGCTGTTGTCGTTTTGAATCGTCTTGGTAAAGAGCACCTTTTTCTTTTCTTCGTTTGGGATTGATTTTTCGCAAATTCTTCTGTGAAATGCACCAATAACGACATAATATTTGCTATTGATCTTCCTTTGTCAAGACACCGTTGTGCATCCCAAAATACAGAGGCTAAACCCTTACCGGCCGACATAGGCGTTCATAATTGCTTTGGACAGCTTTCGCCGGTTGCTGTCCACTCGGCTGACTGCCAATTTGATTCTCATGCTGTAGTGATTGATCCATGTTCACATACTGCATGAAAGAATCCTTTTTATTTTGCTAAAACACCGCTCTGAATTGTCGATGCTTTGTTGTTTGTGATCGACTGTGAGCAAACACAATACCTGCTTCGAACAAAGCTTTCGCATGAATAAATGTTGATAAAAAGAAACAGTGAAAACGCTCATGTAACTTCAATTTTCGATTGACCATAAGTATTTTCTGGACCGCATTTAAAATTAGCAAAACATTTCTCTTGATGGAGAAGAGTCCGAATAACACATGTCAAGCTTTGTTTGTATGTTTTTCCCCAATAAAAACCAATGCTTTATCAACGCACAACATTCATATTTTACCATTGCTACGTCCTAAAAATCTTATGGATTTGTCATCCTATAAACTTATTGATTGATGTGTTATATGCATTTACAGTATTTTTTTTACGCCAAGTTAAACTTTTTTCAATTCAAGTTAAACTTTTTCATTTCAAACTAAAACTTTTTTCAATTCAAGTTAAACTTTTTCATTTCAAACTAAAACTTTTTCAATTCAAGTTAAACCTTTTACATTTCAAGTCAAACCTTTTTCAATTCAAGCTAAAGTCAGATGTCAGATGAAATGAAACAAAGCACAGGGATGTCAGATTAGCATCTCTGTGCTTTGCAATTTTCGCATCCAACTGTCATTTTTATTCTTCTCTTAATGTTTTTGTGAGTTTCGTTAAAAGCATTTCACCTAACATCTGACAGTTTAACTTAAAATGAAAAAGTTCATCTCGAGTTGAAAAAGTTCAACTTGATTTGCAAAAAGTTTCGACTTGAATTGAAAAAGGTTCGACTTGAAATGAAAAAAATATAACTTGGCATAAAAATACTGTACTACATTCTGTATGCTTTCACTTTTTGCAATTGCTTGTCATTATTTTATCTAATCTATAAAATATTTGTGTGTAGCATCAAAGCTAATAACGATTCTTTTATATACTTTTTTAACAAAATTTCAACAAACAAACAGCATTTATACACATTCAGTTGACCAATTATTACAAAATATTTGGTTTACTGACTTTATTTTATTATTCATGATTAAATGTTTACGTTAAAAGATAATGTTAATCAATGCTGTATATTTTTAATGCGATAAAATTAATATTTTCTTTTAAAATGTTTCAACATTTGAAATTTAAATTCACATTTAGAATATTTGATTTTTTCATAATTTGCTACTATATTTATAGTGAAATTAACTTATATAGTCTGTATAGTTAGACTTTCACTATAACTATAGTTCAAAATATTGAAATGTAAGCAATTTACATATCAATATCAATGATAATATTTACAATAATCTGGGAAATTAAGATGTATTTGGTTTTTTAACCAGTAAATTATCTTAACAAATGTATAATTTGAATATTATTATTTGCCAAATATGAATATTTTCATTTATTTATTCAAATACAAATTTTATGTTACAGCAAATGGAAAGATTCAAAGTAGTTGAGAGAGAAACTAAAACTAAAGCTTATTCTAAGGAAGGGCTAGGAGCTGCTCAAAAACTCGATCCAGCTCAAAAAGAAAGAGAAGAAATCTCCTGCTGGCTTGTTGCATCAATAGAACAACTTAACATACAGGTATAAATATTTTTTATTAATTTATAGCATGCATTTATATTAATTCACAAATCTAATGAGTGATTTGTCTTCTTTAAAAGCTGGATCAATTTGAATCTGAAATGGAATCCTTACTCGTAAGCAAGAAAAAGAGATTAGACAAAGAGAAGCAAGATCGCATGGAGGAACTTAAAAATAAACTTGAAAAACATAGGTTCCATATTAAAAAATTGGAGACACTTCTAAGAATGCTAGACAATGAATCAGTAGAAGTCGACAAAGTAAGTAATACATAATCATATTTTAACGTATACTTCTCAGAACGCAAGCTGGTTTTTTTGCAAAACAAAAATAATTGCACAATTAAGAATTTATACAATAAAGACGTTCGATTTTTAAATGTAAATCAAACAAGTTGTGTGTGATATATCTGCTATATCTGGCTTTGTTCGGTGGCGCGTATTCGAGAGATCCGCTTTTCGATGACTGTCGCATAAATCTGGCTAAATGGTATTCGTTATGTTGACTTTGAGGGCATCAATTGTTTGCCGCTTATTCGCATAAGGTGGCCAAGTAAGTGAATGAGGGTCGATTGAACGGTTACTTCGTACAAACTAGTGCGAATTTCAAGAGACTGAACCGGTGGGAGTTCACTTTAGGGCTCATAACATCAGAATTTGATACGGGTGCAATCCCAAGTCCCGATGCAAAATTTCGCCAAGTTCTTGTAAACGACAAGAAATTGATTGCCTCATGTATTCTCTTACATTTATGCACAGTAGCGATTTTTGTAGCAAACCTTGCGTTTTGATGAAGTACGCATGTTGGATGATTATTTATCGAATCGATTGACCCCAAACGTCGAATAATCGACTCGGCAGGATGGTTACGGCGAGAATAAAAATCGCATAATGCGCGGAACGTTTCTCACTCAACGGAAAACTGATTTTGAAAATAAGATTTGCACACACTTCCAACGCGCTAAACAATTCACAACAAATTTGGTTGCTGTTGCTTTAACAACATGGTCGTTATGACCAGCGAAATTCGAGTGTCGCTTATTAAATTGGTTTTCTTTTTATATCATTCAGATCAGAAGAATTAAAGACGATGTTGAGTATTATGTAGATTCTTCACAAGAACCTGATTTCAATGAGAATGAATATATTTACGATGATATCATCGGAATTGAAGAAATTGAATTATCCGTTGTTGGATTACCATCGTCAGCAACCACAGATAGCAATAACAGTAACGATACAGGTGTCTCACCGACAAGTATTACGTCAGGTATTTTGCGTATATTTTGTATTATATACTACGGATCGCCGTATGAAAATATGTTTTTAATTGTTTTATATTTATTTTATAGGGACGAGTCCTATAGGTTCCCCTGCGTTAGTACCTCACAACCATTCGACTGACTCAATGGAAAATTTGGATAAAAAGAAAAAAATCGATGACCTAGTTTCAAAAGTACATATTTCTCTTAATACAATCCGTTCCCTTCTACTTTTCGTAGTATAAGATACGATAAAAATAAGTTACCGTAACGTAACTTTTTATAAAATATCTTGTGTTACATTTCCCCTGTCTGTAGTCTGATTATGGCTGTGATGATGTGCAAATTTTTTGTTGCGCTGAAAGCTTATTTATGTTTTTCTTATTTTATTTTAGCCTGTTAAGCCAATGGCTGTCAGGGCAGTCAGTAGCAGTAATAATACGAGCAACATAAGCTCTATTAGTAACACAACACCAAATAGCAGTTCCATCTTAAATAATTCTGTACCATTAATAAACAATGTTACAAGCTCAGTATCAGCAAATCAGACTACACCAACTGCGAATAGTAAACCAACTTTAGTTTCATCGACGCCCAGTAAAATGCCACAAAATAATTTATCTGTCAATGTGAGCCCGGCGGGATCGATTCATCCTTTTAATCCAGGTGAGTCCAACATCAATTTTAGCGTTAATATATTCGCCACGACATTTATATTGTTATTGAATACAAACTGCCATTATTACACATCAGAACTGTTTATTAAATTTTGATAATGTCAATCGAGAAATATTTGCGTTACGTATGTTTTATATTGCTTATTAACACTACTGTTTGCCATCAAATCTTATAACTTAGCTTGGTCACAAAATTAACCTTTTTATGAATGTCTTTTTATTTATTTTCAAGTAAAATCTATAGAAACTATGCAAATTATCAAAAATCAAAAAATATTTTATTTATTACTCTCATATTGAATTAATAAGTTGTTTTTAGATGTGCTTTCAATTTTTGCTTGATGAAATGTTCAATAATATTTATAAGCGAACCCTTATAATTTAATCAAACCACGTGAATCTTTTTTTTTGCTTTGCTTCCTCTAGCATTTTATTTATTGCTTCTAAATCTTTCGCGTTAATTAAATATTTATAAAATGAATGACGACATTCAAATCCAAAAAATTGATACGCGATACTTTATAACCAAAAGGTTAAAATAAATATTGTAACAGCTTTTTTATCGTCCAAAGCAATTAATTACTCAATTTCTCATATGCGGATGATTTGATTATGTTTGTTTGTGAATTGAACGTGTGTAAATTTGTGTGTGTGATTTGTTGTCCGCATCAAATATCAGGCTTGAACAACCATTCGAGTGGAGGAACATGCATTAACACAACCATCGCTGCTCACATTCAGCCTGTGACAGTACACACTTCTCTCTCGACTAATTTTGCAACCGTTGAGGCCGTTAACAGCTCGGTGCCTTCGGTAGCGCCCGTTGTGATTCATTTAAAATCTTGTACTAATAACGCAATGGTCATGCAGCTTGGTGTCACTAGTGAGTTTATGTTTATATTCCCCCGCATTTGCATGATATTTTGTTTTGTTTGCATGAACATTTGGTATCGTATTTTCATCGTATGGCGCACATTTACAAATATTCATCATTATCATTAGTTAAACTATATAAGATTGGATTATAATGAAACTTATTTGTAGAAGTGTAATCCATTTTTTTTCCTGTTTTTGTGTTATTTTGCTTTGAATAAAAATTGTAATTCACAACAACAACAAAACAACTCATCAAGTATCATAACGTTCATTAATGTAAATATATATTTCGCCTGCATATAATTCGATTTATTCTCAGACTTGACTTAATAAAATCAAACTCAAAAAAACATGTTTTTACTATCCCAAGATGTTCCAGTATAAAAGTACATAAGATCGTCATTGATATGAGAATCAGAACGGAAATGATTGCGTCAAATGCTTTTTACTTCAATATCAACG
Source organism: Stenopsyche tienmushanensis (assembly GCA_008973525.1). Lineage (NCBI taxonomy): Eukaryota > Metazoa > Arthropoda > Insecta > Trichoptera > Stenopsychidae > Stenopsyche > Stenopsyche tienmushanensis. The sequence goes on along the minus strand of WACJ01000207.1, from coordinate 386,219 downwards.
TGCATTGAAAAGTACTCATTGATATGAGACTAATTTGACTTTATAGACGGTGAAAAATGAAGGAAACGTGGCAAAATAAATAAATAAAAATATGTATTTAATATGAATGATGTTTATTGATATATTTAAAAGTGTGGCATTTTTTAAAACAATCTCCAGGGTGGAGGCCGGGCTTTTTCTCGCATGCAATATAACGATATCCGTATTCTTTTTCGTGGAATATTACGATACGAACACACAATACAATCTTTGTAGTTTGTAGAATCATATATATAATAGGTGATTCCTATACAATCGTTCCTAATGATACATTTGTAATCCCGGCTTATTACACGGACTTTTCAATCAGCACATATGAACTTTGATCTGTGGAAAAACTTTGGTCAGTTTATACATTATCCTATTACTGTAACAATCTAATCCTACTACAAAAGAAAATTTAATACGTGTTTAAATATTGTCGATAATTTTTTGAACGTTGCCCATCATGCAAAAGTTTTGAAAACTATTTCTATTGTTAATATCCATTAGCATGTTTATAATCTCTAAACGAATATATGGGATATCGAATTTGAACCCGATAAAAAGTACGGTGCTATCGTACGCAGTTTATCGCGGGAGATTATCGGTTTATAAAACAGAAATCGGGCTTTATTCTCATTAGGGTAAAATCGTTTTTCGGTGATTCAGCAATTTTACATGGCATTTTGCAATTGAAATTTAAAAATTACGCTAGAGCTTGTAATCTAAGAATTATATAGTATAGTTTTAATTACTAACGCACTCTGAATTGATTGTTATTTTTGATTTGTTACTTAATTGTTTTTGTCGTTTGGTGTTGGTTTATTGGTGTTGGAGCATGTATGTGTATTATAATGTAGTCTGATTTTATGTATTATTAAAACTTGTGCTTGAAAATTGCCGAAAATCATCAGCATGAATTTATTGAATAACACTGTAAATTATTTAATGATTGGATTATTGGAAAACTCGCAATATTATCCATAAACATATATCTCATTCAAGATTTATTTCAAAGCATTAATTAAGGGACGTTTCTACCTTTTGGATAATTGTCGTCTATTCGATGAAGACGTTAATTGAAGAAAAAATGCTCATCCATGCTCATCCATGTTTCTACTCTTCGTTAGATCTATATGAGTTAAAAAATTAAAGAAAACATAGTAACATCTATTAATAAAAGCATAAGGATTTAAATCTACAATTATGGTAACAACAGTTATACAGTATGCGTTCAAAGAGTAATGCGTCCAAATTCATAAAAGATGTATTGAACATATTTGTATAATAAGTTTTGAAGTAGCACCCTTCCTGCATTGATACAATTCTGGAGGCGACATTGCCAAACCTGGAAATCAGTCTTGGAAGGCCTTCTCTGGGATGTTTTTTAGCGTCATAAGCTTAGGTAGTTTCAATCGTATCCCAATGTTTCCCTTTCACGACTCCTTTTAAGCGAGGAAACAAAAAAGTCTAGGAGAGCCAGGTCAGGGGCTATAGGGAGGTTATAAAACCAATGAAGTCAAGAAATCGTTGACAACGAAGGCACTGTGGCTTTGTATGTTGTCACGAAGATGTTTCAAAGGTGTTAAAATCTTCATCACTCCCAAAGGCCTGTTAACCCTCTCAAACCAAAAAACATACACGCTACGCTCTAATGTAAATCCACTTTTCTGTCAGCGGTTTAGCTTTTTTTGCCTATTAATGTGTTGCGAAAATAAAAGGACAGGGTTACCGTGCTAGTCTACCAGTTTACTTCTGAAGGAGTAGATTTCTCAAAGGAGTGGTGATACTCGGCTAATGACGCCACTCTAGAACAGTCAAGGGGTAATAACAAAATTAGTCAATGATAAGAATGATGCGAGTATCTTAATTATCAAAACAAATGTCTGCTCTAAAGACAACACAAACGAAATTCGTCATATCTTTGTTGAAAGAGCTTAATGGATTATCTGACGATAGTGATTTCAGTTGATTATACCTAAATTTTACGACACAAGACACCCGTCTCTGTCTCACGATTTCCGGTCCGATAAGGTTAAATTAATAGAAACGTTTCGATAGTGGACTCTCAAGCTTGACTCTAAATTTGATAGTGATCCATAGAACGATCCAATGCGCCGTATTACATTGTCTCAAAGAGAGATCCACGGGAACGCACTCCCTGACTCTGAGAGTTCGGAGGTGACTTTTAAAGGGTGCATTTTAAAGTTGGGTCGCGATTTAAATATTTTTATTTGGCGTTTGCTGAATAAAAAGTAATCAGTTGTTATAGTTAACGTTTAAATACTAAAAAACGAAACGATTAACAATATATGTACATTTGAATAAATGTTGATCTGAACGCAAGTATAATTGCATATGGGACATCCTTGACGCATGTGCTAGCATATTTAGTCATATTTAGATTGCCCTTGATGTATATTTGTACTGTGAGACATTTTTCCCATTTGCCATTGGATGAGCCGTCTCTCAAAACTCTTAAAGCGAATAGACTCGTACCGATTGTTTAAAAAATAAACTATACGATTATTTAAAATGTTTCATCCTTAATGCCGATTGTATTTCGAGCGTTTAATGTATATAATCGTATGAAATACATTTAATCTGGACAACTTGCTCTTCATTTTCTTTTCTATTTAGCATTGTATGAAAGAAGTAACTGGCTTGAAGCCAAATAATTCAGTCAACAAGTCTTGTTGGACTCGATCCAAATTCATCATTTGACAAAGCAACTGTCATTGTGCAGTGGAGTTTTCTATTGCTCTTTCGCGAAAAATATACAAATTGTAGCGGAATAAAGTAAATATTCGTCCATCTTTGAGCGGGTGCTCGATTTGCCCATTGTGATATTCGCGTGTCATACCCTCGCAGGCGAAGGGAACATGAGTGCTATGAAAGGCGTACTGGATAAATTTTTATGTCAGGTTAGGCTACATTATGTGTTTGGTAGGCAATACATAGTGTTTGCCAAGTTCAGTCGAGTCTACTTCCTACTTTTGCTTTTAACCTCTATTGTGCAATTTGTGTTGGCAAATCAGTTTACGGCGTTATCTATTCTTGAGATCATGCTCGTTTTGTAAGCGTTCACTGTTTTATATACATGTTTACAAACATTTTATTTTCTTCAATAAGAGTTGTCCTGATTAGATGCGATTTAATAATTTGAGTTTGGTTATGAAAACAAAGCAAAACCCACGGATAATGAAAGAATCTCTTTGAAAAATTTTGTACACGTTTGGAATTTCGAGCTTTGTTTTTGGGAATAATTAAGATGAATTTAAGCTCATTTTTAAGGTGTTAAGGGACGTTTCTACCTCGTTGGACCTACATCCCTTATTGAACATAAAAATATTCACATGCATAAGTACTTTGTTGATTTTAGTATTTTAGTCTTAGTTGCATTTTACGTTGTTTAAACATTTTGTGTAAATATTGTATATAAAATTTGGTCATATTTGTGTGTGTTTTTTTTAATTGAAAATTGCACGCTATTCCTCCTTATAAAACTGCTTATGCTGTAAAATAATTACGTTTTGTAAACAATCGATTTTTAAAATGTTAAAATTGTTATACGGTTGTGGATTTTTATTATGATAGAAAAATTGACGCATTTAAATAGAAGATAATATTATTTTATTTTCAAAACTTTGTGGCTGATTAAAAATGTGATATTGAATGGATCGTGAATAAATTTATTCAATATGAACCCAAGTTGATAAGGTTGATTGAAGTTGAAAGGGTTAATACAATAGCAAAGTACATGTAATTTTTGAGTGAAGGCTTAGTAAAAATAAGAGTATAACAACACATCAAAACTATTAATATAAGCGGGTCATAATACTTTTAAAAATTTCACCACGGACACTACAAAAATGTGTAGGTAGATTTCAATACGTAGAGGTTTTATAGCAACGTTTTTTAATTTAATATTTTCTTTCCAAGTTATAATTAAATGCTTTTCGACGAATATTGACTATTCATCGTTTATTTTTCAACATTACTATGCAATAGTTCAAAATTTTTACTTGAAACTATTATTGTTTATAATTTGAATTAACTTTTAAATAGAATGCATAATATTGTAGTTTTTTAGTGATATCTTCTTGTGGACTGATATGCCGCAAATACGTAAACACGTCCTATTTCATTGCATTTTTTACGTCGCAAACATGATAAACTCCACTAGACTGCTTAAATAATGTCATATTAATGTCTATACTTGTTTGTAAATCTACAAATCTAGTCTAGAACTTGTCAACTGATTAACGCAGGGGATATCTTCTAATAATTTACAGCGCTAAATGTAATTGAGTTAAACGAGATCATAACGTGTAAATAATGCGGATAAATACAGGGTGCGGCAGGGAAACTACCTTATTTTAAATATGAATAACACAGACAATAAAAGAGATGTCAGTTTAATTCCACTCTTTCCAGCGTATGGACGTGTATGTTGTCGATATCAGCTTGAATATTATTCTATCGTCACATATCAGCCCGATAACGCCCCGGCGAGGAAAGGAGAAACTGTACTCCAGAAAGCCCTTTCCAGTAGAGCTAAAAAGGTCGTTTAAAGTAGTTTTCCATTGTCTCCCGAAGAAAACTACTCGGTCTTTACAAACCTCCCACATTCTTTATCGAGACGGTCGCGAAAGCGTTCGTCAATATGTTCATTCAGGATACCCGCCGGGTGAGCGTTCGAAATAAAACTCAATGGTGATGCTACCTTCAATATCGAGCGAATGAGGAGGTTAACCTTTTCGTTAGTGAGCAAATTTAAAATCGATGAAGTCGTTGTTGTCATAACCGCTTTACACCGATTACTTTCTGTCAGCTCCTAATCAGCGTAAGACAATCTTCAATTCGAGGCAGAGTCAATTGTAAATGAACACTTGATAGTGAATACAAGACCACGTCATTTCTTTACATAAACAATGCACAAAAAATCGATTCATTTGCTCCTCCTTTAGAAGCAAATGATAATTGAACAAAGACTCATTCAACACGCAGAGAAGAACGGCAAGCAGTTAAATAAACAAACACTCTCGATAACACACAATATTCGGTCATTTCTTTGCGTAAACAAACAACACACTTGAAATCGAAATCATTATAAGTCGATAAATTTGGGCTTAACGATCTATATAATCATGCGATGCATATGAAGAAGCTCTCCGTCTCAGTCTTCCGAACTGCGCTAAGTTCTCTCTGTCTCTGTCCGCCTCGGAGCTTCAATGCACAAGAGTGCTCTTTCTGAATAGTGAAGGTCAAAACGGATATTTCCGTAAGTACTCCCATACAGGTTAATGTATGATACGGATGAGATGGATGTAACTCCTTACTTTGAATGAATATTGAAAAGGCCCATCGTTCTGCAGTGGACTGCGTGTGGCTGCACGACTGATGATGATTATTCTATAGTTGAGTCAGGGTCCTTGGACGGTCGGTGTAAACTAGAGATTTCAGATAGCCACACAGAAGAGTCATACGGGGTCACATCCCCCGCATCCATTTCAAGTTTCAACTTCTTAATCATGTGAACATAACGAAAATTGCATATTATGGACAATGCACACCAAAAAGTCGCGTCCCGAAGACCCATTCTTTTGAATGAGCGCCAGTTCCACGCTTCTCAGAATAACTGTCGTTTCAGGGTGTGCGTTTCAATAAGGAAGTTTCCTAGTTCTGATGAGAAGCTTCAAAACTCAATTATTTCAATGCATATCTCCTATACTGTTTATGTTATTCATTTTTAAATAAGGTAGTGTTGCGTTTTTTCCTCCTCGCTATCTCATGGGGATCCACAATCTTCGTCGCAGCATGCAGCCCACTATGAGAACATGCCTGTGCACCTCTCATCCTAGCCTGAAAGTCCTCAATGAGAATGATAGTGCATCCACCTCTCAGTATCGATAGGGCTTCGCAGTCTAGACACAGACTCGCAGCATACGACAGAAATCCTTATTTTACCTCGTATGGCGGCAAATGAAGTTTGCACACCAACAATTAACGCAACCAATCTGCAAGATAGAGAATAGACAGTGTGTTTGTCCTGCAACCCTCAGGATTTATCCTCATCGCTTGCAAATATTAAAATCGACCCGGTTTAACGACAAAATATTCTCACGCTACAATAGCTTCCCGGCTGCATTCAGTATTTGAAGTTTCTTAAAAATCATTCTTGGAGTGTAGGTGTGGATAGACTATCATATTTTGTATTGTTAAATTTAATACGCATATAACTTTTAAACGTCAATAAAAGACTTACAAGACTCGTAAAAACGTGTATGCACCGTTTGAGATACATATTTTAGATTATCGATGCTTTTGTATAGTAATAAAAGTATTTTTCAATACAAATCCAAATGTATGTTCTAACGTCGCCTTGTAGATAAAAAGAAAATTGGAAATAGTGTATCACATAATGTTCCGTTATTGCACATTTGTCATACTATTGGTTGCGGGTTATGTGGACTTTGAATGCGATAAATATACATACATTCGACTTTAATAACTCAATTCATGTTCCCCTCTTGGGTCAAATGTTCGGCGGCTCGTTTGGAGTACGCCGCAGCTGTAGTTGATCTGCTAAAAATGATTTTAAACCGCGTTAAAATGCAGTTTGGTCGTTGGAAATTTTCCGCGGTCTATTAGAAACGGTGTGAAAAAAGAAATTAAGGTTAATAATCCGTCTTGAATTCGCTCGCATATAAAATAAAAATGCATCTATTAAAATGTAACAATACTATTTAATTAGTTTTCTGTGATGTTGACATTGAAAGCATTGTGAATATTTACTTTATATTGTATTTATCTCGTAATGACGAAACGTCGAAGAAAAAATCGTAAAAGTATGTCGCATTGCCTGAATAATATTATCGTGCAGTTGGTTATACTGTAAATAACTAAATAACAGCTTTGCGCTGTTGTTTATACTTAAATATGATAATCGTCAATAACATTGAAATTAATTTTCCTTTATACGCAATAACAGCTAAGGTTACGACGAAGAACCTGTCATTTTGCGATCGCGAATCGATTTGATATAAAAATGATGCTCGATGTATAATATTAATAATTTTATTTCCGATATCATTATAATGTAAATTTTATATTTCCTTTAGATGTAGTAGAAAACGGTCCATTGCCTCAGCAGCACCATCTACCTAGTTCGCAGGCTCATCAGCCGCATCTCTTACAACAAATTGGATCCAACAGTCAAGTGAGTGATGAAATAATTTTTGATCCGATCAAATAAATATTTATGTTTGATGATAAACTTTGATTATTCGATGGTTAGATATCATCTATGAATATGGGGGCGGGCGCAGAGGAGCTGTCGACGACAATCGGTTCGGCCTCTCCCCCACGTGCCGCCTCACCCACCTCCATTGTGCAGCAGCACCGTCAGCAGCCCAGATTGAACGGACCCCATGTATCTTCACCGCCACCGCCTACGCCGCCGCCGCCGCCCGCGTTGCACTCGCTCAAAAGCATTGCGGCGGAAGCCGTCGAAAGAGCAGGACTTGAGAGAACGGCCCCGCATAACAGCGAGAAGATGGCGACGGCGCTGGTGCCGGCGCTGATGGGCGTCGCTCCGCTCGGACCCGAACCGCTACAAAAAGACCACCAGTTGCAATTCCAGATGACTGAAGCGACGTTTTTCCATCTGCCGCATCCGTCCGATGCTGAGCGAGCGAGAAATTATCTACCGAGAAATATTTGTACGACTCCCCTTTATTACAACCAGGTTGGACCATTATTCTATTGAACTTTAGAATTTGATGTTTTAAACTGCGAACCTCGATGATGATTGTTTTGATTTTGTTTTAGGTATTACTTCCTCATTCCGATACTGTTGACTATTATCAGAGGTTGTCAACGGAAACACTTTTCTTCGTATTCTACTATATGGAAGGAACCAAAGCTCAATATTTAGCAGCTAAAGCACTAAAAAAACAAAGTTGGAGATTCCATACAAAATACATGATGTGGTTTCAAAGGCACGAAGAACCAAAGATTATCAATGAAGAATATGAACAGGTTTTTCCTCCCTTTTATTTACGTCTTAATCACGCTTACCTCTATATTCTATTGCTTTATTTCTTAGCGTTCCGAATTATTTCTCAACCCTAGATCAGTAATCAGTCACTATGTACGGCAATGTAGATTTCTTTCGAACACTTATATACCGAAAGCTGGCAGCATAAATTGAAGGTCATATAAATCATGTGAATAATTTAATAGTTGTGTTCTGGCATGTTACCGGACAATCATTATGACAGTCTGGCGACTGAGTGCCGTTGAGTTTGGGGTCGGATGAGGTTGAAATCTAGACTATCTATAAATAAATAAAATAAACAATAATTTAGTGTTAAAGCAACGTGTTAACAACATCTATTTAGTCTGGCGTTTTTATAAACGTAAACTATTTATTATAAGATATTAACTGGTACCCGGCGCATTGCTGCCACAAACGTAATGATTCTAAAAATATCATTTGAAAGAGTTATCTTGTTTAATTAGGAATGATAGAGAGGATAAAATTTAGTTTCTTTCCAATAATGAATACTGTTGTGTAAACCCCTTGCTGACATAAGGCGGTCCACTATCTTCGTTGTTGCGATTTGATAATCGCGTTCGGAAATACCAGTGGAAGCTCAAGAGCGAATCGAAGAAAACCTTCGAGACGAAAGTCGTCTAATCGTCTAGTCGTCTAATCTAATCCAAGAAGAGGTATTGATCCCAAGAGACCCGGTAATGAACTGCTGAAGACCTCTAGTGCTGGGGTGAACGTCCCTATTTCTCCGCATCCCCCAGATGCTTTGGCGTCCAAAAATGCACTAATCAGACGTCTTGGCGAGGATTCCTTTTGGTGGTAATCCTCGGGGCTAGATCCGTCAACACTCCAGGGTTTAAGTAACCCCAGTTCCACGAATTGGGCACGGCCGCATTCCAAGTTTATTGTCCTTGGATAAGATCAGTCCTAAATGTTTTTGGTCTTCACAGTGATTTTATATTTTTAATTTAATTGCCATCCGCCAAATGTTAGCCCTACGCAACACTATTTATTTATTTTGTTGGTTTCAATATAAATATGAACAAACATTGATTTTTATATACAAGATCCACTGTAAGTACACATGTACTGTACCTATATTATTTGAGAAAGCGCAAACAATAAGTTGGCAAAGTTTTATCGCAATCGGATGAACGATATGGCAGTGCATAAAACACGAACAAACAATTTTTATTTTTGTATACTAGACTTCTTCTTTCTTTTCGTATCCCGTATCATCCGCAGGACTATAGTGAGGGTTAAGCCGGTTGCCTCCTTCACTTGGTCGTTCCATCTTCGTGGTGACCGTCCTCTTCCTCTCTTCCCTGACACACTGCCCACCATCATCAATACTAGACTATGCTTATGTTATCCGCACAATGCTTAAAAATAAGTGGACGAAGTTTTATCGCAATCGGATGAACGGTATGGGAAGCGCATTACATACGAACAAACAAAAATTATTTAACACGCCTGAACACAACTATTAAATTATTCACATGTGTTAGATGACCCCGATTCAATTTATGCTGCTCAGTCTATATTGAGCGGGACGGAGCAGGAAAGCTTCAGGAAATGCACACATGTCGAATGCAAACCAAGTCTGTAGTCTGTGAGACTAATGATTAGTGATCTAAGAGGTTGTTCTTCGTTTATCGAGCCGTAGTATCTATTTCGATATCTTTTTTATGAAATCTGTGCATCACTGCTTACTTCTCTATTCAGATTACCTCTTGACCTTCCTTATAAATTGAATATAATAATGTCATTAAGACGAATTTATAAAATGAGTATATTAATAATAAACAACATATACAGCCTATTTGAATGCAATTTAATGACGCGTGTTGATATAAATAAATAGTTAAATATTACTCCGTCTAATCGTTTGTGTGATTTCAGGGAACGTACATTTATTTCGACTATGAGAAATGGGGTCAGCGTAAAAAAGAAGGCTTCACATTTGAATACAAATACTTGGAAGACAGAGACCTTAATTGAAAAAAAAAGTCATAAATCGATTGTGGCTTAACTGTGTGAAACTCGTGTTTCCATTTTTCCATGTGGGTGTTATATTCCACAAGTGATAGTGTGAATATTATTAATTTGTTAATGTAGAGATATGCTGGTTATATGGATTAATAACTATTGTTCCGAGTGCGTACTTCAACAGTTTACGGATTATATTGTTTTAAGTGATTGTTTCCTTTTGTTAAGTGAATGTGGCATATCGAGTTGCCATGTAAGAATGCATACTTCGGTTACCTGAAGTGCGGTGAAACCACAGTACAAAACTATCTCGTTAGCTTCAAAATAGCAGCGTTATAATGTCCTATTCGCAGCAGATTGTTGATAGTTTTCACTTTTGTATAAAGCTTATGGAGAAAAAAAATGGAATAAACAATAATTTAAAATATATCTGTACAGGTTAATTTCGTGTAGGAATAATAAAATAACAAATTAAATGAAATGTGTTGTGATTTTATCTCGCCTCGAATTTATTACAAGATATTTTTTCGTTTCCATTATACTATTTTTAATAAAACTTGTGAAATTTGGGGAGATTTTTGATTTTATGATTAGTCTTTTACAACCAGTAAAAATGCATTTAATTCGTTGAAAAATTATAAATTTTATTGATATTCAAGATTTATATGGGTAGCATGTCATTCAATTTTTTCTTTTGCGCTTGTTGTTTCCTTTTAATCTTTTGCGGAAGCCGCTCGCCTCTTCCGTGTCGTCGTCTGACGCTCCATCCTGTTTTCTTCTTTTGTTACCGCCTTTCTTATCGGACAGTTCTTTCAGTTCCTAAAAAAAAAAACACAAATGCCGTTTTTTAGTATACGAGATTAAATTGAATGTAGTGCGCGCGTACTTAGCGATTTCAAAAAGTAAATGTACAATCTTAGTTAATCTTTGGGCTTCTGCAACGCGTTCCTGCAAAACCATAACTTCGGCCTCTTCACTTTTATACAGGGGTAGTTGCTTTCCGATTAGTTGCTCAATACGTTGGTACAGCTCCACGTCATACTGAAATTGTAGTTATTATAATGATTTTTTTATAATGTTATGATTCAAAACAGTATTACGTATGTTATATCCAGTATATTTTGTATGAATTACAGATGATTCCGAGACGAATCTCACAATGTGATCTAAGTTTGTTTCAAAACTTATTAACAATTTTGAGAGATGTTCACGAATTAAATTATCTTAGAGTACCATTATGTTTAGTATGTGTATCTATATCCGAGAGGTGGAATGTTGTAACGGCTGAGAATTATTTTATTAGACGCGTGGAAATATTTTATTTTTTTTTACTTTTGGTTTCATCTTCAGTTTTTCGCTATTCCGAATTTAACGATTAATTAATTACGTCATTGATTAACCATGCATACCGAATCATATAAGTATGCATGTTTTATTTTCTTCACTAAGCGGCATGGTTAAAACGGAAAAACGCACGGATTTACTGTTACTTATACTATTAGTTACAACACTATACCTCTTGGAAATATGTTCATTTAAAATTTTAGCAAAATAAACTGAAATGCATGTATACAAATGGCTATGTTACACTGAATATTTTAAAATGTTTCAGTTTCACTAGAAAAACGTCACTTTTATAATTGTCATAAACCATAAACTTTTTTTTAATAAAGAAAATATAATAGTGATACTTTGAAGAATTATTCATATTTGTATTTTTTTTTTACCAAGAGCTTCATTTATCTCACCTGCGTTACAAAAGTGACAGACTTTCCTGCTCTTCCAGCTCGTGCCGTTCGTCCCACGCGATGGATATAATCTTTACTGTGCATCGGTATATCGAAATTCAATACAACGTCCACATGCGGAATGTCTAATCCTCTAAAACAAACAAAACGCGTCATTAATTAATAAAGGACAAGCGCCAATATTTAAAATAATACCGAGATTCACCTCGATGCTACATCAGTGGATATCAAAATTGATCTGTTTTTCGCCTTAAATTTATTGAGCGCTGCTAGACGTTTATTTTGAGACATTTGCCCGTGTAGCGGCACCGCAGATAAACCTAAATTTCTGAGTAAAAGCGCAGTTCTCAAAGTGTTACTGCACGTCGAGCAAAAAATTATGAAGGAATTACCAGCCATTTCGTTCAGTATATGAACAAGATAGACGTCCTAAAAAAAAATACGATTAATACTCTTCGTTTAATACAATCAAATTTTAAATAAGACGGCCGCGTACCTTAAATTTAACCGGAATAAAGACGTAATATTGTTGGAGTTTTTCCACCGTTTGATATTTCGTGGATACTTCGACTTTAACGGGATCCTGCAAAGACGCCCTCTGTAACTTTTGCACTTTTTTAGTCATCGTCGCCGAGAATAAAAACGTCCTACGCTCTCTCGGCGTAACTCTTAAAATTTTATCGACTTCCACTTCGAAATCCATATTGAGAATTCTATCCGCTTCGTCCATTACCTAAAACAATTTAAAAACGCTTCAAATAATGCAACGGATGCATTTATTCGTCGTTGAAAAAAATGAATACGCACCAAAAATTTAACAGATTTCAAATTAAATCCTTTCGTATTTTCCAAATGATCGACGAGTCTGCCCGGTGTTGCAATCAATATGTGCGGTTTCTTCGATAAAACCAACGCCTGTGCGACCATATCCATTCCGCCGACAATAACCGCGCATTTGACGCCGATACTAGCACCTGCGATTGCATGAATCAATATGAAAATACGGCTATTTAAATTCGTGAAAATATATCGTTATTCGATATTTACCGAGTGCCTCGAATTGTTCTGAAATCTGGAATGCCAATTCTCTCGTCGGGGTAAGGATCAATGCGAAATAACGCTGAGGGTTTTGAAGGAGCGCCTGCAAGATCGGTAGAGCAAATGCTCCCGTTTTACCGGAACCAGTTTCCGCGAGGCCTATTATATCTTTGCCCTGCAAAGCTAAGGGTATGGCTTCCTGCTGGATCTTCGACGGCTTCCCCCATTTCAGGCTTTCGCACGCTTCGCATAAAACGTCGACCAATCCCTGCAATTAAAATTCCATACATTTTAAATACGTCCCACAGTCAAGCAGTTAGACTCGTAACTCAATCATCTTGGGTTCGAATCCTACAAAAAACATATATACGCGAATCATTTCTATATATTTTTAATTGCGTTGAAATGTTCGCAACGGGTATATGATTACATTGTTTGACATTTCGTGGCTGGGTTCTTGTCCGCGGATTGACTATTGGATAGAGATATAAAAAAATGAACTCTAATTTTGTCTCTTAAATGCCAAAAAACGCGATGAGAAACCCGTTTCAAACATTTTAACGTAATTAAAAATATATATACCTCCGTGTAAACATAACATTATTGTAACTGTGGTGTTGAAGAACCAGATATTCAATGTGGATGAATCAGGATTATAATGGATAGGCGCATTTAACCTATTAACCCCTAAAGGAGTACTATCGCAGGATCTGCGATCCCCCTCCACTTTTCAGAACGAACACTCTTGTATATTGAGCTCGAAGATAGAGAGAGAACGTAACGGAGTTCGGGAGACAGACGGAGAGCTTCCTACATACATCGCGTGATTGCTCGGCATGTGTTACAATGCCACGTCTCGCATAACAAACTGCGTACACAAATATTTTTACTATGCCTATGTTATTCCCACAAGTGTAAACAATAAATCGACAAAGTTTTATTGCAATCGAATGAACAGTATGGCAGCGCATTAAATACGAACAAACAAACATAGATTTTTATATTTTAGAAGACTATGCCTATATTACTCGCACGATTCTTAGCAATAAGTGGACGAAGTTTTATTGCAATCTGATGAACGATATGGCGGCGCATTACATACGAACAGAGATTAATTCTTATATATTTGATGAGATGAAATACCAAAGAACGTTTTTAATGCATTACAAATTGACAGACAACATCTAGTGTATTCCGTGCACAAAAAAATGATTGACAAGCCACATATGTTGGTTTTGCAGCGTTCCCCGTCACATCGCGATGAATATCATACCTTATCTAGGTATTAGAACCTTATTATTAACTTGCGTGTGTATATAATGTTTATGTATATAAATAAAAATGTTCTATAATTTATACATATCTATAAAAAATCAAGTGTTTGGGTTTAAATAAATATGCAGAATTACGGAGAATAATTGCCCATAAACATTAACCGCCTAAAATGTGTTAACACGCTTTAATATGTTCTAGAAACGCCGACTATTTTTGTATTAAAATCAATCCTAGCATAATGTTTTTATTGAAGCATATAACCATGTTATACAAGGCCAATATGTATAATAAGTATTAATAACGTTATATTACATGCTGAATTTGATTTTATATATGAAACAAACATTTAATTAGGTGTTAATTGATATATATTATAATAATTCAGAAAGTTGAGTCGATAACCTCACAATGATGCAGAAAAAACGTGTATAAACTAATACAATAGTGAAACAATATATAAAATGTATTTACCAAGTCTTTCCATGTTGTTGTCGCTTCCTGAGGGATAACATCATTTGATTTTTCATCACAGTTGTCATCCGAGCCCGACATCGCACGTGCACTCAAATTGACAGCCGTAAGTATTGCCAGCACAATAAAACAATAAAAATGTTATCCATCCGTTCGGTGCATTTATTTTAAATAATTGATAAATCATAAATATATCATTAAAAATCTTATTTTATTATAAATTATAATATTTAAATTTATAAAGACATTTAAAAATATATATATATAACGAAATTCACGTGTTTAATTTTTAACCGGAAATATTAATATTTAATTGCCATATTAACATAAAAATATTTAAATTAATTATAAAATAAGTTTAAAAATGATTAAATAGCATTTTAAATTGTAAAGTATATTAATTTTATGATGGTCGTTTTTACGCCTGTTATAATCGACAAATTTAAAATAATTCTCCCGTCAAACGATCCGACGCGTTGTATCCGAATTGAATTTGTGCTACAGTAATGGCTAAACATCATCCCGATCTTATATTCTGCAGAAAGCAACCCGGAGTCGGTAATGCTAAGCATTTAATTGCATTGAATTGTTTATTGCATTATTTATACATATTTAAATTTTATTGGTTATGTGTAATACAAGCCTGTTTACAATTTATATCCCCGTTTAAAAAACGTGTCTCATTGATTCATTTGCAGCTATTGGACGCCTCTGTGAGAAATGCGATGGAAAGTGTGTCATATGCGATTCGTACGTAAGACCCTGCACGCTGGTGAGGATTTGTGACGAGTGTAACTACGGTTCATATCAAGGGCGTTGCGTTATATGTGGAGGACCAGGTGTATCCGATGCATACTATTGTAAAGAATGCACGATTCAAGAGAAGGACGTATGTATTTCGTGCATAATTTCTTATTTAATAATTAAAAATGCAGATTTTTGTTAAATATCATTTTATTGCTCTATTTATCATATCACAATTTTTACTAATACAAATTTTCATAAAGTTATGAGGTTCAAATATTCTTAAAGCATTTTAATTATAAATATATTTAAAAACGATTTCAATGCTATCTTTTTCCTTACCCGTTGTTTATTGATCGTCATCA
This sequence comes from Stenopsyche tienmushanensis, assembly GCA_008973525.1. Taxonomy (NCBI): domain Eukaryota; kingdom Metazoa; phylum Arthropoda; class Insecta; order Trichoptera; family Stenopsychidae; genus Stenopsyche; species Stenopsyche tienmushanensis. The sequence continues at coordinate 370,509 of WACJ01000207.1, read as the reverse complement.
TTTTTCACTTAAAGTATTTACTTGTTTTATTACGCTAACATTGACTACGTCTTTATCACACAAATTCAAATATTTCATATAGCACAAATCGATATGGACTGAAATAAAATTACATGGTTTTTTGTTTTATTCGTTTAATTAATTGTTAACAAAATAATGCTATTTTAAATCAATTTAAGCTAATTGTTGTTTTTATTTGCAGAGAGATGGTTGCCCTAAAATCGTCAATTTAGGAAGCTCAAAAACCGATTTGTTCTACGAAAGAAAAAAATATGGTTTCAAAAGACTCTATTAACGGGTCGTCGTTACCAAATAAGTTTCTTAATTTTATTATAATAATTTAGTTTAAAGCTTTCAATTCCTTTCATACCTAAATCTAAATATGTTTTTATCTGTAAAATAAATGTATTTTACAGCTATTTGTAATATTTTCATTTTTATCCTTTGATATTGTACCAATGCTCGAGGAAAAAAATGCTCATCATTTTTCTTCTAAATTATAGTATTTTTTTGGGTGATTTTCAATTGCTAACAAAGCTACTCGTGCTGGAACTGTGCGGATTAGTCCATATATTGGTGGATGCGTCAAAATCACCACTAAACGACATGTTGAGCATCTCTGATGAATACGTTGGACGTGCGGGTATTATCGGTGATCTACAACAAACGCTATAAACGGACAGTATTTGAATAAATCTTCTGACGATTTCAAACCTCCACCAATAAAGTTTCAGTTGTCTTTTATTAACTTACATAGATTACTTACGAATTTACATCCTCCAATTTCTTTAACAAACGTTCATTCTCCCTGCAAACTAATTCCTGATCACGCATTACGAGTTCTCTCGACGTGAATAATTCGGAATTTTCATTGCGTAACGCTTGGTTTTCCGTCATATAAAGCTTAACCAGCTCGGCGAGCTCGTGACCTTCGAGTTCGCCCAATTTTTCTATATCGACTTGCGGAGGAGTTTTTATTAATCGATGACCTGAAATAAAATCACGATTATTTACACGCTTATAATTCGAAATCGTATCGATATTTAAAAAACGCACCAATCGAATCGCTCAATAGCGGTAGATTTTGTGACACCGCTTCTCCGTGCAAATGAAGAGCCGAGCGTAAATGTTCATTTTCTACTAGCAATGCATCGACTTCTCTTTTCAGTCGTAGAATTAACGATTCTCTCGGATCCTGTATTAATTAAATTTTTATGTAATCGGTAATCTTAACATTTATTTCGTGCGTACGATCTATAATTTACAAACCATTCTAACTACGGGCTTTGTTTTAATTTTCTTCGCTCTCGCAGCATATCTTAAAGTGTTGATGGTTTCACAGGCGTTTGATTGTGACGGAGAAATACATGCAATCTGAAAAAAATACATAATTAAATTTCAATAGGATATTTAGAAGTAGCCTAAATATAAATCCGATCTACTTCTTAAATATCATCATCATAGTGCAGCCACAAACAGTCGACTGCAAAACTATGGGTCTCTTCAATATCTGTTCACAGGAAGGGGTTCAGTGCAAATATAAATGGCTCTCCTCTGCTTTGAGATGTCAGCATCGTCCCTGAACTCACGGTCAATTAAGTCTTAGACTACTTGGAATGCCTTTCAATATGTTGCCAAGTTGGTCGAAGTATAGGCAAACTGCGTATTGTCACTGTAGAGATAAGCGTTCAGCTTCCGATGTACGCAGTTTGGTCAAGGTAATGGCTAGTGCGATGGATCTATAATTGTCCATCTAAGTTACAACACGTGCCAGTGACCCTTGTCTTGGACATGTTGGACAGAGAAACCTAGTGACCCGCCCCGGTTTACCCCAAATCCTCATTTCGCGTGAGAAATGTGCACTGGTCACTCAGTCGAGCAGGAGTTGATCCTCTCGGGGACAGTTAATTTTAAGCACAAACCACTTTGTGCCTTATGTATGCGGATGTCGTTGTGGGTCTACATGTTTAGACCCTATGGTAGACACGAGTAAGTGGACGGCCCCAATTCATATCCCAATATATATCATAACCCTCGTAAGCACAACAAAATTATGCATTCTCACCATTAATGTGACACCGTTTCCTGCCAAACTATCCGCTAGAAGTTTCGTCAATTTACTATCTCTATATGGAATATGTCCACTTTTACGCTTTGAATCGCTCAGCGATGCTATACAATATCCTGTAAATTTGTAAAATGAACAATCAAATAACTATTAAATATATAAATTAATAAATGACATACAAAATATAAAATTTTACTCGCCTAGAACCATAAGACTTTTATTAATATTATTGGCTTCCTCTAGAGTTTTACCCTCGCTGTGCGTTTTTTTGGTCATTTCGCTGCCGGCAAGGTCGACGAAATGCATTTTTCCTTGCTTACTCAAGAAGACGCCACCTTCCGCTTGTTGCTCAGACGTAATATAGACTGTGAGCATTGTATGACTGCGCGAAGAATAATCATTCATACTATGCGATCCTACCTTGCGATTCTTCATACCTAATTTGTTATAAATATTTTAATAATCGTCTCAAAAGGTATTTTTATTAAACAGTATATAAATTTTATATTAATTTACCTTCTTCCAAGACAGCGAACAAATCATCTAATTCTTCACAATCGACGGTGAAAAGATTTTCTACAAAAAATCCTCTGGCTTTCTTCGACCATCTTACGGCTAATGGTTTGCGTGCACCTCCAGGATTCAATAAATCTATTACCTAGCGAATTTAACATAATTATATCAATGTTTATTTATTATTGTGACGTATATATATTTGAATTTCATATTTGCAAATTTAATACATTTTAATGTGTTATTAATAAGAAAGTTATTATGTTTGAGTTCTGCTTTCAGCGCGATTATAATGCATTTATTGCGTACCTTTTCATTGTATATTTCTAAAAATGACGCCTTCAAAACAAAATGATAATCTTGTCTCATCTGAAGCAGTTTGAAGAGATAAACGAAGGACCGTATAACTAAGCCGTGATCATCTGAAGTTGCATTGGATCTATTCTCGAACTGCTGAAACAAATTTCTTCGTGTAATATTCAGTCACGTTATAAAAAGATTAACATCAACTTCGCTTTAATAGCATTGTGAAAATTGTTCGATAAGTGGATATCGATAGAGGGTGAATAGAAGACACGTCGTACATCATTTATGACAATTGTCTCACAAGTCTGTTATTATATTTGACATTTTGATGGTTCGTCGACCGACTTTTTCCAAACTTCCATCCACTCGGAAGTATTCTGAAGTCATTTTCGCCACGGGCGAATACATTACGATCATTTAGCCAGCTTCATAAATAAAACAAGCGGTAATGAATGGCTATTAGTGAATATGAATGTAAACATATCAGAGTTATGGCATGGTATATTATTCATGGACGTGTTAAAATTTCATTATCGACAAGGATGACCGTGTATTGTCAGAATTGTGTGTATTTTGGGAATGGAAATCAATACGGTGGAATGTCCAAATAGTGCTTTTGTGTACAGCATGAATTATATTAAATCATACAACGAGGAATGTTTTGTGGAAAAATTAATAAGCCGCGGGTGATATTACCAGTCCGGGAGGTCCCGTAAGCGTGTGAGTTTTTCCGCTTCCAGTTTGTCCGTAGCAGAAGGCCGTACAAGAAAATCCTTCGACGGCCATCTCGAGAAGCCTCTTAATACCCGAGTGCTCCAGGACGTCGTCTTGAGTGGCTCCGGGCTCAAATACAACATTATAACTAAACAATTTGGCTTTCTGTCCTATGATTGTACTATCACACAATATTTGTCCGTTGCCTGTAAATTCTACCACCGGCTTGTCTCCATTTTTTTTCTCCTTGCCATTTAGTGGCCTAACTCTGAAAACAAGTATACAAACAAATTATCAAAACCAGTGTTACTTATTTGAAAAATTAACTTCATTTAAAGCGCCAAAACTAAAATTCAGGAGATCACTGCTCAAAAATAACTCCATGGATTGTTATATGAATGTTCATTTTGAGATTAAGATATAGTAAGTATCATAAATTGGATAGGAGATAAGGGAAATAAAAATATTCGTCCGAACTCGACACTTGTTCCAGAAAACGTCTACAAAATAGTTTTGGTTGATTGTAAATTGAAGTTGTGTGAGATAGCTGATACCCTAAAGACAACAGAAGGCAATGCATTCATCAATATTTGTCCATGGAAAGGCTCTATTCGAAATGGGTACCTCGTTTGTTCAAAATCGACAACGCGTCCATAATTCGGAGCGCTGTTTGGAGCTGTTTCAGTGCAATAAAAATGTTTTTTTCATGCGGTATTTGACAATGGATCTATTACTACAATCAGCTATCAGCTGAATGGACAGCAAATGGCGGAAGCCGCCCTAAGCGACCTTTTGGTTTTTACGCAAATATCAACTGGTAAGGCTTTGGTCTAATTTTGGGATGCGTATGTTGCTTTTGATGGAAGAAATTGGGAACAAAGGCGCGGTAAACGGGCGCAACTGGGCTTGAGGCACAAAATGCAGAATACCGACCCGGTCGAGAGCTGCATATGATTTTAAAAATATAAAGACAACAATATTTTCGACCAATTGTAAAATTTAAACAACGCATCCGATCAGTCTTCTTCGGATAACTTCGTTTCATAATGAGAGTTTGTATTCGTTTTGTAGACGCGTTCAGGTATGACATCCGATTGCGAGGCACTCATTTGTCATATCAGCGGTTCGAAAAGCGGACCGGTTGGACACACTGCCACTCCGTTCTCTTTTAGGGCTTTTTGCGGCATTTTCTATGATATATACAATTACGGAAGCAACGTAGCGTCTAGACACTTTCTATCATAGTATTTTTTTTAAAACAATAACCGCCATTTATACATTAGGTCGGGTATTTTTGGGAATATCTTTGTATATTATCTTAAAACATATTATAATGGGGCATGTCTATTTATAAGCTATTTTTTTATTTAATTTGTTTGGGAACTATAGATTCCTACACCATTCATCCGATTGCGATGAAACTTTGACGAGTTATTGGGCGTGTATCCGAGAATGTTTTTAAATTAGTACGAGCATTGTTTGTGTGGGGAATTTGTTTTGCGAGACATTTAACGGATGCACCATATTGGCGCATATTGGTCCATATGATCATGCGATTAGTTTGTCTTGACTTACCTTACAACGACGTTGATGTTGTCTTCACCTAGTGGACTACCATGTCCTCTAGATCCACTCAAGCTTTGATCCAGACCATCAGAACTGCTCATCCCGCTTCCCGTTGAGCTAAACGATAAAAAGAAATTATATTCAAATTGAAAAATACTCCATTAAAATGTTACATATTTAGATCCAATTTAATGATGGCGATCGCTATCACATTGAAACATTTGGATCAATTGAATGAAATTATCATGGAAGTGCTGCCAAAATTATCCTGTCAAATGTTACATTCTTTTATATCAATTTGTTTGCCTAAACGTCTTGTCCAAACAACGGGAAATAGTGATTGATTGAACTAACATCTTTTGTCTTCGGCAGCGATTTATGGATCGGTGTCTATTATGGCTCTGATTATATCAATGCTGAAAAAAAATATTCAGAGAATTTTTCAGGATAGACCGAACAAAACACTTTCATCGATACGAGCATATTTGGATATCGACAATCCAAACTTATATCAAAATATTCTTCGTTGTCAATTAGATATTGCATAAATCTTTAGCGGAAGTCTGCACAATTTGCGCGGAATCCTTAATTTCCGCGCAACCCAAGCTCCACATCAATCATCAGATATGATTTATTTTTTGATACAAATCGCCATTAATTCAAAGAAACGTTCTTGTTTTCTACAAAAAAATATTTTTTAAAACCGATAATCGACAAATGGCGTGATTTCTTACACGATTTGGGTAATTTTAACGCAGCCATTGTACATTTTTAAGAAAATATCATGCTGTCATTTATTAAAAAAAAATCAATATTCCAAACTACAATAATCGCTCTATAACAATACACATTTGGACTTGGATTAAAAAATATATTGCATTGATCGTTTGGAGCTTTTCAAGCTGATGAATCACACCCAAGAATGCTCATTTTCAACCGATTTGGCTATTATTTGATGCCATAAAAAAATAATTGGCGTTGAAAATTTTAGCGTGGTACGCACGTGTGGGAGCATTTGCATAATCATATATTCGATCCTGGAATCTTAATAGTACCTGTGTCCATTTCGAAAAACATTGTATTAACGATTGTGCTCAATAATTCAACATAGTTATTGCGCGATTTATCCTGCCGACTATTCTACATTTGGTGGCCGAATTCGAATCAATCGATTTGATAAATAATCAGCCAACTCTCGTACGTCACAGGAGCGCAAGGTCTGTTGAAAACATCGCTGCTGTGCGTGAGAGTGTACGGGAAAACCCGAGGCAGTAAATTTATCATCGTTCACAAGAATTTTGCATTGGGACAATACCAATCATACCAATGATAAGCAACTTCTTGTGGCCTAAACTGCATGATATGGATTCCGACGACATGCGATTTCAAGAGGACGGTGCTACGTTCTACAATCAGGATCGTAACTAGGGGGTGGCAAAGAAGGCGCCTGCCACGGGCGCAACTGGGCTCAGGGCGCAAAATGCAGGACACCAACCCGATTTAGTGTTGCACGTAGTTCTTATTTTATTTGACAATTCTATTCTAAATACGTTAACTCATTGATGGACATAGCAGTATTATTCAGTCGTTGCTGCTTTGCTAAGTTGTGGCTTAAAAAGTGGCTGAAGTTTTGGGAGGTTTCTCACTATTTATATTAGTTGGATATACCTAAAAGTTTTCGCATAAATAAATGACATAAATCAAAAAATGAATACCTTATAACGCAGGCATTTTATTTTGATTGGCAATTTTTGTAATGTAACGTAGCAAAATTGTAATAAAATAATATCAATATATTAATAGATTCTTGCCACGGGCGTTTCATAACCTCGCTACGGCTCTGGCTATAATGGACATTCTGCATGAGCGATTGAGGGCATGGCATTTAGACTTCTTCTTTTGGGAGTATCTTAATCTATTAGGTGGGGGTGGGACAGCGCGATCAGCGGAGTAGCGGGATAATAAGGGTGATGGGGTGGCGGAAAAACGGATCGGTCGGTACGGTGGTGAGGTGATGCAAAATGGCGCCTAGGGCGGCTGCAGACACGTCCGTACAGGTCGAACGCCCGTCGGTGACTGATTGTTCTACTGGATCTTGTGATGGTTGAAAGACCTAGTCCTGGACACAACGCCTTCTTAATTGTGTAGTTAAATCGCCTGATAAAGCGAGCATTTTGTATGTTTTTCTACATTGAATTGGTTGATTGATTTTTATTGTTTGCTTTTCTTTTTTATATTTTTTCTTTTTTTTAGAAGTGGCACATGAAATATATAGTAAACAGTAACTAAATTAACTATGACTAAGACTAAAAGTATATTTAGTAGAGTCCGCAATAAAATAAATACAATATTTTCGACCGATTGTAAAATTTAAACAACCCACCCGATCAGTCTTCTTCAGACAACTTCGTTTCATAATGAGAGTTTATAATCGTTTTGTAGACGTGTTCAGGTATGGAATCCGAGGCGCTCATTCGTCATATCAGCGGTCCGAAAAGCGGACCCATTGGACATACAAATCTTGTAGGGCTCTTTGCGGTATTTTCTATGATCTGTACGATCACGGAAGCAACGTAGCGTCTAGATACTTTCTATTATAGTATTTTTTTAAAAACAATAACCGCAATCTATACGTTACTACGATAATTTATAATAGTATTAGTTAATTTAAAAAAATGAATTTAATTTCGAGAGAGGGGGGGTGGATGGAAGTTGGATACTTGCCACGGGCGCTTCATACTCTTATTACTATTCTGTCTTTAACTTACACAAAGGAATTAAATAAAGAAGAAGAAGAACTACAATAAAATAAAGTATAAAGGTTGCGTAAATATGACCCTTTTTGAGATAACGAAAACGACTAATATTTTGTTCTGAATGAAAAGTTTGCTTTTTATGTTGATGATGGAAGTGGGGATACCAAGTGAGATGAGAATCAAAAATTACACACAGATATCTAGTTTGTCTCACCCAGAGGATAGTGCCGGAAGGGAGAGAAATAATAGGATTTGGAGGAAGTTTCTTCTTCGATTGATTTCTATAGAAAAACACCGCGGCGCTTTTGCACTACCGAATACGTGCCAATAAGCAAAGCCGCGGCTGAAATTTGAACGACGCTATATTCCATAGTTAATGCCATAAAATATACATATTTTTTTAAATTTGAATTTTAATAAATCGAATGGATACCGCAAGATCCTGTATTAAGTCCTCCCGAAAGAAAACCATTATTTTCGCACGCTTTCGTTTGAGTCTAGTGTGTGTCCAGATACGGTAAAGGAAACAACTCTGTTAAAACACAAACACACAAACAATATTTTTACTATGCCTATATTATTCCCGCAAGTGTAAACAATAAGTTGACAAAGTGTTATAGCAATCGGATGAACGGTATAGCAGCGCATTAAATACGGACAAACAAACATTGATTTTTATATATTAGACTATGCTTATGTTACTCGCACAATCTTCAGCAATAAGCAATCGACGCACAATTGCAAAATATGCATAATAAATGCAAAAATAAGCATGCCAAAAAACATAATCGATGATACACAAATCACTCCATATTTTTTAACCAGTTTGATGCTACTAAACGCTCACAGACAGTATAAAGATGATCGTTTACTTTACTTGAACTTCAATCAATGAAAATCATCGCCGTCGAACGTCGAGCCAATTCGGAGCATGCCGAAGGCTTCGGAGGTCCCATGTTGACTTTGAGCCAACCGCTCGTTCCACCCCCAAATAATAAATGGCGCCGGGGGACTAATGGAAGTCGTTTCGACGAGTGGATTTTTTTACTGTCACGATGGTAATGTTCCTATCTATAATCAATGGTCGTGAACAATTAGGTCACAGGGTAAAACCGCGTGGGGGTTGTTTTGGACATGCAAACATGAGCAATCTACCACATCAATCAATGTTGGTGTTAAATTTCATACGATAAACTATAAAAACATTTCAATAAGTCGATGGTGTCTCGTCGAAGCATCGCATCGTCCTATTTGGGATGGCAATGAAAATTAAGCGTGCTAGATTCGTATTTGACTAGCATCAATATGCATTTGGAATGACCGACATCCAATAGTCTTTCTTAACCTTCCAAGTGCAGGACAACAATGTATCATCGTTGTTAATGCGTGAGAAAAGCGTCAACGTCGATATATCGTTGTGTACGCGATTAAGCTTTATTATTCACATCGCGAGTCTCGAAATAACTTCATAGAACGTTATACGAAACAAAATGAGAGTTCGTAATCATTATGTAGAGGCACTCATTCATAAAGTCAGCGGTCCGAAAAGCAGACCGGTTGGACACATAGATCTTGTGGCCATTCCGTCATATTTTAGAGCTTTCTGTGATCTGTACGATAAGACCCAAGACCCTAAGAGGCTAATTTACATATTCGCGCCAAATTAGGTTGCGAATGGTTCAAGATTTCTCCCCACCCATATATATATATATTTATCTTACTGCTGTCTTAGCTAGTTTTTTAGTTTTAAGTTATAAAATCTAGTAAAACACCTAAATATGCTTATGGTGAAGTGGTTATAATCTGTAGATGCCAATATTAATTCCATAAATTAAAACCTGGCAATATATGCTTAAGGGATGAACCGAGAATGGGATGAATTTTGATAACGATACAATAAAATCCCTAATCGATGGGGTAGGATGGGTACCGCACGCCTTGACCGAAAACAACAAAAACGAGCGACGAAACACCTAAAAACGCCTTCTAGATAATACAAAAAGTAGTCCTTTTTGAATAGCAATGTATTCGCTAAAGAGAAATGGCTCATTTATACGATGAAAAAATCAATGACTTCTTCGAAAATAACCCCCAATTCCAACCCCTAAATCCGGATTGTCAATAACAAAAATGTTGACATTCGCTTGCTCTACTACTGCTTGAAAACTGTTCTTTTACAGGCATAAAAGATGATAGTTTTTTTTTTCTACAATAAACAGGATATTGCAGCATTGGTTTTGTTCGTTCGAAATGCACTGCCATACCGTTCATTAGATTGCAATAAAACTTCTATCACTTATTGATAAAAATTGCGCGAGTAACATAGGCATAGTTTAATATATAAAAATCAATGTTTGTTTGTCCGTATTTAATGCGCTGCCATACAGTTCATTCGATTGCTATAAAACTTTGCCAATTCATTTTTGTAAAAAACTAATCATCCCACTGAGGGTAATAGAAACATTCATTGACAAAAGGGTTAAGAGCACTAAAACCTGATTCTAGAAAATTTGGGCAAGGGGATGCATATTTGGATATAATCGATGCATTTTTACACACATCTGTTTTGCATCACATAAAGATTATCATTGACAATATTTTCCTTTTTGAATTCACATCAAATTTGTTCGCCATTCTTCGCTTAGATACAATTATTTCGTTCGGCATTCAAAGGGTTCATTTATATTGAATGCGAAATGACTTCCATATAAATGGCGAGATGTTGTACAAAATACTTTTCAGCTATAAGATTGAATGCGGCTCAAATTTGGCAAAAATTTGATGGAATATTACCGAATTGTAAATGGATGGCGTCACGAGCTACCACATGACCAATGTCAAGGAACCCAAACGTCATACTTTCTTTCCAGAACAACACACTCGTATTTAATGTATGAAAATTTATTCAAATAATTAAGCAACAGAATCGAGCATTACGGAGAAAATCCATGAAAAAATGTTCGTGCAACCTTCATCGTGTTCCTGAAAAATCGTGACATAATGCTAAAAAGGTTGCGGTCAATAGCAATGTATACAGATCGTAGCTTCACACAGTGTGGATTCGTTTTTATTGATAATGAATCACTATTTTTATTATTAAATATCAATCTTCAATAGGACGTAATTAATAATTTATCATAAATATATGCAGATTTCTTAGATTTGCAGCAGAATTCGTCGAAAAATCGATAATCGCAACGCCATTTTTCAGGCAATTCTATTATATTTACAGTCCAGAATAGTAGTTTTTAGCTAAGAAATTAAAGGTGCCAATGACAACAGCATGTTTATGATATGAAATGACTTTTCAGAACCAAAAATTCAAGATAAATCCCCAAAAAATTGTTTATAATAAAGGAATTCAGGGATATATAGATCGTTGGTGTTCTTCTTAGAATTGTAATCAATGCATTATTTTGATATTAGTATTAAGGTTTATTTATTTATATACAAGCTTGACTCAAGCTGCGCGGTCTTGAGAGAAAAGTGGATTTATGTGGACGACAAGTATTGGACACTTTGAGTAGTGAGCTAATTTTAACAGAGCTTACTAGGGTAACTAGAGGACAGAGTGCCCATAAGGTTTGCATGCTCAATCGGTCCGCTTTTCGGACTGCTGCTATGCTTTTTTGAACATAACGATAACGAAGAAAAGAGGAATAAGACAACTTAATATATATTATAATCAATCAGTGTTAGTTCATGTAAAGTAGAATGGTTGAGTAAAATAAAAAGCATGTGCAACTCTCGATTGGGTCGGTATTCTGCGTTTTGCGCCCCAAGTCCAGTTGCGCCCTTGTTACGGCCCTGAATTTTAAAACATCATAAACTTAGATGCTATATTTGCATGTCCATCACTTATCATCCGTACAAATTCACTTATCTGCCAGGACCGTCGCAGCGTGTATGAAGCTTGTACATAATAAACACTGTCACACAATATTCGATCATTTCTTCAAGTAAACATAAACAATACACTTGAAATCGATTCATTTGGGTTATCCATCTTTACAATCGTACGATGTCTGCAAGATACTCTCTCCGACCTGTAATTTGTTTTGCAATAAAAGCCCATCTACGTTCATGTTTTTCGACTGTAACATCAAAGAAAATTCACAAATACGCCATAAAAAGCTCAAATATTATATTTGCACCTTTTGTCGCAAAACAGTGTCCTCCTTATTCAACAGACCTGAATTCCATAGCGCGATAAATTGGCAAAATCTGCTGAAGCTTGAAAAAATTGCTATTGATCTGTCTGCAATCAATAAATCTTCGATTGTATAGCGCCTCACTATAAAATCAGCGACTCACGGATGAGTCGCTGTGTGTTTTTTACCGGTTTTCTTGCATGTTTTTGTCGTCAGTTAATATTTCAGGCTAGTTTGTATGTAAATATTTGCTTCGTCGAAAATGAGGGCAATCGAAAAACGAAGTATCGATTTAAATAATTGTATTTATCTATGAAAATTGCATTCGATTAGAGCGTAGATATTCGACCTTTTTATTCCTACCGACTTAATTTGACGCAACTACAAAATACTAAAAATGTAGCCTTTCTTTAAAGCTACAAATTTAGATCTTCGCGGCTGATGCTGCGAAACTGAATACTTGATATCCAGTTGCTCTATTTTTCATAATATGATTGACCATTCACGTACAAAGGAAGTGGGAGAACGGTTATTGCTGACAACTGACGATTATTGGGACTGTTTCTGGTTTGTTCGTATGTAATGCGCTGCCTTACCGTTCATCAGGTTGCAATCAAACTTCGTTCACTTATTGCTAAGAACTACGCGAGTAACATAGGCATAGTCTAATATATAAAAATCAATGTTTGTTTGTCCGTATTTAATGCGCTGCCATACCGTTCATCCGATTGTGATAAAACTTCGTCCACTTATTGTTTACATTTGTGGAAATAACATAAGCATAGTAAAAATATTGTTTGTGTACGCAGTTTGCAAGACGTGGCATTGCAACGCATGGCAGGTAATCATTGTAGTTTATAAGAATTTGAATCATAAAATTAATCATCTTTTGACTAACAGAAGAGTTAAGAGCACTAAAATATGTTTTTAAAAGATTAGAGCAAAGGAAATAAATCAATAAATTGAATATCATTTTCTGCATATTTGGATATAATCGTTGCATTTTTTTAATTTTACCATAGGTTTTCATATCTAACACTATCGATATTATGTTTTGTGGAGTTACATCATCTTTCATAAATATTACAATATGATAAAATCCCTATCATACAACAGGAAAGCTTGAATGACCATTGGTGGGCGGTAGGGACCAGGCCGACTACCACTGGACTAACGTCCATGTAGACGTCTATGAATTAAATTCTTTAAATGTTTTTTATAGATTTCACAGGTGAAAGATAGTGCAAGCATATCTCTAATTAAATGAAAGTGTTATAATTCGATTCTAATTAAAATGGATATACTTTTAATTCTACAATAACTTTGCGTGAAAATGACTCAGAGTTCATTGCCCAATTTTTTTAGAAAAACCTCAAGTCTATTTTATTTTCCTCAATTGATTGATCGATCGAACAAATGACAGACTATTGATCATCAAAACGATTCGATTTCAAACGAAAGCTGAGGCCTTTCTGTTGAATGGTCAATAGCGTGTGCGTGATGGAAAGAAAATGTCATTTATAAGTCACTCTCCAACTTGACCCCGCTAGAAAGTAAAATCAAACAACTCGACATTTATAATTCCTACGCAAAGACCATCTTAATTTCCTGTACATTAAAGTATTCCCAATAAATTAAATCAACGCCATACTAATTCACGTTCGATACGTTTCCAGCAAATCGACTGGCTTGAGCACTTCATGAAATATAAATTATCGAGTCGCTAATGGATCTGATACTAATGACACGAAAGCTCAGATTATCGGCACATCTGATTATATTAAAAAGAATGACGATAAAATTAGAACGCAATCATAAATCGATTCCATGAAGGAATACAAAATAACTATCTTTCAGCTGATTGAAACACCATCATCCTGGGATCATCCTTACAGACAAGACACCCAAGTCAAAGGTTTTCCCATTGACCACCGATTGAAACATATAATACGCTTATGCAATTCGAATGTCACGCTAATTTGACGCCATTAAACTGGAACGGTATCTCCCGACCGTCGTTTAGAATAAAAATATCGATTATGGAAGTGGAGGTCATCCCATATAGCACCGGATATGGCGTTTTTATGGCCGTTTTAATATCTTTATCACATCGTTAATGTTGCGCAATCGAGACGACATTAAAATGGCCAACCATGTCAAATTGAAAGTGTCGTTGCCGCAGGACATCGGCGATAGGAATGATCGTGCACGAAAGTATCACGCACAAAATGAATTATATGCAGACTATATGTACTTATATGTCTATAAATCGCCACGCCGCGCTTTTGGCGGAAATTCTGCGCAACGATATAGCGCTGCTTTGCGTTCAAATGGTTAAATCGTGCGATCATCTTTTACTCCTCGTGTTCAGATAGATATTTTTATACGATCCTTCACAGTATTCAGTCTGTCTTCTATGGATAACAATGGAGAGGAGATACATTTTCGGCAATTGCTGCTTTCGGTGAAGGGGGGGGGAATTATTAACACATCTTTTGCGGGAAACCGAGTTCATCCACCGTATACGGAATACTGTAATCTCACTTTATGACACCGTTATCAAATCTAGTTACAACAATACGAAGACATAGGAATAGTCAAAAGTGTCAGCGGTCTGAAAGGCAGACCTGTTGGACACACAAACCTTGTAGCCACTCCCTCATCTTTTAGGGCGTTTAATTTACAAAATCTAGCTAGTTTCTCCACCCCCCGCTCAGATCACAAATGGCCACTCGAAGTTGAGAATGAGCGTGTTCTTTTGTTGAGCGGGCTGGCATGGTCCTAAATAGCGGGATCAACAAACAGCTCGGATCAGTAGAGGGTCCTCATGTTCTTTTGTCTCCGGAGACATGATGTGGAGTAAAGATGCGCGAATATGACTTGTGTACCCCTTCAAACTAAGGTTGGGCTCGTGGGTATGAAGCGCCCGTAGCAATTATCTAACATAACGCCCCCCCCCCCCCTCGAAAATCCAATTTATTTTTTAAAGTTAACTAATACTATTATAAATGCAATATATTAAATACTATTATAATGTGTGCTTTAAAACAGGGATGTCCAATCGGTCGATCTTTAAGCAAAATTTGGTCGATCCCGACGACTTTCGTGAATTTTGAAAAAAATATATTACTTTATATAAATATATTTACAGACGACGATGAAAAATAAAATCCCGGAGATCGAACTCTTTAACTCGACTTGATTCGTGTTCATCTGCTAATTTGAGTTTTAAGTTTGAAGAAAGAAAAAAGAAATACCTTAAGCAATTTTCATATAAGAATCATATTAGAAGTCGATCCCGAGGCAATTTTAAATTGAAAAGTAGCTCCCAAGACAAAAAAGGTTGGACAACCCTGCTTTAAAATAATATACTAAGATAGTCTCAAAAGTATTCGACCTAGCGTCTAGAAGCTACGCTGTTTCCGTGATCGTACAGATCATAGAAAATGTCGGGAAAAGCCCTAAAAGAGGACGGAGTGCATGCATGTATGTTCAATCGGTCCGCTTTTCGAACCGCTGATATGATGATTGAGCGGCTCGCAATCGGATACCATACCTGAACATAACGATAACGAAGAGAAGAAGGATTAGACAACTTAGTATATATTATAAAAATGGACAAAGTGAATCAGTGTTGATTAAAAATAAAAATGTGCAACTCTCGACCGGGTCGGTATTGTGCATTTTGCGCTCCAAGCCCAATTGCGCCCGTGGCGGGCGTCTGCTTTGCCACGCCTTTGTTACGGTCGTGGGTAACAATGTCTGTGTGGCTAGTGTGGAAATCCGGAACAGACCGCACAACATAACAGGCGCCAGTGATAGGGTCTATTAGCAAAGACCCTCTACACCAGTAAGACGCTGTCTGGCAAAAACTCGGCTCTATTGCTGTGAAACATCGCCAAACATTCGATTGAAACATCCTCACGACGCTGTTTTTGTTCTATTATAAGCAAACACGGCACCCATCTTGCGCAAAGCTTTCTCATGTGCAAATTTTCAGTCGATGTGCGATTTGTAACATTTTTTGAAACGCTTGCCATGGCTGCTAGCTCGCACACTTTCAATTAACGATCATCCAATAACATTTTGTAGATTTTCTTCACCATTTTTGGCGTGGTCGCCTTATTTTGTCAACCACTGCGATTTTCGTCTTGGCAGCTCGTACGGCCTCGTTTAAATTCTGCCACCCAATATTTTACTGTTGTAAACGAAGTTGCAGACTCTCCCAGAGTAGAATCTAGCTCGGATTTGATATTGTATCACATACCGATGACCAATTTTTGTTCACAAGTTTTATGAGATAAATTATTTCTTATCACTTTTCTATCTTAGTATAATTAGCTTTAAAGTCAATATTATTTTTTGTTTATAAGGAAAATATAAGTGATAAATCTTAATATATTCATGATGAACCGGTTATATTTAAATTAACAAGTTAATTATAACCATTAAGTGACAAGTTCCCGTATAAAATATTCCATGTCGCGCGGAAAAGACGCGGAGATGTCCGCTACTGGGGTAAGCTTTGATTAAACCGGGCCCGCCCAAGACGTGTTAATTCACGGTTTGTTAAGGTCGTTGCTACTTTATGGGTCAAAGTTTGCCCTCGTCTTTTTCAATCGTTGCGCAATGGCTTTTTCATTGAACCCGCGCTATACTGTTGTGAATTTTAATCAGTTCACAGTATGAATTTAATCCGCAACATTTTCCCGGACCTTCCAATTTTCAAGAACGCATGACTCACGTTTAGTTGTAAATTAATGAATGGTTCGCTTGAAATGTCAGGAGTCGCCTGCAAATATTTATGAAGGCAAATTAATATATATTATGAGCGTCTTCGTTGAAATCTTCGTCTAAATGATCGTATCGCGACCGTAAATCGATTCCATTAGATAGCTGATTAGACTTCCAACAATTTGTAAAGGAGTGTTTATCTCGAAGAGGATTACGATAAATAGCAATTCATTGGTATTTAATTAATTGCATTGGTGACGCCACCCAATTTACAGTTGTATAATCGGGAAGATTGACATTTTTCGATTGGGTGGAAGAGGAACAACACGAAAGCAGAACATCGCTCTTCAATCTATTCACGATGCTTTAAAAGAGAACTCCTGAGCAATCTTCGCTTTGAATCGATACGTTTCGACCTGACCTTTTTGTGTTAAGTCTGCATGAAGTCAATCGAATGATAAAACTGCAAATGATCGTGACCGTTGATGGGCAGATAAATGGATGAACTTGACCTTAACCAAAATATATGTATCAGGAAGAAATGCTTGCGATTGATGGACAGTTTCATCGACTTGGCAGTAACGAAGTCATGAATAATGCAAAATCATTTAGAGCGAAATTCGATCGATATCTATTTGCTTTACCTATCAGCACTTATAAATGCTAAGCTATTTTTTTCTATTAATCCAATGGTGTCAGATCTGGAAATCATGCGAGACACGGAATAAGGCAGACTAGGGAATCCCATCCTGGGATCCCAGACAGTTTTAGGTGCTGATGAATCTCGGGATTAATAAACGTAATCCCAAAAAAATCGGGATTGAAATTTTTATCTAACAGAAATCGTACACCTCATCAGCACGATGAAGGCTACTAAATCGAGATATTCCTGTCGAAATCTGGACGCTTGGAAACAGTGACCTAACTACTAATATAGCGGTAGTAACTGTCTAATCTATGTATATATATATATATACAGTACATGTATATTTTTCAAATTATTAAATTAACCTTTCCCTACCGGTGATGTATTTACTACACCTCGACTCTAATAATGGGAATATCGATATGAAATATAATAGATACGGGGTTCAGAATTTTTGTATTCCTCCGTAATATAAATACGAATCACATCAAAGTATTATAGTATATAAGTATTCATCTGTAGCGACGGAAATAAATCATTTATCGGGAAATCGGGAATTTTGCGAGTTCAAGTCCGAGTCTCAGCTGAAAGGTATTTTATCAATGATGGTTTTATACAAAAATCATCAAAATTATCAATGTAATTTTTTACACTAATGAAAATCCCGGTCGTAATCGAAAAGCATAGGAAAAAAATATTTAAATCGCGTTGCAGCTACTTTTGATGTTTAAAAAGACTTATTTTACCATATTTTTTTACCTTATTAAACTCAAAATCAAGAGTAAAGTATCGCGAATCGTACTTGTATTGTTATACTACGAAATTAAGATTTTTAATCAGGGAAATTGTTAATAAAAATTGAAAATTTGCATCAAAAGATATTAGGGGACTGGGACTTTGAACGACAAGAAAAGACCGGACCGCCCAAAATTTACTACGGATGACGATTATAAATTCATTACGTTCAACGTCAAATTGAATTCATATGGACTTTATGGGCGTACAGAGCTGAAGAAACTCGATTTAAATAAATTAAATAATCATAAAATACTACTCTAGGTACTGCTCAATGTGAAAAAGTTTTGTTTGTCGAACAAAATCAGAACGTGCTTCAAGTATTACTGAAAGGTACTTCAAAAAAATGCAGTACCTTCAGGTTATCGAATATTAGGGCTGAATTTCATAATGAAAAAAGTACGGTAAAAATAGCATTAATAGTTTAAAATAACCAGGATTTGTGACCTCCCTAAAAAAAAAACCACTGCCGATAGAAATACAGAATGCGGCAGGGAAACTTCCTATTTTTAAACGCGCACTTTGAAGTAATAGTTATTCCGAAAAAGATAAAATGGCATTCATTTAAAAGATCAGAATCTAATGTTTAATTATTATATAGATATAATAACAATAATGTAATGAAATGGCTTTAAATATCTCTCTTTGGCATGGAAAAAATAATTAAATTTGTGCTTTTCACTTTTTTTAAATAAGGTAGTTTCCCTGCCGCACCTGTATATAAATAAAATGCAATCATACGGGATATTGTCATCAAATATTGTATATCCATGTGGTGATAGAAGAAAGTCATGATCATAAATGGATAATAAGAATGATTGCCGTTTTAATTCGCGATTATAAAAATTGCCGAAACTTACTATCCTCCAGCTGATCTGCGAGTGTAACTATTTCCTCCGGCTGAACTCCTCAATGGACTACTGCTTCTTGAGCTCGAATTCAAAGTTTGGCAGCTGGTCCCCCGGACCATCGACCTGGATCCGATCCTACTCGCCTCGTTGGTGTTGGCCTCTTTGGATCCTTCCCTCGACACCTGGCGCTTCTTCAGCGACGCCAGACCGTCGATCGACTTGGACATGGACCTCATGGCCGCCGATGACAGCGACCCATTTTTCGAAATCGTCTCCTTGGAAGAAGACCTCGGTATTGGCACCCTGGCGTTGTTGCGCGTCACCATATTCGATTCCCCGCGCGTAATCTGATTCCTCATGGGATAAGTTGCTTTCAGCGGTCCCTTGTATCTCTTCAATTGGCGGCCTTCTGGACTCAGCGAGCGCAGAAGTTGGAGGCTTTTGAGCGCCATATCTAAGTCATCCTTGATGATCTCGGACGATTATCCTGAAACTGAAAAAAGGCCGGTTATAACAAGGAGATCGAACCGCTGAAAGGCTCACAACAATCCCATTTGTATTGTACGTCAATTGCCTGCCATATTTTCAATCGTGATTTACGACTCTAATCAGATTTTTTAAGAACATACTTAGTAGGTAAATTTAGGTTAACCTACAGCGATTTCTTCAAAGAACTTTTGAATCGTTATGGTTCTTTCTGTGGGCATTATGGTGAAGTTTATAATAGCTGCAATGGAGGTTTTTAGGACAAATATTATTAAATTCGTCTATTACGTTTGAATGTATTAATTAAGGAGGCATGACTCAATAAATCACTATTTCAAACACCACCTTTGGTGTTAAAGGAAATTTTTTTTGCGGTTGTGATTCGCAGAATTTTATGACAAAATGTATGGACTCATGACAATGTGTATGATTGGAAAAAGGATTAAATTATGAAATATGAAAGTGTAAATACTCTCAAAGAGATTGAGCCGTCATCAAGAGTCTCGTGTATCAATAGCTTATTAAACCTAAGCAAAATATGTTTTTAAATGTAATGTTGTTCTATGATCTTCAGCCAAGATAATCTATGAATTTATTAGGTCAGTTTTATTAAATGTATATCTATAGACGTGTCTAAGAAATTCCACGATAGGAGATATCTATTGGCTCTCGATTATTGTTAATAATATTGGGCAATCGTGAACAATCAAATGCTATATAAACTATTATGGTATAATTTCAGATTAACCACTTAAAGAGGTAAAACACAATGTTGTGTCCGAATCGCTCCGAGACAGATATGTTAATGATGTGAATGATATAATAAATCGATTTCAAGATGTTACTTGAATAAATTATCGAATATTGTGTGCTATCGACAGTGATTATTTATTCATGTACAAACTTCATACACGCTGCGACGGCCCTGACAGATAAATGGATTTGTACCGATGATAAGTGGCGGACATGCAAATATAGCATCTAAGTTTATGATGATTTAAAATAAGCTGACTACTCAGAGGGTTGTTGCTATGCCAATATTTTAGTTGGAAAAACGATAAGATCAAAGTGGATTTAATGCGAAACTATTAACAACGCCTCCCAATATAAAGTCTCGAATTCGAAGATTTTGACACATTCTTATCCGATTACTTCTTGAGTCAACATCACATTGTAACAATACAATATAATTGAAATAATCCTATCAATGTGTCGATTACGATATCTCGGAATTACAATCGACGATATCGACAAGAGCGTAAAGTCTTAACGAGGCGGATCGTAATCATTTTATTTCTTAATTATTTCATTTCTTCATAATTGACCATAAAAATATTGAACATTTTTTGGCGATTTTTATGAATTCTGCTTAAATTTCATGCGTTAACACATTAGCTGCGGGGGAACTAAGAGCGTGTCTGCCATCTGACGCAGGCAAACCTTCAACGTTATCCGACAATAACGTATTTTTACATAGATGAGATTGTAGATAATCTATGGATCACAACAGATTTTTTATTATTATCACAGCACAGGAGCATTTTGATGATCTGCATCTTTTTTTTGGTAATCTTTTGCTTCAAAATTAAATTAAACAAAATCACCCACTAATGTTGATCAGGGTTAAAGTTGGGGATGGCTTTAAGGATAGCTGGGATATTTTGTAGCTAATACATTAATGATTAACATCCGATCGTGAAGGTTTGACATGCAAATAAAAATTAATATACTCACGCTATACCGTCCATACAAATTAATAAAAAATATATACTAATGAAAATATTCAAAATGTATTAATATTTTCAAAAAATTCTCATAAGCCGCATTGGGAAAAATATAATATAATAAGATTTAAACCTTTGACTGCTATGATGTTTACTTAAATACTATCTATATATACTCAAACCTCTTTTTGTGCGATTTCGAAGTTATGCGATTTTTTTAAAGCATTTTTTTTTATTTCATAAAGAGTGCGTATCGAGATATTTGGGATAAAATAGGAAATAAATCATCAACGCTAACCGAAATTTGAGACTGTGTAAATCATATTGCATCTGCTATCGCTGAATTACAACCACGCCCTTTATTCTGGTTTAGATTTTGGAAAAAAATAATTTCGTTTTCTTTGCGTTTTTCCAATGTTTCGACTTTTAAAAATACATTCTCCAAAGGATTTTCCAAAATTCCAAATACTTACGGAGTTACAGCTGTTTTAGTGACGCTGCAACTTCTACCATAAAGATTTTAAACTAATAAAATAAGACCAAAAAATGACATTTTTTTTGAGTTTTGTTGGAAAGAGAATATCTACACAGAACAATGATGACATTGACACTAGATATACTATTTCTTCCGAAGAAGAGAGCGATTTTGGATTCATATCGATGATAGTTTATAATTAAAATAATTAGTGGATGTCTGGTATTTAAGAAGCGAAATGTCAGACATCCTCAAAATTTCATCAATGACGTAAGACGTCCTTTAAATGTTACCAAAAATGTTATTTTTAATTGCCTTAAACTTTTTTTTGTGCGATTTTTGTATAGCTGTTTCAAAGTTATGCGATTTTTAAAATCCATGAAACGCATCTTCACTTTTTCTATGTGAATCATAGCTTTTATAGTGCGATTTTCCGCGAAACGCATCTACCGCACAAAAAAAGGTTTAAATGTATATAAAAAAAATAATGAATGTATGTCAGTATGTTTGTTCCAGATACATTACTATACCGTTTGTCTGATTGCGATGAAACTTTGGTCAGTTATTGGACGTGAATCCAAGAAGGTTTTTACTTGTACGTTGCTGAAACGCAAGGCCTGTCGAAAACATCACTGCTGTGCGTGAGAGTGTACGGGAACACCCGAGGCAGTCAATGATAAACCATTGGAGACTATGGAGAAGTTGGAAGTTGACATGTGGTTCCAACAGAACGTCGCTACATGCCACATGACGCATTCCACGATGGACATTCTGCACGAGTAAACTAGCCACCGAGATCATGCAATTTAAAGCCTTTCCGATTTCTTCCTTTGGGGTTAATTTATGCCCTCAAAATCAAAATAACGAACGCCATCCAATAAATTCAATCAGATTTATACGACAGTCATTAAACATTTGACCGTCCGAATACGTGCCACCAAACAAAACCGCGGCGGACATTTGATCGACGTTATATTCCATACTTAATGCCATAAAATATTCTTTCGAATAACAAAAAAAAATGTTGGAAATCTCATACGAAACTCATGTTTAATTTGCATTTAAAAATCGAGCGTCCTTGTTGTAAGAGCCTGCATTTTAGAAGCAATGAAGTTTTGATTGCTTCCCGCAGTTGATGTGTTATGCAGACTTGACACGTTTAAAGTGAGCCAATTTGTGCTAAATATTATATTTGTCATCATGCATGCATTTAAGAAGTGTTTATGGCGATACATTTTTGTAACTTGAGATTTTAAAAATGTTCCCTAGTCTTGAAGCACACTCTAATGAACCAATCAACGTCTTTGAGATCACCAATTTTAAAAAAATCAACCGCAACTCAAAATGTGCGATAGGAAAGCTATTTAGTAAACACCCAATAACTCACAATAGAACGGCGGCAATTATTTTCTCTACTTAACACTCTGCATGCGTTAATGATTGATTCTAGGCGTTTCAGTATGATTATTTTATATGCAAAACAGAAGAGCTTTAAAATAATTTTCAGACGTATTAAAATCCAAAAACTATCATTAATTAATTTAAATACAATGTCAAAATACCATCAAACTCTTCAGCATTGGTTGTTTTTCGATGTTTATATTTGTTTTTTTTTAAATGGTCACTGTTGTCTAACGTTGCACAATAGTTATACTTTTGTAGAATTTGCAAAACTTTTTTAAAAGTAGTACAACGTTACTTTCCCCATGGCTGACCGCGAATAACTATTGTGACGCGATGTCGTATGGGGTGTATTTGATTCGTGGTGGAAATCACCATGGAAACCTAGGGCCAAATATATAATACAAGGGCAAAGTCCTCGAAATAAAAGAACCTCCACACCCTCCAACCTTAGGACACACTAAAAAAAATCAGGAACAGATTTAAATGATCGACTTTATACAGGGATTCGCCTAGAAATACAATTGAATTGCTGAACAATCGATAAGCGTGCTGCACGAATCATAGCAAACCAATTATCGACAATCGATGAACGTCTGCGCTTTTTATTTATGCTTAAAAATATCACATCGAAATCTGATAAAATAATATTTTCTTCGTTGTTGTAGAGGTGTGAGCAGCACTTATCGAGGGTCTTCACCTCGCTCAAGAATTTTTCGTCGGGCAAATTTACATGCAAATACCGGTAAAAGTTAGCCAATGACCTTGGAATAGTTGCACAAAAAGACAAATTTCAATACTCGCAGAACAACGACCTTTTTCCATAATCAACTAGAAAAGGTGTTTGATTTATTATTCAAAAAACTCTCTACGTCCACTACATTGTGCTATTGGGCGATGTGTCTGCGTTCAACAAACTGGTCACACTCTGTGCCCAACGATAAGACATCAATTTGATGAGGTCGAAGATCACAGAGAAGAATTATAGTGCAATCGTTTTTAATTTCCCGGTAAAATTGAAAAGGCGCATCGTCATATCTTCGGCAGAGTGCACGCATGGAAACCTTTAACAAGCTATTTAGCTTCCAATGAACTCCGCACACACGCTCAAACAAACGCACGCCAGCCGAATCACGCTCATTACCATGCATACGCTCGCAGTCTGAACGCTGGCATTCGGTCGCAAAATGCATTGTCATATTGTTTATTAGCCAAATACTATTCATAGATATTTAACTCATTTTCAATCTGCCGATAAAAAGCTTCAATAGATACGAAGATATGGTTTCCATAAATTGTTAAACAAACGTTATTATTTCATTAGCGTCAATCAAGTCGATAGGATCTACTGCATGATAATGGACTCTCTAATTCACGTCCATTCATATCTATCCTGATTCAATCTCATTATTTGCATCCCACGCGGATTTCTAATTTAATCCATCCGCTTAAATCGTCGCTTACATTTCTTGAATATGCCATGATGATCTTGTTTCATCTGCTCCACCTGATATTTATACATTTCACTCCGAAAATTATACAGCAATAATCTTAGACGACCCAAATGTTATACTTCGAATACGCTCATGCGGCGAGTCACCCGGGGTTCAGAAAGTAAGTGTACTATATACCATAACGGGCTGTGATTTTTTTGAGTGGTAGAGGAGGATGTCTTAACAGAGCGAGCATCACAGGAGTACGGTAGTACATAAACTTATGTTGTTGTGTCCAATTGCATGAAAGATGTCGGTAAGAAATTCCACCAAATGCGAGCTGGTCAATAGCGACCGCGAGTTTCTTGAGCGATTTTAATTGGAAGATGATGATTTTCTTAGCTCTATTGTGACTGAAGATGAAACGTGAGTGGCTCATTATACGCCTACATCAAAAAGACAGTGGTCATAGTGACATCACACCAATTCCTCATCTGCCAAAAAATTCAAAACCAATATTTCGGGCAAAAAAACATGGCCTCAATGCTTTGGGAAAAGCATCATTTTGGTCGAATTTCTGCCTCAGGGGGAGATTATCAATGCTCAACGATATTGTGAGATTCTAAAATAAACTCAAAAGGAGCATTCAAAACAAAATGAGGAGTGTGCATGATTTGAACCACCCGCCATATTTCCCTGACTAGGTGGGTAAACATGGGTAAAATTAAATTTTCAACTGACAAGTAGGTGCAGAAAGAGCTTCTAAAGTGGGCGAAGGAGTTCTTCGAGAATGGCATAAAGAAACTTTTGTCACGCTCACCACATGCTATGAACACGTTGACATTTATGTGAAAACATAGTCAAAAAGTGTATCAATAATATACTGTATTTAAAAAAAAATTAAAATCTAGTACACTTACTTTCTGAATATGCCTCAAACTATGAAAAACAAGATGATATTATACAAAATCGACGAATAAGGGCAATAGAAAAATCGAGAAGATTTGCTTCCGAAGGAGCTGATGATGGCTTCACTCCATAGGATGATAATAATGTTATTTATATTAACGATAAGAATAACAAGAAATCAAAATGAACATGTTAAAATTTTAATAAAAACGATCTATGCCAAAAATATAAAATTGCGTCTCTAAATGTTTGCAAAAATTTTAATAAAAATAAAATCACATTTTCTGATCAATTTTTTGGAGAAAAAAGTATAAAATTGTAAGGTAAGACATTTTTTGCACAAAAACGAATAGAAAATTATAGCTTTGCGAGAAATTTTCCACAAAAGTGCGATGTCGCTATATATAAACGTTGGACTATCAACGGCACTTTTTGCATTGTGTCTGCACACATTATACAGTCAACCCTCAACCTCAACCGAAAATCCACAAAATTGTATTGAATGACTATCGACTGTAAGTGCGCGAGCTAGCAAACATGTTAGGCCTTTCAAAAAATGCTGTATATCGCATATTGACTGAAAATTTGAACATGAGAAAGCTGTGCGCAACTTGGATGCTGCGTTTGCTCACAACGGAACAAAACAAAACAACACAAAACGACATGTAAGTTAGCCCCTGAGGGGGTTTTTGTGATCGTACAGATCATAGAAAATGCCTTAAAAGACCCCAAAAGAGGATGGAATGGCCACAAGGTCTGTTTATCCAACTGGTCCGCATTTCGGATCGCTGACATGACGAATGAGCGCATAGATATCAGACGCCATACCTGAACATACAGAGCATTATTAATATATAAAATCATAAGCAAAGTGAGATGTTTTCAGCAAAATAATGACAATATCCAGCAGCCCTCATGAAGATATAATATATGCACAATCAAATAGATCAATGAACCACATGATGCTGGTCACAATTACTAAATATGAGCTATGGTGGTAAGGAACAAAAGTATTCGTCTAGCGTGGATATCCACATTTCGAAGAGCCGCAAATTCTCGCACAAAGGTGGTTGGCACCGGTCTCTCTTTTGTATGCCTCGCACAATATTTATATGTGTATCACATTGTCAGGATGTCCTTTGTGTGTTTCCACACTTGCTTTGAACTACCGAAATGGGTCTTGTACCATTTCATAAGTATTTCGGCAATGCAGTTCATCATTAAGTCGTGCGAAGTTCAATTCCCGAGCTATAAAACTGGAAACGAGCGATCAAAGCGACAATAAATCATCAGCTGCTTGAATGAAAGCTTGTCACACGAGGCGTCGAAAAGGAAAATCTTCAGCAAACCAGTCGCTGGCAAGATTTCAAGCTCGCGACCCAATAATGGACATTTATTTTGGCTTCGTCGATTCAGCTCGAGTGCTTCATTCACCTTCCATAGTAATTAAATGATGACTTTCGATTTTTGATGACTTAATCGCACGCTGCTGAACGGCAACTCGATCAATTTGCAGCGTCCGATTATGGCGTGATTATCGTCGTATAAATTTAGAATCATGACACAGGATATGAATTACTAATGTAAACGCGAGTGCTAATTGAGATGCATTCGCTTCGATCTAACTGGTTTCATTAGGACCCAAGCAGCTCGACGGTCGCCTAAATGCACGATGTCTACCAATTGCTAGCACGATGCTAAAGAATCACTAGCTGTGAAATGGTTCGAATGCTTCACGTTTGAGGAACTGTTGCATGCTTCCAAAGAAATGACATCTAAATATGTCTATTATACTGACTAATGGTTATCATATTATCACCTATTTGCTTCCTGATATATTGGTCACATTATACGCATTAGCAAAATATGTGACCTCTTGCAATCATAGTGGACAAAAATTGCAATTTTATATCTTTAATTAAAAACCAGTTGACTCATTATAACGAATGGAAAGGATGTGGTGAAGCTTCGAAATTTAATGCAGTTGATTTAATTTTGATTGTTTATAATGTGTGTGGTCTGTTGTTTTCTATGTCAGTATATCAATTTTTGCTACTGTTTTTTTTCTATCATTTAACCCTTTGAGTAATTAGTTAATTTTAAAGCTTAAACTTAGATGCTATATTTACACGTCCGCCATTTATCATCGGTACAAATCCATTTATCTGTCGGGGCCGTCGCAGCGTGTATGAAGTTTGTACATAAATAAATGAACACTGTCGATAGCGCACAATATCCGGTAATTTCTTCAAGTAAACATAAAAAATGAGCTTGCAATCGATTTATTATATTATTCACATATCATTATTAGTCGATAAATTTGGGTTAACGATCTATGCAATTGTACGATGTACGCAAGATGATCTTTCCGTCTCTGTTTCTCTCCAAACTCAAATTGCTACTTTACACGAATCAACACTGATTGTCATTTTTATAATATATACTAAGTTGTCTAATCCCTCTTTTCTTCGTTGTCGGTATATTCAGGTATAGCATCCGATGGCGAGACGTCAATCGTCATAATGGCGGTCCAAAAAACGGACCGATTGAGCATACAGACCTTATGGCCACTCCGTCCTCTTTTAGGGCCTTTTGCGACATTTTCTATAATCTGCTTTTTCTATAATCTGGAACACTGATTTTTTTAAAAATAAAAATTGATATTTTTCATACGTTTACAATAAATTTTATAGATATTAATTTGATAATATGGCCGCTATAATTTAACAAATTTCGAACGTCCCTATTGAAAGACCTCATATAAGATCCAGGCGTTTATGCCAGTTAAATCTATCAAGTTGGGGAATAAGTTCGTAGCGTTTTTATATACTCTTGTTTTACAGCAATTTTTTTGCTTATTAACAAAGTGTATAATATTTATTCGATAGACCTCATTCAGCTCAGAAGCAGCTCGGGATATTTGCAACGTATACAGAGAAGGTGTCATAGAGGAGTTTACAGAACGAAAGACGCAAGAACGCAAGACGATATGCCCCATAGCGGAAGACCTTCTGAATTCGAGCGTAGAGCACTTTTGAAGGAAGACATAAAACAATTCTCAATCATCTTCATTCAATGGGATTTGTCGAAAAATTGGGAGCCTGGGTGCCTCACGAGCTTAACGAAAACAACAAAGAAAATCGCCTTCAAACACGCGGTCATAAACAGCGCTTTTTGTAACCAAATCGTCGCGGGATATGAGAAATGGTGCCTATGCATAAACATGGAGCAAAGAAAGGAACGGGTGGCTCCAAGGGATACGCCAAAGCCGATAGTCAAGCCTGATCTCCATCCAAATAAGACTATGATCTGCGTTTGGTGGAACAGGGAGATCATGTTGCATTGGGAAATGCTCGAAAGGAATGCCACGGTCAATAAGGAGCTCCACATGGTTCAGCTACACCGCGTGAAAGAGGCTATTCAACTGAAAGCATCCCATCGAAAAGACCAAATCATACTCCTTCACGACAACGCCAGGTTCCATGTTGTACAAGTCGTCAAAGTCGCACTCCAAGGGCTCGAATGGGAGGTCCTTCCAGATTTTGCACCATCGGATTACCATCTTTTCCGCTCCCTATCGAATCATATAAGAAGCGATACCTTCAATAATGAAGACGACTTTAAAAACTGGCTTAACAAATTCTTCGATACCAGAACGGGCGATTTTTAGCGACAAAATGGTCAAGATTTGATAAAAACGCTACGAACTTATTCCCCAACCTTTTTATTTCCTTGTACAGTGTCAACCATTTTGATTTCAATTCGTGCGGCATCCGTTTGTCTTATTTCTTCTTCTTAGATAAAATGTATGTAATGCGCTAGTATATCCATAAGTTTTAATTGCACATTTTCTAATAGCCTGGGAACTTTGTTTCACTTTCTCACGCTCGGTTAGCTAATACGGCAAGATCTTCGTCGAGCTAAATCCAACATTATGTAAATAATATGTGAGACTTTAATTGCTTCGATTAATTGAGTCTTTTTATGCAACATTTGCTAAGATGTGACAGTGTTTCTTGACAGGAGGAGACATCATTATGCTAACCTAGACCTGATTCATTGCGGAGATACACCTGTTATCATAGCAAAAGCGAAAGTTGCATGACTTGCAACGAAAGCTAAAGTGGATTTTACAACGGGTGTGATCATTAAGTGTATTGATTCGTGTCCCCATTTCCTCGCATCCGTTAACAATAGGGCAAAATACATATTTTATATGCAAACAAATGCCGAATTGATACATATTCGAGGCGATTTCGGCCCGTATTTCAACCTGTGAACATTTGTATCATGTATCCATCCAAGGAAGCAGTAAATGGTCTTTTCGTATGCGTATGCGTAACGGTTTCATTTTAATGTCAACGACTTGATATTAAAGAGATTCAAACAAAAATGTTGTTCAACCTGGAAAATATCTTATTTTAAATGTCAGTAATGCGATGTGGGCAACCTTAAAATGTTGACATTATAAACGATTCGTCGTATCGATACGCATTTTTACGCATCAATCGCATTTTTGAAAAATGTCAAATAATTGAAACAGAACGAATGGAATGGCGGGAAAATATGGAGTGGCATTTGTGTTTTATTTATTTATATACAAGCTTCATATACGCTGCGAGGGTCCTTACAGATAAGTGGATTTATACGGATAACAAGTGGTGCACATGCAAATATAGCATCTAAGTGTATAATGATTTAATATTAGCTCACTACTCAAACGGTTAAGGGGCCTCAAATAGTTTTTGATCACTACATGTTACATGCCGCGGAATAGTAAAATCATTATAGGAAACCGTGCTTAACGAGGACCGAAAGGGAGTTGAATGTCAGACAAAAACGCCAAAAAATCGAATGGGCCTCAAATTTAAATTGCGCCTAGGTACTCTTAAGTGCTAAATCCGTCACTAGGAAGTATCAACTGTCGAAATATAACCACCGTTGATTAAAAAAATTCACAGCATTCAGCATTCACACAATTTCGCTATATGAAACTATTACACATTATTATACAATATGAAATATACGCAGATATTTTAGGTATACGTAGGTAGTTCGACGTCTATAAATCGCCACGCCGCACTTTTGGCAGAAACTTCTCGCAAAGACGCTGTTCCGCACTCAAATGATTAAAGCATGTTATAATTTTTCCTCCTCGTTATTTTATATTCGGAAATTATGAAAAAAAAACACTAATATACATGAGTTTGAAAGTACTGTAGATCCGCGCTAATCCGGCCCCAATCAAATCCGGCACCCCCTGTAGTCCGACATTCCAATACAAATATAATACACATGTACAGCAAAGCTTCGTCAATGTAAAAAATGCAAAAACGATGATGTTTCAATCGAGTTTGTGGACATATTTCACAGCAATAAATCAAAGTTTTTGCATCAATTCATAACCATGGATGAAACATGGGTCCATGGGCATATCTGAGACACCCAAAAAAGCATTTATCACCCAAAAATCCCCAAAAGAAGACAGAGTGTCCAACCGGTCAGCTTTTCGGACCACTGACAAAATGAATGAGCGTCTTGCGATTGGATATCATACTCACGGGTATATAAGAAAAAAAAGGATTACACAATCAGTGTTGATTCATGCAACTCTCGATCAGGCCAGTTTTCTGCGTTTTGCGCCCCGAACCCAGTTATCTTTAGTACGGCCCTGTGTTTTAGGACCATCAAATTCCGCACTCATATTAGATTCTGATTCTGATTTGAAGAATTTGGGTATCTGTAAATGAAACACATCAGGATTTGCAGCAGCAATGATGAATCACATCTTCTATCGAATACATCTCCAGCTGCCAAATGTAGTCCACTATGGAAAGATGCTACCAATAATGATGATTATAGTCTTGTTTTTATATATTATAATCTATAAGCACATCGAATGCTGCTTGAGAACTTTCCATTGGAGTTATATGATACATCAACATTTCTCTTTTGCAGTTTGCAGACAATGAAAGATGTGCTAGAGAAAAGTCGCCAACCAAACAATAAAACATCAATCTTCGTGATGCAATTCAGCAATGTGCGATTTTTTCACTTTATCACGGCGCTTTGAAGAGTTTTCTTGTATCATATTTTTATTATCAATATCACTGTATTATAAATCCAGAGAAATCCCATTACATCATCCGATAACGACCTGTCAACATCGCTGAACGGTTACTTAGTCTGCTCCATCCAAATAGCGTTGACTCATGGAAGTGCTATCCTCTGCATTATCATAAACAGCAGTTTTGCAGCACAAAACTAATTGCGGGACGTGATAACATTGCCAATTAGACAGAAAATATGGTGCAGCTATTAATAGCGAAAGATAAACACGAGCGGTAAGAACGCTTTGTCAAATCGGTTTTATGCCGTAGAAATGTTCTCCGTAACATCATCGAAGAAATTCAATGGAACAATACGATCGGTTGCGCATCATTGAAAATGTTGAGCAGCGTCCAAATGCTCCTATGATGCGCGCGCAGGTATTCTTCAAGGAAAATGGCGAA
This sequence comes from Stenopsyche tienmushanensis, assembly GCA_008973525.1. Taxonomy (NCBI): domain Eukaryota; kingdom Metazoa; phylum Arthropoda; class Insecta; order Trichoptera; family Stenopsychidae; genus Stenopsyche; species Stenopsyche tienmushanensis. Next base: position 338,469 of record WACJ01000207.1, on the reverse strand, counting down.
CACTTCAAAAGAACACAAGCGAGAGATAGCGATTATTCGTATGACATTTCATAATTAAATTATATACGCCCGATATAGAAATACAACAAAATATTTATCATCGAATGAACGCATCATTAAATATAGGAATTGCATTGAATTCAGCCTATTCTAGAAAATTGATGATTATTCATAATGCACCAGGAAGGAAAAACGAATATAATTACATCATTGCGTATATGACACGACCGAAAGGACATTTGCATCCTTTTAAATTATGTTCATTGATGTTATGTTTCGTCATTATGGAAGGAATATGGACATCGGTACAAACGTCTAACAAAGTCTGACATTGTATGCTGTTTTTTTAATTATTTGGATTGGAATACCATAAAAGCCAGTAAAACACTCAAATATGTTTATGGTGCAGTGGTAAGACTCCGCGGATGCCAATATTTGATTCCAGAAATTTAAATCGGGCAATATAAGCTCAAGGGATGAACTGAGAACGGGAGGACTTTCCAGACAAATCCACAGCAAACACACTTAAAACCCATCCGCAAAACGAATAGGATGGGCGATATGGAGTAGGATGGATACCAAACGCCTTGAGCAAACAACAATAACGAGCGACGAAACACATGCAACACCTTTTTAACAACACAAAAAATATTTTTTTCAAAAAATATTGTAATGCTTGAGAGAAAAACGATTAAAAATGTAATTGAAGTAGAAATTTAGTCGGAAAATTTTCACAAAAAAAGGGATTTAAAGACTGTTAAAGTGATGGGAAGATGCGTTGAATAATGAAGGGTTATAAGTATACATTTCATAATGTTGTTTTTTTTTGTTATTTACCCTTAACTGATATCGTGGGTCAAATTTGACCCAGGGTATACAATTTCTGATACGTACTCTTAGTACATTGCAAGCACTGGTGGGGGGAGGACTTACAGCGTTGAAAATGTAGCCGACTGGGTCAATTTTGACCCACGATACCAAATATGTAACTTTTTCCGATTTCAGTGAATATTACAACAATAATGAAGGGATTTTTGAGAGCCAAAGTATAATCATGATTTCATCTATGCCCATGATGGATCTGTGGACACAGATTGGATTTGTAATGGATTTGTACCATTTATGGAACAGAGAATGCAAATTTTCCCATCGATCTAAAGAAAAAAAATGATAGTTTAGGAGGAAATACACGGACTGCCTGAAAATCAGTCACAGCATTGAAGAACCAAATGGGCGGCAAAGCTGGCTCCCGCCAAGGGCGCAACTGGGCTTGGGGCGCAATACGTAGAATACCGACCTGGTCGAGAGTTGCGCATGGTTTTTATTTTACTTGACCATTCAACTTTACATTAATCAACACTGATTGACTCTGTCCGTTTTTATAATATGTACTAAGTTGTCTAATCCCTGTCATAATACTGGGCATAAGCCCGCAATAAAATAAAGACAACAATATTTACGACCGATTGCAAAATTTAAACAACCCACCCGATCAGTCTTCTTCGGACAACTTCGTTTTGTAATGAGAGATCGTAATCGCTCTGCAGACATTTTCAGGTATGCACATTTGTCATGTCAGCGGTCCGAAAAGTGGACCGGTTGAACGCACAGACCTTGTGGCCACTCCGTCCTCTTTTACTTTTACAGTGAAGGGTCTCTATGTTCCTTTGTCTCAGATGTGAAGTGATGGATCCACGTTTCATCCTGAATTGATGCAAAGACTCGGCTTTATTGCTGTGAAACATCATCAAAACGCTATTTTTTTTTAAATAAAAACATTTTGGTGTGGATCAAATAAGACCCACGATGCTTGTAATTTTGCCAAAAATAACGATACCGGTTAAGGGTTTATAAATTTGAACTCTGGTCCCCCTAATATTATATGAAAAAGGACAGAACTTATCCGACAGGCGATATAAAAAGCGTTGTCAGAGTGCATTTGGTTCGAAATTCATGATTACAGTAAAAATATCCTATCACCCTCATAAATTTTATTGCCAATTATTTACTGAGCATTTCATGACATCATCTTCAATTTTGGAAAGAACTGCAATCGTCCGCTTGATGCATTTTTGACATCGCGCATTTTGCTCCCTGTCAATTTCAGCTTCCACGATTTCACTGTCGATTGAAAGTTTGCAGCATTCTATCATCGTCATATTGCTATGAATACCTAATCGTTCTCGTGGAATATTAGTGGTCATTAATCACAACTCCTCAACATTGTACTCCAACGACTGTTCCTACGGAGGCAATTTTGTATACAAAAGGAAAGCGTCGAATATCCAAAACAGGGTTTCCGCTTTTTGTTAAAAACAGGGTGCTACAAACGCGCGATTGTGATTTTTGATGTTTTTTCTTATGAGCGCGTATCTTCACTCTTATCGGCTCATAAATACCGTTTAATGCCTCGATAAAAATAACAGTGTTTTTAAATAAAATAAAAATGCGATCGGACGAAAGATTACTCGAATTAAGTAGCAATTATTTTATCGATTTGTTTTTGCGCAGGATTAAAATAATTTAGATAGAAATATCGCCGTATCGAACGGCAATAATCTGAAATCCGTAGTCGTTTATTATATTTTAAGCTTGTATCTTTAAGTAGAAAGGTTATCACGGATCAAGGTTGAAATTAAATAAATATCTCGAGATAGACAGATATAACGCACAAAAAATTTACGTAATGTATTAGGATGTCCCATAAGTTTCTTTCGTTTTCATATTAAGAAAAAATCCTAATTCTCCATCTCTCCGAAAGCCTCATAATGCCTTCTTGCCAAAATTTCCCAGATTTGTTGGCAAAATATTGATCAAGGTACATTTTTATATCATTTTTTGAATTAAAATTTTTACCACGTAAAGAAGAAAGAAATAAATAATAATCTGAAGGGGGGAATCGTGATGAAAAACAACGCCTCGTCTGTTCGCTAATTCTGGCCGTTTTCTGGCAATTGCATCATTTAGATTGTCTAGTTGGAAACGATATTTTCTTGAATTGATCGTTGTTCACCTTGCTGAAGTAGCTCATAATAAACTACCCCCCTCCAGTCCCACCAAATGCATAGCAAAACTTTTTTTGGATGTAGGCCAGCTTTAGCTACAGTTAAAGCTTCTGTACCCATGGTCCGAGACTGTTTAAGTTGGATATTCTCATAGAGTATCCAACTTTCATCTACAGTGACAAGTCTCTTCAAAAAGGGTTGGCTATTATGACGTTGGAGAAGAAGATCGCATGTTGAAATACGCTGAAGTTTATTTGAGTCAGTCAGTTCATGAGGAAGCCACACATCTGAACGATTGATGTAGCCCAATTTTGTCAGATGATTATGGACGGATGACGGAGAGACTCAATTAGATAAATGATTCAGATATGAAATCTGTGCGATAGTGCGTATTAAGGTTGCAATAAGTTTGATGTAGAGATATCCTTATTTTTGAACCACGCTTTATTTATCTGTATCGACCCGTTGATGAGTAATCGCGCATATCTGCGTTTAGTGAATCGTTATGTAAAGGTACCCCTATACGTCTTCATGTCAATGCCTAATTTTGTTAGTAAAACCGAAGACACAAATGCGTATTGTTTATGTTTACGCGAAGAAATGAACGAATGCTGTGTGCTATCAACAGTGTTGTGGTTCATTTAATGATATACAAGCTTGAATCACGCTGCGCGGTCCTGAGAGAACGGTGGATTTGTCAATCAGTGGTGTAACTCAATCGCAATCGGTTCAAATCTACAAGAGATGTGGCTGGCATAGTGTTATGGTAAAGGCTCCAAAACTATGGCAGAAGGCCTAGAACGCCGAAAAGGCACTGGCGCTGGCCATCAAGTCCCTATGGCCAAGAGGTCCAGAAAAAGGACCTCTGATACGGCAAAGGATCGCCTCGATACGATAAAAAATAATTTGAAGGCGAAAGTATTTTATTTATTTAAGAAAAGATAAAAATACAATTAAAAATAGATAAATAACACACTAAAAATTCAAATATTATCTTGAAAATATGCCCGAAGTAACATTAAAGCATCGAGTGTTTCGTCATTTAGAATGGATCTGATTTTGGTAGCCAGGCAATTTGCGGCTCGCCCGAAAATTCCCGATTTACCGACAAAATATTAATTTCCGTCGCTGCAGATGAATACCTATATACTATATTACTTTGATGTGATTCGTAATTATATTATGGAGGAATACAAAAATTCTGAGCCCCATATCTATTATATTTCATATCAATACTCCCATTATTAGAGTCGAGGTGTAGTAAATACATCACCGGTAGGGAAAGTTTAATATAACAATTTGAAAAACTGCTGTTGAAAGACTGATAGGACTTATACCTTTATAATGAAACCCTATACTCACCAATACGGATGACTCATCATAGGTAAAACAGAATAATTATAACTGGCTTCTTTTAGCCGGCAAGTATTTATGACTCAACCTAATATTTTGCTTCCACCTTTATCATAAATATTGATTTTTAAATTTACTATTGTATGTAAAGCCCGGTCTTGCCACGCAAGATGAGACTCAATGCGTTAAGAAGTAGGACATCAAGGATTATTTTTATGTAGTGTCTTTTTATGCACGCTTTTTAGTATCAACCGCATAAATCGAAGATCAGATGTAGTTGTTGCATATGATAAATGGGTCAGAATGGAATCAAAATCAATCCCAAGCGACTAAATATGTCAAGGCATATTGGTGCGGTGGGATTTACGTCTGCGATAACGGCGACAGAATGGCTGCCGAAACGACAAACCCTACACATATGCAGATGAAAATGAAATTTTGTAACACTCATACACATATTTGCATGCAGAGATAGGCCTCTGCTTCTATTTATTCACATATGTATTCCGCATCAGCAGTGGGAGTGTATTGGGAAAACATACGTTCAGTACGAAAACAACTTCGCAGAGTGAGCGCGAAAGTGAAAAAGAGCTCTCGTGTTTGAAAAAGTCGACAAAGACCCAATGTGCAAGTCTCTGTTTTTCGAAATAATTAAAATCCATATGTGGTGCAAGCCCACGACCTGTTTATGCATTCATGGAATGTGAGCAAATAACTTATCTACCGACTTACACTGAGCCTGTGAGTATTGTTCGTCTTTTTGCTACGCGTTCTTATCTTTCGGTGGCACTAAGTGCGAGTCGATTATTGAGACAATGTCCAGAGAGATTATTTATGAAACGTAATATTTAAAATATTCGATTGTAGAAATTTCGACCGAGTAACATATGTGTCGGAAATCTGTAAGGCGATAATCAACCCGGCTTAATGCAAGAATGCTACATAATACTGTGCAAATACACACGTACACAGACATTTTTCTCCAATTAATCATCGATCTAATTTCGTATCGATCGATATACATTTTGATTTTCAATAATTTGATCGAATTATAACAGAAGCGAAAACGATTTTAAAAAAATTCCACTTTAAATGCATTTTTGAATCGTTTTTCTCTCAGATTGTGCTCGATGGACCTGAAAAAATGGAGATGACATCTCCCAGTTAAATTCCCGTATTTTATCCAGTGTCAATTTTGCTTTATATTCGACCATATGCACAAAAATAACCTATTTATATAGTAAATTCGGGCTTAGGGGTTAAAATTGGGATTTTTTTCCCCCCCCGAGAAAGATGAGGCATTTATCAACACCAGTTATAATGCTATTCATAAAAGTACCAAATTGTTGTGTTATCAAGAAGGCGTAACACGTGTTTCATCGCTTGTTTTTGTTGTGTTCGATCAAGGCGTACTGTATCCATCCTACCCCATAACACCCATCCTATTCATTTTTCCGATAACTCCTCGACTATTTGCCATGAATTTGAATCAATCAGGGATTTTAATGCATCGTTATCTCTACGAAATATTAATGCGTTTGTTAAATCAAAAAGAAGAAGGAAAAACTAGCTAAATTTTGTAACTTAAAACTTAAAAAAACTAGCCAAGATAGCAGCATAAATTAGTAAGATTCATAAATATATCATTTTTATGGTTAAACTTCCCCTAGAATCGTTTGCGACTTCATTTGGCGCGAGCCACTCATGTAAGTTAGTCTCTGAAGTGACTTCCATGATCGTACAGATCAAAGGAGACGCCAGATACTCATTTATCCCCGAAAACGCTACAAAAATCCCTAAAAGAGAACGGAGTGTCTGTGTGTTCATGCGGTCCGCTTTTCGGACCACTGATATTACGAATAAGCACCTCGCGCATACTCGAACATTTCTATAGATCGATTACGAACTCTCATTACAAAACAAAGTTGTCCGAATAAGACTGATCGAAGCGATCTGATAAGCAGCTTTGAGTGTTTTATTAGCTTTTGTGGTATTCCAACCCGAATTTCAAAAAAATGGATCTAGAAAATAAAAAAATAACTAACATAGATATTTCCGTTAATGTTTTGGATACAAACTATGAGATTTTAAAATACGCGATTTTTCTTTGGTCCCTTTAATATTTTTTGATTAAATTTAATATCAAAGATGCTATAATGTCGACTTATTACAATGCATATTAATACATATGGAAATAGGATGTATTTGCCTAACGGAATGGTTTAATACATAGCGAACAGACGGACATACATTTAGATATAATACTATTAACTCGTGTTTGAACACTATGCGGGCTCTCATCATTCTATTATTTTTAAACAGGGACATAACAAAGGCGCCCGCCACAGGCGCAATTGGACTAGGGGCGCAAAACGCAAAATACCGACCCGGTCAAGAGTTGTACTTTACATGAACCAACACTGATTGACTCTGTCTGTTTTTGTAATACATACTAAATCGTCTAATCCCTCTTCTCTTCGTTGTCGTTATGTTCGGGTATGGCATCTGATCGCGAGGCGCTCATTCGTCATATCAGCGGTCCTAAAAGCGGACCGATTGAGCATACAAACCTTATGGCTCCGTCCTTTTTTCAGGGCGCTTCATACCTTAGTTACGGCTCTGTTTTTAAACCATTCTGATATTCTCTAAAATGTATACGTTTAAAATGAAGCTGATTTTTAGTAATATGGTCACGCATTTTGGCTTATTCGTCACGAAAGATAACTTCTTCACCGCAATTCTTGCATATTCATAATGTATACATTTATAAATAAATTGACACATTTCGATACAAAAGTTTGTATATTTTTAAACATTATTATCACACATTAATACATCATTTTTGATATTATTAAAACTATTGCAAAATTCCGAATAATCTTTAATTTGTGAGTCTTTAAAGATCTACAATTTATCTAACATTGATATTTTTTTAGCCAAATGTTTGTAAAAAAGTCTATGCTTATCCACAAATCCAAACTGTATGAATACAACCCCTTCCATATTAATTCATAGGAAATTATTACATACATATTGTCTATATTATGCATGCACCGCCTCATGCGCTCGATGTTGAAGGCAGCATGACTTGTGAGCTTTATTTAAGAATACCCAGCGAGTCTACAGGGTATTACGTATATACAAAGCTCATGTGGCATTTCTACTTCTATCTAATAGATATTCTTAATTTATAAATAAACATTTTTTCAATAACAAACCGAATTAATTTGTCATTCACATGCCAGAATTTGAATACTTAAATACGACAACATATTAAACAAGAAATGATATCATAAAAAAATCCCGGCGATTATGTTGCAATTTGTTTAGCAAAGCAACTAATAAATATAAACAATCGGGTTGAAATCATTGCCGTTTTTAGATATTTTTACTGCTTTATGAGCTCATTCAAAACATTTTCTAAATGCATACTTTGCCATCGATCGATGTTTATAGAGTCATATGTTTGATGCACATCGTTGAAAATAATATAAAACGATACAATATAGATCAAAAGAAATAATACACACTTAAATTACAGGAAAACTCGGTTATAACGAGCACCAACGCCGCATAATATATTACTCAAAATTTGACGTTTTTATTCGCTCACTGTGCCAATAAGAATAATTTACAAACAATAAGAGTAATACAAACCCAAAAAAAAATCAGGTAGGGTTTTGGATTTTAATCGCACATTTTATAATGTAGCCCTTTGTTAAGTGTGACGATTTCTTATTTTTATGATCTTTCTACGTTGTAAAAATGTTTAATGAATTAGGTGAAGGCCTTTTACATATGGATGCGTTATTTGTTTCACTTTCCAATTCACGAATAATTTCGATCTTATCTCACAAGAAAGATATTCTTAATTCTGGCATATCAATGATGAACATTAACATCACTTGGAAAATGCATACATTATAACAGTAGCTTAAAAAAAAAGGCTCATGGTTATCCAGGGCCGTAATAAGGGGGTGGCAAAGCAGGCGCCCGCCACGGGCAACAATATTTTCAACCAATTGTAAAATTAAAACAATCCATCTGATCAGTCTTTTTCGGACAACTTCGTCTTGTAATGAGAGTTTATAATCGTCCTGTAGATATATTCAGGTATGGCGTTCAATTTCGGGGCGCTCATTCGTCATATCAGCGGTTCGAAAAGCGGACCGATTAGACACATAGACCTTATGGCCGCTACGTCCTCTTTTAAGGCCTTTGGCGGTATTTTCTATGATTTATACGATCATGGAAGCTTCCTCAGAGGCTAACTTACATAGGTGGATCGCACCAAATGAGGTCGCGAACGAGTCTAGACTTGCAGACATGGATATTAATTTCAGGTTTTGCACCTTGCTGTGCAATTTCGTTGAACGGACTGCACTATTAATGGCTGCCAACAAAATACATTTGGGACTATCTTTGTATAATTTTAATAATATTGCATTTATAATAGTATTATTTAACTTTTTATAAAAATCCGGGGGGGGACGCAAGTTAGATACTTGCCACGGACGCTTCATACCCTCGTTACAACTCTGTAGTTACTCTCTTATTACTTGAAACTCAGCGTGGTAAAAAAATAATGATTCGTATTGTATTGATCGGCCCAAATTTATCGATTTCAAGCTTCAACAACTGCATATCATCTAACATATAAAAATGTATCTATGTTTGTTCGTATTTAATGCGCTGCCATACCGTTAATCAGATTGCAATAAAACTTCGTCCATTTATTGTTAAAGATTATGCGAGTAACATAAGCATAGTTCAATATATAAAAATCAATGTTTGTTTGTCCGTATTTAATGCGCTTCCATACCGTTCATCCGATTGCGATAAAACTTTGTAAATTTATTGATTACATTTGCGGGAATGACGTAGGCATAGTAAAAATATTGTATGGATGCACCATGTTAGCGCATATTTTCCTGGTTAAATGGAGTAAGATGAGAGAAAGGATACGCGCGCGGTGGTTAAATCGGTCTTTGAGACGAGAGCGAGTGTGTATATACCATATCCAGAATTGCAAATATAATTTTAATATCAATAAATTTATTTAAAAAAAAAAATTGCTCTATAGTCAGGCATCAGACGAATGATACATTAATATTATAATGATGTTACACATTAATGAAAATAATGACCGTTATTGCACTATTGCATTGGACATGGTCGTAAATATTGGACTGCAGACGAAATTTATAGCAAACGTCAATATTAAACGACAGTTGCTTGAATAATTTAGAGCGGTTGTAAATTAAATCGAATGAATTTAAATTCACGTTGCTTCTTAATTAATCAATGTAAATTATGTAATTTTTGCCATTACGCGATTTACTTTGGCGTGCTTATCTAAAAGCGTGGCAAATATATTTTGAATTTATGCTGTGCGTTCAAACTTCAAATTTGGATAAAGCTTTGTGAGAATATATGAAAAATATGAAAAATACAAACAAAACTTGTGATGATCTTGTGGAGAATAAAATGCCTGAAAGTGTCGATCCATTGTGTAGTAATCCGCCGGTAGTCATGGTCGATGAAGACTTGGAAGATGAAGATGGCGATAGAGAAGACGAAGAAAACAATAGCGAAGAAGAACACAATAACGACGATGAAGAAAACAATAACGAAGATGGAGAGCGCAATGACGAAGATGATGACAAAGATGAACAGGACCATGATTCAAATGAAGAGGACGAAAACACCGATGATAAAACCACCAATAACGAGATCATAGATGTTGAATACATAGATAATAAAGACACCACCGACGAAGATGACGAAGTAGAAATTGATGACAACGATGAAGAAAAATAGGACGATGAGGATTTTTAAGAATGCATTGATCCTCGATAGTGTTTCCATATCGGATTTATGAATCAAACAAATCTGAACATATTAATATATAATTGAATACGTGCTTGACAATATCGTTTTTAAGTTTAAATGATCGAATTATATTATATAAATTTATATAAATCTAAAAATATGCTCGAGCTTCGTATAACGCGGTTAAATCGTTATACGAGGCGCGAAATTCAAACAAAATTATGAAAAACATATAGAAATTTACCTATGGATGCTTTATTTTTTCAATAAATAACACAGATAATATAAAAATGCGTATTTATTATTTCTATTTTATTATTTATTATATTTTGAAGATCGCTTATGGTACTTGAACAGTGCTTAATTTGTCTAAATTGCAAATCTGTAATGAGCAATTGGTCACTTTAAATGTGTAAACTACCTACAATATGTTTGAAAACGCCTAACATTAACACAACACTCAATAAACTATATAGTTGGCGCCACAATTGACACATCCAAATGATTTTTAAGTAGAATCAAACTTCAAATTTTCAAAAGATGGTAAGAAATAAATTTGGCATCCTTTCCAGATTTCTTTTTTTTAAATATCCGCCCTATAATTTTGACCTGTCATAAATTGAAATTGCGTTATTTAAATATATCAGAAGGCGGTGTATTCGCCATTTTGCATCTGAATTTGTCAATGAGAAAGCTCTGTTCGAAGCGGGCACCGCGTTTGCTCACAGTCAACCAAAAACAACAACGCGTCGACGTACACTAATATAACTTTAAAGCTAACAGAACAATAAATAACTGGCAGAGCCGTAACGAGTAGGGAAACCAATCCCGAGCCAAAATATAAATTCCGGGATTTCGGGATTGCATTAGACCATCCCGGGATCAGTCCCGGAATCCCGGGACCGGGATTTTCAATAGAAATTACGTTGATAAATTATTAATGAGTCCATTTGTTTAACATAAAAAATAATTCAAAGGCGAAAGAATTTTATTTATTTAAGAAAAAATAAAAATACAATTAAAAATAGATAAATAAATAACATTAAAGCATCGAGTGTCGTCAATGTCGTCATTTAGAATGGATCTGATTTTGATAGCCAGGCAACTTGCTGCTCGCCCGAAAATTCCCGATTTACCGACAAAATATTTATTTCCGTCGCTGCAGATGAATACTTGTATACTATAATACTTTTATGTGATTCGTAATTATATTATGGAGGAATACAAAAATTTTGAACCCCGTATCTATTATATTTCATATCGATATTCCCATTATTAGAGTCGAGGTGTAGTAAATACATCACCGGTAGGGAAAGGTTAATATAACAATTTGAAAAACATATTGGTACGAGATTGGTTTCCCTAGTCCGAACTATATTTTTTATTTTTTTATTTGAGATGAGAAAGCTGTGTACAAGATGGGTGCCGCGTTTGCTCACAATGGAACAAAAATAGCTTCGTAATGATGTTTCAATCGAGTGTTTGGCTATGTTTCACAGCAATAAGATGAGGTTTTTACATCCATCACTTCACATCTAAGACAAAGGAACATGGGGATCCCGCTATTCGGGAGCATGTCAACCCACTCAACAAAAGTGCACAGCAAGGTGCAAAACCTGAATTTAATATCTATTACGGGGAGAAATTAGCTAGATTTTGTAACTCAAAACTAAAAAACTAGCTAAGATAGCAGCATAAATTAGTAAGATAAATAAATATATAGTTTTTATTGATTGGGGGAAGTTTAAACTCATTTACGACCTCATTTGGTGTGAGTCATTTATGTAAGTTAGCCTCTGAGATAGTACCGTGATCTTAAAGATCGTAGAAAATGCCGTAAAAAGCCTTAAAAGAAGATGGAGTTGCCACAAGGTCTGTGTGTTCAACCGGTCCGATTTTCGGACCGCAGATATGGGCATCTCGCGATCGAATGCCATACCTGAACATGTCTATAGAACGATTACGAACTCTAATTCAAAGCGATGGTTAAGCAATAAGGAAGAAAATAGTGATTAGATAACTTAGTGTATATTATAAAAACGGACAGTCAATGTTAGTTCGTTTCAAATAGAATAATTTTCTATTAAAAAATATATTCCATTCTATTAGACAATTCCAAATCAGATCCTATGTCGGTCAATTAAAGTTATCCCCATTGTTGCTTCATTGAAATTCAATATTTTAACCTATAGACGTCGACGCCTCTCAGAATGCTCAAAATTTTATCAAAGGCAGTGGGAGGGTTATTTTGCGAGGTGAACGTATGAAATATGACCTTAACTACATGGATAGATACAATCAGAATTATCTATTGGATGTAATGGATAGCATTGGGTCAATTTAGACTGTTTATCTGCGGCGAAGAAGATTAAGATTAACAGCTCCAATATGGAGAATTATAAAAATACTTATCTACTATCAATTTTAAGCATCCGCGCGGATTAATACATAGTTAAAGCAAAAATACCCGAAAATACTGTTTGTTTTTTTTTTAATAACATCCATCATTTCTCCGTCATTGACGTCATGATTGAAATTTTTGCACAATCTATTGATATCGGCGTCGATTACAAGTGCATCTGATGCGTTCTTATTTATCTGCAATCGAGGAAATGGTCGACTTCGTCGCCCGAATGCAAATATTTCTGATTGAGTGCTTTGTCATCAAACAAATGGCATCGTTTGATGCATAAATTATTTGGGTTATATTAAACTATGGGACGTGACTCTTCCATTAATGGCTACGATTGTATAATATGTTTAGCGACGTGACAAGGAATATTATTGGCAATAATAGAGGTTGATTTTTTTAAATATCCTTGGATGGATTTAAAGGTTCAATCGAGGTTATCTAATGGGTCTTTACGTTTGGCATTATGTATTTGGCGCTATTCTTTTAATTCTGAACCCCGTATCTATTATATTTCATATCGATATTCCCATTATTAGAGTCGAGGTGTAGTAAATACATCACCGGTAGGGAAAGCTTAATATAACAATTTGAAAAACATGTATGTACTGTATATATGTATACATAGATTAGACAGTTACTGCCCTTAAGTGTCGCCTAAACTTGCCAATTACTAGTTAAGCTACTGTTTCAGACTGTAAACAAGTGCATCCAAAAGCACGAAAGTATTAGCCCTGCCCTCGAGCAGATAATAACGTATAAACAAATTATTTCCAAAGTTTCATCGGTAAAAACAATAGGTAATAATATGATACAAATTTGGAAGTGTCTAATGCAATTTAAAACACTCTGTTAGGGTGTGATGGACTTTAAGACATTTATAATGAAGTCACAGTGTCATTAAAGCAAATCCTCAGGTAAAAAATTTTATATCCACCCATTCGACCATCAAAATATCTATTATGCATTTATTTCAAAAATAGGAAAAGGTCTCAACTGGTTGAATACCTCATAAATTGACCAAGATGAATAAAAAAACAGCGGTTGAATATCAATAAAACCCCAACTCTTATCCCGAAAAAGGCTAGGTTCGATGGGATATCAAGGATGTAATTCATTCAGAATTTTTGTATTTAGAAAATTTACATCACTTGCATAAAAAATATGAAAATGTATGAAATACATATTATTGTACAGACAGTAGGCAGGTCATGTGCCAAGGTAAATGGATGAAATATAGATTAAGGTCGCCATGGATCGGAGCCAAAGTCACATGAAAGACTGAAAATATTATCAAGCATATTTATTATAATATAGGACCATTATTGTTGTGTTATTCCATGTATATAATGGTATTAAATATGAAATAAAACGTCGTTCAAATGTCCGCCAGCGGCTTTGTTCAGTGGCCACGTATTCGGGAGGTCCAATTCCCAATGATTGTCGCATAAATCTGGCTGAATTTACTAGATGGCGTTCTTTCGGAGTTTGTACACATTATTCAACGCTATAACCTTTCATGATGATTTGCCATATATTACTTAATAATTCGCAATAAATTTGATAGACATTGCTTTAATAACATGGGCGCTATGATCTAATAAATTTGGAGCGTCGTTATTGAAAGACGCTGTACAATATGCAAGAAGATTTATACAGAAAAAATATATTTGCCCAAAATCAATCACAAACTTTAGCAATCACATTTATGCAAGACTATTGCGAATCACTCTGACATTTGACTTTTTTATATCGAATATACGAGGGTCGGCTGAAAACTAATGCACACATGCTTTTAGAGCGCGAATAAAAACATACAGCGAGATCGGACAAAAAGTACTTTAAATTACAATTTTTATCTTTTAACATCAAACATATTTCTTCCAGCTTGTAACAAGTTTTTTTCAAATTTATTCTGTCAATGAAAAATTCTTCGCACTTTTCTCGAATCCAGGATTTCATAGCTACCTTCACTTTATCGTCTCTCATAAGGAGTTAGATTGGAGAAATAAGGAGGGTGTGGAATCGATTCAAACTCTTCGATAAAGCCGACATGTTCCTTGGATATTCCAATATGTTTTGCTATACTTTTTTGAGTGATTTGTCGGTAATTTTGAATCAAATCGTTGATGAAATTGTGATGTTTATCGTCTGTAGCGGTGATCGGAAGTCCGCTGCGTGTTTCATCAACAATTATGGCTTTTCCAGGCTCGAAAACATGAAATTTTATTATCTATCGGTTTACAGTAGACATATCAATACCATCGTCACCACAAATAGCCTTTAAACGACCTATAAGAATAACTTTTTCAGCAGTTAAAAATTCTATGAAACCCGCTTCTCGAAATATACTGGATGAATGTAATAACATCAATTCTTAAATTGAGGAGGATTGTTACTTCTGAAGATTTCGTTCATTTCGTTCGCGCTCTACAAGCATATGTGCACTAGTTTTCAGCCGGCAATCGTATGTTTTAAAAATGTGATCGCCCGTCACACTGCCTGTAGATTTGAACCCATGACCATTGAGTTATTAGTCAGACTCAGGGCCGTAACTAGGGTATGATGCACCCGTGGCAGGAATCTAAATTGCGCCCCCCCCCCCCCCCCCCCAACAAAAAAAGGTTAAAAAAATGCCGAAAGTGAGATAATTTCAATTAGGATCAAAATCATGGTCGTAAAAAAATGGATTTCTTTCGGGAAAGGGTCACTTTTAGGATCAAAATCATGGACGTAAAAAAATGGATTTCTTTCGGGAAATGGTCACTTTTAGGATCCAAATCATGAACGTAAAAAAATGGATTTCTTTCTGGAAATGGTCACTTTTAGGATCAAAATCATGGACAAGGATAACTTAGTATATATTATAAAAACGATCAGTTAATCAGTATTGGTTCATTGGTTCTGTGTTTTGCGCCCCAAGTCCAGTTGCGCCCGTGGCGAGCGCCTGCTTTGCCACCCCCTTGTTACGGCCCTGGTCAGACTGCTCAGTCGTGGATCTATCTACAGGTCTGTGTTAATACTTCCCCTTGTTATACAGATGTTTTCAGCGATCAAACTATAAAAATAAAATAAAAATTGAATAAAAAATACCCACGCGCTACCATGATATGTATTTGGTACATCATATGAAATTTTGAAAATTTCTGAACCCCGTATTTATTATATTTCATATCAATATTCCTATTATTAAAGTCGAGTGTAGTAAATACATCATAGTAAAAAAAATGTTAGACGAAATCATATAAGCTGCCAAAACGAACAGCGCAGTGGTCGACTAAATGAGGTAACCACCTCAGAAATGGTGAAAAAATCACCAAAATGTCATTGGACGACCGTTGATTGTAAGTGCGCAAACTAGCAGATATAGTAGGCCTTTCAGAAAATGCTGTACATCGCATATTGACCGAAAATTTGCATACGAGAAAGCTGTGCGCAAGATGTGTGCCGCGTTTGCTCAAAATAAAAAAAGCTAACTGAAATAGCAGCATAAATTAGTATGATAGATAAATATATAATTTTCATGAGTGGGGGGAAATCTAAATTCGTTCGGTATCTCAATTACCGCGAGTCACCTATGTAAGTTAGCCTCTGAGGGGAATTCATGATCGTGCAGATCATAGAAGTACCCGGGTACGCATTTATCCCCGTTAATGCAGCAAAAAACCCCTAAAAGAGAACGGAGTGGCCATAAGGTCTGTGTGTTCAACTGGTCCATTTTTCGGACCGCTGACGAAATTACGAAAAAACGCCTCTCGATCGGCTGATTTTTAATACGGGCTTGTGTTGATTCATGTAAAGTATAATGGTCAAGTAAAATAAAACCATGCGTAACTCTCGACTGGGTCAATATTCTACGTTTTGCGCTTCAGGTCCAGTTGCGCCCGTGGCGGGCGTTTTTTACGACCCTGCTAAACTATAGGATAAAACAAGCATAATAGTTAAAAGTTAAGCTAAAAAAAGAACACATTGGAATGCAATGACTCCATGACGTTGATATTTATATGTAATTAACTATCAAGAGCCCTTCAATTCGATCAAATCTTATCTTTGTCCCATTTAACATCGCATTGGCAGATTATTACAATTAGTTACAGAGAACCAGACTGTATTCAGCGATATATTATCTGGGCAATTCGAAATGAAAACAACTTGATCGATTCGATTTTTAATCCAACCACAGTTTAGGCCGCTAAGAATGCACGCCTGAAAAACGTAGTCTTGCGTGAATCAATTACGTGAAAGGCGACATTGACGGCATATTCTAATAATATCGATTGCGTTTAATCGGTCTTAGAAATTATGTAATATTTTTTAAGATAATTAAGTGATAATTTTATCTGAGAGCGTGATAAAAAGATGAAGTATTTATCGCGATCGATGGATGTTTAATAAGAACGTTTTATGGCGGTCTCATGAAAATTATGCAGTAAAAATATGCCTATTATATAAAGGCATTAAAAGTCTTTAAATCGTTTGATTGTGTTGTTTCAACAATAGCTTTAAAGATTATAATAATGTTTGCGGCAATTTCTGTATGCTATAAAAATGCATACTTCACTTGCTGAATGCATTTCTAGTCAGCTGCTCAAATAAGGGTTTTCCCCGTATTACGGCGGGCGTTTTAATTTATCATTCCCTATTATTTTTCAGTCGTTTGCACCTCGAAGGTGTGGTTTGGCAAAACTGGGAGTGTCGTCGCAGCAGGAAGTTGCCTTCAAGCTGACAACGCATTTCAATAAACATCCATTATGTTTTTGAATTATTTTTCGGGCAAAAAGCAAAACCGACACAATGAATACATGAGCGGCCGATGCGGATCATAAATATTGAAGAGATCGCCCGAATCCTCGCCTTCGGAAGTTCGGGGTCAATTGACCCACCTTATGGAAGACCTTCGATCGTTTCTGACCCATTTGTTGCTCCGGCATTGCATTAAAGATTCATTCCTACTCGGGAAAGTACCGGGAAGCGTTCATGCGTGGCCTTTTGCCATCTTTGTTTGCTTTCTTATGGCCGTTGTTAGGTCTCGAATTTACGGCATCGCCTTCGTTTCGGGTCGAGGATAAATTCTCACTTTATTGAAGCATAAAGGCCGATTGAAGAATTTAATTTGATAAAAAAACTATTTAATTTTTAGTCTAATATTGAATATATTAGGCCCTCCCGAAAGAAATCCATTATTTTCGCACGCTCTCATTTGAGTTGTTAGTGTCCAATGAAGAACTTATTTGACATTGTATGCAGGTTTTTCTTGGCCAGGACTTGAGCGTAGGTTTACCCCATATCGCGAATTGATTTCAGCCATTAACCCCTTGAAGAGGTAAGACACAGTGTTGTGACCGAATTCCAATGATTCAGAAAGAGCATTCTTACACGTTGAGCTTGGAGACAGACAGAGACGGAAAATGTCTTCTAGGTTGAGTTTGGAAATGAATATCTTGCAAGTCGGAAATTGTGAATGGAAGACAGAGACCAAGAGAGTATCTTGCGTACATCGCATGATTGTTCAAATCGTTAACTCAAATTTATCGACTAATAATGATGTGTGAATGATAGAATGAATCAAAAAACTAATACTATTATAAATGCAATATATTTAATATTTATACTGTATATACTATACAGGCGGTTACTGTTTTAAAAAAAACCACTATGATAGAAAGTGTCTAAACTACGTTGCTTCCATGATCGTACAGGCTATAGAAAATACAGCATAAAGCCCTAAAAGAGGACGGAGGGGCCACAAAGTTTGTATGTCCAATCGGTCCGCTTTTCGGACCGCTGATATGACGAATTAGCGTCTCGCGATCGGATCAGATCTGAACATTAACAAACTCATCATGAAACAAAGCAGTCTGAAGAAGACTGATCGGGTGGGTTGTTTAAATTTTACAATCGATCGAAAATATTGTTATCTATATTTTATTACTAACGAAGGAAAGAAGGATTAGACAACTTAGTTTATATTATAAAAATGGACAAAGTGAATCAGTATTGATTTAAAATAAAAATGTGCAACTCTCGAGTGGGTCGGTATTCTACGTTTTGCGCCTCAAACCCAGTTGCGCCCTGATATTGTTTATGTTTACTTGAAGATAAAACCGAATATTGTGTGCTATCGATAGTGTTTATTTATTTATGTACAAGCTTCATACACGCTGCGGCGCTTCTGACGGATAAATGGATTTATACGGATGAGTGGCGAATAAACGATTATGGCATCAGAGTTTATGATGATTTTAAATTAGCTCACTACTCACAGTGATTAACCCTCTTAGTGACGAACAACGTTATATCGCTACGTATGCGATTGCATCCTAATATTCGCATCGCGATTAAACTCTGTCTAATAATTTTGACATTTACTATTGGGCGTTCCCATAAGCTATGTCGTTTTTTGCGATGCAATTCAAAGTATGTATCATTTCTTGGCTTTTCTTATATTTTCTATCACCTTCTGCCACCTTTCCTTTAAATCACCTATGCCCTTATCGTAAAATCCAGCGGGTTTTGACTGAAAATGATCTGTGAGGATGATTTTTAAGCCCAATCACTAAATCACAAAGAAACGGGCTCAATAGTTTAGTTTTAATAGTTTAATTCAATATTGAATTGTGTGAAAAAAATTGAAATATTAAGCATTAAGCTGAAAAAAATAATGGATTTCTTTCGGGGTAACCTAATATCATATTATGTTTTGATTTCAAATCCACGAATATTCAAAAAATATATTTAAATAAATGAAGATTTAAAATTATAACGTTGCTTTGCTAACGAATAAACCGTTGCCTTTAACTATAAGTCAAATTTGTGCCTTAAAACTTCGAATTTGAAAAAAGTGCTTTGGGAATATTAATACGTTGGGGGCGTCGATATTATTATGAAAAATATAAACAAATCTTGTGGTGATCTTGTGAAATTAAAAATGCCAGAAAAGATTTCCTTGCATAGTTGTCTGCCCGTAGTCATACATAATGAAGCCTTAGAAGATGACCATAGTGAAGATGAAGAAGACGATAGCGAAGACGAAGATGAAGAATATGATATCGAAGACGAGGAGGACGATGATTCAGATGAAGACACAGACGATGAAAGCACCAATAATGAAGTCACAGATTTTGAATGCACAGATATTGAATACACCGATGATGAAGATACGGACGATGAAGACACAGACGATGAATATTACGATGTGCGCAATGATGGACTATATTCCGAAGATGATGAAAACATCGATGATGAAGCCACAGACGACGAAGATGACGAAGATTACGAAGAGGATGTTGATGACAACGATGATTTGCAAGAAAGCATCGATCCTCGATAGTGTTTCCATATCCTATTCATAAATCAAGCAAACCTGAACATATTCATTTATAATAATGAATATGTGTTTAATTAACATTGACAATATCGTTTTTGAATTTAAATGAACAAATTATAATATATGCATTTATATAAATATGAAAATATACTTGAGCATCTAAAATATATGGGAGTTTGCTTATGGATGCTTTAATATTTTCAATAAATAGCACAGATAATATATAAAAACGTCTTTATTATTTATTATATTTTGAAAATCGCTTGTGGTGCATCAACACTGCTAAATTTGTCCAAATTGCAACTCTGTAATAAGAAGTTGCTAACTATAAGCTGACAGTAAATGACTGAACCACCCAAAATGTACTACGGATGTCAAAGATAACTTCTTGATTTTTTGATGCGAAGGGAAGAGTTATATATTAGGGTGTCCCATAAGTTTCTTTCGTTTTCATATTAAGAAAAAAATAAACACTAATTTGTATTACATCAAAATTTATTGAATAATATATGATGCATTCTGTTCCATTACCTTTCTGCATCTCTCCGGAAGCCTCATAATGCCTTCTTGCCAAAATTTTCCAGGTTTGTTGGCAAAATATTGATCAAGGTACATTTTTATATCATTTATGAATTAAAATTTTTACCACGTAAAGAATTTTTCAATGAAAGAAATAAATAATAATCTGAAGGGGCAATGTCCGGAGAGTATGGAGGATGAGGTAAAACATCCCAGTCAAATGATAATAAATTTATTTCTGACGAGCAAAGACACTTGAGGCCTGGCGTTATCGTCATGAAAAACAATGCCTCGTCTGTTCGCTAATTCTGGCCGTTTTCTGGCAATTGCATCCTTTAGATTGTCTAGTTGGAAACGATATTTTGTTGAATTGATCGTTTCACCTTGCTGAAGTAGCTCATAATAAACTACCCTCTTCCAGTCCCACCAAATGCATAGCAAAACTTTTTTTGGATGTAGGCCAGGTTTAGCTACAGTTAAAGCTTCTGTACCCTTGATCCGAGACCGTTTACGTTGGATATTCTCATAGAGTACCCAACTTTCATCTTCAGTGACAAGTCTCTTCCAAAAAGGTTGGCTATTATGTCGTTGGAGAAGAAGATCGCATGTTGAAATACGCTGAAGTTTATTTGAGTCAGTCAGTTCATGAGGAAGCCACACACCTGAACGATTGATGTAGCCCAATTTTGTCAGATGATTATGGTCAAATGTTCGTGGAATTTCTAGCTTGTTAGCTATTTCGCGAACAGCATATCACAGGTTTTCTTCAACCATGGCTATGATTAGATCTGTGTTCATTTGCGAAAGAAACTTATGGGACAGCCTAATACTTTTTTCATTCCTTTGATTTTAAACTTACTTATATTCGCCAGTGTGCAACGGCTACTTGTAAAATAAATGGCGTTTTACACGTAAACAATAACTTCAAATACGATAAAATATATCAGGGAAGTTTGACATCCTGGAGTGCGAACACATGATAAATTGTGTGTATATTTATTCATGGACGTTTGATGATTTGAATGTGTATGATAAACATCCGCATTACTAACGATTTGATATTTAATAATAAGATTAATATTCTATGTTGAAGTTAATATTTTTAATTACAAAAGTAGCGTATTAAACCAATGAATGCCGTTACTAAGTGTTTCATCGCTCGTTTTTGTTGTATTCGATCAAAGCGTATAGTACCCATCCTACCCCATAAGACCCATCCTATTCGTTTTGCCGATAAGTCTTAAATGCGTTTGCACAGTCTTTGCGATAACTCTTCAGTTGTTTGCCGTGGATCCTACTCGATTAGGGATGTTAATGTATTGTTGCCCTTCTAATACATCTTTCAATGGATCAAACATATGGTAGTCACATGGGAACAAGTCTGGACTGTAAGATGGGTGTTCAAGAGTTTCTCAGTGTAATTGGGTGAGTTTATCATATCTTACTGCTGCTGTATGCAGCCGCGCGTTATCTTGCAGAAGAAAGACATGTTGAGATCGGACAGACAGAATCCATGCCCTGCGCTGCTGTGGCATCTGTTCCGATTGCTCTCGGACCTTGTTTCTTGTATGACCTTGACACTCTGGAGTTAGATTCCAGGATAGTGTCAGATTCTAACTAACTAAATCCCTCCCTTGCCCTTCTCTGTCCCCGCGGTATTGTTTATCAAATTGCTTCAGAGGATAAGTATTCTCGCTAAAAATCCCAGTTCACCTTGCTCACCATCATACTGTGGACCATATCTTCGACTTTAAGCTCGGCTACTCCGAGTGCTTGTTTCGCGTCGTCTACCTCCGATTGATGCCTCCGTGCCAATCCGCCCTGAAGCCTGACGCCTCTTCTCCATGGTACTCGTATTGGTTCGGTCATTTTTAGTACCTAGCCACGGAGACAAGTAGACATCTGTATGCACTAGACTGTTGAGGATAGTGGTGTCACTTTTTGCACAGAGTCCTCCTACTTCTTCTGCAATCAGCGGTTCCACAATTTACTGGGGTTTTATAGATGGGCACCGTAGAGTGAAACATCCACCTAAAAAAAGGATAAATAGCCTTAGATCTAGCAACTGATAGTAGTACCTTTCAAGTTCCAAAATACCGTAGCCATCACTTTTCCAGCAGACGATTTCACGATTTTTTTAGCCCAATCAAATACTTGGGTCTTACTTAGGGTAGTATCTTCGAACAGTACCTTAAATTTCCTCAAAATTTCACTTGATTTCACGTCTTCGTTTTTGAAAAAAAGAATAATTCCGCGTTGCGCAACAGATGATGCTACTTCTCGCCTTTTTTCTTCAGTGGCCGGTTCAAGAAGCTTCCTATCTCATTCCTGGCTACATTTAAATCGCTCTCGTACATGCATTTTAATATCTAAAGCTAATAATTCCGTTTCAATACACCACAAATCTATAAAAACCAAGGCTTAAAAGCCGATTTTAAAAAAATGATAACATTTATTGAATACGAACACTCCATGTCAAGTGTCTTTATCTCAGCGATATGAAACATAGACATTTTATCAAATATACAAATCAGATTCCGCTGTAAGAATTTACCTGTCCTCAGTCTAGTACTCATTAAGTTGTCGATCATCTTAGTTGTTCCAAGCGAACAAAGTGCATAATTGGTAATTAAAACTTTGGATATCCATCGATCTGAGCTGGTGTATTTTGATAAATTCATACAATTAACAACAAATCGACACCGCTGTACAATTTCAAAAATAAAATACGTGCCATTCCGATAAAATTTCAGTTGGATTACAGTGGAAATACAAGTATAGTTATGAAAAACTAATGTTCAATTTTAGAATATCATGCGCACGATTTGTACACCGGTGTTCATTTGGAAATGAAGCGATAAAAGGATGACATGAATACAAATATGAATGTTAAAAGCAACGTTTTTGCCATGATGTGTCTGAAAATAATCGATTTTAATTATTTTTTCAGTGTGAAACAAAGTGAAAGTGGTCAAAATGGGGGACCAGCAATTGACGCGAGAGTAAGTATTTGCATTTATTTTTAAATAATCATAGTGCAGTTACAAACAGTCCACTGCAGGACCTCTGTATCATACATTCGCCTCCTCATACGCTCGATATTGAAGACAGCATGACTTCTGCATGGCGCTCTTGTGACCGTCTCGATTTGTATAGTCTTGATTTGTAAACACTGAAAAACTATTTGAAATGATCTTATTGATTTTATTGGAAAGGGCTTTCTGGAGTCCAGTCCCCCATTTCTGCCAAAAAATATTCAACACATTTTCAGGATTGTTATGTCCAATAAATAAATGGTTTAAATAATTGATCTCCGAGATCGTTGATAAACTAGTTTATTAAAAACAAACACGATTAAGTTTTCTTATCTTATCTTAAACCTTTAATTAATCTAAGTATTTATTCAACCCTAATCGTTTTTTTTCAAATTTAATATTTAGCCCTATGATTAGTGAGTTAATTTTAAATTGTGTTAAAAATGTATGCCATATTCGAATGGCCACTATTTGTCCACACAAATCGACTTTTCTCTCAGGACCGCGCAGCGTGAATCAAGCTTGTATATAAATAAATGAACCTTAACACTGTCGATAGCGCGCAATATTCGTTCATTTCTTTGCGTAAACAAATAACAAACCTGAAATCGAAATCATTATTAATCAATAAATTTGGGCTAATGATCTATACAATCGTGCGATGTATGCGGGGAAGCTCTTCGTCTCAGTCTCCCGAGCTGCATTATATTTTCTGTCTCTGTCTGTATCCGAGCTCAATGTACAATAGTGCTCTTTCTAAATAGTGGAGGTCCCAAGCCCTGGGATAGTACTCCTTTAGGGGTTAATGATTATTTTGTCGCCATCTGCTCATAATTGATGTGATGACATTTTCTATTTTCTACTCTATATAATATTTTATTTATTTATAGAATGCTTGCATCCAATTGCAGAAAGTAATAAGATCTCGCATAAAACCATTAATCCGTTTCTTAAAAGAGATAAAAGATGAGATAATTGTTATTAAATACGCTAAATCTTCGCTTACAAAAGGAATTTATGCCAGTCGTTGTAAATGGTCTTATCGCATCGTTGTATATTTTTTCGTCTAAATAATATACAAGTGTTGTAAATTATTATTGGTTGATTTATTTTATCTTGTTGAATTATTGCCTTTAATTATTTTATATCGTGATGGTAAAATTGCTTCAGTGCATCGATAAGAATTTTCCGTATTGTCGTTAAGGAGGATTTAATTAGGCATATTTTATTGAATATATTTTTATCGCCGGAATAATATATGATATTTTAATTCGTTGGCGCAAAATTAATTCCGTGATGTGTCATTTCGACGTTTTCGCATTTGTTATGCTTTGTACAAAAATTGTTATGGCCAAAACTATCCAACTGTCAAACGTTCAATAGCGCAATATTTAACCTATAAAAATAACCTGCTCTCTGTCCTTTTCTACAGGAAGACATTAAATGCATAAAATCTACAGCTGAATCCACATTTAAAAAACATTTCCATCTCATGCACTCGATATAAACACATGAGTCATGATTCGTAAACGTGACTTCAATGTGCACACATCTTGTATGATGAATAAAGACATGGACTTGCAAAAACTACACCTATGTATGTACATTTTCATGATAAATGTCAATAATTGAATGACGTTCCGAGAGACCTGAGACGGTTTCAATGTGAAATATGAATATATAATCGATATCGCACAGTGTTTGCCGAAGGGCAACCAACCTGAAAAACCACAGGTAAAATTAAAGCTGGAGACGAGCCGCATATATAATTATATTTTATAAAGTACATATGCGTTGGTCATAAGAGACAGCAATTTGTGCATAGCCATGACCAATTATGAACGAAAAAATATTTGCCTGCGTGCACTCCATTTTAGGCAAAACAACATAGTCGAACAATTAAGTAATGTGACTTATTTTTTAGCATTAGCCTTTTTTACTCATTAATAAACCTGTATATACAACCTCAAAATGTAATGTTTTGCGTGCTTTAACATTAGCAAATTTGTCGAATTGAGGCCCCCTAATACCTTGGACAGCAACCCCTCCTGGTGCACATCATATACATAGCATAAATACTTATAATATACCTTAACACAAACACCATAGAGTGGCTACGTTGATCAATACGAAAACAATATCTATCAAAAAACGCGTAGCTACGTGGGAGAAGAAGAGATGTCGATGAACATTTTTATTTTTACCTTAAGCAAATAAACATTCAAGGAGTTAGTAATGTCCAATTTGCTCCGAAATTGTTCATCTTTATTCTGCTTAAACCGCAAATAGTCAATATAACATTTTATTCAATTTCTCTATCATTTCGTTACAATAATCGCTAGAAAATGTGACTTTGGACGCATATATTTCGATGAGCTATCGAATAAATTATCGCGCATGATCAAATTTGATGTCATAATTTCAAGTCCAGTCTCGCCGTTAATTTTAACAAATAAAGTGATCGCAATACATTATCATTGGTCATTATTGAATAAGCGATCATTTGAATGAAATTACAGAAGTCCGTACAAAATAAAAATTTGTATCGATTATATAGATATGATAACATTTAAAATAAAACATGGATATAAATTAATTGTATCTGCATTTAAATATACAGGGGAAAAAATACCTAATAAGAAGACGGTTTTACACATTCAAACAGTAAAAATACATAGATTAAATAATATATCCATAAAAAAGGCTATGTACAATGCTTGTTCAAATGTAATAAACTGAATAACCGTGTGACTTGTGAGTCTAGGTACAATGTACTTTAAGGCATGTACGTCGTTTTTCTTAAGTATATTTTTAAATTGATTGAATTATATCTAACTGAAACCTGTATATTGACACTGCAATAATACATTCTCAAATTGTGAGACGGTTGAAAAATATAAACACTGCCGATTGAAGCATTTTATTATCCATCGGATAGGAAGCTTCTTGATTCCGTCACTAAAAAAGAAGGAGGCTGCTCCGAAAGCCAGTTGCGCACGTATTGTTCGACCACAGCGTTGTCATGAAATTGTTGCCCTCCTAATGCCTCTATAAGTATATGATAGTCACATGGGACCAAGTCTGCAACCTTAGCGTCATTTAGCAACTGGCAATATTTAACGCATTTACCGCCTGTCTGTCATGCAGAAAATCAATTAATAAAATACCTTTCGAGTATCAAAAGTATCAAAATACCATAGGCATAACTTTTCCAGCAGGCTGTTTCTCGACTTTCAGAACTTCACAATTTGTTTGGGTCTAATCATACATAAAGTAGCATCACCGAGATGTGTATTTTACGCCTTCGTTTTATGAGAAAACGAATAATTACGCGTTGCGCAACAGAGGATGCTACTTATATATCGTTAATAAATTTATACAGCAAAATTCTGGACTATATTTGGATCTATTTAAAATAGTGAGATCAAATCGTTGAAAGATTACTTTTTGATTAATTAGAATGAATGAATCTCTTTAAAATAAGCGTGCACGATTAAAGGGAGATATCGACTGAAATTTCATAATAAAGTCTTTGCGAAAAAACGACTTGATCTATTAATACAATATTTGCATTTTTTTTTTAAAATATATAACAATTAGTATAAAAAAATATGGTTTCAAAAAGTAAAAGTAAATGCAGTGAAAAATAGTTAAATGTTACAAAACGGGTTTATAGCGATGATTCAATGCGTGTCGTAATCCAAAGCGACTCGTCCAGCGATTCTCGAATGAGAGTATTCTAAATATATAAAAAAAAATGTTTTTATGTAGAAAATCGATCACATCATTTTTATGTCAGATAATTCACACGAATATATTCGTCGATCGGCGCAGTTATTGGAGAAATTAATATCAATAGTACTGCGAGAGTGCGTTAATTTAATCAGTAATTTTGACATTCGCATGAAGATAAACGAAATTGTTCGTTTTAATAATGTTTGAAGTGTGTCTGATGAAAGCTCAATCTAAACAAGTAAACAAGGTTATGTCAAGAGTAGAGTTCCGTAAATCTGCAAACAAGGTGACACAATTACGCGACACTCAAACTTTCGCCCGGTTATTATTTCCCAAATAAATCATCGCGTAAAGATTGTTGGAAAGCGCTGAATTTGTGTACGAGTCATGTGGATATTTTTAAACATGGAGGGAACCATTTCGTAAATATAAGCATTGCCCTTCAAATCATCTCCAGCCGGATAAGCTGCCATGTGATATGTAAACTGAAATACATTTATTCCGCATCTGTATTATATATTCATTTATTTTTCAATTTTAATCATTCATAAGGAGCAAATACACCCCGGACGAAATATTTACTTAGATAAACAAATGAACGTCATTTAAAAAAATCGAACGAAGGGAGTGATGGTGAATTTGGTTTTGCACCGCATCACGAATTAATTTCAAGCATTAACCCTCTTAGTGACGGACAACGATATATCATGGTTGGCAACACTTGAATAAAGTGCCAACGACCATATATCTTCCTATTGTTTCTTCTCGTGAATCTGATGAACGGTATGGCGGCGCATTACATACGAACAAAAATATTTTATATATTAGATAATGTACGAAGGTAGTCTCAAAAGTACCCGACCTAAGGTACAGATGCCGGTTATTGTAAAATATATAAGACTTAAGTTTAAAGACGCTAGTGCGTGGGAGAAACTAGTTAGATTTTGCAATTTAAAACTAAAAAAAATAGCTAAGATAGCAGCATATATTAGTAAGATAGATACATTTATAATTTTTATGGATAGGGAGTCTAGACTCGTTTACTACCTCATTTGGCGCAAGCCATCTATGTAAGTTTTCTGAGGGGGCTTCCGTGATCGTACAGATCACAGAAGACACCGGATATTTATCTTCAAAAATGCAGCAAAAACTGTGGCCATAAGCTATGTGTCTAACCGGTCCGCTTTTCGGACTGCTGACATGACGAATGAGCAGTTTAGATCACAATTTTTGTTAAATAAGTTTGTAAGTTGTAAGATGAGGTCGCGTGTTATCGTATTGGAGAATAATAATGCATCTTTTCGTCAAAACATTCGATGCAATACTGCATTCCAGCTGCCAGTTTTATCTGATCTTGTGGCAATTCTTCGTTTTGATAGTCAGCATTGGATTGCCCTCAATTGCAGACTTTAGGGTTTGCATATTTCGCCACTTCGAGGCTCATCTTCCATACTTAAATCAGCAGATTTCGCTTTTTAAAGACATCGTTGGCATATGCTGATATCCGATATGTCACCAGACCAACAAACAGGTTGACACTCACACACGAGAAACATCAAAACACGTCCTTGCCGCTGCGACCGACGAATTCGAAGAGGGTGCATCGAAAATAAAAACGACATAACTTATGGGAACGTCTAATAAATTGTGTCAAATTGTTTCGACATTCTTCGGTTAGATAAAAAATCGCACGTAAGAATACGAGTACATTCGATGTATGTACAGTTCCAAGCGCTGACTTTTGAATACTTTTTTTTTGCACGGATTGAGAAAATACATTTTGCATACGTTTATCATAAATCAGCATAAAATGACAAAAAAAACGACACGTATTCAATAAGTTCACGTGTTAATACATTTCCTGATATTTTAGTCGCATGAAAACTTAACGCAGCTAAATAATTTTGAGTTCATTTAAAATTGAGTTCATTTAGCGCTGGTTTTTTTTTTTTGTATTGATAACCTAACGTCATTTCCTCTCAATCGTTGATCCAGGCAGTTTTTCTGCATCAAAAAATTGATGCATAGTTTTGGAACGTGTTTGGGGTCATTATCCCATTGAAATGGTAGATTAAAGTAAGTTAGTTAAAAGTAGTACATTTTTACTTTTTTGGCGTATTTTCGAGTAAACCTCTTTATTTATGAGCACTGTAGACACTTTTAATGATCTAAGTAGATAATAATAGTTTAACTGTAAGTCGACGATTTCTTTTAGGCAATAATATAACGAAGTTATCTTCGGTATATTCATAGCATATCATAGAAAATGCTATAAAAAGCCCTAACCAAGGATAGAGTGGACATAAGGTTTGTAAGTTCAATCGGTCCGCTTTTCGGACCGCTGATACGACGAATTAGATCTTAATTCTTAAATCTGGTTACACAAGTATATGTCACAGTTCATTGATCGTATAAAATCGAAGACGTATTATGGCTGTATCGCGTTTTAAGAGGACTGAGCTTATTTTAAATATTTTAAGCGGGAGAGGGCTAATTTTATCATGTATTATGAAGTCATAGGGGGTTTGTCTTGTATTTATTTAAACTAAGATGGCATATTATAATCGTATCGGGCTACGAGTTTTTTGCCCTGCGAGCTTTCATGATCGTGCAGATCTTAAAAGGCCCCGAAAATGTCGCAAAAAGCCCTAAAAGAGGAGGGCAGAAGGTCTGTATGTCCAACTGGTCCGCTTTTCGGATCGCTGACATGACGAAAAAACGCTTTGGCGACTGGGTCAGTATTCGACATTTTGCCCCTCAAGCCCAGTTGCCCTGATGTTAACTTGAAGAAATTACCGAATATTGTGTGCTTTCTACAGTGTTTATTTATTTATGTACAAGCTTCATACACGCTGCGACAGTCTTGACAGATAAGTTGCGCACATACGGATGTAGCATCTAAGTTTATGATGATTTTAAATTGACTCACTAATCAAAGGGTTAAACTATGTACAGTTTCATCTTATCTATTATCGATTATTTTGCTCGGTGATTAATCATTTATCAATGGATCGCGAGCCTTCATTTGCGAGTCTTTTGGTGGTTCAAATTTAGATAAATCCCCCATAAATATATAGTGTATAAATTTATCTAAATATATATATATATATATATTGCATATCCCCACCAAAGCAAGCGAGGTCGAACAACGAACTTTTTCAACGGTTCCTTCATTCCGCGGCATGAGTCGGAGCAGGCGCGTGTGTCATTCTTGATTCTCGTTTCGAACCCACCGGTTCGAATCCCTTTTAAGGTTATTAATCACAGTAATGCCTCTAATCTGCCCTTTTATGTTGGAAAAAAAATCAAGTTAAAATAGCTTCCTACGACTTTCACTTCCTCGCCATACAGTGCTCGCGATAGATAACCGATACAGCGATATCAACGTCCAAGCACACATGTGATTTGTTGTCGAAACGTCTGTGAGTGTCCTCAAAAGTGCTTCAAAAACAGGATCTTCAAGTTTCAGGGTCAAAATATGAGATCACACACCGGTCCTTGTTCGGTACACTTTGTGAACTTTGCATAGTGATCCATCGGTGATTCATAAAAGTGATATCATTGTGGAGATAGAAGTGTAGCACGTGTGTTCTTAATGCAGGGAAAATATCAATTGATCCATCGATCATTGCTATGAATTAAAATTAATACACAATGCGATGAAAAATCGTCAAGCACCTGTGTCCCCTTTTAGTTACAGTTGCTGATAACAGCAACACTGCGATATCGGGCGTGAGTGTTATTTTCCCCCTTTAAATATGCACATTGATAGCTGATTATCTGAAAATCGCGAATTTATCTCAACAAAATTGATCAAATCCGATCAAGATTAGATCCGGGACTGTAAGGTGCCTTAACCACATGTTTAACTCGATACGATCCAACGACGATATATCGACGATTTGACATTGATTTATGCCAATGGACAAAAATAAGGATTTAGGGCGCTTGGATGAATAGATGAATGATTGCAATATGATCAGGATTTGACATTCTATTGACCAAATGAATCGCTTGTTTCATCATGGGATTATCATTTAATTTTGCCGAACATTTCAACATAGATGCTATGTTCTCTCAAAAACGCGCAGCGTCTGTCAAGCTTGTATATAAATAAATTAACCTTAACACTGTTGATAAAACACAATATTTCTTCATGCATCAATTTTGTTACAATGCTGTATTTTAAGTACACAATTGATTTATGTGGCTTTCTGCTATTTATTACGGTTCTAAAAAGCCACAAACTATCTGAGAAAACCTCATATCTCATGGCTTTCAACTGGATAAGGACAAAATTCATTGTAATTTGAATGTTTATTTTGTTGTTATCTACTTGATAGTTGATGTGTTCAATGTGCGAATATAGCATTAACAAAAAAATTTGAAATTTGAACAAACAATGTTTCCTAAAGCTCGATGAATAATCAGTCTAAATCAAATCGGTTGTTTAAATGTCAAAAAAAGTGCATGGATGATCTTGCGGTTTTGATAAGCTGTATTTAATCATTTTTTTTAGTGAGCTCATTTTATATTGGACTAAAAATAGATGATATATTTGTATGTTCACCGCTTATCGTCTACAAAAACCCATTTTTTTTCTCGGGGCCGCGCAGCGTGAATCAAGCTTGTATATCAATAAATGAACCTTAATTGCCAGCGCATAATATTCGTTCATATTGGCGTAAACATAAACAATACACATGTGTGTCTTCAGTTTTAATTACAAAATAATGTATTTATTACGGTTCTAAGAAGCAGGCATCCGCCACGGGCGCAACTAGACTTGGGGCGCAAAACGCAGAATACCGACCCGGTCGAGAGTTGCCAATGGTTTTTATTTGACTCAACCTGACTGATTGCATCTGTCCGTTTTTATAACAAACACTAAGTTGTCTAATCTCTCATTTCTTCGTTATCGTTACGTTCAGGTCATCCGATCGCGAGCCGCTCAGTCAGCGGACTGAAAAGCGGACCGCTTGAGCCATATGATTTGTACGATCGCAGAAGTCCCTCCAAAGGCTAATTTACATAGGTGGCTTGCGCCAAATGAAGTCATAAGCGAGTCTAGACTTTCCCCTATCCATAGAACTTACTTACAGGCCACGTACGGACATGGTTATGAATCGACTCAAAAACTTGGCTTTATAGCTGTGAAACTTTGCTAAACGATCGATTAAAACATCTTCACGACATTGTTTTTGTTTCGTTGTGAACAAACGCGGCACCCATCATGCGCAAAGCTTTATCGTGTCCAAATTTTCAGTCTATATGCTATTTACATGCAATAAGCATTTTTTTTAAATGCCTATCATATCTGCTAGCTCGCGTACTTTTGATCGACGATCATCAAATACAATTTTGTGGATTTTCTTCACCATTTCTGGTGTGGTCACCTCGCCTGCTTGATTACTCTTATAATTTAAATATTTAAATTAAACGAATACGATTGCACAGAAATAGATTAAACCAACTCTTGCGATTCGCTCATTTGTCAGATCAGCGATCTGAAAAGCGGACCGATTGAGCATACAAACCTTATGGCTACTCTGTCCCCTTTTAGGGATTTTTGCGGCATTTTCTATGATCTGTACGATCGCTGAAGTAACGTAGCGCCTAGACACTTTCTATCATAGTATTTTTTAACGACCTAAGAAAACCTCCGATTGCTTTTCGCAATATTTAGACGTGTAGGGGTACCTTTACAGCACGACCTTGCCATCGATGTACAAGTGTATGATGAGACGCAAGACATTCTCTCTGTCTCCATCTCCGATTCACTAATATCCGCACTCAATGTGCGTATCACTTGAGTCCGAACGCACATGCGCGCGATTAATCGAACGCTGCCGTTATGTCGGATTTGAGTTCAAATATTGGCGCGCGTTCGTCGAGAAGCTCCCAAAATCCGACCATATCTCAGATACGATTCCCTTTCGCAGAAAAATGGTTCAAATTGTGCAATCAGAAATATAAAATTAATAGTGCCTGATACCGCGAGATCTTCAGACTGATATCGATCTCTCGAATTGTATATTGTGAGAATATCGCCTCGATAAGATCGACGTTTTACTGCTTCGATAAAATTGTGTGGGTTTTGTCTTTTTCTACGACCGGCGTCGAATCCGAAGCCATGATTCATTGTCGATAAGTCACCTGAGCGACTAGGACATCTCACCCGAGGAAACAAGCTTGGCGTCTGCGAAGAAGGTGAGTTCACAAATCGTGATTCGTAATCCCAAAACGATGAGTTTCGCCATTACAAATTCGTCCCGCGATATTAAATCGAAGCGATTCGCTCGAAACCCGTCTAAAATCGCACGATTGACCCACTAGAAAGGGGACGCGCGAAGACGCCGTCGATTTTCGACGGCAGTGTTGCCAGTGAGATCGATGGCGGCTATTCAAATACTTACAAAACTGTGAAATTATGCGCATATAAATATTTGCATTGTGCATATTTGACACAAATTGCAGATAAGTTATCGGCCAACATTTTCAACGGTCCCAATCTTGCCAAGAAATGTCTAATTTTATTACATTATCTAGCGTTTTTATGCATCGGACACTTAAAATAACGACCTAAGTACGCGAACCATTAAGAACACATTTCTGAAAGTGTTCCGGACTCTCCCCGGAACTGTCCGGAACGTAAAGTGCTCATCTTAACAAAGCATTAACCCGATTGCTACTGTGACGTGAAGATGCCATCGTAAAAGGTGTTATAATTGCAACATTTCCAGCGCAAAAATACGATCTTCCATCACGTTTCATAATGATGGAGTAGCTCACGCCGGAGATATGAAAGTTGCGTCACGGAAATCAAAGTGTTAAAAGCGAATCGTACGTTCCATCCTGCAATATCGCCTTTCATACAAATCGTCATTCAAATCAGATTTACGTCCGTTCGCATCGCCGCATGATCTATCCATCATATCATAAATCCACCAGGAAATCGTCCGTTCTTCGATCCAAAAACAGCATAAAAGCGCATAGATCAATCTCAAAACTCAGATAAATGCATTCTCACCTATCACACTTTGGCCACGTCGCTCCAATTTTATCTACTATCCAATTAATTAACATACTTTTAATCGAGCATTCGTATCTAAAAATACAAATAACGACAGATATGGCGACAATTGGATAAGACTGCGTCGATGGAAACGATTCAAAATCATAATTTGTCCCAGTCATACCGACAACAAGTTTGGAAACGCTCATTGTTTCGCGATAAAACGCAGTTATAACTCGCAATTTATTAAAAAAACATGCACGTTGTTAAACATAACATCCGTAATAAACTCATAAATATAAACATCCAAACGATTAGACAATAACTTTATATGGCACTTTTATCGAAATGTCCACCTCAGCGTATACAGGTGCGGCAGGGAAACTTCCTTATTTGAAATGCGCACCCTAAAGTGACATTTATTCCGAGAAGGATGGGATTACATTAATTCGAATGAGTGAAACTTAAAGTTACTTGTCATGTAGATTTAATAACGATTATGCAGTGAGTGAGGGAAGAGGGCGCGTTTGCCTTAAAAGCGTCCCCACCGCACCCTGTATTACTCAATGCATATTTTTGGCATTCACCCAAAAAATAATAATTAAGGAATCACTTGATAAATTTCCTCTAGATCGTAAACTATGATTCGTAATTATATTACGGAGGAATACAAAAATTCTGAAGCCCGTATCTATTATATTTCATATTGATATTCCCATTATTAGAGTCAAGGTGTAGTAAATACATCACCGGTAGGGAAAGCTTAATATAACAATTTTGATTGGTATTTTGACCGTTGTCGAATACAGACGTTCTTTGTGTGATTCGCGATTACGCTGCGCCGCGCCGTACAAATAGCGACCAAATTACATTAGTGCACGCTGATTAATTGATTAATTTATTGATAATTATTAATTCATAATTTATATACAATAAGTGCCGTAATTAAAATACGCTGCGTATGGGTGTAATTAACTGCTAATTAACTTTGCGTTTTACACCTACCTACAACGGATCTAGTATCTCACGAAGAGAGCAAAGGCAATGGGCAAAACATAAAACCATAAGAAATGCATGCTAGCCAAAAAAGGAAGCTAGAGCCGAAGAAGAAGGCCCAGATGGCGGAACACCTATCGCTCAGAAGGGAAAAGAAGAGGATGCCACAAGAAGAGGCAACAACAGCTGATCATGTAGAAGACATGATGACCATATTGAATACAATGATTGAATTTGCGGCCACGCAATCAAATCTCCACTTGCCCATCCAGAAAGGCCTCACGCAGCTAGTCACGTGCGTGAAAAAATTAGCTGAGACGACGTGCGGAGCTGACGACGCCGTTTTAGAAAAACCAACCAGTGAAAACAGCACACAAACAGAGAGGCATACTGAGCATAGTACGAAGACTGCAAGTACCCAGACGCGAAACCAAACAACACCTCTGCCTGCCCCAATACCAGAGGGAAACTGGGTAGAGGTCGTAAAAAAGAAGAGACAAAAAGAACGGCAACCAGAGCCAGTGCAAACAGAAGGGAGGCCCTACCGAGTGAACACCCAGCAAAGGCCGCACCAACCAGTCAAAGAAAGAACAGAGCAAGCACAGACCAAAACTGGTATGGCGACAAGGAAGAAGGAAAACCGAAGGAAAAGGAAAAATAGGCCGCGAACCACGGATGCCTTGGTTATTACCACTAAGGAGGGCCCGGAGGACGCCAAAACGAGAGACTTGAAATATTCCGAAATCCTCAAAAACATGAGGAAGGAGCCAGCCGAAGCAGTCCCGGATATCAAAGGGATAAGACGCACGAGGAGAGGTGACCTTCTCGTGACGCTGCGGAAAGGTGACCCAAAAACGGAAACGCTTATCCAAAAACTAGAAGACGGAGAACTGGGCGAGGGATTAGCCATTAAGAGAGTGGTTGAAAAGAAGACCATTTTCATCCACGATATGGATGAGGCCACCACGCAGGACGAAGTGAACGATGCCCTGAGGGAGTTCATTGAAAAGAAAGACTGGGCAGAAATAACTGTTCACAAGCTGCACTCGACAGCAACCGGGTCGCAGGCATGTACAGCTTCCATACCGTGGACTGAGGGCACCAAAAAACTAGTGAAGGAGGTCGCGAAAATTAAAATAGGACTGATGCGCTGCAGAATCAGGGAGCGAATTCCGATCCTGCAGTGCTACAGATGCAGAGCATTTGGACATACGGCCATGGGCTGCAGGGCCGAGGACAGGACGTCACAATGCTGGAAGTGTTCTGAAAGCGGACATAGGGCTGGCACATGCAAAGCCGACCCGTATTGCCCGCTATGCGGAAATAAAGGAGAGGAACGAACAAGACACGTAAGCGGAAGCAGCAAGTGCTTCGCGATGCAAAAATACCTCCAGAAGGCGCGAAGAAATCACTGAAACTGCTGCAAGTAAACCTGAATGGATGCATCGCGGCCCAGGCACTGCTTGAACGCGAGGTCTACGACACAAAGGTGGACCTCGCGATAGTCTCAGAACAGTACAAAGACCACACACATGGCTGGCATGCTGACACCAGTCAGAGAGCAGCCGTGTGGATAGCGAACGAGAGCCTCAAGGTGACCGGACGAGCGGCGGGGAACGGATGGGTCTGGGTGGAGGTGGAGGGAGTGAGGATTTATAGTTGCTACTTCTCCCCCAATACCAACACCGCAGACTACGACCGACTGCTGCGAGACCTAGAGGATGATGTCTCTACTTCTTCCCTTCCTGTAGTAGCAGCTGGCGATTTCAACGCCAAGTCCATGGCCTGGGGGTCACCTGTGACTGACCGGAGAGGAATAATCCTGGCAGAGAGCATGGCAAGATTGCGGCTGCTCCCTGCCAACCGAGGTCGAAAATGGACATACAGAAGAGATCCCTACGGGTCGATTATTGATGTCACCTTCTGCGATGAAACAGTAATCGGCAGGGTGAGAGACTGGGAAGTATCAGAAAAGTATACGAATAGCGACCACCAGTATATCACCTACCGATTGGCTGACCAGCGGAGGGGAGGCCGGAAACACCACAGCAAAGGATGGGCGACCAAAAAATTCTGCAAGGACGATTTCCTCGCTGCGATAGAGACGGGAAAGGAAAGAGCGAAGGAGCACATAACCCAGAGAGGGGCGGAAGAAGCTGTAGAGGAACTCCAAACACTCATAGAGCGTGGATGTGACGCGGCCATGCCCAGAATACCGAGGGAAAGAATTAGACCTGGTGTGTACTGGTGGACAGAAGAAATTGCGGAGCAACGGAGAATCTGTCTTGCCAGTAGACGCAGGGTAACTAGGGCCAGAGTGGCGGAAACCAGAATACAGTGCCAAGAAACTCACAGAGCAGACCGAAGAAACCTGCGAAAAATGATCCAGGAATCCAAGGCGCGCTGCTGGGAGGAGTTATGCCGTACACTCGACTCTAACCCATGGGGACTACCGTACAAAATTGTGCGGGGGAAACTACGGGGAGGAAGCGAAATCTGGAACCAACGGCAAACGGAGGACCAAATAAGCCAACTCTTTCCAGACAAATCTCACACTGTTCGGACTGCCGAGAGATACAGAGAAAGGAGCAGAGACAGCATAGAACCGCCCGCGCCGTTCAGCATAGATGAACTGCAGTATGCAGGTTCGAGGATAAAACCCGGGAAGGCGCCAGGACCGGACGGTATGCCTGGCGAGATCATCAAATTGATGGTTGGGGAGTACCCGGAACTAATACTAGACACAATAAATGCCTGCCTAGAGGAACGAAAGTTCGCAAGAAGATGGAAAACGGCCAGACTGGTATTAGTTCCGAAACCGGGGAAAACTACATTGAGACCGCTGTGCATGCTAGACGGTCTTGGAAAACTCCTCGAAACAATGCTGTTGAAGAGAATCCAGCCAGGAATCGAACAAAAACTGTCAGATAGGCAGTATGGCTTTAGACCGGGGCGATCCACGCTTGGAGCAATAAAACGTGTAACTGATGTCATCCGAGAAGCGTGGAAAGGCTCGGTTAAACAAAGCAAGGACGTTGTGATGGTCACACTGGACATCAAAAACGCCTTCAATAGCGCAAACTGGGAGTTAATCGTGGGAGCCCTGGAGGAAAAATTTGAAATTCCACAGTATGCAGTCGACCTCGTAAGCGACTATTTCAAAGACCGATATGTCCATCACAACGAAACGGACCTGACAAGAAGACTGGAGATGGGCGTCCCGCAGGGGTCGGTTCTGGGACCAACTCTCTGGAACGCACTGTACAACAGTCTCCTAAATATGGCACTACCTGCAGGAGCAGAACTCATTGCCTTCGCGGACGACGTTGCACTGCTGGTGACAGCTCGACATCCATGGGAAGTGGAGGCGACGGGCAACGAAGCCCTCGCCAGAATTCGAGCGTGGATGCGGGATAATCACCTGCAGTTGGCGATTGAGAAAACTGAGGCAATGATATGCAGCAGACGGAGAAGACCGAGGGTCGAGCAGCTTGTTATTGGAGGACACAAGGTGGAATACAGCAAAACGTTGAGATACCTCGGGATCCTCATGGATAACAAGCTGACCTTTAGCAAACACATAGAAGAAGCTGCACAGAAGGCACAGAAGGTGGCAGGCGAGCTTGGACGGCTCATGCCCAACATTGGAGGGCCAAAGCCGTGCAGAAGACGTACCATAAACGAGGTAATACACTCGATCCTTCTGTACGGAGCCCCGATATGGCATGAGTCGCTCAAACGTGACATCAACAGAAAGAAGCTCGCCAGAGTCCAGCGACAGGGAGCGCTCCGAGTCACCGCAGCGTACAGGACAGTGTCTGAAGACGCGGTGCTGGTGATTGCTGGAATACCGCCGCTGGACCTCCAGGCAAAGAAGAGGGCCTTGGACTACGAAGATCCTAAAAATCGCAACGAACATGACCAGAAACTGAGGGAAGCCTGGCAACGGAGATGGGATCAGTCCAGCAAGGGAAGATGGACCCATCGACTTATCCCGGTCATAAGTCGGTGGAGGGCCCGGGAACACGGTGAAACAACCTACCGCTTGACGCAGGCGCTCACTGGGCACGGATGCTTTGGTGCGTACCTGAAGCGGATTGGCAAAGAACCATCCGCTACGTGCCAACACTGCCAAGCGGAGGTCGACGACGCAGAGCACACCATCATTGGCTGTGAGGCTTGGGCACCCCAGAGAGAACTGCTGAAACAAGCACTCGGGGTGGCCGAGCTAAATATCGACAACATGGTCCACAGCATGATGGAAAGTAAGAAGAACTGGGACCTTTGGCGCGACTACGTAGAAGACATCATGAGCGCCAAAGAAGACAGTGAAAGAGAGAGGCGCAGGGCGCCTCTCCAACAATAGAATAGGGCCACCAAATGGCTAGACTACCTGTCACCCTTGAAGCAATGTGATAAACAATACCAGGGGGACAGAGGAGACCAAAGGGAGCGGTTTAGTGAGTAGGCACGGCTGGCCAACATCCCTTATGGAAGTTGTATCAATACCAGCGTGAATCTCACACTCAGTCTTTGGAAGATTCCGCGCCCACAGGAAAAAAAAAAAAAAAAAAAAAAAAAAAAAAAAAAAAAAAAAAAAAAAAAAAAAAAAAAAAAAAAAAAAAATATAACAATTTTAAAAACATGTATGTACTGTATATATGTATACATATATTAGACAGTTACTGCCCATTAATCGCCAATTAATTGTTACGCCACTGTTTCCAAGCGTCCAAATTTCGGCGGAAATGTCTCTATTTAGTAGCCTTCATCGTGCTGGTGAAGTGTACGATTTCTGTTAGATAAAAGTTTCAATCCCGATTTTTTCGGGATTACTTTTACTAATCCCGGGATTCATGAGCACTTAAAACTGTCCGGGATCCCGGGATTGGATTCCCTACTTGTAACTTATTCCAAAGCTTATTGGTTGATCGCTTTTAGATCGATCTCATTCTACAATAACTTAATTGGAAACAAGTCTAAAAATTGTATGAAGGTATTTTCAGGTAAAAGTCTTTTTTGAGCCTCAATAATCAAAAAGAAAATAAGTTATACTCGGCATCCACAGTAGATTTTGGGCGGCCCGGTCTTTTCCTGCTCTCCAAAGTCCCAGTCTCCTGATGTCTTCTAATGATATAATACACCCCCGTGATAGAAATCTTCATTTTTTTAGCAATTCTCCCTGTTGAAAAGCCTGAATTTCGTAGTGCATTGATAAAATAACGAATCACGATACTTAATTCGGCTGATTTTGCCATTTTAAATTTTAAAATACTGTATTTTATACAATCCGTGGAATCTGCCCGTGATAGTGTTCGACGCCGGCGTCATCTGTTTACGCGCAGAACATAAACATTGAAATGATTGACGTCAATGTTTTCATGATCGCTCTTTTGTTATTGCTGCAGACTCTGCCCTACAATGCTTTAATATCATGAAAATATTTCAACAATAAACTTGTCAGAGCTCAAGAGCTT
Organism: Stenopsyche tienmushanensis; assembly: GCA_008973525.1. Lineage (NCBI taxonomy): Eukaryota > Metazoa > Arthropoda > Insecta > Trichoptera > Stenopsychidae > Stenopsyche > Stenopsyche tienmushanensis. The sequence goes on along the minus strand of WACJ01000207.1, from coordinate 297,765 downwards.
ATTCGGCGTGATTGTGATCCGCATCCTTAAATTGCATTGCAGATCGTATTACTGCAGTATGACATGTCAAACGAATCGTTCATTTAATTGGAATTTGGAGCTCCTTCGATGTCATTGGCTTGATATCATATGTCAAAGACTTCAAGTATCATATCTTGTCATCTCAAAAGAAATGCCCATCGATGAACGGACGTAAACTCGTGTTTTTCGTTGATTCTGGATGATTGATTTGAGCCAAAATTGGATTCCCAAACAAAATTAAAAGAATTTGTTCCCTAAAACTTTCCTTGTCGGTCCAAATCGTTTATTTGAATATCAAAAGAAGGGCACTGGAGATCTTGTGGTTTGTAAAGCTGAATTAAATATTCGAACAAACGCAATATTCGTATATACACCACTCATTGTCCACACAAATCCACTTTTCTCTCAGGACCGCGCAGCGTCTGTCAAACTTGTATATCAATCAATAAACTAACACTGTTGATAACACACAATATTCGTTCATTCGCATAAATATAAACAATACACATGTGTCTTCAGTTTTAGTAACAAAATAATACAATTGTTTTGGCTTTTTACTATTTGTTATGATTCTAAAAAGACCACCAACGATCTAAGAATACCCCATATCTAATGATTTTCAAACGGATACGGATAAAATTCGTTATAATCTTAATGTTTATTTTGCTGTGATCTATTGATAATTGATGTAATGACTCTCTATTTTATACTGCATGAAAAAATACGTTTAGACGTGTAGGGGTACCTTTACAGCACGACCTTGCCATCGATCTGCGAATGTATGATTAGACACAAGATACCCTCTCCGTCTCTGTCTTCGATTCACTAATATCCGCACTCGATGTGCGTGAATGCTCTTTCTGTTTCACTCAAATCTGAACGCACATATCTGCGATTCCAATACCAGTATTCGCGTTGCGACCTTCCATATTTGAAAAATTCTGTAACTTAGCAGTTTAATCAGAATTTTTGATAAATTTGCGGATATGCAAATCTATTCCTAAGCATTTTTATGACAGATTGTTGATACAGTAATATCCAAAGGGCTTGATACTCGCAAAATTTTCTGCAAAATTGTGCGAGTATGCGAAAGAAATGTCCTTTGTTTGTGGCAAAGCAGGCGCCCGTCACGGGCGCAACTGAGCTTGTGGTGCAAAACGTAGAGTACCGACTCGATCGACCATTCTACTTTACATGAACCAACACTGATTGACTCTATTCATTTTTATAATCTATACTAAATTGTCTAATCCCTTTTTTCTTCGTAATCGTTCTGTATGTACCCTCATTCGTCACATCAGCAGTCCGAAAAGCGGACCGATTGGACATACGAACCTTGTGGCCACTCCGTCCTCTTTTAGGGCTTTTTGCGGCATGTTCCATGATCTGTACGACCACGGAAGTAACTATAAAGCATCAATAAATTGAATACCTTTTTACGGCTCTGGTTAGCAGTTTTGCATTTATCTAACATAGTTATAATGACGTATATGTTACAACGTACTGCTTATCGACGACGGCATCGACAACCGTCGTTTGATAACTACAATACAAAAATTGAAATTACTCTAAGTTAGATTAGGAATTTGAAAAATTTGTAAGATCCTATCTCAGTTTCAAAAACAAACATATTTCGAAGGCTAGTCGTGTATTTGATTCATTATCGAAGCTAATGTAGATCGCTGTTCAGAACATAAGCCGATATCCATTCGATTCGATATAATTATTATCGGTAGCATTTTGCAGTTGACCCAAATATATTTGAGATTAATAGAAGGAAGCTATTCGTGCAAAAATCAATCGGCCACGGGGTGGACCCACCCTTCGTTGGGTAACTGTTTACCAGATCCAAGTGATGAGCTGGCGATCAAAATACGTCACGATATCGGCCCAGTTCATTACAGCCCATCCCAAGCATAAAATTGCTCCTAAATTCCCCAAAGGCAGATAGTCGACATGATGAGTGTATTTTTTCAGCAAAATCATTAAAAGCATACTGACAACCACTGATAAAGAGATTATTCGCCTAACAGACGATATTAAAATTCCGACTCGGATAAAGATTACAAAGATAACGCGGTTTGACTAAGAGCATATAAATAGCATACTAAAATTGTGTAATATTTGTGCTGCATTTAACACCATAAATGGCGGCATGGTTGTATTTGTTCCGCTCAAAGAAGAGCAGCAGTCTTCAGCGACTTCTCCAAACAGAATAATTGCATCCATTTTATACACACAACTGCTTCAGGACGTGGTGATAACAGAAATTGGATGAAGCCACTTCGCGTTTTCTTATCGTCAAACAATCATGCATAATATAAAATGTATTTAATCCAAAATGCTACCTATTAATTAACATTTTTATTCCTTGCTGCTGGACAAAAACGATTAGGAAACCACTTCCTTGTTTCGCCATTTTTTTAAAATTTGCATCAAAACCACAAAAATGAATGTACATCAGTCTTCTTCCGAAGCACTTTCGATGATTTTAGCAAACATTTGATAATATGTACTTTCGTTTCAATCGAAGAATCCAAATATATTTTTTAAAATCACGATTTGTGAATTCAATCAATTATTATCGTACATCGATGAAGCAACAACAATGATAAGCTTCAATGACGCAAACCGCATGAATATCCTTCCTATTGTATCTAAACTCTCAAAGATTAATAGATGCTCTTTAACCCTTTTATCTTCGGACCCTGATATATTGTCCTTGTCAACACCTGACACGAAGGCAGTGTATTCACCATTTTGCATCAACATTTGTCCATGAAAAAGCTTTGTTCGAAGCGGTTACCGCGTTTGCTCACAGGTCGATCAAAAACAACAACGCGTCCACAATTCAGAGCGTTGTTTGGAGCTGTTTCATCGCAATAAAAATGATTTTTCATGCGATATGTGACGATGGATCCATCAAATAGTGTGTCAAAGTCACGAAAAAACGAAGAAAAAATGCCAACTGAATATAAACTAGATCAGTAGCAAAAAAGGGTTCGAAGCCAATAAGTCGGCATTGAAAGGATCGATTAAGAATGCGTTTTGACCATATTATGAATCTTGTGATTGATCAATTATATTTGCAAATACGGCCGGAATAAGGTTGCATCCAATTATTTCGCATTTAATTGGAGTACGTCGACAAACGGGCAATTATGGCAAAAAACAATCATACGACGATTTAACGAGTTCGTTACTCTTGTTGCATAATTTACCGAAACAAAACCCACAAATGCAAACCATTAGGGCAATTAAGCTGCGAAACGGATTAAATTAAGGAGAAAATTCGAAGATTTCGCGGCGCTTTAAAGAATCGTCGTTACGGCGATTTTCTTCCGTTTATCGTCTGTTCACCTCAGGGCAGTAACAAGGGCGTGGCAAAGAAAGCGCCCGCCACGGGCGCAACTGGGCTTGGGGCGCAAAACGCAGAATACCGACCCGGTCGAGAGTTGCACTGATTGACTCTGAGAGAACCAACGCTGATTGACTCTGTCCGTTTTTATAATATTAACTAAGTTGTATAATCTCTTTTTTCTTCGCTATCGTTATGTTTAGGTATGGCATCCGATCAGCAGTCTGAAAAGTGGACCGATTGAGCATACAAACCTTTTTTGTTCCACCCTGTAAATACCGCGAGCACAAATCTGTGTGATTTGTCGCTCCAATTTAAACTTTATATCACAGATGGTATTTTGTGCATACAAATATCAGCCTATCCAAAATGGCTCTTTTTTTTTAGAGGGGTCCCATTTTAACACCCATTATGCTGATGATCAAACCAATTTCGCATGCAGATTCATCATTCCTCAATGTCTTTTAAGGCTCTGCCGCAGACGTTGGTGTTTACAATCTGTCAAAATAAAAAAAAGTAAAATTGCCCGGACTTAAAAGTGTTAATAAGCAATATGTATATATATTTTTTATTAGTATACGAGCCACAGTACATATATGTTTTTCAAATTGTTATATTAAGCTTTCGCTACCGGTGATGTATTTACTACGCCTCGACTCTAATAATGGGAATATCGATATGAAATATAATAGATACGGGCTTCATAATTTTTGTATTCCTCCGTAATGTAATGACGAATCACATCAAAGTATTATAGTATATAAGTATTCATCTGCAGCGACGGAAATAAATAATTTGTCGGGAAATCGGGAGATAATTTTGCGAGTTTTAGTCCGTGTCTCAGCAGAAAGGAATTTTATCAGTCACATTGATGGTGCTATACGAAAATGGGGGCTCACGCGGTCATCAAATCGAACTATTATTTAAACAAGTTGCCTGACTTCCAAAATCAGATCCAGACTATTTTTTATAGTTATTTTTTACATAAACAAATGGACTTATTAGTAATTTTTGATCAAATTTATTAATGTTATTTCTTAAATTATGGTGAATTTAACCATCTCTCATCGTCCACACAAATCTCAGGACTGCGCAGTGTGAGTCAAGTTTGTATATCAATAAATGAACCTTAACACCGTTGATAGCACGCGCATTTCTTCGCGAAATCATAAACAATACACATGTGTCTTCAGTTTTGAAGCTTGAAATCGATACGTGTGGGCCGATCAATACAATAGCGTTTCAAATAGAATCATTTTAATTACCACGCTTTGTTTTAAGTATATAATTGATTTGTGTGGCTTTCTATTATTTATTATGGTTCACCAACAATCTAAAAAGAGCCCATATCTAATGGTTTTCAATAAGATACGGATAAATTCCATTAGAATTTTAATGTTTATTTTATTGTCATCTATTGATAATTGACGTGATGACTCTCTATTTTGTTGTTTTAAATGATGATTTGAATAAATAATAATATTGTAGTAGAAATAGAATTTTATAGCAAGACTTGCTAACGTAAGACACTCTCTCCGTTTCTGTTTCCAATTCACTAATCTCCGCACTCAATGTGTGAGAATGCTCTTTCTGCATCACTCAAGTTTGTGACTATTGGACGGATTCCACGAGCGTGGTTTTATGTGCATAGGTTTACTAGTATGCCCATTACTGCAGCGAAGTGATCGCACTTTCAGGCTAACGATCACTTGTGAGACATCTTTTCAACACTAAATAATGTCTTTGTTATTAATAACACTTTATAGGAAAGCTTTTAAAGTGCAAGCGATGATGGAATAGCTGACAAAAGTAATATTGTGAGCCTAAACGCGTGGTCACTTCACGCAGTAATCGGCATGCTAGTAAACTATGCACAAGAAACCACGCTCGTGGATTCCGCTCGTTACTCATCAATAGGTTAAAAATATTCGTTAAACCTAGTATTAAAGCTGACATCAAACGATCATACCTTTATGGCTTTTTTTTATAGCTTATAACGAAAAAACGCCAACACACACAAAAATTTGATCTTATTTATCACATGCGTAGATCACGTCTAGAATAATAACCTGTAATTTGATTTACGGCATAGGAAAAGATCAAAATGAGCCATCAATATGTGAGAACAGACTGAATTATTACAGGGGAACAGAAAAAAAAACATTAATAAGCAAACACGAAGGCTTCGACTCGATCGCCGCTTCTTCGCGTTGATTTTTATTGCCCATTAGAAAGATGAATTTTAAATTCGAAACATGGCAGCATAGCGTGACGATACCAGTGCATGATGAATTATGTCATATCTTTCCTCTAATCCATGAAATGAATTCGTTCTTCACCTCTGTCCATTTAACGAGGATCGGAGCCATTGTTCTTCCGCGTCATGAGAAGTCAGTTTGCCTTTTTTTTTCGGAGTCCATGGGACACAATTGACCTTCCGTCGAATCCAATCATCCATTCGGAAGTGGATACCATCGGTGGACGAAGACTGGTTTGTATTTTTGTAACAAACTGACGAGCAGGAAAGATAGAGAGGTTTTGGCGCCAAAAAATTACCATAATTTACTGACAAATTTTCAGCATCGATTTGATCCAAACGTCTTCGGTTATTGCGTGCCAAAAGAACGCCAACTATAATATATATCACATTTGTGGATTTATGCCAAAGTGGCATAATCCACATTCAAAAAGGAACTATTTTTTGTGTCGTTTAGAAGTTGTAGCACGCGTTTCGTTGCTCATTTTTGTTGTGTTCGGTCAAAGGGTGTTGTACCCATCCTACCCCATAACACCCATCCTATTCGTTTTTTTAATCTCTCCGTGGATCCGAAAAAAAAACAAAAATAAATAGAAAAATTCGTTGAATTGCATTCTGGATAAAATCTCAAAAGTGATTTTTACTAGGAGCGATTTGACCCCGTGCGCTCGTCCGCGGTCGTTTCGAAACCTCCATAAGCGGAAACAAAGACGACTTCCATCTTTTGTTATTCGCCCTACTCTTTGTTGAAACTAGTTTCGATTCAAGAAACTAGTCAGCGGCAAACGGCTCAGATTAATTTCCTCGTTGACGTTTCATATTTCAGGTCGCGTTTCATCTTCACGTATTCCAGTCAAATCGAAGCGCGTAAAAATAAGCACGAGCGACAAAAGTACCGCCACTCTCCGCCCTTTTAGATGCTGAAGTTCAAGCGAAAAAACTTTTTATATCAAATGTCAAAAAAAATGGATACACCCAAATAACGAATTCAACTAGCTATCCTTAGGGAGCTGACATTTATCGTATATGTCAAGCACGTTAAAATATTAGATATTTTAAATTCGACTATTTTATTTACGATCATCTCTTTTAACACACAAACGCAGTCTAAAAGAGGAATTCATAATTTATACATGCCCGTAAAATCGACTGCTATGATATTGTTGTTAATATTTAGATACAAATGTCAAATCGTATCGCTTTTTTAAATATTAAACATAACCTATAAAATGATTTTTTTAAACATATCAGCACTAATGGAATTTTTGCGAGATTTTGCCTCGTTCGCTTGAAGAATATATAACACAAACCAGTAAAACCTCTCAATATACTTTCTCTGGTTTATGGAGAAAAATCGAAGTGTTTTGCTTTCATCTTAATAACAGTAATAACGTCTTAATGTAGCTCAACAATTGAGGTTTTTCCTATTGAGTCACGAGATCATGACCCCGAAATCGAAAATAATTGCTTCTATTATGTCCATCGAACTTTTATCATGCATAAAACACTGTCGAGCATCACATATGAAAGATTCAAATTGTCATCGAATATCTTAACAATAGATTTGTCGACCTTTAATAAGGTAATTGTTAAATAATATTAATCCAATTAAAAAAATACTGTTCAATTTTATTATGATGGATAACTTGCGTCATATAAGATTATTTAGCAATTTTCCATTAAAATCAAATAATCTGAACAAAATGATAAAGTGCAGCTAATGGTGTTCTTAAAAAAAATCGTTTATAATTACATATTGGGAACTCGTAAAATCATTACGAAGGTCTTTGATTCCATCTTCAGATAAGCGCAGCCTCGTATTTCACTTTCTAATTGATGATCGCGCTTCATGACCCATTTCTTAAGTTGCTGCATTTATTCATGGTTGCGTTTTAATGTCGCATTCTGAAACTTTTTTAATTCGTTTATGCATTAAACGTATTATATTTAGAAAATAAAACTAGACAGTGTATTTAATTGTTTCGAATTAATTTTATAAATATAAAAAAAAATAATAATATCAATTGCATTGTGATATTTTTTTATGCAGTGATCAGTACTTTTATGATGTTGATCAGACCTTTCTTGATTGAGATTTTTTCAGTTGGTAGTATTTATTCATGATAAAAATTTCAATTTTGACATACAGATATCAATAGATTAAGATTCCTTCCGCTATTAAATTTTAATATTTTGGAGTTATGTAATAGTTATAACAAATAGCTATTTATTTTTAAAAATATAGGAATGAATGCTCTATATATATATTTAATAAGCTATATTATTTTTAATAAAATTGATCTTCTAGAAGCGTTGTTTTTTTTAAAAGCACTAATAACCTATTCTAGAACACAGCTCAATCTTTAAATTGGGCCCATCTTTAAAGCTCATTATCCAATGAATAATAATAGGAGACGGCCGTTTGCATGAACTAAATATTTAACCGTAAATAATGAACTCTTCCGCACCTCGTGAGCCTAAGCGGATGAATGAATTGAACCCATCTCCGTGACGGTAGATGACATAATAAATAGCTTTTGTATTAAGCTAATAAGAATTTAACTAATCTCTCGATAAATTCGAATTCTTTTCCACGTCCTCGATAACAATAGGATAAATTGGATGCCTTTTAGACTTCATTTCGAGACAAAGACTTCGAAACCCCAAACAAAAAATGGCTTTTAAATATGTAAATATTTATTAATCATTCAAACTTTTTTAATACACGTTTTCCATCTTGATTTTAAATTTGAAACCGATGTTTAAAGTCATTATAATAATTTCAATTTTATTTGTTACAGCAAAAAACCCACTATGGAGAAAAATCTCCATAACAGGGACCGTGTTGGCATCCAAGACTTCGTCTTGTTGGAGAACTTCCAGAGCGAGGAAGCGTTTGTGGACAATTTGAAAAAACGCTACAAGGAAAATCTTATTTATGTACGTATAAAATATGTTCATTTTTCAAAACGTATTGTAATATAACAAACTATTTTTCAAATGGACGCTATTTTTCTGTTTTAATTTCAGACGTATATTGGACAAGTACTGATTGCCGTCAACCCATACAAAAATTTACCTATTTATTCAGAAGAACAAGTCAAAGCGTACACAAAAAAGCACTTTTATGAAGTCCCACCGCACATGTTAGTATTTATTAGATGCCATCATTTAAATTACTATCCATTTATACATTAAATGATCGTATTAACCAAATTCCAGATATGCCATTGCAGATAATTCATATAGATCGTTGGTCGATGAGCACAGGGAACAATGCATTCTCATTTCAGGTAATATTTAAATATTGAAAGCTTAATCAATTTAATTTTTATATCATGCGTTGATAAATATTTTTATTTTGCAGGCGAATCGGGTTCCGGCAAGACCGAGTCTTCTAAAAAGATAATTGAATATATTGCGTCTCGGACGGGTCATATAAAAGACGTTGAAAATGTAAAACAGAAGCTGGTTCAAAGCAATCCCGTACTCGAAGCGTTTGGGAATGCAAAAACGAATAAAAACGAGAATTCTAGTCGCTTTGGCAAATATATGGACATTCAGTTCAACTATGAAGGCGGTCCAATCGGCGGCAACGTCATCAACTATTTATTGGAAAAATCTCGGGTCGTCAATCAGATCGCAGGAGAAAGAAATTACCATATATTCTATCAATTATTAGCCGGGGCCGATGCTGATACACTCAACCGTCTGGATCTTCAGAGTAAAACGGATCAGTACAAATATACTAAAGAAACCGTAAGAATATATTATACCATGAATTTATTATATGAACAAGTATTCAAAATAAATCTTAAATTTAATCATACGTTTAAGGTGATCGACGCCGCAATGAATAAAAAAGACGCCGATCAATTTAAAGTGGTCACAAAAGCTATGGAAACCATCGACATTGGACAGAAGGAACAAAATGATATATTTGATATTATCGCTAGTATTTTACACATTGGTAATATTAAATTTGATATCGACGAGAGGGGTAACGCTCGGATTTCACCCACGGACAGGAGCTCGCAATCGATTGCTAAAGTATGCGTTTTTTTAACCTGTTTCTTCCCAAAAATCGTGAAAAATACTCAACAATTAAAATAACTGTAAGACTATTAAAAATTGCCATAGGGTTGTCTCTCCCCCCCCTAGGGTTTTATGGGTGGGCATCGTAGAGTCTAACACCCACTCGGAAATCATATGGTGAGTGAGAGTCACCTCTCGAGTGCAAAGTGTCCAGCTGAAGCTATACACCAACGTTTTAATCTAAACCTTACTGGTTTACCTCGTATCTTAGCAGATACGTATACGCATTATTAATTAATATTTTTCAGAGCATATTAGATAAATTGTGAAATATAAACGCATAAACAGAGAGCTTGTGAATGCCTTTTAGCACATGCGCAATGATTTTTATATAATAAGTTCATTTCTACTGAATTTTGTTGAACTTCGTGTTATTTTGGGAAGAAATGGGTTACGATGGAAATATTTATGAATAGTATTATTGTATTAATGTGCATTTGTAAATAGTTACTAGGTTGCAACGTGACTGTTCTGCGTGACGCATTAACTAATCGTACAATCGACGCTCACGGCGACGTAGTTACGAGTCCTCTCTCGGGAGAACTGGCTCATTTCGCTATCGATGCTCTCGCCAAGGCTGTTTACGATCGTTTGTTCACGTGGCTGGTAACGAAATTGAACGAGTCTTTACAGTCTCCCGATAAACATACAAACCCCGTCATTGGAATTTTAGATATTTATGGTTTTGAAGTCTTCAAAAAGAATAGGTTGGAGAAACATATATTTTCTTTCATATAATACTTATGTGTGATGTGTTTTTATATAACGTTCATATTATATATTCAACAGCTTTGAACAATTCTGTATCAATTTCTGCAATGAAAAACTTCAACAATTGTTCATTCACCTCACGTTGAAGTCCGAGCAAGAAGAGTATCTCAGGGAAGGAATAGTCTGGGAACCGATTGCATTCTTTAATAACCAGGTCATTTGTGATTTGATTGAAGAAAAACATAAAGGTTTTGGCATAGTCTTGTTATTTTAACATATCGATGAAATACTAAATGAACTTATCATAATAATTCATCAGTGAATAATCGCATTAATATATATTTAAAAAGCCTATTACGACCGATTAACAAATATTTATGATATAAATTTTATTCCAGGTATTATTTCACTCATGGACGAAGAATGCTTGCGTCCTGGTGATCCAACGGACTTGACATTCCTCGCTAAAATCAATAAAAATCTTTCGGGACACCCGCATTTCATTGGCCACATGAAGGCAGATATAAAGACACAAAAAACTATGGGACGAGATGTATGTATTTGTGTTCAATTTATATTTATATTTTATATATTTTAACGAACAACGTATGATAATTATCTATTTTCAGGAATTTTGTTTAGTGCATTATGCTGGCGACGTAACTTATAATGTAAACGGATTTTTAGAAAAGAATAATGATTTATTATTCAGAGATCTCAGAGAGGTCATGTCCCAAGCATCAAATGTTATAGTTAAAACATGCTTTTTAAATACAGAATGGTCTAGAAAAAAAAGACCAGAAACTGCAGTGACTCAATTCAAAATTTCCCTCAACGAACTGGTGAAAATTCTTTCAGGAAAAGAACCATCGTATGTTCGTTGCATCAAGCCCAATGATTTGCAAACTGCCGGTGAGCATCTCAGCACTAACATATGTTCAGATTTATTTCCTTATTTATAATATTGTATACATTTGCAGCTCAATTTGATGACCAAATTGTATCTCACCAAGTGAAATATCTAGGATTAATGGAAAACTTGAGAGTCAGACGAGCTGGTTTCGCATATAGGCGACTGTACGAACTGTTTTTGCACAGATACAAGTGCCTTTCAAAGTCCACGTGGCCGAATTATAAGGGTGATCCTAAAGAGGGAGTCAAAGAATTGATCAAAGTGTTGAAATACGAAGACGATGAATACAGACTCGGAAAGTATGTAGTTTTTACTCTACGTTTTTTAATAGATAAATTCATTTTTAACCTCGTAATATTTTTACAGTACTAAAATATTTATTCGGTTCCCGAAGACGCTATTCAAAACAGAAGATGCATTCCAAGAGAAGAAGAATGATATAGCCGCCATCATTCAAAGCAACTGGAAAGCTTTATTACAACGGCGTCGTTTCCTGAAGATGAAACAATCCGCGGTAGTCATTCAAAAATGGGTGAGGCGCTATCTTGCTCAACTCGAGCGGGAAAGGAGGAAAAAAGCCGCGGATACAATCAGACGATTCATCAAAGGATTCATCACCAGAAATGAGCCTCCGAACGAATACAATAAGAACTTTGTTGAGATCGCCAAGAGTCATTGGCTTAAGAGACTGGCGAAGAGCTTACCCAAGCATGTCCTCGACCAATCTTGGCCTGTTTGTCCTTACGCATGCAAAGAAGCCTCCGCTCAACTTCACGATATGCACCGCAAACATTTGGCTCGTAAATATCGATTGGCTCTCGATCCAAAGAAAAAGGCTCAGCTAGATTTGAAGGTCATCGGTGAAAGCATATTTAAAGGTAATCGACTATATTTTTTAGCTAATAAAAACATATCTTCATTGATATTAACGTGTTAAAAATTATGCAGGCAAAAAAAAGAGCTACAATCAAAGCGTCGGTCCATGGTATCTCGAAGAGAGACTTACGCCGGAACAAGTCACGCTCAAAAACAGTTTTGTCAGCAACAATCTTCCGTCTGGTGAAAAAGTTCAATATTCCACTAGCGTCACCAAATACGACAGGAAAAAATACAAACCCAGGGAACGCGTGCTGCTCGTCAGTAATAAAGCACTCTATTTACTCGACGGAAAGAAACAGTTCAAATTGAAACACCGCCTTCCTTTAGAAAAGCTAGAGTACGTCGTCACAAATGATACTGATAAATTAATGATGGTCAAAATTCCACCGGAATTGAAGAAAGATAAGGTATGCTCTGCGGAAATAATGAATGGTAATCCAAATGTGACGCCTAAATGTTTTTTTTTTGCTGAAAATAGACATCAGACACATCAACACGATTCAATTGTGGCCATAAAAAGTCAATCAACATTAATTGATATCGCTCAGTATTCACGATAACGGCATCTTCAGTACCATCTTCGAAGAAATATAACGTAATGATCTCAATAATGTAAACGCGTTGTTGTACATTGTTGTAATTGTAATAGTTTCTACTAAAACAAAACGGTTTTTGTCATAGTCATCACATTTGGATAACATTTTACATCCGCTCTGCATGAAATATATCGGATCAGTCCAAAAGTTTGTGCAAATTTTTGGGTCGTTGATGCCATAATCGATTACTTTCTGTCAGCTTCTATCGGCGTAAGATAATCTTCAATTTGAGGCAGTCAATTGTAAATAAACACTACATACATACATACTTCCTTTCTTTACATAAACAATACACAAGAAATCGATTCAATGGCGTGTTTTCGTTGACGAATTTATTATTTACCGAATATGATTCACACAATATCCTGTCGTTTCTTTGCGTAAACAAAAAACAAACTTGAATTTTCCCATTTTTCGTCACCAAATGGTCTAAAAATGGCTCGATGGCGATCTGATCCACTGTTAATTGTGGCTCTTGCCCCACAACATTTAAATTTAGAGCGAATCCCATGCATGCTATTAATGCACACAAAGTTATGGACTACTGTGATACATTTTTCGGACAATTTAAACAGACGATAAAATTACAATGCGGTTCCTATTTCAGGGTGATTTAATTTTGGCCATTCCTTATCTGATTGAATCTGTTGTAAGGATTATAAATGTCACTAAGAAGCCGAATTCTGTAGCAATCGAGGATGCCGGATCGTAAGTCACCACAACAATTTGTTTATGGTCGAAATGATGAAAATTATTTAATTACTATTTATGCAATTTTCTAGAATCGTACACAACCTAGTCAATGGAACGCAAAATGTTTTAACTAAAGTCACCGAAAACAATAATTCCACCACATATCGCGCCAAGAGCGGCCGATTACTCGTGGTAAATATATGTTCTTACATATTATCGATATAATGTTATTTTATAAAATAATCGACGCTTTAATTTGATTTCAGGTTTCACCATAATTTCATATAATTGAATACACGAGCTTTAATAAGTCTGCGTACACTAATAATAACGGCACCTGCGGTAATTCGACAAATGTTTTGGATTGTCAGACTATAAAACACTGCCCCTGAACGCCTGCAAATCCAAAAAAAATATGAAAATTACGAGATATACATGGAATTCTTGAATGTTTGCCTTTTGCCAGGCCCACAATCTTATAAAAATAATGATTAAGAATTCTTATTTTTTACTATTATTCTGTATACGCAAACTTATTGAGACTGTGTATATTGAATACCTTAAATCTAAGGGATGTTTTTAATAGGTGCAATATTATAAACCATAAACTGAGGCTCAAACTCAAGAGATATTTGAGCCCAATATGATAAAGATAAGCTGCACCAAATGTTTTTTTTAAACTTTCCTAATTTATTAATGCCATATTAGGCTAAAGTGTACTTAATTTTATAAATACTATATATAAAATATTTGTTTTTATTGTTCTATCTGTAAATATTATGTTCAAATAATTTATGTAAAATTTGTATTGTTTTATTATTGATTTCACATGCCTTTTAACTATTTATAAAATGTAAAACAGTTATATGCATAAACAAACTAAAAATTGAAAACGTGATAATAATGGTAAGAACTATAATTTTCTATTTAATATATTTTGTAATTTACATGTTTACAAAGATGTATTGAAGCTATAAAATTAGTTAAATTATTTTACAAAATTAAAATATAATTTTAAAAAAATAGCGCTGTTTCATTGCCAATTTGCGGTCTCCGATTAGTTTTTCCATATTCGAGATCATTTGAAACAACACATTTACATTTAGAAATCTGACTACTGATAGTCTGGACCATTGATATTCGTATTTGTAAAAATATGAAGCTTAGGGGATGCGCCGCATCCAAAGCGACCGTGGACTGCACGCTACATTTTTAATTGTTCATTCCATTTTGCCTTCTAAATTTTGGTTAGCATATAGAGTTGCTATATTGAATACCCTATTGTTGCGAGGCTCGGGGCACCAATCCTTCCTGCTCCCCCCTCACTGATAGGGTCTGGGGAAAAAATATATTTTAACAAGCAAGCAAGTAGATAAGCAATTAGAGTCTTTCAATAGTGACGCTCGAAGTTTGTTAGGTCATAGTGGCCATGTCGTTAAAGCAACATTTGGCAAAATTATTTCTAATTGTTTGGTTATGTATGGCAAGTCACTATGGAAGATTATAATGCTGAACAACATCTGCAAATTATCAAATTTTATTTTCAAAAACAGTGCTGCTTCGTTCGGCGCATTACGTGATCTTTAACGACTAGGCTCATTTTCGGACGAATTAAAAGGAAGTCAAACAAAATTGTCATATGTGAGACGATACCGTTCCACACGACATACACCAGCACAAAATGCATCCCAAGGAGGTCACCGTTTGGTGCGGATTTTGGTCTGGCGGTATCATCTTTCCGTACTTTTTCTGAAATGAAACTGGCTTCACCGTAACAGATTGATGATATGCACTTGTATGATATGGACATCGACGACATGCGCTTTTGAGTGGATATCTCACGCACAACTTGTTTTATTTGCGTTATTAAAAATCGAGCGTTCCCTTTTAAAGACCCTGTAAATTTAAATTCTGACTAAAATAGAGCGCATTTTTAGAGACATCTCTTAGCGGTAAAAAAATGAAGCTCTTAGCGAAATCTTAAACCAATAACAGGTTATAAAAACTGTGTATATAAAACATATTTATTTAAATTTATATGTACTTATGTAAAAAAAATTCAAAAAGGGATTGATCACTCCTTTAGTGATGATAAAATAAATGAGCTTATTGTATAAATATAAGCACCCGCAAAAGCGTACATTTGATATTGAAATTAAATTTGTCATAATTAACAAATAAAATTAAAAAGGAATTGAATAATTCGCTTCGCATTTGTATTTAGATATTAAATTATAAAATCGGAAATATGCATATTGAAAAAATATTATTATTGATGTCGTAAAAATGATCAAGTTTGTGTATTTGAACTAAAATATTTTTATAATTTTGATTTTTTGTAGGTTTGTGATGATTTAAAAAGGGAAAAGCGTGCGCAAAGTGACCCCTTCGATGTGATTTCGAATTTGAACGGCTAGCGTCTAGAGCGCGGGTATGGTCGTGTTATGTGAGCGAGTGCGGGTCGCGAGCAGTGGTGTTAAGGCTACGAGTGGGGTCCCGGGGATGGCCGCGCCCGAGGCGGCGGTCGCGGCGGCCTCCCCGCACTGTCCGCCGCGCCGCCCAGATAAGCCCGCAGATGCCCCCGAAAAACCGGAAGCGGATGCGGACCCGGAACCGACTGCGGACGCCGATACCGCTCAGACCCAAACTCAACCTCAATCGCATCCCCAACCCTCTATGGAGCCCGATACAGGCACGCATTCCGCTTATTACGTCGTCTGGCGTATTTAAAAAATGTTCTCCGTGACAATTTTAAATCCTCATTGGGTCAAACGAACAATATCCGTTTTAATGTTCATATAAAAATATTCGATCAAAATTGGAAAGTCATTTGAATTATGATATTATAAACGTCTAAAAATCATGCTACATACTCTTTATAAAACCGTAACGTAGTCCTCTTAGAATCCAATAAGTTTGTTTTGCTTCATCGTTTGAAATCAATGTAGCAAAAAAATAGTGGATTTTGAACTTGAGTGTCAGTATTTGTATATTGTTTTCGTTGTATGAGTGAAGAAAATAACAAAATTTATCTTTAAGCCAATATAGAGCGTATTTTATTCATTATGCGTTTAATTATTTAAATAAAAATTGCTTGAATTAGTATGTGACAATTATAAAAGTTTACAAATAACACGTTACTATCACAAGCAAAAGTCTCTCACTTTTATTGATAGTCCTGCTTGTTTGAATACAAGCTTATATGCTCAAAAGTCTGGATGAGGAATATGAATTTAAACGGCATCAATTTCATGGCACCTTTTTATTTTTATACAAATAATTATATGCAGTCGACTATGCGATGGATGAATTCTAATGCAATAAATTATGAAAATCAAACCATGCGTTTTTTACAAGTTAAATTTGTTAAAAATAGATTATTTGTGTTATTTTTTAACCTTTTAACTGCCAGAGAGTAACGAGCGCGTACAAATGCGACGCGCCGGTGCGTCGTTGGCATTTAACAGGTTAAATAACTTTTTGCGCTCCAAAGATTTTTTGTATTCGTACGATTAACTTGTCACATGTTTTTCTTTCAAAATTTACACATATATACTGCATCCTGTTGTTTTTATGAAGGTTTTGGTCTTAGACCAGTGCCATCCGGACTTTGAATTGGATTAACAAGAGTTTGGCTGATGTCTTTGTTGATAGACGGCATTCATTAGTAGGTAGCTTTGTATTAAAGCGTATGTTGCATGGAAATTTTATATTTCACCCAATTTATATTTTTAAATTATGTTAACATATGAAATTTTTTCGGATAAACACCAGAATTATTCTGGAGTCACCTGTTGTCGATTATTTAATAGACATATGCCTATATCTAATATGGCACAAATATGGGTATGCAGTATACGACTTTGGCATTTTTGGGTTTATATTTTAACGAAACCTATTTTGTTTTTGATCCTACGGTGGATTTTCCAAAAATCTATTATTGAAATACCTGACAAGATGTCGTCGATTGTTGTTTAAAAACAATTATGGTAGAAAGTACATACTTTATAAATCTTAGAGGGACCACACCAGAAATGATGAAGAACACCAATAAAATGATATTCGATAACCGTCGACTGAAAGTGTGCGAGCTAACAAACATGATAGACATTTCAAAATGTGCTGTACATCGCATATTGACTGAAAATTTGGACATGAGAAAGCTGTGTGCAAGATGGGTGCTGCGTTTGCTCATAATGTAACAAAAACAGCATCGTGAGGATGTTTCAATCGAATGTTTGGTGATGATTCACAGCAATAAGATCGAGTTTATGCATCAAGATGAAACATTGGTTTATTACACAAATTTTGTTAATTAAAACTAAAAAAAACTAGATTCGTTCGCGACCTCATTTAGTGCAAGCCACCTATGTGAGCTAGCCTCCGAGGGAGCTTCCGTGATTGTAGTGATTGTACAGATCATAGAAAATTCCACAAAAAGCCCCAAAAGAGGATGGAATGACCACAAGGTCTGTGTGTCCAACCGGTCCGCATTTCGGACCGCTGACATGACGAATGAGCGCCTCGACATCGGACGCCATACTGGAGCATGTCTACAGAACAATTACAAATAATTAAACTAATTGTACAAATATGTTCAAATACATTTGCGAAGACAGTTCTATCTGCAGGCAAGATCATGGCGTTACTGTTTTGGGAACTTATGCAAACTTATTGCAACGTTTGAGTGATGAAGTCAATAAAATACAGCCGCATTTGGCTAAAAAGAAAGTTTTATTTCATCAAGACAATGCATCAGTTCACACAGTCGTTATCGCGTTGGCTAAAATCAATGAATAGAAGCTCAAATTGCTTCCTCATGCACCCTATTCATCAGATTTAGCCTCCTCGTTTTATTGAGATTTGCTGATGGCTATTTTGATGAGCTCGATGGTTCTCATTATAAAAAGGGTATTGAAGCTATTGAACATTGCTGGGAAAAGTTTATTGAGCTAAAAGAAGACTATTTTGATATTTATTTCCAATTATGGAAGAGACATTGAAAATAAAGTGCTGCACACCACATGTGCGGGCATACTCTCTTTGGATCCTCAAAGGGTTAAGAATGAATTTCGTTTGATCTATATATTTTAAATAGAGAACATACACGCTACGCTCTGATGTAAATTCACTTTTCTGACAGCTCCGCCGCAGCGTGTAACAAGGTGATAATGAACCATTTTTGCCTATTAATGTGTTGCGAAAATAAAAGGACAGGGTTACTATGAAAGCCTGCCAGTTTACTTCTGAAAGCAAAGGAGTGGTGATACTCGGCTAATAACGCCACTCTAGAACAGTCAAAGGGGAATAACAAAATTGATCAACAATAAGAACGATGCGAGTATCTTAATTATCAAAACAAACGCCTGCTCTCAAGACAACACAAATGAAAGTCGTCGTATCTTTGCTGAAAGAGCTTGATAGTTTATCCGAAGATAGTGATTTCAGTTATTTATGTTAATATTTAGACGTGTAGGGGTACCTTTATGGCACGACTTTGCCATCGATGCACAAGTGTATGATGAGACGCAAGACACCCGTCTCTGTCTCACGATTTCCATGTTTTTGGACATTTAATGCAATTGTAAACTTAATAAATATATTCATGTTCTCGGAAGTGATACATTTTTTTTCGCGCTTGGAAATATCGAAACAATATTATAATCCAGATATTAATGTATTTTTTATATTGCAGAAAATGATGTAATAGATGATGCTACAAATCTGGAGCAGGTCGATAAAAATAGTGCTGATCATGCAACCGATGAAAATGCTGACACCGACGATATCAGAATTGACAACGCAGAAAACCGGAGTAGCGTGATGACGGATAAATGTGACAACGTTGAAAATGCCAATGCGAAAAAGGATAATATCGATAATGAAAAATCGAACCCAGAGGCTGAAAATAATAATCTTGCAAGTCATACTGGCCGAAACTCATTGTCATTCGATGATAAAGATAATCTTTCGGCTATAAATCAAGATGACGAATTTATACCGGTGATTGATGAAAACTTGTGTTTTAAGGAAGATAATTGCACATCTGGCGAATCAGAATCTGAAGCCGTAAATTTAAATCAGGAAAATGAACTGGGCGATAAGGTACTTTTATTTTTCAATTAAACATCATTGACGTTATATTCATTTTTTAACTTATCTTTATTTACATGTTCAGAACGCTGGCGATAAGAGACCAAACACAGAAGACAGCTCTGGTGAACAGTGCCCTTCCAAGAAACTCTGTCAGGAACTTCAGGATACATTTCAGCGACACGATTCAATTCTATCCGACTACATTGCCAGTCTCTCGTGCAATAACGATGACGAAATCAACAAGCACACTGAAAATTTAATCGGCGAAATTGACGTTCTAAGAGAATTAGCTAATGCCAAAGAAGTGGAATGGAATCATTTATTACATTTACGCAAAGTGAAGGAAGAAATTCTACTCCGATTGCTCAGGAAAAAAAATATTTTATCGCTGGAGAAAACTGCCAACAGTATTTCAGATTACAACAAGGAAACCATAAATAAACAAATTTTAGAACTCAATAAAAATTGCGTCGACGATAAGAACGACGAAGCAAACAGACTGAGACAGAAACCGATGGCGATGAGCGGCAATGGCGTTCAGTTAAATAGCAGCGGCTTGATGATGGTGCCAGTCAGCTCCGGTATATATTGTCAGTCAAATATGAATAATTTCAATTTTGAAAATCACCTGGGTATGAATCCCTATGCTAATAAAGGCATGATGCACAAACCCATGATGATTGCCCCCGGTCATAGAATGCCTGATTTTTCTATGCCGGAAATGAACGGACAAGCCAGCAGATACAATCAGCAGATGGGCCGTCAAGGTCCCATCAAGGATGTTCAATCGATTATCGCTGATTATCGCCAGAGACATCCGGAAGCCGTTCCTCGAAGAGGAAGACGAATCAAATCCCTTTTACATCAACAAGTTCCTCGCATGCCAGCACCTCACAACGATAACAACGTAGCCGACTTAGGATTATTATTTGGAGGAGTCGATACTGTACGTGCTTTTAATTATTTATGTTTTAGTAATTTATTTAAATCGAACGATAATCAATGTAATGATTACAGAATCCTCATTTACCATCGATTGACGCGGTGTCTTTACAACAAAACTCGATGCAACAGGGTGGATTGCCAAACGGAATGAGTTTTAAAGATGTATTAGTTCAGTTTGCCAATATGACTGGCCAACCGCAACCGGGCTGCATGGGGGCGAGATTACCGCCTCCTCCGCCTTATCCCGAAGTGACGTTACATCCTGTTGGTGTTCCGCCGTCTTCTATGAATTCCCCGTTTTCAGCTAAGATGCAACAGCTACCACAACCGAACTCGCTGCTGCATGGCATTTTGACAAAAGTAACTATTCAGATGCTCATCGTTGTGATTCTTTATAATCGTTTTGAGTAAAAATATTTGATGGAATTTTTGAAATATTTTTAGTCTCAACCGCGGCAGGATAATCGTTTTTCCACATTTTCACCTACATTAGCTAGACTATTGACTGCGCCTGAAAAAAATGTACCTGCTAATAATACCTGTCGAACAGGAAACCCTGGGAATGCCAATAACTTTATATCTCAAAAGGTATATATATATAAAATATTGTACATTTTATTTTTTATTAATATTTTTTAAACAATTATACTAAAGTAATTTTATCAAAATTTAGGAATCGTCAATGTTACAGACGTGTAGCGAAATTACTATAACTGCTGTACAACCACCGAATAATAATCAACTCAATCGACACCAGCAAGAAGTTGTTCAATTGGTAATTTTATTGTTTATATACTTTTATATTATTAGGGCGACCCAAATAATATGGACAAATTTGCTTTGTATTAGTAAAATAACAATAAATTATATGCTACAACAGAGGGGTTAACCCTTTGCGGTCCGAAGGTTTTTTTCAAAGATGTTGCACCAGGCCCAAGCCTTTTTCAGTGAATTCATTAAAAAATATGTTTATGGTGAAAAATGAAGGAAACGTGGTAAAATAAATAAATAAAAATATGTATTTAGTACGAATCATGTTTATTGATGAAAACACACAGTTATCATTGTTTTGAATCAATGAAATTGTTGGTAGTAGCGCTATCTGGCTAATTTCAATTCTCAGAAGTTTGAAAGTTTTTGAGCCACTTAAATTTCTTTTCGTTTTGATGAGTTTCGTCGATGTGAGATAAGATTTAAAGTGTCCATGAAGACGGTGTGCATAGACTTATCTAGGCGCAAAAAGTAAGTATTAGCTGCTGACGCATGACGGGATTTGACGGCTGTGTACGTCAAAGTGTTCACTCGCCAAGCTCAACACAAGCTTTAGCAATTACTTTTTGCCCAACAGCTAATTTTGGTTTTTTTTATATCCTGTTGAAAATGTTTTTTATTTGCCACCACTGATAACCGGTAAGGTAATAATTTATTTTTAAAGGTTCCTCAAAAAACTTTGAATTAGTGTAAAATCTGTCAATTAATACGTGGTAACCTTTTATTTCCGGAGTCACTATCATTTAAAAACTCAATACTATAAAATAATACAATTTAAATGAGAAATAAATAGAAAAGAGTAGTTTATTAATATACTTACACTTTAAGACGCGTGTCACAAAGTTTACGCTCAACAGAAATTTCCAAATATCAATTAATAACAAAAACTTCTAAGCACACCCGATACGTCTGTAGCTTAGAGAGACACCAACCCTTGAATAGCTCGGAGCTCTGCGACTAAGTGAATGGTGTTATTTTTCAAGTATCATCAAATTTTTTATCAGTATTGTGTTCATTTTGTTGACCGGGCCTCAAAAATATTCGTTGTGAGCTGCATGTGGCCCGCGACCCACGAGTGTGACACCCTTTGTGCTACATTATAAAATATATTTACCTTCAGTATTCGCATCTTCCCATCGCTTTGGCAGCCCTTTTTTTTCTTTTTTATAATCAGGCACAGGCTCTTTATGGACCTGAAAAGGTGGAAATCCGTCGGGGCGAGATCCGATGAATAAGAAGGATGTTGTAACACCTCCCAGTTTAATTCCCATATTTTATCCAGTTGACGTTTCTCTTTTAATTTTTGATGCAAAACATCTAATCATCGATAATAAACTTGTGCAGTTATAGCCTCTCCCGGTTTCATAAATTCATAATGAATTATTCCTCGCATATCCCACCATATGAGCAAAAGAACTTTTTTTTACATAGTCATTCCAGATTTACGGGTTTGAACTGAGGGTTCTTTTTGAGAGACCCATTGATTTTTTCATCATGTAAATGAGCCATTTATCAAAACTTGAATTTGAATATCAATTCTATTCAAAAAGGGACTATTTATTATGTTGTCAAGAAGGCGTAGCACATGTTTCATCGCTCGTTTATGTTGTGTTCGGTAAATCCTACCTAATAACACCCATCCTACCTGATAACAACCATCCTACCCGATAACAACCATCCTACCCGATAATAACCATCCTACCCGATAACACCCATCCTATTAATTTTACCACTGACTTAAATGTATTTGCACAGTGGTCTACCTCCTGTGCCTCATTGTATTAAATTCGTATTTATCAATTCTATGCATTTTTATTTTTAGGATGATTTTGAAGAAGCAGAGCTGGAGGAGGATAGCACTGATCGGCCGTTGGTAATAGACGAAAGCGGGAGAGGTGAAAACAACACAGCCACGAGAGATTTAGGGAGCGGATCGGTAGAATTAGGCGAAAACGAAGTGCCAGAATGCCAAGGGTGTCGAAGGCGAGAAGCTCAATTCGTTTGCGCCGGATGCGCAAATCAATGGTATTGCAGCCGCGAATGCCAGGTAAATCATATTTATCGACTCGTGCTCATAATCAATGCCTCAAAATTATTTTATATTTACATAAATTTGTCTTTTTGTTAGGTCTCCGCGTGGGACGAGCATTCAGAAGTATGTTCTGGTTGAATTGGTTTAAATTAAACTAAATAAATTAGTGATTTAAAAACAATATAGATTTATTCGTAAGTTACATGTGTATATAGGGATAATATATGCATATAAAACATCTTTTTACACTTGTGTTACTATATAAATGTGAAGTGATATTTATGTATGTTTCAGTGAATGGTAAATGATTAAAACGATAAGTTATTACGAACGTCGGTTTCGTATTGATATGTTTTACTTTTACGACAACGAATGATTTTTGTTCTCGATGTAATTTTTTTACCAATAGTATTTGAATAATTCGCGATGATGAATCGAGAGAAACGCGGCTTGCGGGTATTCCGTCCGCAGGCCTTTATTTAAAAAAGATAAATATATAAATTATATTATATTAACGCGTGGACGTTGGGGCGCGCGCGCGTGTGTATGCGTTTTGATATTTATTTTAGGGAAGGGCTGCACATTTGCGTTGATAAAATGTAACGATATACTGTGTATAAAATGCGCGTTGATTTATGAAATAAATTGACGCTTTTGCAAGCATCCAGATCGTCCCAGCGTCCGCGTTTTAAAATTTGTGTTCATTGTAAAATGGAAAAATGATCATTTTGTATCAATTCTCACAAAATAAGTGTTCATTCGTTTAATGTATAAATTGTAGTAAGTGAATACTTCGATATTCATTGCAGAATAATATTAATTGTCAATATTCGTAGTAGAGAGTAATTTTTATTTGCGATATAAACACAAAATTTGTAACGAATCAATGTTTGTTAAACCTCGTCACATCTCATTTGTAAATTATTTCATCATTCTTTTTCTACGAAACGTCATATCATTTGAGGATCGTGACAAAGGGTTTCCGGCATTATATAATATTGAAAGCTTCTAATTTTTTCAATTTGGCTATCAACACCGGCCGCAAATACACTTTTAAATGAATTTATTTAAAATATATTGCTACTGATGCATAATCATATTGAATAAAATCCTAATCTGCCGCACTACTAACAGGTCTAGTTTGTATATTCGCTATATTACCATTAAATAAAATATATGTGCAATAATCGATTTCAAGTTTTAAATAAATGGACTTTCCCTTCTTAATAAACGTCTGTTAATAAGATATCTTTAAAAAATAATTGCTTGGGAACGGGAGATGAACAATGATATGTTTAATTTTCTATCTAGATGTAATAATTTCAGTTTAAAACGAGTTTACAAAAATAATGCTAAACATCTTTGGCAAACTGTATTAACGTTTGAATCTGTCATGACTATTTTTAAGCTTTATTTTATGACAAAATCAAAGCTATTTCGAATCTCTGTTGTAAATATTACTTTAGAACGCATCCATATATGATTTCAAATTTGTCGAGAGAGAAAACGGAAAAAAAACGTTCAGCCGCATTGACTGATTTTTTTTTTTCTCCGATAGTTACCTTTTATTGTTATTTTATGTGCTATATTTTGACTCGCAGATGTTTTATCGAACATATATTTTTTTTGTATAAATCCAGGCCTATATTTATATTTATAGTTTTTATAATTGGTTACGTATTGCTTGTGTAAATAGCCGACGCAATCCATCAACATTATTATGGTGCATTGTTATATTCAATTGATTAATTATAATTTTATTTTTTTCTGTATATTCGATCCTAACCCATGTAAATGCAATGGGTCGGCATTTTTGTAGATGAATAATAACAGTTTCCGAGATATTGACTGCTTTTCTGAAATAATGTAAATGTGCATCGTGCAGGGTGCGGCAGGGAAACACCCTTATTATAAATGCACTTCCTGAAATGATAGTTATCCTATGAAAGATAGAATGGCATTCATTCGAAAACGCAGGACGTAACGTTTAAATGTTAAATGCGATCAGACTTTTTGTAGTCTGTTAGACTAATGATTAGTAATCTACACAGACAATCTTTTTAAAATTTAAAACTCCACTAATTTTAGGATCACATTACTGTTCCAGTTTAATAAAACTACATTATGTCTCGGGAACTGTATTTACATCAGATCTATTGCCAATTTTACTGAATTATTGTGTAAAAATTGTCTATTTTATGTTCTGTTATAAGAAATTTAAATTTGTATCAAAAATACGTCACTCAGTATTTTACAAATGCGTAAAAAAATGTTTTGCTTGTTTAAACTAAAATTTGCAAACTTCAAACAGCTACGTTAAAATGCATAGTTTGAATTTATATAAAATGTCTGCATATTTTATTT
Source organism: Stenopsyche tienmushanensis (assembly GCA_008973525.1). Lineage (NCBI taxonomy): Eukaryota > Metazoa > Arthropoda > Insecta > Trichoptera > Stenopsychidae > Stenopsyche > Stenopsyche tienmushanensis. Next base: position 272,034 of record WACJ01000207.1, on the reverse strand, counting down.
TCCATGTAATCAATTAGAATCGAGTGCATTTTGCGTATGAGCTTCATTCGACTTCGGGGGCAGAAGCCTTGTCGGATAGCATTTTCCTCATCTGCCAGTATTTTAATGTAATTTAAGTATCGGATAGTTTATAAATAATACTTTTGCAAAATGTTCATATCATTTTTTCGTCAGATTATATGGATTCAGTCGCTTTACACTTCATCAAAGAAACTATACAAGAATGTCTCGTCGCCCGTTTTATCTAAATTCGTTCTCCGGAATGATGTCGCCAAACCAAAAAACGTGAAACATTTTATATGTTTAAGTTCCTTGTACTTTTTTTTTACTTAAAATATTTTATTTCATCAATTATTGATACTAGTCACCTAATTTGTTACCAATATTTTGTATTTATATACATATATATTATATATTTTATACAATAAATATAACTGATGGATAGAATAAAATATGTTCCTTTTCGTCAATTTGGTTTATTTGTAATCTTGCATGCTACCGTCCTCACTTTGACAATATCATGTTTTTATATAGGACTAGTGATTAATCGGCATGCGTTGCAATGCCACACAAAGAAAGTTTTTATGTTTTGATTCTATTTATTGAAGTGCTTTCATATATTTTTAATTATGCTAAAATTGTTGTTTGTGTGTTACCGCCTCACTGTATAGTCCACCGAAAACGAAACCCTTTTTATATATTAGACTATGCCTATGTTATTCCCGCAAGTGTAAACAATAAGTTGACAAAGTTTTATCGCAATAGGATGAACGATATGGCAGCGCATTAAATACGAACAAACAAATATTAATTTTTATATATTAGATTTTGTATAAGAAGTCGGCTAATCAGCCCCCAAATCTTAAAGGTTACATACATATTATACAATAATACAAATTTTCTTAATTGGGAATGAATATCTTGAACTGTAATATAAACATTCCGACGAAGCGCAGCCACAAATCCATGCAACCTTTTCATATATTTCTCGGCTAAAATATCTTTGAAATGTTTTAGTTTTTGACTGAATATTCAATATTGGTGCGGGTTTTTGGCTTCTAATAAAAATCTCCTTTTCATTAAACGGGAGAGAGGCAAATCTCTTTTTTAATACAATTTCAATCAAACAATTGCAATCATTATTATCCACTGCACATTCACTTTCATCGTCGCTTTGATTACCCATAATAAGTTAAACTTGCATGTAGTGTAGGACAGTCCTAAAAAAAAAGAGTTAAAATTAATTTTGACATAAGATTGATTCAAAATAAGTATAAAAAATCAATTTACAAAGGGAATGATTTTCTTCTTTTTATAAAGTGGTCAACTCTTTTGTAAATTATTGTATGAAAATTCTTCATGAATTGTCCAGAAAAGTAAATGATGTAAGGTCATTGTAACGACATTGAAAGAGATATATCGCAGTGCGCAGTCGCGAAGGAAGCAAATTCCGAATACATTCCATATGCAAACCGACTGCATTTGATCTGCATAAAAATATGAATTATGTGATTTTTTAGGATAGGCAAATCGTATCCAATAATAAATCAAAGGAAAATAAATTTATGCGAAATTCCAATATGATATGGTATGAAAATATTTTTAATGTACATTTTAAGGTATACATAATTTGCACGCCAACAATAATTAATAATTGAACAGTAAAATGGGCGTCCATTTTATTTTTTGGGACCGAATTTACACGAGGAATTATTATTATTATTTTTAAAATAAAATTCTAAATTGTATAAGTATTATAACTTTTGTGAATAATAAATATTTTATTATGGTTTGCTCGATTCGAATGCGGTCATTTTATGGAAATGTTAAATTTGCAGTTTGAATCGATCGTTCGATTTGGCCATAGAAAATCGCAGGGTCGAGCCTGAGCCGCAGGCGCGTCCGCTTCGCGCGCTGTTGGCAGCACTGCCGGAACCCCGTCCGCATATGTAATAATGAAAAAGCAAATGGCGGATTGAAATGATAAGCCCTCGTGAAAGGGTCGAGCCTAATCTGAATGAATCGATGCAAATAAGCGGCATCCGTGCCTATGAGAAGCGGGCGGCGCGCGGCTGACGCGCCGCGTTGCTCGCGCCGAGCCGTGCGCCCCGCGTCGGTCCGCACCCGCACCCGCCGCCGAATCCGCAGCGCCTTCCAGGTTAACGAGCGTCCTTTGGCCGTTCGCTTTTATTTATTCTTTATCGTGTCTCGCGCTTTTCGTCTCGCACGCTTCCGGCGATCGCGGCTTGATTTATTTTCGAGGTTCGTTTTTGGTCGCGTTTCGTTTCCGACGCGCGCCGGCTTCGACGGTCGACGATGTCGCGGCGGTCCTCGGTGGCGTCCGGTTTTCGGCGGCGAAGTGCGCGATCGCCGCCGATTTCGGTCGCGTTTCTCGTCGGCTTCCAGTTTTGGCGGTCCAAGGTCGACGGTCGGTCGAGATCCACCATGCTTGGATATCCATACACCCGATAAAAAATCGAAATCGACTATTCGATCGAGGTAAAATAATATCTTCCGATCTGTCATGCACACATAGCCTTCAAAATTTGAGACGATAACGATACAAATACTCGCTATAAAATATATTTAAAACATCTCATTTAATATTGTGAAGTTGTGCATCATCCCGTTTTTATTTTGCGCATCAAAAAATCAAAAATTTAACGACTGCGCTTTGTTAGCATTTTTATTAATAGATCAGTGTAAATTTGACATGTTAATTCTGCTCACAATTGCTTCCCTCATTCCTTGTTTTGCATCTCAAATCAATCTTATCTCGCATTGGAATTTCATATCTGCTACATAAATAATGCAATATTAATCATTATTGTAAAATTTACCAAAGCGCATATACAAATTAAAGATATCATCATTTGATCGTCCATTGAAAATATTTTATTACGGGTCTGTCGAGTCTATATTCTTGAAAAGACCAATATTACGACCGAGTTAGCGAGTGAATTATATTTGGAAAATATTCAATTTTCATTGCGTTTTATCTGTAATTTTATGCACGAGTTGAGCAAAATATTTTCCTCGTAATACAATCAATTGAAATTGTTTATGGTGCAAAAAAAAAATCGGCTCAAATCGCCTGTAAAATGTTACCTACCTGCAATATTATGTTGGCGACCCATGAGTTGCTGACGATTGTTTTTAATTAAATATTTTCCACGGAGTAGTTAGTTTATATATTTTAATTCTATACGTAATTATAATTGCCGATGGATTATGTTATTGTATTAATAACGTAGCTCACAATGAATTTACAAGGGTCAGCGTGGCCCACGTATGTAAATGATATTGACATGTCTGATACAAGGGAGAATTAAATCCCGATACAAAAGAATGCCCGATACTAGAAATAGCAAAGAAAAGGCGGAAATATTTGCTAGCCGTTTTATAGAAGTATGGTAAAGGAACTTCCTATCAAAAGCATACAGACCCGTATCAGCTTACTCCCGATAATTTCCAAAATGTTTGAAAAACTACTACCTAATACCTAATCACCAATTTGGATTCCGTCAACAATATGCGACTGTGGAACAAATACACAGGATCTTTAATAGAATCCACAAGGACAAATAATTCCTGAACGTTATTCAGGCTTTTGACAAAGTGTAGCATCGACATTAATATTGGCTTAATCTTATAGAACATTTCTAAATAACTGTTTAATTTGTATAAAAAATATTTTGCATTCGATTAATAAGCGTGTTTTTTAATTTTCAGACTTGAGATTTCAAAAGAATGTCCATAATCTGAGGATTAATATTACTGCAGTTAGAAAAATGGAAAATTCTAGAGAGAGAAGACGTGTCAAACACCGGGTAGGTAAGCACCGGGATGGAAAAAAGTCCAGAAAGAAGCGTCGATCGAGGAATCACAGTGGCAATGCAGACCGTTCACTCGTCAAGCCTCTCGTTGAATACTCGGACGTGAGCTCTGAGGATCTGTCGGCGCCAGAAGCCGGAGAGATCCAAAGCGAAGGGAGTCCTCCAGACCGCGAATCCCGGCGATATTCCAAGAGAGAAGTCGTCTACGCCGATAGAGGAGATCCATACGCTCGCTCAATCGACAGAAAATCTCTCGGATCCCACGATCGCATCGGACAGTATTCGGTGCGCGACTCGAGGAAGCCTCGAGACAGTTCTCCGGTGGTGGAACGCTGCCGCAGATCCCGCAAGAGCGAACGCAATTCTCACGTTCAGTTATCCTCGATTGAGGAGTACGACGATGACGACGGAAAGTCCAGAAAACGACGCGACAAGAAAAAACGCGACAGGAGAAGACACAAGAAAAAGACGAAGCGTCGCTCTAGGACTGCCAGCCTCGACAGCGTCTCCGCGGACGAGATCGTCGGTTCCCCGGATGTGCCGATCGACGATCAAGACGGAGACATCCGATCCGGGAGCGGAAACTATGAAAAAGTGCCTTCAGGCGAATGGGAGAAGATCGTATCACCCCGACACGCTGACAAAAACGGTTCGTGCTCGCCGATCTCCTCTACGACTCCTCCCGGTTCGCTGAAGATATCACAGACGCAGCGACGCTTGACAAACGCCAGTGACATCAGCCATAACAGCTATTCACCGCCCAAAACGCCGCCTATTTCTTCGCCGAGGTATTTAATGCTCATTATAACAAAATTTACACAATATATTATTTGCATGATCGAATCATTTTGTTAATTGATATAGGAAAAACTTTTGCACCGACTTGATAACTAATGTTGCCGACTGTAATAAAGCGATTTAATTTGAGGAATTCGTGTATGAGTTTATTTTATTTTTTTAGGAAATGTGCCACACCCTCTTCGCCGCATACGCCACTGCAACCGCCATCAAACTACGAGGTTGTAGCGATAGACTCAGATCCTGATGTTATTTACACAGGTGGGAAAGATTCTAGTCCAAGAGAGTATTGGCAGCAACATAATCTCGAGATTTCTTCTCCCACAATAATTAACGGTTAATACAAAAATTATTGAATTTGGATGCTTCATTCGTTATTTTTATTTTATTTTATATAGAAAAATTAGCTTAGTAAATTGTGCATTTGAAATTGAATCTAAAAGTAGAGTTTAGAAATTTTGTGTATAGTTCATTGTTTCACTAAAATAATTTGGAGAAAATGTGTAGAATAATTTACCACACTTTTGCGGTACTCATGCTAAATATTTTTATTCCATAATATCTTGTATTCTGAGAGTTTTTGAAAAATTTCTAAAGATGCCAACTTAATTTTCTCATGGATGTCGATGTATATAGTCAACCTTCCTTGTTAAGTTCTATTCTATAGAATCGGAATTAAAATCTTTACTAGGTTCATTAGTTATGGATTTATTTGCGATAGATTGTTTGTTTTTAAATTTCTATTTATTTTTGGTATATAACAGTTGTATAATTTATTAATTATTAGTTTTGTATATATGATTTTGTTTTAATGCCTGTATTGTTCCTACAGGATGTTTAAATAAGGACGCTCGATTTTTAAATGTAATTTAATGTGTGTGAGATATCAACCCAATTGTTTGCGGTTTGTATGCATAGACCTGCGATTTAAGATCGGTCCAAAGGTTGAAGTCTAAAGGTGTTAACGTCGCCACCACACAAGATAATTATGCCTTCAAATCGCTTGTGCAGAATGTCTATCGTGGCACGTAGCACCATCCTGTTAGAACAAGCACATGTCGTCGGTATTCATATCGTCCAGTTTAGACCACACAAGAAGTTGCTTATCATCGATCTGTAGCTCTCGCCGATGACAGTTATGTCAATTTGGAAGAAGTACGGACTGATGATTCCACAAGACCAAAATCTGCAGGATGCATTTAATGCTGTTGTATCTTGTGTGGATGTGAACATCCATTCCATTCATATCGGTGCAGATCCGTCCCATTGCAAAATTCTGTCGTACACTCGCAGACCTTTTCCCCTATAGCAGATGGCGAGGATAAAAATCGCATAATGCGCAGAACATTTCTCGAACGGATCACTGATTTTGAAAATAAAATTTGATATCATAGTGATTCGCCATACATGTCTAAACATTTCAACAACACGAATTTCGAGCGTCCCTATTTAAAGACCCTATATTTATGCATCTTGTGAATTCCCCAGTATGTTGTGGGCGTATTAACACATCTTATGCGTGATCAGTTTAATCAAAACTTACACTAATGACGAGCAATTTCGCATCTATACTAGCTTGTGACAATTTGAGTCGTAACCGATTGCGTTCTTCCAAATGTATCAGATGCGTCTAGTAATGCCGACTGAATAAATAATCGTAATATTTCTATTTTGGAAATGTATTCATAAACGTTGCCGCAAAAGATGTGTTAAAACTGCATGCAAAAAATGTCTTCGTTCAGCTATTCCCGCGGCTCGAATGATGCATGCCGACCTCTGATAACTGCATAGAATATTTAAAAATGAATATATTTCAAATCTATATTTAAACATTAGTTGATCGTAGTGTAGTATATTGATTTTGTTTTTTATGAATGTTGGTTATGCGTTTGATTGATTATGTTTTGTAACGAAATCTTGTTTCTTCAGATTCTCCCGTTCATTCGAGCCCCAGACACAAACGTGCCGAGAGATCTCACCGAGGCACCGATAGAGAGCACCGTAAACATCGATCTGTGCGCGATCGGGAGAGAACGAAACATTCCCGCCGGTAACGAATCCATTCTTTGAATTATAACACATTGTCTGAATAAAAATGCGTGTAATTATCGAGGTGAAAACTTATCATAGATCTCATAGTGGTAGTAGAGGAAGAAAAAGGCGGCGGTCATCCGATAGAAGATCACATTCGAAGCGGCGATCATCTCTCTGCAGTCCGTCGCGTCATCGCTCGCGCTATAAGAGCCCATCACCCATACGGTTTGCTCATTGCATCAATTATTTCGAATGTGGTCGTAATGTAGATGGTCGTAATCTGAAAATAAAACATTTTTTATAGATCATCAAAGATCGATCCTGCCGGCCCACCTATTTTACAGAGAAGAATTGACTTTAAAGAGAAAATTAACGACACTAGTTTATTCGCAGAACTTGTCAAAGATAAACATAAGAGAGCAAAGGTAAAGATGTCAGCATGTTGACTTATCTCATTTTTGTGAATGTTTTTATAAGAACTTGAATGCTATCTAACAAGTTCATGTGTTGCTTTAAATTTATTAATCAGCAATTAAGTTATTTTATATAACAGATAGCAGATATGTAAGTCGTTACATATATTTAAAGTAATTCGAAACAAAACTATTCATTGATAAAATATATATGTTCATTTTATATTCGCTAAGATCTGGTTTTGTTTTTCATTACTTTATTTTGATGTATCATTTTTTTCGACGTGCGTTTCAATTTTTGAGATCAAAAGAAAGAAAGAAAATATAATCTTTCCAGTAAAAATTGAGACTTGACTGTTTTATTTTTATGTGTATGATAGATTATGTTATAGAATGGATGTTAGAAATTTAAAGCTTTTAGCCCCCGCTGTTTGATTTTGCATTATATTCTTATTACTATTAAGCTATATCTAAACACTAGACATGCCTATGATTTATCCTGCAACACGACCATTGACTGATATTATGATTTATTAATAAATGGGAATGTGTGTAAACAATCAGCTGTAATTATAGATATGTCCGTACAAGTGTTGATACAACTTGCATGAAACGTGTTGAACATTAACATATTTACCATATAACAAAAAAAAAAGAAACTGTGTTGCACTGCGTTTATTAAGGCAATATATATTTATTTTTAAACAGAAGCTTCAAGAAATCTTAGACAAGAAGGACGAGCAAGGGACCGATACCATACTATCTGTCGAAGAGAATTCTGAAAGTAGTTCTGTTCCCGGTGCACCATTAACGTTGAACGAAAATGGTGATACGGCTGTTCAGAAATTTGACATTGTAGATATACCTATGCCTAATTCGTCTGGCAATATACTTCCTCTGCAACCGCCTCCCGATTTCGATTCTGTTAAAATATCAGAAGACCAAATTGACAATGTTTTTAGAGACAATACGAACGGTGTTGTCGATGGTAAAAAACAGAACGAAATGAAAATCCCACACCTCGGAGGAACCCCATTGCCGCCCATTGTTAAGGTACATTTACACAGATTTGCATGGTTTTTATCGCTTTCATTGTAAAATTGTTACGCCTTTTTTTTTAAATTGTGCTTAACACTATTGACATTTTTTTAAAATAACATAGTGTTTAATTTGATGCAACTCTTCAATTTGGATATGACGCATCATGTATATAATATTTATGTCTATATACTCAGCGAGAGAGATCTAGTTGATCGACTTGATCAAAATATTTGTATTCTTGATTCCCCACTGTATTCTAGAATATTATTATATCACGTTGTTTGAACTGATTTATTTGCAGTTTGGACGAATCCATTTTAGTATTTATATTTTCTGGCGTTTGTTCGATAGGTGGACGGAAGCGTCGTGGAAGGTGTGTATAGACAAAGTATGGCGGCCGTAACGGCAAGACCACGTAGCTTAACGGGCTTGCCGATGCCACCCAACGTGAGCTCTGCCGATTTGCTCCAAAGTCCGGTGAGCGGTTCGCCGTCTCCTCCGGCAAGACCTGCGCGCAAATCAGGAATTATGAACCTCCCAATGCCACCGGGTATGTGAAATTTAATATACCTCTTTGTATGATATTTTTATACGAGTTATAAATCGATTATGTTGTCTAGTTATTCCAGGATCGGAAGATTTAAGCGGCGATGAAGACCTTATCTGTACTCCTCCGCGCAATAATAATATTGGTATAAATCCGACTGCGCCTACTCCTACCAAAATCAATTTAATTTCTTCTCCCGTTAAGCCTCGATTAAAAAGACCTCGCATTCTTAAACGTCGGGGCTCTCGGTCGGCAATAATAAACGCCGCCGGCAAGGATTGGGGAGAACGCTGCGTTGATATGTTTGAGGTACGTAATTATTCCGTTGTATGTTGAATATATTTCAATATATACGTTATATTCAAGCTTATATATGTTTTTGTAGGTTATTACTCAAATTGGAGAAGGTACTTACGGACAAGTTTACAAAGCTCGCGATAGAAGAGCTGGTCAACTGGTAGCCTTGAAGAAAGTTCGCTTGGAACACGAAAAAGAAGGCTTTCCTATCACCGCCGTGCGAGAAATAAAAATTCTCCGACAACTCAATCATAAAAATATTGTAAATTTAAGAGAGATAGTGACTGATAAACAAGATGCCTTAGACTTTAGAAAGGTAAATTCATACACATATTAATAATTTCGTTTATTTAGTTGCGCTTTATTATCCATGCTGATAAATGTTTATTATTTTAGGATAAAGGTTCTTTCTACCTCGTTTTTGAATACATGGATCATGATTTAATGGGGCTTCTAGAATCCAAAATGGTTAATTTTAATGAATCTCATAACGCAAGCATCATGAGACAATTGCTTGATGGACTGAATTATTGTCATAAGAAGAATTTCCTACACCGAGATATAAAATGCAGCAATATCCTAATGAATAACAGGTATTGTGTGATGTATTTCTACCATTTGTCTACACAAACTAAAGTCTGGCTTATGCTCGTGTTCCATTTCTGAAATATTTACCGAAGCCTCAATGTCTTAGCGGCAATGTAGATTTCTTTCGAGATATGCTGCCAGCTCTTGGTATATATGATTAGTTGTGTTCTGGTGTCTTGGCATCTCTCCTTTGAGCTGCTGTTGCGGCTCATCGCCTGATCCTTTCGGCGTCCTCCTTGGATGTGATCACCTCGGAGCCGAAGTTCCCCTAAGCCATCCATTTCTCCTTGCTTTCTAATATCGAATCCATTATTTCATCACCTATGGATGCGCGAAGAATTTTCCACTTTTCCTCCCATGTCTGGCATTCAAACATCGTATGTTCTGCAACAACTGCCTTAGCCCCACAGTGGTGGTTGCTTATTTGCCTATCTGTTTTAGATAGGCTTGGAAGCAACCGTGTCCACTGACTCAGTTGTCCATGTCTCCTTTTACTCCACTTCCTTATGTCAGGCAGGAGGGTGTGAGTCTTCCTGCCCTTCTCTGAAGCATCACATCGTATCTGCCATTCTGCCATGACCTTCTCCTTTGCTTCCCATTTCTTTGTCCCGGCATATCGAACTTTGCGCTGCTTACTGCACTACACAGTACAGTAAGCCGCCGTGACATTCATTGTGTCAACCCAGATGGGCGCAGCATACAACATTGTGTAGTGTACGACCGATAACAGGAGTTTCCTCCTACTAGTTTTCGGATCCCCGATGTTCGGCATCAGTCTGGCAAGCTGCTCCGAAGTTTTGCTCGCCTTCGCTGATGTCTTTTCTATGTGGACTGCAAATCTGAGTTTGTGGTCCAGCCAAACTCTGAGGTACCTCAGTGAATCCACGTATGGCACCCAGAAGCCATCCAGCACCAGTGGCGGTGGGTACAGTCACCTATTCCTCGTCAAGAAGATGGCTTCAGTCTTCTGGACTGCAAGCTGCAGTCCAGCCATTCTTAACCACCTCTCTACCCGACGAAGAGCCTCAGTTGCCGATCTTTGCAGGTCTACAGAGGTTGTACCGACGACCATAATGACAATATCATCTGCAAAAAACCACTATTTTGCATCTCAGGCATTTTCGTTCTCAATAAATCATCAAACTGTTAATAGTCTGGCAACTCCCTTCCCTTCCAAACCCAACAGCACTCAGTTACCAGACTGTCATAATGATAGTCCACAGACACGCCAGAACACAATATCTCTCAGTCTAATAATTTCATTTATCAATAGTCTTCCGTTTTATTTAGAATTTTTCTTAATTAATTGTTTAATCATTTTTACAGAGGCGAAGTTAAATTAGCTGATTTTGGTTTAGCACGATTATATAACGCCGATGATCGTCAACGTCAATACACCAATAAAGTTATTACTTTGTGGTATCGTCCTCCTGAACTGTTATTAGGCGAAGAGCGATATGGTCCAGCTATCGATGTATGGAGTTGTGGATGCATTCTGGGTGAACTTTTCCTAAAACATCCATTGTTCCAAGTAAGAATATTTCAACGATTTAAATAATAATTTTTAATGTGAATGTATAATTAATTTTGTGGTGTTAATTAGGCGGGCGTAGAATTGATGCAGTTAGAGATGATCTCGCGGCTTTGTGGCACTCCAGCCCCGGCCGTGTGGCCGTCTGTTATAAGATTGCCGCTTTGGAACTCGCTCAAACCGAAGAAAATACATAGAAGGCGCGTTCGTGAAGAATTCAGCTTTATGCCAGCTCCCGCGCTTGATCTTCTAGATAAAATGCTGGAATTGGATCCCGATCGAAGAATAACGGCCGAGGATGCACTCAAGAGTACCTGGCTAAAAAATATTGTCCCTGAACAGTATGTTTTCTTTTACATGCCTTCAAATATTATCCTTTAAAAATGTCATTCATTTGGGCATTAATATTCTAGAATGGCAGCTCCAGAATTGCCGACGTGGCAAGACTGTCACGAATTGTGGAGTAAGCAGCGTAGACGTCAACAACGCGAGCAACAAGAAGGCGCAGCGGCCACTGTTATCCCACCTGCCGCCAGACCTGATGCTCTACCTGCCTAGCACGCACTTTGGCTCTGCTTGCCAGAGCCTCCATACAACACAAGATGGGAGTATACACCGTGAATATCACGCTACACCATCTCCTTATAATTGGAGGCATTTAAACAATTTTGCAAACATTCCATAGTTGGTTTTTTTATGATATATTTTTACTATTTTTTTTTTAAACAGCGAACCTTGTATGATTTTCTTAGTAATTGGATGAAATGTTGCTGTTTGTATTTAACAACTGTTAAATGGTGTGTGATCTACCTGAAAAGGATAGGGTGTTAACTTTTGAGTGAATAGGCGTGCTTCCATGAAATGAACAAGTTTAGTGAAAATAATAGTCATATTATAAATATTATTTAATTTGATGCATTGAATTGTTTTAGCACATTCAGGATGTTATTCTTTTTTTTTTTACAAATGAGTATACCCGTCACACCAGGGACATTGGCGGTGCTCATTTATTCGTTGACAGTTGATTATGTTGCAATGTACAATAATAAATATATACAATTATATATGTGACATATTGTAAAATATACCATTGTTATGTAATTCCTTAATAATAAGCAGCACACTACATTATAAATGCGGGAGCTGCAAATTTTGTTAATCACATTCGCCAACTTGTTTGTGTGTATCTATTTTTTGAGACTGTGATATGTACATTAAATTCAAACTATTTAAAAAGGAAAATTACTTGTACATATGTAAATTTAATTCTTAAATTATAAAATGTATTTAAGCCTAGTAATATTAATTTAATTTCGTATTGTTGGGTAAGATTTAATGTTAACGTAGTTTAAATTTTGTGCACGCGCGCGCGCATTTGTGGGCTGAAATATAGGATCTTTTTTAAATTCATGTAAATACGTATCATTGTAAGTATTGATTATGAACATTCGCCTAATACATTAAATATCTGCCCCACTTCATATCAATTGGATATTACTAAACGTGCGTAATTTTATCATTCATATTTTGAAAGCTTCTAAGTAAATTTGAATTAATAAATGATGTAATCGAAACGTGTACTAGTACAAATGCTATTAATCAAATAATGTTGTATTTTTCATATGAAATCATTTGATGTTGTCCTCTATAGTTGCCCTTCCATGATGAAAAGAAATGGATTTATGATTTTTACTTTTGCAAAGTGAATTAACATTAGTCGATTTTAAGTTTATTTACTTTTTCATACGTTAACTTTGTTCATCCGGCTATTATTTGATATGAAGCCTAATTTTGTTTTTAGTCGCAATTTGAATATTCGGATATATTTATACAAAAGAAAAATAAATAGTAATTAAGTAATGCCAAATCCATCTTGTTTTATTTAATACAATTATACACACCTACAAGTTCGTAAGACCCGAGTAATACACTCAATCATTAGATTAATCCAATAGTAACGATCTGTTAAATCGACGTGAAGATATGATCCCACTTTCTTATCGTGCAGCATGTAAAATGGTAAATTTTTGCAGTGTATTAATGACATATCACATCTCATGTGCAAAATGTACCGTATTCATAGTTTTGAATATGAAGTAACGAACTACAAATTAAAAAGATTATGTATAAATGTTTTTCAACTTTTATTTATGCCCCTTCGATTCTATAAACATATTTATAGCACCTCCCTATTCCATTTTGGACTTATTCTTAAGTCATATGCTGCAATTAATCTTGCGAGTTTTGACACTTTCGTCATCCAGCGTGAATGTTCTCGCGGCATTCAATTCGATAATCAACGCATAAACAGAGGCAATAGTGACGGGATATTGTAACGCACAGAATATATACGGACGCTAAGAATGCAACTTGATCGATAAGCTTGGCCAATCGTGTTATTTTTCATGATCAGCAAAGAGACAGATTTTCGATCACCAGGAAGCTATATTTTATTTTAAAAAATTGTTTTTTTAATTAAATTAAATATATGACTATATCTTGTATTTGCATGTGCTGATTCCGTTAAATGCAAAAACTTGTAAAATCGCATTTAAGCGGAGGAAGAAAAAGGTAGCCGAAACGTATAAACGGGCCCCTGCGGAAGAACACATCGTGCGTATCTGGCTGACGTGACGTCCTACCTGTTACAACAGGTAGGAATTTTTAATTGCTTGGCTTGGAATATCGAACCGAATTGTAACATACTTATGTAACAAATTACAAATACATAAATGATCTTTGCGTTTCCCGCTTTTTGTTGTGATAAACGAGGAATTAGTATATTATATCTTGACCTATGTGCCGTTAGAATAGTTTTTTATTTTAATGCGTATATGAACATTTTTTTGTAGTAAAAAATAAATAGTTTCCCATTTTATTTGTATAATATTTAAAAAATGAGGGATAGGTTACATTATTTTTGAAAATCGCATAAAAAAGATCCGCATAAAAGCAGATCCAAGTGTACTAATCATTTGGAGCAGTGAGTGATCATAAAAAAATGAGGACCTCTTGAGGTCATGATTTGGCCTACAATGTTGATTGAAAATCGTTGCAAACATTTGCAAATTAAAAACACAGATAATTTGGTTATAGACCTCAGACGCTTCAAAAATTCTAGGCATATATCCAGTCTAATAATATGAACACATCTGTGAATAAAAAAAGAATGGTCTACCGAAGAAAAAACAGGCACTAGAAAAACGCTCGTGTCATCAGTTACATTCGATAAGGATTTCATTGAAAAATACTGGAGTTCGTGGCGTTGGATTACAAAAATCTGATATGTCCAAACATTTTTTTGTTCACTTCCTGACGCACAGTGTCGGAAATTTGTGAGCGTTGGTCCCTGGGGACTCGTGCGGTGCGCCGACGATGGTACCGAACCGCGTCTGCTGTTTTTGTTTATCAGGCCGGAATTGCCCGGAGCTGATGACAGGATGGTACGAAAAAAGTAATCGATCCTGATGGACGTCATTATAATATCGATTTCCTTCTCAAAGGAAATACAAAAATTAAAAAAATCGGTTCACAATAGCAGTTGTTGGATGAACTTCCAATCTCGTGTCCTCCTCAACACTCAAGTCCAGTAAAAGTATATCTAAGCGCATTTTTTAGTTATGGTTGTTTCTACATATTTAAAAAAAAAAAAAATACACAGAGAATTCCGTGTATCCAAAAGTTCATATTGTACTTCATCAATAATGCAAATTAAATGCAATTGATGTCATAGCAATGCTTAAAAAATATCGTATTATGCCAAATGTAGTTATTACAACGTCAATATTCTAGTATTATTATATTTATAGCCAATTTTTGTTTCAAGGAGGTCATTTTGTTTGGTTCCGCGTGTTTGTCGGCCATTTTGTTCAGTCATAGTAAATTTTTCCGATGGAGAGGTCGTCGCGCGTTCCTGCCATCTTTCGTCCTTGCGAGATCCGCGCGGTCAACCGTTTTTCGACTTCGCAGAACAAAACCACCACGAATATCCATGATATTGTATCGGAAAAACCTGGTTACGGCGAGATGGGTGTCTAGAATGCTCATACCGGAGCACCGCCATGATTAAAAACCATTGTGAGGCTGTGGTGTGGGATTCTTACTCACCCTTTTTTTCTCCACTGACCCCTTTGGAATCCGCTTTCGCATTGCTTCAAGGGGGTGGGTTTATTTTTCTACGAACCTGTGTTCATACTTCTAGTTCTTTCTTCGTTTCCTTTCTTCCCCATGACTTCATTAGTGAAATTTGTCCACGCTTCCCACTTTTCTTTCGTTTTGGTCATTGTGGTGACCACGTTGGATGTAGTTGGGGTTTCTCCAATTTTTTCCGCTAATTCTCGCCTATCATCTGCCCACGGCTCACATTTGAAGACAGTGTGCTCTGCGTTCAGCAACAGCATTCATGTCCCGTCAGCATCTAGATCAGGTGATAGGTGAGTTCTCCGTGTTTGAGCGAGGTCCATTTTTGTATCGCCGGGATCAATTGATATGTCCACCTTCCCTTGGTTCCGGTGTCCCAGCGTTTCTGCCATTGTTTGACTCTTCCCGGGCTTCTTCTTTTCTTATATTTTTTATTTATTTATTTGGCCACATCGTCAGCGAAGGCGAGCTAGAAAAGTTTGCACACCCTTGGTTAAAATAAAGTTTTTTTTGTAATGTTTTCTCGATATCTCAACTACTAATTCCGAACGTTCATGTGATACGCCTAGGGAATCCAATCCCGGACAGTTTTAGGTGCTTATGAATCCCAGGATTTTACTAATTTACTTATGAATCCCAGGATTAGTAAAATCCTGGGATTCATAAGCACATAAAACTGTTACTAAGCACCTACGTTTACTACGTAATCCCGAAAAATTCGGGATTGATTTTTTTATCTATCAGATATCGTACACTACACCAGCACCATGAAGGCTACTAAATCGAGACATTCCCGCCGAAATCTAGACGCTTGGAAACAGTGGCGTAACTACTAATTGTCAAGCTTAGGCGACGCCTAGGGACAGTAACTGTCTAATCCAGTGGTTCTTAAACAGGAGTCCGCGGACCCCTGGGGGTCCGTGAAGCCATTGCTAGGGGTCCGCGGAGATATAAAAAAATATTTACCTATACTTGAACAATATATTTTTGTGGAATTATTTACAGAAAACATTATAAAAAGATCTATTTTGACTAAAAAAAATGTTTGTTTGTTTGAAAAATTAAGTCACAAGGGTTGGAATGGGGTCAATCAAAAAAAAATTCGGTTCAAAAGGGGGTCCGCGAAAAAATTTGCTCAAGAGGGGGTCCGCGAAAGAAATTTTGCTCAAGAGGGGGTCCGCGGACTACATAAGTTTAAGAAGCGCTGGTCTAATCTATTTCGCTACCGGTGTTGTATTTACTACACATCGATTCTAATAATGAGAATATTTATATGAAATATAATAGATACGGGGTTCAAAATTTTTGCATTCCTCCGTAATATGATTACGAATCACATCAAAGTATTATAGTATATAAGTAATCATCTGTAGCGACGGAAATAAATAATTTGTCGGGAAATCGGGAATTTTGCGAGTTTTAGTCCGCGTAAATAAAATTATTTAGCCTTCAAGCTATTTTTATATTAAACAAACGGACTTATTAGTAATTTTTGATCAAATTTATCAATGTAATTTCTTAAACAATTGAAAATCCCGATCCCGGGATCGAAATTTTGGCTCGGGATTGGATTCCCTAGATACGCCCTAATATCAATTGATGTTTCGTAGTGATGGAAGCCTTGTTCAATTCAATGAGCCTTTCCTATGCATTTCTTTCCAGGATTGGCAAAAAAATGGCAATCTTCACTTTGGGGTTTGTTTCTTGCACATGACCATCGTTTGTTGTCTATTATTGTTGTCCAAAAGTTCTCAGCTCATGGGTAGAAATTACAGAACGACGTTGTCCATTTAAGAAATCCTTAGTATCTTATGATATCCTAAATTCTATCCTAGCATATCATAAAATCATCAGGAACTTCTCACCGTTTCAATCTTGATCTTGATTCCATCTTCTGTTGAGGGATAGTCAGACTCCAATTCTGTCCACCAGATTGATTAACGTTGCCCTTCTGAACACTGAAAAATATCTTTGGCAGATTTTTCATCATCATTGACAAGTTCTTCATCTCCATATCAAATTATATTTGGTTCATTGCGTTCCATTTCATTATTCCCTCAATGCATCGCATTCATAAATTCAATTTGCTTAATTTTGTATCTAAATGTGACGCCTAGATGGTGTTTTTTGCAATATTTTCACTCTTGAGTTTTGTTAGAAATAAACATCAGACATATCAATATGATTCAATTGCGGCAAGTCACTCAACATTGATTGTTATCGCTCAGCATTCATAGTAACAGTAACATTTTTAGGGTGTAGATATCTTTCTTGAATAACACAAGAAAATAATAATGTAAACACATGTAATAATTGAAATTGTACTACCTTCTACTAAAACAAAATACAGAGAAACTTTGATTTCTGTGTTATAATAATAGTTGCAAAATTAAGACCATAAGCTTCCTTTGAAGCTAAAAAAGATGAATGTATATTTATGTAACACGAAACCAGCTATGAAAGACAAACATAATTAGTAGTTATAGAAAATATGGACATCCTTTTGTGATGCTTGCACATCTGCTATGATTCAGTATATATTATATTTTTTAACAAAATCATCAAATTAAATTTTAACCAGCAGCCCCCGAAGGCACTCGATTAGAGTACTCATATTATTAGCATTTCATGCGGTTCTTTGTTGTAATTTTAAATTCCACAAGGGACATGTGGAACCATGTCCACGCATTATATTAAAAAATTGCGAACTGGTTTTATTTTTTGATATGCCATTATCGCGTGTCTCAGATATCTTGTCGCCGTACCGTGGCGCGAGCTGCTCTGCTCTCTTGGGACCTGCTGCCTGTTCTGGACATCATCCATCAGGGATACACCACTCCATCTGCAACATTTAAATAACATATTTCAATAACCATATCAACGCTATAATACAAACTCCATTTTAACAAAATATTTTATTTAATTCGAGTATTTGGCGTTAAAAAAAAAAGATGAAATATATACGGTTCGCTCAGACAGACATACGGTCATAAAGATATTCAGCGTCCCCTTGACGCCGTCCGTCCATTTAAGCGCCAGCCCGTGGAAATAAATTCAGCTGTGGAATTTATAGACTACTTACGTCGTCATAGAAGGTGCTTGAAAATATTCGCAATACTCACCGAAAATATTCGCTTTTAATCTACTTCTCAAGTGGAATGTATGCGCGAGATGTCCCGATGTATTTCTGAAAACATTGAAGCAACGATGTGTGTGTCCAATCTGGCTTAAGTGATTTTAGCATATAATTATGCAATTAAATTGTCTTCAGCCATATGGTCCATCCCCATGAACACTTAACGAGCGTTTGAATGAGGACATTGATTTTTTTATACGCGAGCATTTTCCAGCCATCAAATGCGACATTTATTATTATTTATTTAGGATGTCTGGATTTGTCCCATTATCTATGTAAACATGAACGCAATCAAGACCATCTCATGGTCGCTTCGATAATTCACAGTGTCAAAGCCTGGCTGGCTCTCGTCTAGTGCAGACGTTCCTAAATAAAACGGAATCAATGTGCAAGTGAACAGTGACATTTTATAACATTTATAACGGTACGTATTTTTAATTAATTTTGCCGTGCAAATACAAGATTTATTAATAGTTTAATTCATAAAATATTATTCTTATAGATGACCGGTGATACAACGCAAATTCCGACACTGGAAGCCATCAATTTTGAATCGATCTTTGATTTCCAAAGCTACGATTATTTCTCGTCGTCGATACCAAACAATATAACTCATGAGAATTACGATAAAAATATAATGCAAACGGAAGAATACAACTGTAATTTATTGACGGAAGACACTCTGCAGCTATCCGATGTGTTACGATTGAACGAAATCCAATTAAATCCAGATTATGAACTCGATCAAATATATTCCAATAGTTATGAAATAAACAGCAATCCGCAGAACGATATAGATTGGATCGATGTAGACGGCGAATTAGATAAATTTCTATCGGAAACGGCGGCTACATACGAAATAGACAACTTACCCGACAGAACCATATTTTGCAACGAGTTTTGTGATAAATTCTTGAACGAAACGAGCCAAAATCAAACTGAAAATTCAAACAGTGAACCAGTGTACGTATTAGAGTGGAATTTATTCTCATACAACAAGAGCGCATCGGACAATCCGGCGTCGTATTACGCAAATTTAAACGACGGCCTATCATATTTGTCCAATCCCAATACAAAATCCGGACCGAAGAAATTGTGCAACAACGACGACACAGTATTCCCGTGTCCGTTCAACGGATGCACCAAGCTCTACGCCAAAGCTTCGCATCTGAAGGCCCATCTGAGACGACACACGGGCGAGAAGCCTTTTCCGTGCACGTGGCCAAATTGCTCGTGGAAATTCTCGCGATCCGACGAATTGGCCCGACACAGACGCAGCCATTCCGGCGTCAAACCTTACAAATGCGACGACTGCAACAAGAGCTTTTCCAGATCGGATCATCTGTCCAAGCATAAGAAAGTGCACAGAAAGAAAAACATGCAAGTCCGATACAACTCTAGGAATCACAATCAATACAGACAGCGCGGTCGGAAGACGTTCCTAACGAATCCAATTTGACGTATATTATTTGTTATCGCGTGTAAATTAGTTTATATTAAATATTATCTAACAAAATGTCATTTTATTTACGATTTATTGGGTGTGTGAATAAGTTTTCGCCGTCTTACGTGAAAGTAAATCGCTTTATTTGGATAAAAAGGCAGCGTTTTAATTCCACGTCATCAATCGGTAATGTCGGGAGAGTACGACGGGTGGGATAAAATTTCACTTTTCATCGTGTTCAGGTAGGATTTGAACGCTGATGCGACACGCGGCCTAGCGTTGTCATACTGCAATCGTCTTTTCGTGTCTTTGGGCATATTGTGGCCGCTTTAATGTTCGACTCAAACGCATCAATTGCTTTCTGTGGTTTTTTTTCCCTGTGGGATCTTGCATAATCCTGCGTTTGATCTCAGGGTTGTGTCAGATTCTTACTGACTAAACCCCTCCCTTGTCCTTCTCTGTCTCTCTGGTATTGTATATCAAATGGCTTCAGGAGGGCAGGTGGTTTGGTCTTAAGTAGCTGGGATTATCGTAGTATATCCACTTTTCATCACCAATCACGATACAATATTAAAAAAACCATATCTTTATGCTGTTGGAGCGGCTGTTTACACACGAAAAGATGCCTTTCTACGTCTCTCGGCTTTCACCACTGCATTCTCATCAAAATCATTGTATTTAAAGCGATTAAACCAATCTCTGCACGTTATTTCCACCAGAGCATCTCCACAACACGGTTTATTTGGTGCGTAATTCAACATGTTTTACGGTACGATAATAAATGTTGTTTACACTTTGATGGAATGATGCGTATTAATTTTAAAGCTAGTTATAATACATCGATATAGATGCGTATACCGCCATCTGATGCTGAAACGGCTGGAACTTATTCACGCACCCAATGCATGAATTATAAATATTAAAAATAAAAGGTCAGACAACGAAAGTTTAAAAAGAAAACACGATTTATACGTATTTCAATATAATATATTATTTCATTTCTAACACGCATCATATATTTTTTCACAGAAATTCTTTCACAACCATAAACATTTATGCATGCAAAATTTCATTCTCTCGACTCTCACAAACATCAAACAATATACAAATGACACTTTCTAAGCTAATTTTACATCATTGATACATCATAATTTCTCTACATTTTGAATCGATCAACTGTCTGATGAAGCGTAACATCTATTTTCATTTTTCAATCTGAATATTGATCAAAAGTATCACCTAAAATTAATATTGACGAATGAACAATTATTTCGTGACAGTCGAAACTATACATAATAAGTATGGTCTAAGAGTCGGCGACAAATCAAATTGCACATCCAGAATATTACATGCCTTTTGAATACGCGTAAAAATAAATACATAATACATTGGACCACACTGAATACATATACAATAAAAACAGTAAAACATATATCACTATTATATTATTATACGCAATAATAAACGTATACGAGTTAAAAAATCAATAACCATCACATAATTTGGTAAAACAGTCAACTACATATTACACACTAAAAAAAGAATCGAATCATAAACAAGATAATTCTTCAACGCCGTCGATACGATACGCATGGCACGAATTCGTCGATAATCGACACTTGGCACTGACAATTTATATCTATTTTTGATGAGCGTATCAATCGAGAGGCATATTTACAAAACGATTATGTATCAATGAATTCTGGAAGAACTTGTTAACGTTAAATTATAACAACATTTTAAACATCCATATTTTACATATTTCAATAAACTTACATTTGGTATACGAAAATTAAACAGTTGCCTGTGTTTAATAATAATGACTATAAATAAGGATATTTCTTCTATTATATATAATTAGTCATGCAGAGAACTCTCCATCGATGAAATATATATTTTATACAATTACCGAAACATACATGAGAAAAGTACAAGTAAAAAATGTTCAACACCAATCTATATTTAGTCCGAAATTAAATGCACAACTGACGCAATCTATTGAAAATGGATAAACGGAAGCGTTCTTATTTAATTCCTAACAGTATAAGTCATGAATTTTTGTTTGTGACCAGTCAGAATCAGTTCTTTACGATGATGATTATATTATGTGAAGTATTACAGTTTTTGACGTAAGCGACTGAAATTTGACATATCTAGAGTATCGAATTTATTTTTGTATCGTCGGTAAGAATCGCTTATTGGCCGTATTCGTGTTAACGAATAATAAATTAATCATTTGCACTTTGTATTGAAGAAGATTAATAAATGTTTATGAACATTTTCATTTAGATTTGATGATATAATTTTGATTATTTCAGATTATCGTATGCATAGCGATTGTTCCAAAAGTTCTAGATTTTTCGGAAATGACCTGCGTAACTATAAATATTTGATCATCGTGTGTCCGTGATAAAATTCTTGTATTAATCGACAGATCCGAATCGAAATGCAAATGTATAAATTACGTTTACAGACTTTGACGAAGGACCTTTTCGAACGACAGAACTTCTACCCCTGAACTTGCTGGGTGGTTCCATATTATTGAACTTCCCAGCTCCTCACAGAACACAGACGATTCAAAGCATCTATCCTTCAGTTCGGTATAGGCAGTCGCTCGGAGTGTCTTTGCACATATACAGACATGACTGCGGATCACGTTCCATGGTCATATCCGAATATGGAAGCCGATCTGGAAATTCTCCTCGTTGTGTCGAGGTTCCGCTTCAGGACCTGTTGGACACGCAGACCTAGTTGCTAATCCCTGCGCATACGGCACATTAAAAATATTTCGCAATAGTTTTGGCATCAAATGTGCAGAAGGAGAATTATACGAAGAATAATTCCGTAGTCTACTTCTTCAATTGTTGTTAAAACTAGAATCTTATAGACAACTATCTGGCATCTGGACTTAAAAATAGACTCTAATTTTCAGACTAAACTAGCTCCTTCCAGAACTGGCAGTGACTTGTCCAAACCCCTGTGATGCAGAACGTTCCCAGCAACACCCCCTGATTCATCGACTTCTATGCCTGGTGCGTACGTTTTTATATTGCAAGCGTGTGTCTGTGATGACCGGTGTAA
The DNA here is from genome assembly GCA_008973525.1 of Stenopsyche tienmushanensis. NCBI lineage: Eukaryota > Metazoa > Arthropoda > Insecta > Trichoptera > Stenopsychidae > Stenopsyche > Stenopsyche tienmushanensis. The sequence continues at coordinate 249,148 of WACJ01000207.1, read as the reverse complement.
ACATGGTCACAGGGCAGGCACGGTGGGAACCCCCCTCAAAAAAAAAACCCCGACGGAAAAAGATCTCCTCGGACGATCTTTGAGACGTGTTCTGTCATTCATCGCAGCCGATTCGCGGGTCGGGACCATTGTTACGGATTGCGCTGCGATTAACATTGCAATCGATCACGTATCGCACTGAGATGCTCTCAACAGTGGGTTCGCGTGCGAACACTACCACCTTCAAGTCGCAGCGACGAAGATAGCCGTCAGAAGAGCGTTGAGCACTATATTTCAATTAAGATTTACATCTGATTTCAACTTGAACAAATTACATATTGGGTCCACAGATTTTAGAAATTTAACCGGGCAATATAAGTTTAAGGAATAAACCGACAATGGGAGGACCTTCAGTAAACAATCGAGATGTTATCGCAAAGACTGGGATTCCCATGATCCACGGGTGACCCACTGTGCCAACACATTTAAAATCCACTAAAAAAAACAACGAATAGGATGGACGTTATGGGGTAGGATGGGTACTGCACGCTTTGAACGAACAAAACTAAAATGAGCAACAAAACACGTACTATGTCTTCTTAACGACACAAGAAATATATGGTGGGATATGCAGGGAATAATTCACTGCATCCTTTTTATTCATCGGACCTTTTTTGTCGGATTTCTTCAGACCCATTTCAGGGTCAAATGCATTTAAAATCTTTTTTCTGATCCAAAAAGTTTTTACAAAAGGGTCCTTTAATGAATAAAGCGCTATGGAACGCTGTACACATCATGTGTGTGCATACTCTCTCTGGATCACTCAACGTCTGAATGAATACTCTTCAAAGGGTTAACATAACATAACAACAAAAATACCGTATCATCTAAAAACAGAAAATAGATCGTAGTTTAAAACGTCAATCAGAACTTTTGTAACAATCGATACATTTGAAAGAAAGCCTTCTTCGGAGGCCTTCAAAATTTGACGAACAGAATATATTTGAGTGCTAGGTATATTTTAATATTGAAAGATTAAACACTTCGAATTATCTATACCCTGCATCATTAAAATACTATAAATAAACTTAAAAACGAACAAAATGCTAATGTGCAAACACTAAACAATCTTCATTTTAAAGTCGTCTTATTTGGACCTGAGATATTGGTTGTTCGAAATTTGAGAATATCAAAATACAAGATGTATTTCGATATTTACATCGTCTCCGATGGAGCAGGACGCGCTCAATGACCCATCATTTTTGTGCGAGTGTTAACCGTTTTTTTTTATATAAAATATATTTATATCATTTGAATACCTATTCATTTTAAAACCCTACCATTTGACACGAAGAAATAAACTATCGAAAAATAAATACAAGCAAAAATACATCACAGTAAAAATATAGGAACAATCAGAATTTAAACAATACACAATACTTACGCCAATTATAAATACTATAGATCGAAAATTGTACAACATTCTGTTTCAACAAACAAAGTTTAAAGTATTTGTTTTATTCGCTTATAGGAATAAAGCTGACTAAACTTACTTATACACATTAAGGTAACTCATTTTGAACACAAATAACAGAGCCGTAACAAGGGCGTGGCAAAGCAGGCGTCCGCCACGGGCGCAAAACATCGTTCCGTAGACATTTTCAGGTATGGCATCCAATCACGAGATGCTTGTTCGTCATATCAGCGGTCTGAAAAGCGGACCGATTGAACTTTGTGGCCATTTCGTCCTCTTTTAGGGTTTTTTAACAGTATTTTCTATGATTTGTACGATTATGTATAAATTAGATACTTGCCACGGGCGCTTCATACCCTTGTTACGGCTCTGACAAATAATACATTTCCATATATTTAAAGCTATTGCCAATTTTCCCAAAACAAATCTAAAATCCTTTCAATTAGGCCGAATAGCATAGAATGTAATTTTTTTTTTAAATTGGCAATAAATCTAAATAATCATTGATCAGTTTTTTGTTCCCAAACCATATTAATCATCGAGCGTTGAGGATTTACATCATATACAAACAATAAAAACTTAAAAAATAATATTTGTAAATTTGAACTCGTCGGTTTCTTGTTATTTATATTGGCAATGTGAAGATATTCAACAATGTTCATTTACTACTAAATAACATTTCAATAAATTTCTTGTAACTATCGATGGAATGAGAAAAGATTTCACACACTTGGTTGCCATAAATTGAGACTACAAGACTAATAGCGGAATAAGAACAATGTCCATAATCAAAATTAATCTTTCAATCGTTGAAGACCCTCAAAAATGACATACGGTAATGGATATGTTATATTTAAAGATAGAAATTCACGCTCGTAAAGGACGGACACCAAATTCTAATGAACAATCGAATACAATACGAACAAAAATTAAAAATATAATCGAAGAGAGTTTCAAAAAGAACTTGAAAGAGAAATTGACGAAAAATTCTCAATACTATTTCGTACAATCATTAAATCACATTTAGTAAACATGGGGTTTTTATTAGCAGCCATGAAAACATCGAAACAGTATACAATACACACTATACCGATGGCTGTACAAATAATATGTAGACTGTTTCTGATCATATTTTAAAATAAAGGCAGTGATAAATATCAATTACAATAATCAACCGGCAGATCTTTTTTTTTTCAGGTACACATTAATCGGTAGAAACGAACACGACGCTAATAAACTCATGGGAAGTTTAAAATATAACGAAATTAATTCAACAGCATCACATATAGACTCGTCGAAATCAGTATTTTTCGTAACCTACATTCAATCAAATTTTAGAGCTTTAATTACACTTATAGAAGTTTGTGAAATTACTTAAATTTCATTTAACAATGGATAATAAGTGTTTATGATCACATTTTAATCGTCTTCGGATGATGAAGTGCCGGGCATGGAGCTGAACCATGCATCTCTGGTGCCCGGCGAACATCTGAAAATAAATTTCATAAACGTAAATATGCATGAATTTCAATTTTCATACGTCGTTCAGCTGAAACATTGAAAATTAGGCCGCCCACATGTTTAACAACGTAAACATTTATGGGTTCATATGAAATTATAATATAAATATTAGAGGTTCCCATAATTAATGTCGTGTTTTCGAAGCATCCTTTTCAAAATAGTCCTTCCAAAATGACAGAGAAAGAAGCATCACCAAGGCGACGAAGACAGTTAAACTGCAAACCTGAACTCGATGGGAAGTCAAAATATAGAGATAAAATTTTAATTGCAATTTTGCCTTTCAAACAACCAAAAAATGCAATCGGATATCTGTTTTTAACGCAAATAAAAATATATAATCACTTACATATGGATTTTTTAAGATTTACGTGTTATATAAGCTATGAGAAACCATGTTAAAGCGGTTGTCAATGGTTCCCATAAAAGGGATTGCTAAAAGGAAGTTATGTTGCTTTTTGCACTGCGACCGACGGAAGATTAACGCAAATTTAAATATCACAATACAAAAAATGCGATTTAACTAACCGGCTTCTTTTGGTTTTGACAGGTAACGTTAGAGACGTCGGTAATTGATTCAGATCCTCGGCTGCGTGCTCCGGCAGTGGCCTTCTGTGAAGCGTCATTGTTTCGCATAATTCACTACCCTCCTCGGACTCGTCTAAATAGTATCTGCAATAGACGTTTGCATCGATCAATCCGCGAATCGATAACATCGAAATTAACAACGGCGTAAACGTATTTAATAATTTACCTGGATCCGTTGGCAGATTTGCAATTTTCGCACTCGCTATGGTAATCGTCTTGATCGTCGTTCACCATCGCTAGAGGTTCAGATTCATAACTATGGACATATCCACAAGGAGTCTGAAAAACAAAGCGTTATAGTGCATAACCGGACGGCAAATTAAGTTGTAAATATAGATTTTATAAATGTATTACTGCTTCGGCGGGTATAGGCAATAATGGGTGTCTTTCTAAAGGTCTCCCTAGAGAGCCATTGGACGGTCTTCTGGCAATATCGGTAACTGATTTAGAGGCATCGTTTTCATTTCTTCCCGATTCGCTGGGCGCTTCGCTTAAATTTCGTATATCATTACAACCTTTCATATGATCATTTGGCACTTTGGAGATATTGTCGTTGACATATCTTAATATATTATCTTTCGAAAGTCTAGAATTATTTTCACTTCGTATGTCGTCGTTATTAGTTTTAGTGATATTTTCAGTTACGAGTCTAGGATTGTTACTGTCGGTTGAAAATCTAGAAGAGCTAGAGCTGGAATGTCTGGATACATCTTCTGCAAACTTTGGAATATTAGCTTCGCGGATAATCGACGAATCGCGAATGATTTTCGATTGAGTAGGCCGTTGTTGCAAATGAATATAGTTTCTGTTATCGTTCATCTGTTCTTCCAGGGCGCCAAGAATGCGCGGTATCGTTCGATGCCTGCAAAATATTAAATTTACAAAGTAGACAAAGACTTCAATGCGGTAAATAGATCAATAAAGTAATACGTACTGTCTAGTAGTATCTACGGGATTCGGCGGTAGAGCTCTAGGTTGAGTGGAGGACCCGCTGCTGATTAACGGTTCTATTACGCCGGCGGGTTGTGAATTAGAATTGAATAAAAAGTTGTTCCGGTTGCATTCAGTCTGCTCTCTTATATTGGAGACTCGTCCTCTGTTTGTGACCGCTGCCAAAGAGCTGGTTATTTTTAACGTGCTAATAAAATTATTATTGCCTGAAATTAATTTAAAAAATCAGATGACGCGCTTTCATAAAAATAATTCATACAACGAGCCGGATGATCGATTACCCGCCGAACTGGATATGGAGTGTTGCGCTGTAAAATTTCTGGCTCGATTGCTTCCCATGACGACTACTTGTCTGTCTCGCATGTCGGCGATGCTATCGCCGATGTTCATTTGGCCCGATGATAAATTATTTAAATAAAATGGGGTCGATAATCTTGCATTATTGTTATTGTGATATTGAGTTACGGAATGATCGTTGACCGATTGTAAGTTTCTTCCTCTTTGTTGTGAAGGAAGACTATTTTCGATCCTCATTAAATTCTCCATATTGGTAGCCGCATTCAGCGGAAAGCTCCGATGAAAGCCGGACATGTTGCTAATACTAAAATAATTAATTTATGTTTATTAAGTTTTCTGAAAAACATTGAAGTATATCAATTCGAATTAATCCTATTGAGCCGGAAATCGTGAGATAGATAGATGGCAAAGTCTTGCCGTAAAGGTATCCCTACACATCTAAACATTAATATAATTAACTGAAATCGTTAACGTCGGATAAGCTATTAAGCATCTCAACAAAGAAAAGAAGACTTTTGTTTGTGTTGTCTTGAAAGCAGGCGTTTGTTTTGATAATTAAGATACTCGCATCATTCTTATCGTTGACAAATTTTGTTATTCCCCCTTGACTATTCTGGAGTAGTGTAATTAGCCGAGTGTCACCACTCTGTTGTAAAATCTACTCCTTCAGAAGTAAACGGTTACCCTGTCCTTTTATTTTTGCAACACATTAATAGGTAAAAATAGCTGAACAACAGAAAACAGATGCCACGCAAGTTGAACGTTAAGTGAATTTACATTAGAGCATAGTGTGTATGTTCTCTGGGTAATGGGTCGTAGGGTTAATACCTGATAGCTTCCGCTCTTGATTGAGCCACGGCTTCATCATACGGAGGAGGCGCTTCACCGCGAGGGAAGTAATTCCCAGGCGGTTTCCATAGAGACGGAAAATGCACGGGAGCATCATCGCAGACACCTTCGAGATAACCTAGACTTCCACCAATATATCTAGAAATTAAAAAAAATTACTAAATAGAAATATGCAAACAGACAAACGCGCAAGCACATTTAAAAACTCATCATAATTACCCGATGCTGGCGAGACTGCGTTGATCATCGTTCATCTGTCGGTTTTGATGACCCCTCAGTTTTCTTTGGCGCAAGCGATGCACCATAAAAAACAGAACAGAGAGAAACAGAATCACGGTCACGGCGCTTGCGATCAACCGCAGTCCGAAGTCTTGGTGTCCGTCGAGCACCGAATCCGGATGCGTCGATAGAGCATCGTCCAAGCAAATGAATTCGCAACACGTGTTGCCTTGTCTGAATAATGATTTGCAATCCTGGAAAAAAGAAGATAAATTCATGCATTGAACGCGTCTTTAATTGGCCGTATATTTCACAAGCGAATAAATTTACTTGGGGCGGCGAACATAGTACGGCCTTGCACCATTTCGGCTGACCATTTTCACAAATGCAGAGTGTGCAGGTGTCCGGTCCGGGTACGTAATGCAGACCGGGGGAGATTATTCGGCCGTGAATATCCGGACAGTCTCCTTCCGCACTCACAAAGTCTAAATGGGAAGATAAAAAATGAAATGCAGACAAATTTATAATTGTAACTAAATAATTGTACAGTAAAACTTAATTTATGAAGACTATATATGCATACACGGCGCAGGTTTGTATTTTCTCAAAAAGTACTATGGCGTTAAACGTGTTAAGAACCAAATCGAGTAATGCCAGTTACCGGTGACTGATGTGGCACGATACATGTTAAGAAGGTCTACATTAAAGCACTCTTGGAGTGTTGTTGTGGACCAATTTCACTCTCAGGTAATTTTGGAAAGATCACTTTCACATCGTGGCCTGCATCAAAATTATCGATAAGACGTGGGAATCATCAAGAGAATCCTTATTTCTGCTTGGAAGAAACTTTAGTGGACATGGATGGCTTGATGTATTTGTTGAATATTTAAGTATTGATCTAATACACATTACGTGACAATTGACGTGCACATGCAGTGAGTATGCCTGGGTCACTAATTTGCGTATTTAGAAAGGTATTGAGCAAGGCGGGGAAGGTTCAAGAGCATGTGTACATTTTGAATGCGTTCTGATTCTGTAGCCTGTGAGACTAATGCTTAATCTAGGGTTAAAAACTCACTTCTTCATATTATTTAAATATAATAAATATGAGATGATACAAAGTTACGATAGTGACCTGAAGTCTTAATTCTATCACAAGGCATGTAAAGAATGCTTTAATCTGATTTAATTCTGATTAAAGAATACAGGTAGGAGTTTTTATAGAAAGAGGATATGGAAAGGGAGTGGAAGAAAGTATTGGAAGATTATCTGGACAATAAAAAAATCAAATAAATGTGATATGGAACTAATGATCTTAGAGTACATTAACCCTATAAGACCGGAAATTGTGAGACAGAGACGGGTGTCTTGCGACTCATCATAGAGTATTGCATCGATGGCAAAGTCGTGCTGTAAAGGTATCCCTAACCGTCTAAACATTCATATAATAAACTGAAATCGCTATCATCGGATAAGCTATTAAGCTCTTTCAACAAAAATAAGACGACTTCTGTTTGTGTTGTCTTGAGAGCAGGCGTTTGTTTTGATAATTAAGATACTCGCATCATTCTTATCGTTGACCAATTTTGTTATTCCCCTTTGACTGTTCTGGAGTGTCGTCATTAGCCGAGTATCACCATTCCTTTGCAAAATCTACTCCTTCAGAAGTAAACTGGCAGGCTTGCACGGTAACCCTGTCCTTTTATTTTTGCAACACATCAATAGGCAAAAATAGCTGAACAACAGAAAACAGATGCCATGCAAGTTGAACGTTAAGAAATATTCCATAGCATCTCTTCATGTTATTCCGTTACAAGAGATTAGATGGAAATATTGGCTAAACAATTAAAAGGTGACATAAGTACATAGCACAACATCATGTGACAACCAGGAGCTGACCACAAGAGCTTCTGGAGTTAATATCTTCTGACGCAGCGCATATGTGAGCTGCAAATTTATTAAATGTTGCATTTTCATCAAAAAATGTCGGCAAAAACAAAGTATTAAATATAATTTTGTCTGAATAAAAATTATATTTTTGAGTATTTTTTCGGCATGGAACGCATTGTTGTATTGATCGATAAGGGGGAAAATTGTTTGGCTCAATGTGTATTTAAACTATACACATTTGCGTCATGATGCTTTAGAGCTCAATAAAAGAAGTAATATCATGCATTAAATTTTCATTTAAAATCAATGCTCATTTGGCCAAATGTAAAATCTAGCATATTAACTGAGATTTGTAAATAGGTATAATCAGATATGTATATTTATATCGGGAAAAAAAATTAAATAGACCAATGAAAGACATTCCATAAATAAATTTAACATCTTACTCGATGCTGTCTATTATTGTCCAAAATGCATAATGCCTTGTAATCTTTTAAAAAAATTATATTTTTTTTGTTTGAGCTGAAAAAATGTATATAAAATAGGCGTTTCTTGCGAGTAAAAGTACATTGACAGTTTGGCATCCAATTTGATAAGGGAAAATTTGAAAAGCGCGCGCTTTTGTCAGCGCAAATTTGAAGGTCTTAATTTCGAAGATGTACAACCATTTCATATCTGAAAGCGAACATAAAATAAACACATAAACGTTTGCAAAAGCTCCGCTCGAGTTGTCCCATTAAAAATGATGAAGTCGGAATATTTAAGAACAGAAAAATGGTTCATCTATTGATAAGAAGGAGCAATTTTGACGTCCAGGGAGCTGACATATTCGAGACGAGGTGGGGCTATGCGACGATGGGGGATGAGCGATTGGGGATAGATCACAGTGGGCGATGGTATCGGAAGGATTTGGAGTGAGATTGAAGAGCTGAGGAAGCTCACCTTGTGCCAAACCGAGGGCAGCAGCGGTGGCGGCGGCGGCGAGCGCCAGCCGCGCCGCCATGCCCGCCGATCGATACCTTCTGTCGGCTACACAACCTACACCCGATACCGACCCGCCACAAACGAACCTATTCGTCACTCATCTTCCCCTTTTCGACTCCATTTAAATTTTATTTAAACATACCATCTCAAATAAGCCGTCACAAATATTATTTATATTTTTAATACCTTCGAAAATAAATTATTAATCAATATATATGATTTTCAATAAATGCACAGAATTTATCACGAGGCTCAATTAATGCTCAATATAAAATGTACGTGGTATTTATTAACATATTAAATGCGTACATTTATATTAAAAATTAAATAATAAAAATTTAAAAAATCAATCAAGCTATTTTTGCTATTAAAATTATGAATCAATAAGATTTTTACGCAACTTTATAATAATAATTAGATTTAAACTGTTAGATTTCATTTATATATCAATTTTAATTTTGAAGGCGCTTTTTAAAAATATTATATCCACTCCATCCATCGTGGATTTCTATAAAAAACTATTCGCGATAGCTCAAGCGTCTCCCGCGTAGCAAAAAGGGACGATTGCCAGATTTTTTGGGCTATTTTTATTCCTGTGAGGTTAGACAGCGAAGCTGATCGCCGTTCGGCGCGTTATGGCCTGATCGCGTCATTAAAAAAAAGTTGTCGCTTGTCAACATTCCTCGTTACTTTATTTTATCATGGACTTGTCAGCGTTTCGATTTTGACGACGCCGACGACCGCTCAAAATGAGACGCGCTCTGCATCTGCGTGTGCAGTTTTAAATATTAAAAAAAAAATGGACATCGCGACGCGACGTCTCTCGCGCGAGATATAATCCGAACGTCCCCGATGCCCATCAACAGCTTCAGCGTAGACATGCAAACCTTCAACGCGATATCCAAGAACAACGACTATTTCACCTCGGAATTCGTCATCAACGACACGCCAATAGGGGCGAGAAATCTGCTCACCAAAGTATGTTCATCCTTTGAAATCGACCTTGTCCCGTCGCGGCATGCGTTTTGCGGCTTTGTGAACTGTCAAACATCTTCGCATTCGACGATGGAAGATGTATTTAATATATAATTGTGTTTTAAATCTGATTAAATATTATGTATGGGAAGCGTTTGACATTTGTCATAACTTATTTCTGAGAAGTGTAGCAAAAATAGATAGTTTAATTGGGAAGTTGACTCAATGTTGAAAAATGAAAATTCTGTATTATTAATTGATGAAAAAAATAGAATTGATTTTAATGAGGGTTATTTGAGCAGTCTTCCCGACCTCATCTCAATATATACTTCTATAGCAGGCCGTCTTTGTTGATAATCTATACGCGTTTGTAAAATGCTCTTCTTCGATTAAATCGATTCTTATTATTCAAGATTTATGAATAAAATTATCAATTATATTGTTACAAAAAAAAAAAACAGAAAATCATAGATAGATTTATATTTTGCCATAATAAATTAAGTGAAAAACATGGTTAATTTTAGTGATTATATTCGGCGATGCTATAATATTGGGTGTGTGAATAAGTTCCTGCCGTTTTGCCATCAGGTGTGGTATAATGATTGTGTGCGTATAATATGAGTGGTGATGCATCTATATTGAAATAATATAACCTAGTTTTAAAATCAGCGTGCGCTGTTCTGTTAAAGTGTAAACAATACTTGATATCGAATTTTGTGCCAAGTAAACTGCACTACTTTTTTCTAAAGAAATCTGCAGTAGAAGCACATAGAATCCTTGTGGAGAGTTACAGTGATCATGGTCTGGTGGAAAATAACATGCAAATATTGATTTAATTGCTTTAAATAAAATGATTTTGATGAGAATGCAGTGGTGCATCAAAAAAATATAAAGACGAAGAATTGGAAAAATTGCTTGATGAAGATCCATGTCAAACGCAAACTGAACTTGCAAAATTATTAGAAGTTGATCAAACAACAGTTTCGAAACATCTGACAGCATTGGGAATGATACAAAAGAAAGGATCTTGAGTATCTTGCTAATTGAATTGTATTATAAGCTATTTCAGCCCAACCAAATCATCACAGGAGATCTCTACCAAAAGCAATTGATGCGTGTACGAGCTGAATGTTGAAGGAAAAGTGGCCATAATAATTGAGAAAAACAACCTAATCACCAATTTGGATTCCGTCAACAACATGCGACTGTGTAACAAATACACAGGATCTTTAATAGAATCTACAAGAACATAGAAGATAGAAAATATTGCTCGGCAGCATTCCTGGACGTAACTCAGGCTTTTGACAAAGTGTGGCATCCGGGCTTGTTACATAAAGTTGGAAAACAACTGCCATTGAATTACTTCTTCATACTCAAAACATACCTGACAAATAGAACATTCTATGCCAAATACGAAGATGAAGCCACCACACTGCACGATATAAAATCCGGTGTCCCTCAAGGCAGCGTATTTGGTCCAGTTTTATACCTTCTACACAGCCGAAATTCCGACAACAGACACCACAATAATTGCCACCTTCGCCTAAAATATCTCGGTATGCACTTGGACAGACGCTTAACATGGGAAACGCACATCAGTAAGAATAGAAAGCAAATTAAAATGAGAATGCTATACTGGCTGATGGGCTGAAAATCGGAACTGTCCCTAGAAAATAAAACATTTATATACAAAATCATACTAAAACCTATTTGGACATATCACATCGACCTCCAATATTAACATTCTCCAACGCTTTCAGTTCAAAGTGCTGCGTACTATTACTATAGGTAATGCTCCATGGTACGTGACAAACGACATTATACACAGGGAACTAAACATGTCTACAGTGAAACAGGAGATTGAAAGCTTAAGTCAAAAATATAAACAAAGACAAATAAATATTATTGACAGAAGTGTAAAAGCGGCGTGTATTTATGGCACTAAAATTTAGACTGATTTATTTATTGTTAAAAATTAAAAAAATTCAAAATATTTTAATCAGCGACTTCGTTCCATGTGTAATTCCATTGAAGGCTATTTTTATGCTATTTTTTGCCATATAAGTATTTATTTTATTTTAGGGCTTCATTCAAGATGAAATTAGTCAATTTTCTGGTGCCGCTATATCGACTCGAGGCCGTTTCATGTCGAAGGTGGATCATGGAAAAAGCCCAAATGACAGACCTCTTTATTTATTTATCCAGGGTCCTACTAAGCAATGTATAGACTGTGAGTAGAGTCTTCGTACACTTTTATGTTCGTCGTTGAGGATAACGCAATATATTGCTTCCGTTTATTACAGCCGCTATACTAAAAATTGATGAAATTGTAAGAAGCGAGGTGGGTGGCGCTCTACGTCAAAATTTCAACAGGGTAAACGAACCGATTCAAAATGAAACCAAACTTCCGCCTGTCACGCAGGTGGAAAAATTATTCATTGGCCTGGATAATTTGCCGGCTTCGTTTGATTTACGCGGTAAAATCATCGGTCAGGTAATTCCTCGTCATTTTATGCTTTTACTTAGATTTTACCGCTATTTAAAAAATTGCCAGTGTTATAAATTCGTTTTTTTTGCTTAGGGAGGATCTAATTTGCACTATATTAGGAGTGAAACAGGCGCGGCGGTTACGCTTAGGGGTCGTGGCTCTCAGTTTGTCGATCCTCAGTTGGGTCACGAAGCTCCAGAACCAATGCATCTTTTTATTGAACATACGCAGTCTGAGGGGTTAGTAGCAGCCAGACAGCTAGCGCTCAATCTTATTGAAACGTTAGTTCAAGAGCTGCAACAAGTTCCCGAGACTCAGCAACAACAGAATATGAATATTCCCACATCTCAAGTAATTTTAAAATTGAGAAAAATAATTGCTTTGCAGAGTAAAAGAAATGCTTAAATTTAAATTCAAGATAATATGCTTTATTCTGCTTAATTTCTATGAATATTTTTTATGTCGCAATATTTTTCAGCAAATTTTAAACCTTCCGCCTCATATAATTGGCATGCCGCCATTGTCAATTCCTCCTCCTCAGCAGCAATTTGCAACTTTACCGACAGTACAGCAACAAGCTCAAAACATTGAACAACCAGTAATATTGAACAATCCGTCCGATCAGGTTTTCTGTTATAGTTAATACTTTTTATAGTCTCCGTTTGATTAATGTATATATTTGACGGTGGATTTAATTTTTAGCTTCAAGGCCAAATTCAGCACATTAGAAATCAACAAATACAGCACGTGCAGCAATTGGGACAACCGCAGCAACAGGTGATATTGCAACAACCTCCTCCATTGGCCCGCGCACCTATTGTTAGCATTCCACCACCCGGAATACACATCCCGCAACATGCTGGACCGATGGTAATTATAATTATTAGATTGGTCCCGTGCGTAATTTATAATATACAGGCAATCAATGTCATAAAAGAATCATATTTTGCAGGTGCCACCGCCACAAATAGTTCAATTGTCCGGTCCACCGCCGACAGTTGCGAGTTCAGGAAGCGTTTTAGTAGTGGCGCCTCCTCCGACTCAATCCATCTATCTTCCGTCCGATCTCGGCTCGTCATCGTCTGGTGGAACGTTTTCATTTTTGCAAGGGGGCGTCTTGTATCATCAAGCGCCTCCTATTCAAACTCAAGCTCAAATAGGCGATGGACTCCATATAATATCAGCGCCTTCGCAGGGTACCGTTGAGAACGTTAACATTTCTATGAGCTCACATTCCCAACCGCCTCCGCAGATGATAATAACGCAAGTTCAAATAGAGCCAAATAATCAAACAGGAGAACAAATTTCTCATACGTTTCAACAGCCCGTTGTATCTCAACATCAAAAAACGCAATATCAACTAATCGGACACGTACCTGGGACGATAAATCAAGATCAAGGAAACATACAACAGTCTCAGTCGATGATTCCAAGCAGAGAAATTCCTTCAATGGAGAATTTTACTCATTTCACTATCAATAATGCTACGTCTGTAGCTTCGTCGATGGTTTTAACTTTACCATATCATATGACTGCAAGTGCTAATACTTCGTGTACTACATCAATACCTGTATCGCAAAATCCTCAACTTCAGTTGCTTACATCAGTTTCGCAGCAACAAAATATTCAAATGCAGCACGCAGAGCAAGAAAATATTATAAAACAGTTGCCCAGACAGATCATGCATACTGGTTTTTTATCGCAACAGCAAAGACCTCGAAATGATCGAGGTCCGATTACAGTGCAAATATCAAATAGTCAAATGCCACAAAATCAACCACCAAATAGTCAACCTCCGTTAGAACAAATAATACTTACACAGCCTCCTAATCAAACTATCATTAATCAAATGTCCCATATTCCACCGAACCAAATATTAAACCAAATGCCTCCTGGACAGTTACAAAATAATAATTTCATTCAAGCCAATCAAGTTATGGTATCCCAGCAGGAACTCAGTCACATGTCCAATAATTCACAGCAGTTAAGTCAGCTTCCTCCAATTCCAACTAATCAATTGCCTCCTAATCAAATGCCTATGAATCAGATGCCACCTAATCAAATGCCTCCAAATCAAATGCCCCCAAATCAAATGCCCCCAAATCAGATGCCCCCAAATCAAATGCCTCCTAATCAAATGCCTCCTAATCAAATTCCACCCAATCAACTGTGTCAAATTATAAAGCAGGAACAGATTAATCAACAGATAAGCTTACAGCCGCCCATGCAAGCCCAAATGCAAAGACAAGGTCTGAATCTTCAACCTTTTAATCAAATACCAGGCTACGATCATCCACCTCTTAGGCAAGAAAATCAAATCCGCAACAGGCTAAATCATAGCGGTAGAAATCGGAAGCAAGGCAGAAACAATAGGCAAAATGTTTATCCATGGAATAAAAACGATCAGGACAAATCAAAATATCAACATAACGATACGCAATGGGCGAAAAGAGAAGGAGAGAGAAATTTCGAATTTGAAAGGAAACACGATGATTTTAACAATGATGGACGGCCTTGGTTTCCGCAGCAAGCAAACGACAATTCACAAGGGGAAGACAATAGAAAAACGCAGCTTCGGAACAACCAAGACAAAGATAGAAGTCAATACGACATTGATTTAAATAAGCCGAACTCCAACAATTCCACATCCAACAATCAAAACAATCAGAGAAACTACCAACAATTCGAAAAGGGCGATGGGATGTCGCACGACACCTCCGTAAGTTCAGTATACAAGTGCAATAAATGTGTGTTTAAAAAAAAAATGATTTTGAAATGTTTTCATGCGATAGAATAACTGGAGTAGGCCGGAAAAGTCCGAAACACAGCACGACGACATGTCGACAGAATCCGGTCGAAAAAGGAAATTTGAAATGGATGTAAGCTCATTTCATTTCGTTTTAATAAGATAAGATTTTCGCTAAATACTTTGTGCAAAGATTGAGAATGTTTTTGACTTATGTAAGTAGCGGATGTTCGTATGGACGCATCATTAAAAACAAATAACGATGAACTCTTATGATTGTGTGTTTAGAGCAATTGGAACAGCAGATCAGATGGCGGCTTGAAGCCTTCAACGTCTGCCGAGCCTCAGACCGCCAATCACAAGAGTAGATTCGATTCGGAAGATTCCATCCAAGCCGATTTAGGGTAAGCGATTTGAATTGTGTTTTATATTGATATATATACAAGCAAAAAATAGCATAGTTAATAATCAAAATACATTTCTCATTAATCATTGGATAATTAAGCATGTAAATGGATGTATTTGTTTATGTATACTTAATTATTTATTTGTTTCTTGTATGATATATTGTGCATTTTCACGCTAGAACGTCTAGAACGATACACGTGTTATTGGATAATCTGTTAAAGACACTTTTATTATATTTTTCATTCAATTGATATATAATATTCGTTTAATTCTCGGGATTGTTTCGATTGCCGCACCCTGTAATTCAGAATTAAGAATGTCCATTAAAATTTACCCAACAAGACTGGATTTTCAGTTACCGTTGGAAACAAGCACATCTTACATAATTTGTTAACGTCATATGGATACTAAATGTGAAATATAATAGCTTTTGGAGAAGTAAGTTTTGTTTATTCGATTTTATTTGGGAAATTTGGATCACAGTCTGTATGTAAATGCGATCGGTGCGTCTTGTTTATTTCAATACCGATGTTTATTTATATAGTCGGCAGATATCGGGTATTAGAAGACAGTCTGACGCATCCGGAAAATCACAATCGGTTACGGCTCAATTTCCGACCAGTTAACAGCCTTCAACACTAAGACAAACAATCATTCCTCTCGATAAGAAAACATTGCGACGAGTTCTCGCATAGAATATTTCATTCGAAATTGCTGCATCGCGTGTTAAAATAAATTTGCTTCTTAAAAATAGCCTTATTTTCGAAAAAACTAATACGTGGTTTGCACAGTATAAGAAGGTCTGCCAAAATTTTTAATTTGTTTGAATTTTCTGTTTTTGTAAAAGTTGAAACTTATGAATCCATTCTAGACATCTGCGTTTTAAATGCTCGATTGCTTCATGGCGGGCATGATTCAAATTGAAGGTAAACTCCAGGAAAAAATACTCGTGCAATATGTGAATATAAATGTCTTGAAATAAATTTGTCCAAAGTTTTTCAGCGCTTTACAAGAACGATGCCGATTCATAAAATACTGAAGCTGTGTATATAAATATTAAGTTGACTTTTTTATTTTGTTTGTTTTCAGTTCCGCCCACTGTCTTTCTCATTGTGTATTTTTTATCATATGTATTACTTAATTTAGCTCTAGTTCAAATTCACAAAATTTAGCTCCTCTACGATGTTGTACTTTAGGGGTGTAAAATAATTTCGATTCGATCATTCTATGGTTGTTAGTTGACGGTGGACTCGGGCAATGTCTCTTTGGTATCAAATTTGTTGTTTAAAAAATACGATGAAACAATGCGGATCATTTTATCAATTATTCTTGTTAACACATTATGTACGGGAAGCCGAGTAGTTCTATGTGAAAATAAACATAAGTGGGCCATAAATTATGAAGCAGAAGAGTGCAAAAATGGGTGACGGATCGTTCGATCGATATTTAAATCCCTTCCAAGAAGTTTTGCAAGATGAGTTTGTGCGTTATCGTGCTGGAGAGTAATGGTGCGTCTATTCACTAAAGCTTTTTTTTCCTATGGGAGGGGAATCTTGCATAAGACACCCTGGGGGTTGACGGCCCCAGGATAGTGTCAGATTCTTACTGACTAAACCTCTCCCTTGTCCGTCTGTTCTCCTGGTATTGTTGCTTATTGTAACACATTGCTTCAGGGGGAGAGGTAGCCTGACCTTTGATATAGCCTCATTCTAGCGTTGGAGAGCTGCTCTGCGTCTCTCTCTCACTGCCCTCTTTGGCGATTATCACTTCCTCTACAAATTCCCACCAAAGCTTCCAGGTTTCCTTCCTCACAATCATGCTGTGGACCATGTCTTCAACTTTGAGCTCAGCTACCCTGAGTGCTTGTTTCAGTGTTTCAGAATGGTCCCCTGTGGCACGTCCATCTCTAGTTTTCTTGTTATGCCCGTCTCGTGATGGACACACCGATCCTTGAGATAATCGCTGTCGAACTCAGGCTGCATACTCAAGTATTTAGAACTCTTTCTCAAGTGCGTCAGTGATTGGTTTCCAGCTGGCAGCATTGAAGGTGTTCTTGATGTTCAGTGTGACTATCGTAACGTTCTTGCTATTTTTGACTGTGCCTTTCCACGCTCTTTGGAATTTATCAGTGACTCTCTGTATTGCTCCAAGCGTGGATCGTCCCGGTTTAAAGTCATATTGCCTCTCCGACAGTCAGGCATCAATTTCTGGTTGTACTCTCCTTAACAACAAATATCCTTGCTTTTCCAGCCTGGATTGCAGCAAGGAAGTCCTCCTTATAGAGCTTCCTGATCGACCATTCTTTGGTCAGTAGTTTCCCGTTTCTCCTACGCTGATCAGTCAATCGGTAGATGAGATACCGGTGGTCATTATTTGTGTATTTTTCAGACACTTCCCAGTCTCTGAACCCTCCGATCACTGTTCGTCAATGATCGACCCATAGATTCCTCTCCTGTAGATCTATTTATGTCCTTTGTTTGACGAGAGTAGCCGCAATCTTGCCATGCTCTCAGCCAATTCATCAAAGCTGACCTCTTGATGCAATGCTGCATCCAATCTATCCAATTGTTGACAGTACACCTCTGCCGATACTCTCGCCTTGTGCCAATACTTCCAACGAAATTATTTCTTTAGAATCTCACCACACACACAATAGCATTTTTCAATGCATTTATGGATTGAAATCGCTTTTTATCCACGGTCTAACAACTGTTTTTTATCTTCACGTTCGAGGCTCGTCTTCCATACTTAATCACCAGATTTGATTTTTTTAAGCCATCGTTATCATTTCCTGACATCCAATATGTCGCCAAAAATCTTGCAGATGTTCTTTGTAGCCTTTATCGCTTTCTTTTTCATATGATATTGAATAAGCATACAGCTCCGAAGATGTTGTTCCGATTGACATGTCTCTTCCATTGTAATGAATCCCAAATTAATGAAATTTTGTGTGAATGTACGTTTTTAATGCGCAAAACTGAAAGATGCCCAACGTCATGGGGCAGACGTGCACGATGTGCTCCCGTACATAATGTGTTGAGAATAACAGCAATACAAGTTTGCTTTAAAAATATATATTTTTTTATACATAATAATATTAAACATTCCTTTTATTTTCAATTGCCTTAATAAATTAGTCTTTAATCTTAAGGAATCTCTAATTTTATATAATTTATTGCTTTTTATTTATATTTAAATATAGTAATTTAGTGATATATACGAGGACAGTGTGTTTAATTAAACATGGTTAATTTTGCTGTTATTCATTTTTCATGTTTCTCAGTTTGAGGAGATTAAAATACTTTCTAAAACCACAAAATTACAAGCAATGTTTTAAATACACTGTCGCAAATGCAAAAATGATTCTTCTATTGATTTTGAGTCTTTCTTTACTTACTACCAAATACTGTAATTAGTCAAATACCAATAAAATAAGACAGTAGCAATTAAACAGTTTAAATATTAGATACGTGATGTAATTATCTTGATCTGTTGGAAATGTCGTTGATCACTGTATCTTTAAAATGAAACGAACATGAAATAGTCAATTAACTGAAGAGTTGAAACATCATCCGCATAAAGGTCGTCCAAATGTGACGTCTAGATGTAATGTTTTCTCGAGTTGTGTGACATGTAGATCTGTCTTGCTGGAAATTGACATCGGACACGTCATTTCAAAAGACGCCACGTTTATACATTATACAGTGCTGACGTCCAGGCGTCATTTGGATGATCATTTATAATTATTTATTGTTAATATTCTTTTATACATCTAAAAAACTGGATAAATTAGTGATACCCATCCGTTGATTCATACCGCATATAATCCTTTTTCCGTTATTTAATCCACAATATTCTAAAATGTACGAGTTCGATTCAAATATGTCCTGGAATTTGATTGCACAATTGGTTAGTGATATATAAAATACATGGAATATCTTATTTCATTTCGTTCCATCGGATAGCAAGCTTTTTGATCCCGTCATTGAAGAAAGAAGGCGACTGCTCCTTCGCTCTTGCATTTGAGTTCCGCTTGCGATATCGAGTTGACGCTGAGTCTTTTGGCCGACAGAGCGGGTTTCTACGACCCTATTGAAGTCGTAGAAGACGCCAGGAATGCATTTTCCCCCAAATTTATTAGAGAAAGCCCTAAAATTGCAGGGAGTGGATACAAGGTTTCCGTGTCCAATCGGTCCAAACTCCGGACCGCTGACACAACGAAATAGCGATTGAACGCCATGCTCGGAACACTAATAAATTTGTACAGCAAAATTCCTGGTTATATTTGAATCGTGCTTAGATCAAAAAATGTCTTCTTCAAATTTATAAATTTTACTATACATACTAAACTTTTGTGATGAAACATTGTTCTTAAAAATATAGATGAGTTCTTTCTTTACTTTTATAAAATAATAAAAGCTAATTTAATCTCGCCTATTATATATATTTTTAAGTCATATTATGAAAATACGCTGCACGAACAACAGGCAAGTATATCTATATTAAAAAATTAAGGGCAGTTATCTTTGTTAATTTTTAAATTGAATTGAATACATTTCTTCATAATCTTCAGGTTCATATTATTTTGATAAAATGCATAACTTTATTAATAATCATTAAGTGCTTTTTATAACCTAAGATACAATGAGACAATTGATGTTTGTTGTAAATATGTTTTATAAAATGCAGCGTTATTTTATGAACGGTAAGTATGTTGCACTTCAGGCCGGTGGAATTAATTTGAGGAGCAATTATTTTATGTGTGTAAATGCTGATCATCCATAGGCAACGAGCAGCAAATGTGAATTCGTAACATTGTAATGGTGATGCTGTATGTAAACATATTTTCGCTTTCTCAGATCCCAGCAGAAGCAGGGCTCCAACAGAGCAGGCTCCAAGAACTTCGGACTGAATGATCAAACAAAGCCTGACAAGGAGACTGCCAGTAAATGGTCCGATCAGTCAGGTATTGTGTTTGTTGATGGCACAATAATTATGCTACTTTTTTTATTACAGAACTCGATTAGTATATTGTTAATGGCTGATTTAATTCATCGGTGAAATCGTATAATATGGATCTTCCGCATTTCACGAGTTTTGTTTTACAATATGGAATTTATTTTGCTTCTTTGTATTAATTTATTTCTTATTTTCAGAGCGATAATGTTAATTCGAACACTATGCTTAAATTATGCTCTCAAGGCGATTCTATTCAGTTTAGAATATGTACGGATTGAAAAAATTACAATTGATTTGTTATTATCTAAAATATTGCAATGTATATTTTTTAAATTAAAAAGATAACAACACATTTATTAAGGATAGTGCCTTATTTGCAGGGTTATTCATTTCTTCGAAATGAAGTAGAGTTATTTAATACAGTCTGAATTCAGTTAAAAACACTTTTTTAAAAAAATTAAAATACTAACAATGAATGAAATATGTGCCAAGATATGTTAGGGTAATTCTCGTATCTATGTTATCGGGCAGTCGGAGCTGATCAAATTGATTTCAGGATTCAAGTCAGATATCCATTGAATAAGATTTCAAACAATTTCATTCATCTTTAGAGACGGCAACGATTCAGACGCATTGCGTCATCACTGATAGAATTAACGTTCGGATGAAATTTAATTTTTTTAATCGCTGCAATATGTTAAATGACGCTTGTAATCTTGAAGTTTTTTCTTTTCAGGATACATTGAATCAGAATTTTCCTCGTATAATAATGAAAAGATCCCTTCTTTTTGCTATCCCAAAAAATATTCCTTAAATATATGTTTGTATATTGTGTAGGTGAGCTGTCTAAATCCGGGGACTGTAAAGAAAAAAATAAATTCGAAGACGCCGGTCAATGTGAAAGCTCTGACATTGTGAATAAAAATGATCAAGTCTCAAACCAGGCCCCGAATGAAATGATTAGAGAAACACACAATGAGCAGTAAAAACCTTTTTTTTTTGTATTTAATATTAGGTTATCCAGTCGAAAATGTCGTTTTGTATATGTATAATTAATTTCATCAATACAATGTGTTCTCCTTCTTTCTTCTTTTCTTTGGATGGCTCCTTCAGGCCTATAAGAGAGCCCCGGCCACTGACAACGCTCGCCGCCATTTTCGTCTGTCTTGGGCCTCCGCTACGCTTTGCCGTATATGTTCATGACCTCGCGATTTGTCGCGGATGGTCATGGTCCATGTATCACCGCCGTAAACCACTACCGGCCTTATTAACCTTTTCGTTAGTGAGCAAATTTAAAATCGATGAAGTCGTTGTTGTCATAATCGCTTTACACCGATTACTTTCTGTCAGCTCCTAATCAGCGTAAGACAATCTTCAATTCGAGGCAGAGTCAATTGTAAATGAACACATACATACAAGAGCACTTCCTTTCTTTACATAAACAATGCACAAAAAATCGATTCATTTGCTCCTCCTTTAGAAGGAAATGATAATTGGACAAAGACTCATTCAACACGCAGCGAAGAACGGCAGGCAGTTAAAAAAAAAAAACATCGTCGATAGCACACAATATCTGGTCATTTTTTTGCGTAAACACACTTGAAATCGAAATCATTATAAGTCGATAAATTTGGGCTTAACGATCTATACAATCATGTGATGCATATGAAGAAGCTCTCCGTCTCAGTCTCCCGAACTGCGCTAAGTTCTCTCTGTCTCTGTCCGCCTCGGAGCTTCAATGCACAAGAGTGCTCTTTCTGAATAGTGAAGGTCAAAACGGATATTTCCGATAGTACTCCCATACAGGTTAATGTTTTTTATATATGTATATATGATGGCACCAAATACCATGTTGAATCCTGAAAGTTATTTCGTTTTCCATTAAATTCTCCGTGAGGATGGATCTGAGGTATTTGAACTCTTGGACCCTTTCAATATTTTCACTGTTAATACTCGCTTTTAGTTTGCGTAAATTGTTTATTTGGCTCTAATCTTGAAAAACGGTTTGGATTATTATTTTTTTTTGTATTAAGTAATGTTCTACAGATGTTAGTCAAGTAATAAAATATGCAATACATATTGTCAAAGCAATGCTAAAGCGACATTTTCGACCGGACTATCTAATACGTTATTTTGAAAGTGTCATAATAATTTAATATAATTTCAGAACTTCATCGACAATTTCATTGAATCAAAAATTGACAACATCTTGGTGTGAACAAAGATCTGATTTTAAAGGAAACGTCCATTACGTTACTGCTGGTCAATTTCATGGACAAAATATTAACGAAAGAGAAAAGCAATTTAATCCGAATTTTCAACCAAACTTTGTAAATACTGTACAAATGTTTCAAAGCAATATGCCGTATCTTTTACCGCCGCCGCCGCCTCCACCGCCTCACACTCAGCAACAACACAATATACAATTCAATGGATCACAAGGAAACAATCCTCATCACATCACAAACGCTCCCCCAAACATACAAATGGTAAGCAATATACCCCAATCAATGGGTCAAAATATGCCCATGGGACAGAATGTGATTCCTAGTATCAATCAAAATTTACCGGCAATTGTATCTTCAATTTCATCCCATATGGTGCCAAATGTGCCTCCGATGGGTCCGAACATGTCGAATAACATGAACCAAAATGTGCCTTTTGATATGGGACAGAACATCATAGGTAATATACCGCAGTCGATGTCGAACAACGGTAACCAAAATATATCAACTAACATACAGCAAAGTTTACCGCCCGTGATATCGCAAAATGTGCAATCGGTGAGTCTACCGCCGAGCAGTATGCAATTGAACATTCAGAATCAACCGGTGAGCATGGGTCAAATTTTACCGTCGTCCATGGCCCAAAACGTCATATCCAACATCGGTCAGAACATGCCACCCAACATGACGCAGAGCATAATACCCAACATAACGCAAAACATGCCTCCTTACATGTCTCAGAGTATGCCAACGAACATGTCCCAAGCAGTGACACATCATATAGGCCAAACTGTAAATATGATAGGTCAGTGTATTACTTCAAGTGCCAATCAAGCGATGCAGCCAAATTTAAATCAAAATATGCCGCCGATCATCAATCAGAGTATACCACCGAACATGGCCTCCAATATGTCGTCGATAATCGGAACAAACACGACTAACGTAACGCATACTATGCCGATGAGCATTCCCAATAACGTTGGCCAGAACATATCGTTGAATATGCAATCGGTGATGGGGCAGATGCCTATGAACGTAGGCCCGGCGATGGTTCCTCCGCCGCCCAATATGATGCACGGTAACGTAGCCCAGAGCGTGCCAAATATGGTCCCCCCGCCTGTGATGCCCCCCAACATAGTCAACAGCAGACCGCAAATGAACCACAGCACGCCCCAAGCTCAGAGTATGTCGATGGTGCCTCCTCCGCCGCCGCCGCCGAGCATACAGACAATGTCATCTCAGCCGCCCTATCCGTACTGGATCGGTTGAATAATTCCAATTTATTTAAAAATGAATATTTGTATATAACCAAAGTGATAGAGCAATATGATTGTGTAGAAAAAAATAAAATGTGGAACAGAAATATGGATCTGACTGCATGTTACTTAAGAAATATTTCCATAAATTTGCCTTTTAGCATGTTTTATAATTTAAGGAATATTTCTGCTATTTTTTATTTATATGTTTTTAGATCGACAATATAAGAGATTAATGAATATTAGCTTAAATACTTATATTGAAATTATTTATTTTATTTGCCATTCATATTTTATTCTGAAAAATGAATTTACATCTCATGAATAATACAGCTAATGTGTATATATGTTTATGAATAAATAGTATAAGCCTGAGTCAACATTTTAATTTCATATCTATTCGATATTAATTTTTTAATTGTGCCTTATATTATTTAGATATTTATGATTGAGTGTGTATTTACGATTCCTTACGAACAATTGGGGGAAGGATGGAAGTCTCTATTCCTTAAATATTAGGTTGTCCCTTAAGTCTCTTTCGCAAATGAACACAGATTTAATTATAGCCATGGTTGAAGAAAACCCGCGGTATACTGTTTGCGAAATTAGTGAGACTGGAAGGGGGTACTTTATTATGAGCTACTTCATCAAGGTGAAACGATCAATTCAAATAAATAATGTTTCTATAGAATATAATATTTTAAATAAATAAAATCTCCGGCCACCGCATTTCCGTTTGTCCTGAGCATCTTTTGTTCAATGGCCCAGATGCGCAGCATCTTTGTCTACCTGTCTATCCAAGCATAGACGAGGTCTTCCAACAGGTCTACTGCCGCTTTGTCCTAAATTTAAAAGCACTTTCATTTGAAAAAGAAAACAACGATTGTGTGAGCATAAATCATTTAATACAATAACATTTACATAGGGGGAAGAGATTACAAAGCATACAAATTTATAGGATTACAAAAATACTTTAAATATCAAATGTTACGACTAAGAAAGGCACATTAGTACATTAATTTTTATAGTTATTATTTAAAAATTAACCAGAGGTAATATTCGCTTTCTTACTTTTAAGTACAAAAATAAAATGAAGTGACTCCTATAAATACTGATCTGAAAAAATCTACATATCCACAAAATAATATCCTACATGTAGATTTACACAGTCAAATTTGATTACAATATTTTTAATAGGTGATGCCTTACAACCGACAAGTTTTCAGTTCTTTGCGTGTCAACTGTATACAATTTACTTAAACGTTCACTATATATAATATATATATATATATTTTAAAAGCGTACAATTTTTATACATCGTAAAGCTCTTTTAACGAAATAAACGCGGCGCCGAAAACCAGTCACGGAATTTCCAACGGTTGATAATATGTACGCACAGCATTGATTGTTTTCAGCGCCAATAAATCATTTATAAATTTAACGTGCGCTTTAAGGGCGATATATAAAATATCAATATAATTTTCAAAAGCATAAAAAATAAGTATGCTAGTAATATGGAAGGTTCGAGGAGTAAATATATGTATTAAAAATATGAGCCATCGTAATGAAAAATCGTTATTTTGACACGTCCACTCGATACGTTGTTAGGATATGTGCGGATCAATGATGTAAATTATTGCGGTTGTTGTTTTAAATGAATTTAAGTGCGATTGGTGTTGATATCTCAATTGAATCACATACATTTTTGGCACCTAGTTTTTTACATTAGCGAAAAGTAGATACATAATTAATTTTATACGCAGCAGACTTATATATCATATCGTAAGAATTATTGTCAAACAACCGGTGGTGTAGTGGGACAAGAGCACAATGGATCGGCATTGAAAATGTAGACTGAAACAAATTGAAAATCTATCGGATGCCGGAGAATCTATGCAGATTTAGAATTAGCGGAAGTTTGAAATCAGAATTAATTAATGCGCTCAATAGCCATTTCGTTTAGCACTACACCACTGCAAACAACCGTATAATTATATTTTCTATAGAGTATCATTACGACGATTGAAGATATCGTTTGGTTTTGAAGGGATAGAACATTTACAATATTACCGTAAAATTTAAAAATACAATTAATATCAGGGCGGATATGAAAAGTTGCCAATTCTATTTATACATTTAGATATCAGTATATAAATATTCACGTGATATGCATAAACCTGGACACTTGCAGACTTCGTAAATAAATATGTAATTTGGCGTTCTTTTTATATAAGCTCATTATACTAACATTAATAAGCGCTATAAATATCGTAAACTATATTATTATAACAACACAGTTAATTTCTCATATATCAACGTTTACATATGTTATTGGAGTATATAATTTTTAACATTTTCTTTAAATACAGTAGAATCTTCGGATGTATTGTTGACGAAATCATAAGATATCCGTTTAAACATTAGAAAATAACATATCGCTTACTACGGAGAAACTTTCTTATTTCATTCGAACCCAACGTTTTCCTCGTCAGGTTTTATAACGATCGTGCAGTATACGATGGAGGAGCGCACATTTGTCTCAAGAGGCGCGTCATAAGATAGTTTCCCCGCAGCTCTGTATAACAGAGATTGAACAATTCTTTCACTAATAATATCGTCGATAATAAATATTGCAAAATTTAATAAAAAACATTGCCGAATAATCCGTATTTCCGTACCGTATTATGCTAAATCAAATTAAAAATCATCAGCGTACAACAATATTTTACAAACATATATCAAAACATAACATGTATTTTAAATTCAAATGAAAGTTCCGTAACATTTGTAGAGCTATATTTAAGTATTTAATTAAAGCATTGTATAGATCTTTCATAAACATGAATTTTAAATATTTTATAATAATACATAGGCAATCTTAATCGGTAAATTTAATGTCCAATGGTAGAAAATACGTAGATCCCGATCTATTTTAATTTAAAGAAGAATAACTTTTTAATGCAATAAATTTTTTTTTCCCTATTTATTAAAAGACTCCCATAATTTACATTTTTTTTTTTGATGCACGCTCTTTAAAATAGTCAAATATGAACAGTAAGGACATGTTTAGAAGCTTCTCATCTAGATGCGTTCAACGAAACATCTGCGGCATGTATGCTTTTTCAATATCATAAGATAAAGAAAAGGACAGATTTATGATGACATATTGATTGTCAGGAGATGCCAACGATGTTTTATAATATTAAATCTGGTGATTAAATATGGAAGACGAGCCTCGAAGTGGACAACTCATCCATGGGGATTAAGCAGCTCTGAAGTCTGCAATTGAGGACAATCCGATGCTGATCTCGATGCATCGAAAAACATCAGATATGATCAGCACGCCCTGATCCAATACGTCGATTAAAAAATAAGATGTTCGTAGATTTGCAAAGGTCTGCAACCGAGGCTCTTCGTCGAGTGGCTGCAGATTGTGTCCGCCAACGCTGACAGGCTTCGAGGTGCCGTATGTGGAGTCACTGAAGTATCTTGGAGTTTGGCTGGATCACAGACTTGGTTTGCGGTCCGAATCGAGAAGGTAGCAGCGAAAGCGGGTAAAACTTCAGAGCAGTTCGCCAGATTGATGCTAAACATCGGGGAGCCGCCTATAGGCGAAAGATGACTGGTGTGCATAGACGAAGAACCATGACGGAATGGCACCTCCATCGAAGAATGAAATGATGGATTTGATATTAGAAAGCGAGGAGAAATGGATGGCCTGGGGGAACATCGCCTCCGAGGTGATCACATCCAAGGAGGACGCCGAATGGATCAGACGACGAGCCGCAACAGCAGCTCAAAGGAGAGACACCACGTAGATGGTAAGTAAATGAACGGAAGGCGAACAAGGAGGGGTTTTAGTGGGTAACCGGATTTTATTCTGGTTTACTTATTTAATTCCGGACTCTCACACTATTATCAAGTACGGGCATGGCAGTGTGTTTAAAACGTTTCCTCTCCTTGCGAAAAAAAAGGTGGATTCATACGCTCCTGCCCGATGTAAAGAAGTGAAGTGCTTCGGAGCCTATCTGAAATGGATAGGCAGAGGCGATCACTGAATGTCACCACTGTGGGGCTGAGGCGGATGATGGGAAAAGGAATGGTGGCTTCTATGCTTGAGAGAGAAGATGGACAGACCGCCTTTTGGCCAAAGGTGATCGCATCGAAGGATACCGAAAGGATAAGAAGACAGGCAGCACTGATGAGGACAACGCTGTCGACACGCTTGAGAATGAATGAAGAGGTGGACGAGGAGGGTTTTTTAGTGGGATAAGAGAAATCGGAATTCCACACAACTGCTGGATACGAGCTCGGCAGTATTTATAAAAAAAAATCCCCCTTCTTGCGAAAAAATAAGGTGTATGGATCCCACGCGTATTGACCGATCACATCACGACCCAACAGCTCAACATTAATAGATTATTGGAAAAAACATATTATTTAGCTTATGTATTACATTCAGTGCATTCAAAAATGTGTGTGGTGTATGCGGAATTTCAGTTCTATAGAAAGCTTGAAATCCGCTGTATCGACAAAAAAAAAGCGACATAAATTATGGGAACATCCATTGTATATAAGATTTACACTGTGATCAAGCTGATCGGTTGAGATTCTACTGTATTTATATTCATAGTTTGCTAACACTTTAAAAAGAAGTTAATCATTATGAGATTACTTACAAAAAAGGAAATAAAAATAACGTTTTAAAAATATAATAAGATTAATCCACGTTTCACAAGATTTACATCGTAAAGAAAAATGTCAACAGAGAGCTTAATAACCGCTGATGTTACTATTACACATTTCCGTTCAAATATTTTGACCGTATGCATCAAATATTCGTGTTATCAATAAGAACCAAGCTATATTCAATCGAGAAAGGGTAGAAGAAAAAAATAAATAAACGTTACTGACTATATATTAAATATTTTAGCTGCGCAGCGCAATAAAAAGTGACTAGAATATATTGTGTGCAGTAGAAAAACGAGTTAAAACCAAAGAGGGTAATATAAACGTTACATCAGCATGCAATATGAAAAAATCGAAATGATATTGGTAAATTATAAAACACTACTTCTATTATTCGACTAAATTTTTACGTAGCCCATATTAATAGGTTTAATAATTTTGGTCAATGTTTTAGGCATTGAATACAATTTTAGTGAAAAATATCATCTCAATTATTACAGCAATATTAATATAGACTTTATATGTAGTTATATATCAAAACTATATTGATAAGAATATGGGGGGGGGGGGAAACACTCGATTATATTTTATAATATAAAATAATTAAACCCCACAGCTTTTTCGTTATATATGTATACGTCATGAAATACCGTCTAACAATTATTATATTGATTCTGTCCCGTATTATAAAATATGATATTAAATGCCGAATAAAAATTTACGTTGCTTTTTAATAAATAGTTACACAGGGTGCGTTCGTTAAGCAACGCCATTTAAGAGTCACCTCGTCTTCCGAGTCTGGAAACGCCGCCTTGTATTACTTATTGAACGCGCCCCGTATGAAAATATCGATCGTGATAAAAGAGTATTATAAACCGAAACTTTTAATAAATAGATTAAATTTAAAAATGAAAATACTGATAAAAAATACTGTTCGAAACCAATATTAAATAATTTCCAAGAAATATTAGTAAAAAACAAAAAAATTAGGTACATAATAAAAGTAGTTAATCATCCAAAGATAACGAAAAATTTGTACATTTTCAGCAATAATATTTTATTGACTTATTCGACTTTACCAATATTATCTTGTCGTTATCAATTCATAAACAATTTTAATCAGATAAATATCATAATTTTGGTTAAAATAAATAGAGGCGATTGAGTATTTAATAATATAATGCGAGACTCATATGCGAGTCCTTTAATTCCTAGCGGAAAAGAATGTATTATGTATTATATTATTCTACATATTTTCTCCAAATTACTTTTTAAAAAGATCCGCTAATTTTAATGTTTTTTGCGAACTTAGACGACAATCAAGTCGTCGTTGCATAAGTTAATATAAAAAAAAATTGGGATTTTTTTGATAAACTTTCATATATCACGACCAAATCTTTCACACCCTATTCAAGCGCGATTTCTTAATAAGTCAATAAAACATCATGCCAATGCTCATCTTTTCAATTAATAACTTCGATAGAACACGTGTTTTAATAGTTTGTCTGAATGAAGCTTTGAATTTCTTTGGGTAAATATTTCTCGTAGTTAACAAGATAAAAAGCGTGTAAAAATATATAACAATATTATAATTTGGTTGTTAATATGAAATGGCTATGACCATTTTGCATCGGTGACGACGACCTCGTCTATGTTTTATGAATATTGATGACGTGGGTAGAATTGGCCGTTTCACAACACTTGGAGCACAGATTATCCGACAACGGACTGCCGAAATACAAGCAAAGTGGCGTTCTACACGGTTGCGGTTCATTGAATATGTCTACGTGATTAGATTCGTCATTTTCTGGAAGACAATTTTCATCACTGTCCCATCCCGTTTTGTAACTGGTGGCCGTCACGTGGATTTTATTCGCCGGCAATGTACTCCGCTTTGATTTATCCTTCTTGGAAAAATAATTATCGGATTTTACGTTCAAATTATCGTTGTTCAATATGCTTCGCCAATGCACGTCCGTGGGAAGAGTTTGATTTTGACTATCGGCGTTCGTAACAAAGCGAGCGCTCATCGACGACGGTTTGCCCGAGTCGTTATAGAACGTCGAGTTTGACAAGTATAGAGTGTGATCGTTGTTCACGACGGAGGTGGCTGGCATTCGTTTGATCACGTTGTGCGATTCGCAGTCAGCTTCGGCGTAAAATTTAGATTTTCCGGTTCCATAGCGAGGCATTCCGTTGTAGTTGTTCAGGTTGTTTATCGAATTCATATTATGCACCTCGGATAGTTCCTGCTGTCGCTGTTTTTGGAAGCACTCGTGGCATAGATAACTGGTTAAAACCGTTCCGTAGCCTACGCAACCCGAGTTTACGCATTTTAATCTGCCTTCTAGCATTGCTTGCTCTTTCAAACTGGCCAATTCTAGATTCTTTTTGTCAAAGTCTTTTTTCTCCGAGTTTGAAAATCTATATTCGGCATACTCGAGATAGTTTTTCACCATTTTATCTTGAATATCGTGCCTCTTAGCTCTGAGTTGACAGCACAGCAATTTATATTTAGACGAGGAAAATATTGTGTTGTTGGCGGGTTTTTTGTTTGTATTATTTGCTTTGATTTTAGTGATGGATACGAAATTCTTTTTTAATTTATTTCCCATTGATTTTCCAATGCTTCCAAACTGTTTTGCAACAGATTGAAGTTGTTTAGTAGTTTTGCTTTTATTTTCAAACAAGGCGTGTTCAGGCTGTTCAATTTCATTGTTAGTAGTTAGAGTCTCCGAAAACTTGTTAGTTATGTCCTCTTCAGATATGTCAATAATATCAGGTTCCTCTTGTCCTGGACTCGATGATGGTGATAAATACACGACGTCAAGATACTCACATAAAAGATTAATTTGATCCTTTTCCGACAACACTAATCGATTGATTATCTTTTGATCATTTTCATCTTTATTCCATTCGAAATCGTCTCCAGGATCGACTGAAAATTGTATCGGAAGCAAACAGCCTTCGGAATCACTCAAAGGTATAACGGGAGGAAGTGACGGACTAGATTTTCCGGGTGTATCAGTTTCCATAACAACCAGAGCCGAAAAATGTCCCATATCGTAAGCTAATATAAGCGGCGATTTGTGACAATCATCTGCGGAGCATTCTAACGGAAGATATATGCCGCCAAACGGGATAGGAGCTAATGCTTCACCATTTAAATCCTGAAAAATTGATACGAAATTAATCCTTCAACATGTTATAAGAGTATAAACAATATAATTAAAACTTTAGTTTTAATATTTATACAATTAATTGGGACTTACTCTGAGTAAAACATCAGCAATTACAATAATGGGACGACGCAAAGTGTGGGCAAGTGCAAAAACGTGTATTTCTTCCAAGCTATGATTTGAAGGAGCTGCAAGCTCAACCAACGCTGCCCATTCCGATTCCCATTCTTCATTGCTTAAAACTAATCCAGATTGCAAATGTTGTCTGTAAAAATAATCATGCAATTAATATATACGTGGTAGCTATTGAACTAAAAAACCTAAATAAACAGACCTTGTTTGGGACCATCTCCATCGACGGCGAAGCGCGTGTCGCCACGGTGCAGCAAGTAATGCATTGTGAAGCAGCTTCCGTAATGTGAGCAATCGATCGTGAAATCCCCAAAGCCCGAGGGAAGCAGCGTGAGGAAGGCAATTCCCATCGCCGCAAGTGGCAAGAGGCCATAATTTAGTGGCGCCCGTGGAGCTCCACCAATTAAGTCTTCCACTTTGTTCTAACGAAACCAATGACGAATTTTCTAGCAGATCTTTTTCAAGAAACTTCCTTTAAACAATACAATGCAAATTGCGGCAAATTTATACATTAAAAATAATATCATCTAAGACGACTATTCAAACCTGAAGTCATCCGAATAAATTGAGAAATCGGGAAGAGTAAAAGTATATTCAGGCGTGTCAATATAAAATTGATCAATATTTGGATTCCTATTGATGGAAACGTCTTGAGCGCATTCAGACCTTACTTGCGAAACAATATTTTCATTATCCGTCGCTCGTGATATTCCTCTTGCAAGCTTTTTACCTGCAAAAGCTTTTTTTAAGTTATTAAACGATTTAATCTATTAAAACCGCAAGTAAATATCGTCGGGATGTACTCACAATCGACAACGTCAATGGCTTCGGATTTTTGCAAAATCGGTTTCGAATTTGGAACGCCATCAATTTTTACGGTCGCCGGTTGCACAAAGGAAGGCAAAGAGCCGCCGTCAAACGAATTCAGGTACGACTTATCGTGTGTCGCTCGCCAACTGCCAGATATGTTATTGCGGCCGTCGTCGAATTTATCAGTGGATTCGCTCTTGGTTAAATCTGCAAAGTTGAAAACACATAGAATACGAACCTTTGAATTTTTCATTGCGAAAATATTTAAATATTACCTGAAAATTGCATGAACGCTACTAAAGCCGACGTTAGATCCCATCCTTGCGTTTCGAGCAAAGTATAGCATAAATCTTCCGGAGCGCCCGTTTGGTTTTTGAGTTCGTTGACTAAATTCGCTTCCATTCTCGAAATAGCTGAACAAAAGAAACGTGTTTACATTATAGAACCGCTTAAAAAATGAGATCACAATGTTTATTGCGGAGAGGGTGTCGTCTTGATCAAAATGAGTAAGACATATCAAGTTTAAATACAACGCGGTGCACAAAAATATGGCAACGGCTCTAAAATTGTATTGAAGCGACACCACATAGGACAAAGCATAAAGAAACTGAAACAATGTCGTACTGAGGATATAGAACGCATCCTGTAAATATTTATTTACATAGGGAATTGTATTCATGAGTCGTCATTCGTCGTGCTATTTAGAAACACAATAATTCAAGCGTAAATAATAATTTTTCTTTTATAACATGAAATTGTTGTAATATAGTGTTTTAATCAAAATAATATCATTCGATACTCTAAATAACTTTATGAGACAACATCCGCGTTAGCCGATTGATGTCATGACCTTGCCTGTAGCAGCCTTTGGAGCCAATTCTCCCCTTTCAGTCCATTGTTTTGACTGTTTGTTTATCTTCGGGTGGGTTTTACACTCCACGATGCCCACCCATAAAACCTCAGGAGGGAGAGCCTCGTCGGTTTACAACTATTCTCAACAACCTAGGCATACAGGGGAGAACGGTTTTAGGCTGTTTGAACAGCGACTCGTCTCGCGGGTATGCCACACATCTTTCTAATGTCCAAAATTTCAGTCAATATGCGACGTACAGCACTTTTAGTAGACGGTTTCAGTAGAGCATTTCTGACGTAGTCCCCTCAATTGGTTGATTACTGCGATGTTTATCTTGGTAGCTCGTAAGGCCTCGTTTAAACTCCGCCACCAAATATTTTACTGTTATAAACGAAGAAGCAGACTCCGCCAGAGTAGAATTTAGCTCGTCTTTGATATCGGTTGAGACCTTTCATATAAAAGTATTGTATCACATAACGATGACGATGTTTACAAATTCACTGAGAACATTCACTATTGATGGCTGCCAAACAAATATTAAACAACATAGCGTCTTCAAGCTTGGAACTTAAGCTTTATAAGGTCGGTACTTTCTACCGCAGGAATTTTTTTAAACGACGACCGCCATCATACGTCAGATCGTGTACTTCCGGGACTACTCTCGTACGATTGTTTAAATAACTAGATACACGAGCTCTTAACACACAAGATTTATTAATTCTACTTTAACAAAGATGCCACGAATGGTATGATAATAAATAATAGATATATTACAATTTTACCTATTATAATCAACGAATGAGTTAAATTAATAGCACATGAATCACCTATTCCCAATAGCAGTGACACAGATAGAAATATACTGGCGCGTTGCCATTTATAAATAGGTTATTATACAAATAAAGCTTTCTGTTTGAATATAAATTATATTGCAAACTGGGTGTAATCGCCGTAAGATCGATATTCTATATTAAAAGCGTTTCAAAATATGTGAGACGTTCTACAGAAAAATATTGACGATCAACTCGAAGTGCTTGTTACAATAAAAGTTAGAATATTTCAGGCACGTTGGCGCAATAAGAAATATGCATTTTACAGTCAATAATCCAGGAGAAGATCACGGGTTGTCAAAGCCGTGGAGCCAGGAAGACGTCGTGGCTGAAGAACTTGCGGCAGCGGCACTGACCCAGTACCGGAGCGCTTTTTCACACTGCTACAAACAAGATCAAGCTTCGGCTGCTAATCGTCGACGCATTTGGAGTGCACGATATTTAAAGGGGAATCCGAATCTAAAACCTAGCCGTGAAATCGACCATTTACAATCAGTATGATATTTAAAGGATCGAATAAATTGCACCGAATCGTTTAAGGAAATATCACATTTTATTATCCGTCTCATAATATTATGAATGACCTCATGAAAGCTATAATTATATAAAGATCTTCGGATCTTTTCAACGTATACGGAGAGCTACACTGATGATACGTTGCTAATTAATATGTCGACAGAAGAAATCTCTATTTTTCACCAAGCAAATACAAGCCATCAGCTCACGTATACGACTTGAGATAAATGAATCAAAGATTAAAACTATGTTAATAGATAAGCAAGTATATTTTCCACAACTATTACTTTATTTATTTTAGATCCTGCATTTCGGACTCGGGCAGAAGTAACTTATAAATTAAGAGAAGAGTTGGAATGGCAAAAACGCCATGTCCCAACTGAATGTATTTTGGAAAAACGGCCATTATAGAGTTGAAACTTGGACAATGAGAAAAGTGTTTAAGACGCGTCTTACAATTCTTGGGAGACATTGCTCGCAGAAAAGACGATAATCTCAAAAAGCTGTTGGTGACAGAATATGTAGAAAGTTGCTATGGAAGAAGAGCTTCTACTCATTGGCCCGACAAGATTAGGATTGCCATTGGCCTTCTATTAGTACAAGCACTTCACACTGTGGATCACAGAGGGTATTATAGGACCGTCATCAGCATTGTAATTGACACAAACTGAGATCACGATTCTCAGTCATGAGGGACAAGATGCAAAGAAGAAAAAATGGGACTAACAGACGAACTAACGACGATTCAAATATCACAAAATTATGGATATTTTTAGTTGCGACACGGCACTTGTGTTAACTCATACGTTGTCATGTCATCCAAATGCATATAACGGCTTACAAATCTCAACTTTATTAGTCTATAATACAGATGTCAACTGTTCAAACATCATCTTTCGAGATTGACCTCGAAATTTGCATTCCTAGCGTTGTTTATTCTTTTTTATGACGTGGCTACCGTCTAGCTCATCTTCTCTTTGTTTTTATTAGCTTGGCCGATGACCGAGCAATCCCTATTCCTTTTCTTTGTTTGTCTGATAAGTCAAACTCGATATAGAATAAATGGAGGCCTGATTTTATAACCGACAATATATTTGCGGGAGCATCGTATTTGCTATTCCAGAAGCATCGGATATACATCGATGTAGTAAAGAAAAAGGCAACAACCATGACTAGGGATTCTGTGTCGAGACGTCCCGGGGCTTTTTAATATTTACTTTAAAAAAATCTATACATAAATGAAGAGAAAATAAGTCTCGAGTCCCAGGAAGTCTTGGGATTTTGAAATTATCATGTCTCGAGTTCCGGGACTTTGAAGAATATCGACGGACCGAGAGCGAGCCTCTACAGTGCACAGATCTGGGCAGAAATGCAGAAAAAGATTTGAACTGCTAAGAACCTGTTGCGACAGACAGCACCAATGGTATAAGATCCATACAATCTGCGCTGCTATACGGTCCGTTCCGAGTTGTCCAGGACTAGCCACACAGAATATCATCCACTGAACTTTATCCAAACGGGTAAACGCTCGCACAAGAGCTTCTAGGTGACCGACTTTTCCACTCCGCGCCTTCCAGAGGAAGCGAGGTTCCAGCTGGAGAACAGCTTCCGATTTTGCATATACTCAAAGGTATGCTAGACTAAAGGACTATGGGATTTGGATGAAGACTGGTTATTCCGAGGACCGTTTGCATAGATTCCACACACTTCTGTGATCAGCAGTTCCACATTCCCTATACGGGTACACAACACAGACTGCACTGAATGAGCCACACACCGAGGTAAGTTACGTTAGCCTTTACTCCACATCATTTCCCCGGGGGTTCGACCGTTACTCACAAATGACACCATGGAATCTAGCACCCAGCCGAAGAAAGCAAAGAATAAACACAATTCAGATAATATTAGCCTATAAAACAATTTAATTGGAGACGCGGTACAAGTTATAGCAAGCACACTTCCCATGGACATCCTCGCCAAGGAAAGGAAACGCAGATATAAGAAAAATACAGTCAATCCAACAATGACTTAACTTTAATTAAATCTTGGCAATTACCTATCACCTGAATACTAACAGGACTCAATAAAGAACCACCACTGCAACGAGGATTCCAATGATGCGGAACACATTGTGTTAAAATATGAAGTATGGGCAGATGATAAGCGAGAATTAGCGGAAAAAAAATTGGAGAAATTCCAACCACAGTGATCAAAATCAAAGAAAAGTGCCAAATTTCGCTAATGAGATTGTGCAATAATAAGAAAAAGCAGAACGAATTAAAAGGGTGAACACCGGTTCGTAGAAAAATAAACCCACCCTCTTGAAGCAATTTCAAAGCAGATTCCAAGAGGGTGGAGAAAAAAGGGTAGGTCAAGTTGTATTGCAAAAAACGTACATTTATTACTATGAAATTAAATGACACTTAAATGTCACATTAATATCAACAATAATGTTTATAATTTATCAAATTTATAGTTTTTATCCGGTCGGTTTTCAATAGAAAAAATGATTTGTGCCTTATGACTG
Source organism: Stenopsyche tienmushanensis (assembly GCA_008973525.1). NCBI lineage: Eukaryota > Metazoa > Arthropoda > Insecta > Trichoptera > Stenopsychidae > Stenopsyche > Stenopsyche tienmushanensis. Next base: position 211,806 of record WACJ01000207.1, on the reverse strand, counting down.
TACATATTATTTGAAATGCCATGTGCACGATAGCGTTCATCGTGTTCCTTATTCATGATAATGATACTGTGATATCAAAATGGAAAAAAATCCGGTTTGTTTTCCACATTCAATAAAATATTTATTACAATGAGAGCCAATTCAAAATAATAACAATACTGATATACTAATTTGGTTATAAATAACTATGAATCAGTGTGTGCGCTTGATAAGATAGCAATTGAATAAAAACACAATGAGAAAATCGCAGTCGGCATTCAGGTTCATTCGATAAAAGTGAGGGTGCTGATGTGAATAAAATATGACGGCGCAGATACAAATTAATTTATCCCCGATGACATCCATTTTCGTCGACCTTCAATAGCGTGCGATATGCGTAAAAGCGATTCGGAATGCGAAAAAAAGCGCAGCATGCTCCGACGAATCCTCCTGCCAGTGGCAAGTGCAAGGCGCAAATAAATAAATTACGATTTGTGGCAAAAAAACGTTGACAACGATGATAAGATTATTTTGACGTTTGAGTGACGTCCATATTTGTTTCACTTACCGCGCTATGCTTTGCACATTGCCATAAATAGCTTTACATTCGAATTTATAACATAAAAGTAACGAAAGGCGGCGATCGGTGGCGACTTCAGCGACCTAAGAGCGTTTGACATAACTCAGCTGAAGAGGCGACCTTCATTTTCAATAATAAACTGCGATTTACATATGGGGCCGATTGTCTATGGTCAGGGCGTAGAATATCAACAAAATCGAACGACGAAAAAATTTTAATTTTGAAATTTAAAAAAAATGAACGCTCGTAAATCACAAACATCGCACAATAAATAAAGCGTATTATTTTACATAATTTTATAATATTATTCCTGTGCAATTTTTTTAAAAAATAATTTTTCACATTTTAAAATTATACGATTATAAAAAAAATAATCTCATTCGATTATGTTTCGATCGTTAATATTTATACTGAAATACAAATAGTATTAAATAAACAAATATGATATAAATATTTTTATTTATTTATTATAATTGCTTTTAACTGATTGTTCTAAGACCAAAAATATGCTTTTTATGAATTAAAAATGTTTCGATATTATTAGTATTCATTTTGGTATAATTAATAGTACAGCTTAATTATTTTCGGTCTCATGTCTCAACTGTTTGAGACATTGACATGATTTTTCCAAATTTGTTTTATATTGAGTGTGAATTGATATGTATACATTTGGCATGAATTTTAACTGTTTAAGTGCCACTTAAAATTTTGCAAATTCTTATCAAAAATGTAACGCTAAATAGTCATTAACTATATTAGGTAAATTTTAAAATATTAAATTAATTTTTTTAAAAAGTTAAATAATGCTATTACAAATGCAATATATTAAATATTATTAAAATATATATTATGATAGAAAGCGTTTAGCTTAAGTTTCAAGACGTCTCTACACATAAGGAGCACCTACTTCTTGTACTTGTAACCTTATTTTATAGATGACTCTTGTATAATACCCCATATACGTATATAGGTATACATTATGAGACGAGTATACAATATAACGAATACAATGATCCATGAATCATGTTCGAGTTCCAAACTCAATTTTAAATATTTTTCGATGAATAAAAAACAATATTTTTCATGTTACGAAATGTAAGAATGTCCCAGTTGACCTTATGAGGAATGTTGTGAAGGTGATCTTGCAATTCTTAAAGTTTTATGGCCATATTATCCTTATACTTTTTTTGCAGAAATGGATCCTTTATACAGTCAAGCACAAATAAATTACACAAATTCAACATTTAAACTCTTGCTTCAGGTCGCTAAAGATTTTAGCACTTTCCTAATTAATTTAAACGCTTTGAACCGCCGTAGTTGGAGATGAAATCCGCTGTTTAAGGATATAATGAAAGAAAAACCGGTTCATCAATGATAAACCTTCTTTTTTTTCATTATTGATCTAGAATTCTCGAAGGAAATCGTTGAAACTATACATTGTTGATCAACACAACACCAACATGCTTCGATCCAAATTTATGCTGATGTTTTGGATCTAAAAATGCAAATACCGAGGCGATACTATTATTAATATTAATCAAAAGTCAGCAGTGGTCAAGGATATCAGCTTTTTGAATGAATGTAATGGATGGCGTTGATGTTTCATGTTGTAAATTTTATTTGGGGTCCAAAATGTCTCGTTGCTTCTATGAATTATTATGTTAATATATTTAAATAGCATTTTTAAAATAGTACTCGCGGCAATCCGGCCCCAGTCTAATCCGGCGACCCCTGTAATCCGGCATCCCAATACAAGTATTGCACATATGTACGACAGAGTTTCATCAATGTAAAAAATGCAAATCGTGTAATTTTGGACCGCCTAAATCGTAATGAATCTTTTTGCAAGTTGGCAAGTGAGAATAGCGTAGGACGATCTACAATTTATGATACAAAAAAGAACTGCAAGGACATTCAAAAGTTCACCTCCACGATTGATTACGGGCTAGGCAATAGGCAAATTTTCAAGAAAGCTAAACACCCAGAAGTGAAGGAAGCTTTGTATATGTGGTTTCTTCAGGAAAGAAACAGCCAAAGCTGTTTTATAAGGAGATGATTAAAAATTAAGTTTTGTAGCTAGCAAGGGATAGTTAAAACGCTTCTAAATTCGTCATGACAACTCCTATGTGTTCATGACGTTTATTCTATAATATGAAATTATGTATTATCTATGTGTATCTCATCATTTTCATATTTTTTGGATTACAAGTACTCTTTTCCAAAAAGTTCCGGACAACAAGGGGTCGAGGGCAGTACTCTACAGTCCGACAAATCCGACAAATCGACACTGCCTTGCAAAATGTATGTGGGATTATCGCGGGTCTGCTGTGGTTTGATATAGAACATGTAGTATAAAGCCTTTTTTAGTAATTTACGGCTTAGCTATTCTCGCCTTGTGAAGTTTTTAGTGCAAATGGTTGTTTTTTTTTGTATTTGGCGTCCGGTGAATCTCATCTTCGCTTTCTGAAGTATTCGTGTTATTGTGTGGAGTGAGTACTTCTGTCAAGTGGCTTTCGAATATTTTCGCCTTTTCTTTGTTATGTAGGTTTTTTATAGCACCGTTTAGTTTGTTTTTGTTTTCCGGCGATCTCGTTGCTCGCCAAAGTTTTCTTATTTTGCATTTTTCTGCACTTTTCTGTTTGATTGTTGTGCACAACAGTTCTTTTTTTAATTGAATTCCTTGCGGATTCCCGCAGAGTAGAGTTGAAAAGTTCAACTGCGTTAGTGAGGTTCTTTTTCGTTTTGAGGGGTATGTTTGTCATCAAGTGGTTATCTTTGAGTACATGTTGAAGAAAATTTAGATGGATTAATATTAAGTTAATAATAAGTTATTTTATTCTTATGCGATATTAGATGGTTAATATTTAGCGTGCCGGATTGCGTCAAAGTTTTATACGAAAACTTGAAACTGAACTGGCATAAGCCTACAAGAGTTTCTCATGAGAAGACGTCGTCGTATATTGCGCTCCGAATTCTTATGATGTTGTCTTGATTAATTGTTAATAAGTGTTCTTATGTGTTAAAGTTGTGTGAGACTTGTAGCAGATAAGGGATAAACATTCACTTTGGAAGCTTTCTTCGTGAATCAAATCAAATCATCGACATTGTGCGATTCTGTGATTGTTATAAAATGGGCATCTTTAAAAAAATCATCAGTTTGGCATTGACTTTAAGCTGTTTGGTGAATGTATCAGCAAGATTGAGGTGTTTTCAAACTGAATTTAAAGTGAAGTGTACATCATTCGGCTTTGGAACAAACGTACTCTCAAGTTCATCTCTGCGAACTGTCAATTTTGACTCTGTGAAAGAATTAGATGCATCGTTATCCAATCTAAATGTTATTACCGGTTATTTATATCCAACTGAAACAAACGTGACGAAAGCAAATTTTTCCCGGAATTCGTTGAGCGATATTAACGAAGACACGTTCATCAATTTTCCTCATATCACTGAGCTATATTTTCATGATAACGCGTTAGCTTATATTCATCCGGAAGCCTTTTCTCCTATACTCAATTTGAAACATCTGGATCTGAGTTATAATTTATTATTTTATAATATGTTTGAAGCACCTTTGGCGATAAATTCATTAAGCCTGGATGCATTTCTCAGTTGGAATAATCCAGCAAATGCGTCTAATGGTAGGAATTTTTTCATAAAGAGACCAATTTGGGCGAACACTGCAGTTCAAAAAAGCATGATCGCTTGTACAAATTTATCGCATCTTGCATTACCGGATAATTATATTGTTGCATTCTCAGAAGACTATTTTTGGTTTTATCCAAATCTCAGAAGTTTGATCTTATCCCAAAATCTTTTCGTCACTCTGCCAGACTTGCTATTCAGCAGGAATCCTCTTCTAATCTCTGTTATAATAGAAAGAGGTACATTGACAAAGATGCCGGAAAACTTGTTTTTCTATAATGAAAATTTGATTTTTCTACAAATAACTGACAATCTTCTCTCGGAAATACCAGCAAATCTTTTCCAAATGCAAAAAAATATTAGCGCAATAGATTTATCTGGTAATCAACTTGTTACTCTGCACGAAGACACATTTTCGAAAAATATTAAGCTAGAAGGACTCAAATTGACGAACAATCGCCTCAATCATTTACCCGAGAAATTATTTTACAATAATAAATTTATTAAAGCAATTGTCCTGAGTAATAACAGCTTAGAATCGATTCCTTCAAACTTGTTTAGTAATCTTAATGAATTAAGATTTATCGATATTTCCAATAATAAATTCAAAGAAATACATCCTGAAACGTTCCTAAATAATTTGGAATTAAATGTAATTGTACTCAGTGATAATCCCCTCAAATCCCTTCCGGATGATATTTTTGTAAACAATCTCAAACTAAAAATTTGTACAATAAGCAATACGAGGATAGTCTCTCTGCAACCCGAAGTATTTCGAAAGCAATCTGATTTAAGCATATTGCGTATATCGCTAAATAGACTGACAGAATTCGGCGAACACGCGATAAGCATGTGTGAAAATTTAACCGGCATTGATTTCAGCATGAACAGAATCACACTCATTTCCGAAGTCGTCTTCTTCAACACTCCGAAGCTCATCATCATTGATCTCGGGGAAAATCTCCTGGAAACAGTGCCGTCGTCCCTTTTCTCTCCACTTGGCGATTTGAAAATGCTATCCCTAGCCAACAACCGCATATCGTCCTTATCGAGATTCCAATTCTACAACAACAGAAATCTGAAATATCTCGACATCAGCGGGAATTTTATTCAATTTCTTAATTTCGACACGTTCAAAAACAACGCCGGCATGGAAGTCCTCTTCATGGCCAATAATCAACTGGAGGAATTTTCGCTGAAATCGGTCAGACATTTGAAATCGCTGATCCGCCTGAATATGAACAACAATCGACTCAACAGACTGGAATCCGGATTGGGAGAACTGACGCAACTGGAAGACGCGATGTTCTCCTGCAACGACTTGACGGTGCTCCCGTCTGAGTTTTTGGAAGGAGTGCGGGATGGAGTGCGAGTTTATTTGCACGGGAATCCTTTGAAATGCGCATGCGCAGATTGGTTATTCTCCGCTAACCACTCGAGCATCATCAAGCGGGATCGCTTCCGGGATGGCATTTTCCCCACGTGCCTGCAGGACTTAAACAACGATCAATGCGACGACGAGCCTCTTCCCGGTGTGACCTATAGTCGATGGTACGAGGAGCGCCTGAGTCGTCCGGAGATTTGCAATAAGGACCTTTGGGATGAACTGTTAAAGCTAGATCTTAAGAAATATGCCCCTGCTTAGTTATTAAAATGTAAAATACATGGATTAAATTATTTCATTCAAAAACATTTTTTTATCTGACACAGTACCTAAATATATATATTTTTTAAATCGAACAATATAGATTTTGTGCATCAATCGATGTGTTTTAAATGCAGTATAAAATCACTATAATACGCATTTTTGTCATCTTCAAAGACCAAAAATATAATTGGGATGAAATATAACTGTTATCAATACTTTACAGTTCTGTTGTTACAGATTTGTGAAGAATTCTGTGAATTTCAATTAAATACAAGCATTTTTCGATCCTGCATAAATGTTGTAACCTTACTTTCTGGATGATCCTTATCCATCCTTATCCGTATCCATTTCCTATTCCCATCGCTTTTCAATGTCTCTCAGTTTCAGTTCATAAGGCACCCGATCGCCTTGCTTTTGAATAATTTCTATGGATTTCAATCGTACAGAAACTGCTTATTGAGTCACTTCCAATGATTCTATGAACTAATCTTGCATTTGACTCGGATCTTCATCGAGCAATTCCTCCAATTCTTTGTCTTCGAATTTTTATGACTGTTCAGAGCAGTGTTTCCTAGCCTTTTTTTAGTCTCGTTGCCCCTATAACCCATCAGGGAAATTGATTTTAGCCCCCTTTAAAATTTTGTTGAAGAAAACAACATATGTGATACATACAAATAGGCTTTATTTATCATGAAATTGCACAAAACTATAGGAAATTACAATTTTAACATACTTCCTTGATTAATTTAATGATGGTTATATGAAAGTTGAAATTGTTTTGCATTTCCAAGTGTTTTTTTTTAATGTTATTATTGAAGGTGTCCCAGTCGACAGTGACGTGTGTGAAATTTTTGAAACGTGTCGATATAAGATTTTTAATTTGTTTCCCATTTGGTAGCAAAACCACGCAACGATGGAAACATTTATAAATTCTCCCATTGCATCGTGATTTTATTACGAAATAGGGTTACTTGCGCAGCCATTGTTAGACTATTGTAACGTTTAAGCTCCCCGCCTCCACGTGCTTGTCGGGCTGGCCGCGCTACTGCACGGGTCCGTTCTTCTATCGGGCTGTGGTGTTGCTGGACGAATGGATGGAAATACGAAGGGCGTCGAATGGAAAGACTCTCTTCGCAAGATAACTATTTATTCCGCACTACAGATAGAAAGAGAGAGATCTGGCTGCAGGAGGGACGACCTCCCGCAGCCAAGGCCAACTGACGACTCTCCTAACTCCCGCCTCCTGCGCGTCACTACCCAACCGGCAACGGTGCACGCGCAAGAAGCGATCCGTCGGTATGCAGGTGCAATGTCTCCGTAGGGCCACAAGAGATGTCGCTGTTAAAATAATACATACATATATAAACTCTCATCTATTTCCAAAATAAATATGCATATTTCACATTAGTCGAATTTTCAATCGTAATTAAATTTATTTTGCGTATTAAATCTGAATTCCGGCAAGTAATCGTAAGTCAACAGTACTGATGTCGTTTGTGCACCTCGATGATTGGAACAGACGAGTGTTTTCTATGTACCGTGTATTGTAAGGGACTAACTATTTATTCGCATTTTGTTTGGAAAGGCCCTGCCTGTAGTCATTTTAAAGTATTCTATGTCACGGCGGGACAGAGTTAGCAGCCCTAATCAAAAAACAGTGCCGAATTAACGTGCGGTCACTGCTTTTCTGCCTTTATTTTTATCATTTCTGACTTTTTACGCTTGGTGTGAACAAGGCATTATTGACATATTCAATGCCTCTTGAAATGGCTAGAAGACTAATTTCTTCGATGATATCCCTATATAGACGATTGGGCAAATTTTTTCCACCCTTTTAAATTGGCAATACTTAATTTTTTTCGTGAAATTCGCATAATTTGATAATTAGAGTGAGTGAATTAGATAATTTAGCTGTAGTTCTATCCTCAGAATGGACGTCGAGAAAAACATTATTTATGCAAGTAATTATAATTAATGTTATGTATTCACACATATATCACAACTTTAATATAAACATATATGGTTTTCCGTCTTCCGTCATCAGCTTATATCAAGACGTTGAATTGCATGATGTTAAACTGACACAAATCGATAAGATTTTCTCGTGAGAAGACGTCGAGGTAAATTGTGATCTCAGTGCATTCGTTATTGCCTTGATTATGTGTTCATTAAAATGTTTCTATGTTAAGGTTGTGTGAGCTGAGACTGGAATAAAACTCACTTTGGAAGCTTTCTTTGTGGATCAAATCAAATCATCGATATTGTGCGATCCTGTGATTGTTTTAAAATGGACACGTTTAAAAAAATCATAAGTTTGGCGTTGACATTAAGCTATTTGGTGAACGTATCGGCTAGGTTGAGGTGTTTTCAAACTGAATCTAAAGTGAAGTGTACACCGTATGGCTTTGGAACAAATATACTCTCAAGTTCATATCTGCGAACTGTCAATTTTAACAACTCTGTGAAAGAATTAGATGCTTCGTTTTCCAATCTAAATGCCATAATTGGTCATTTATATCCAACTGAAACATACGTGACGAAAGCAAATTTTTCCCGGAATTCGTTGAGCGATATTAACGAAGACACGTTCATCAATTTTCCTCATATTGAGGAATTATATTTTTATGACAATGCGCTCGCCTATATTCATCCGGAAGCCTTTTCTCCCATACTCGATTTGAAACATTTGGATTTAAATAACAATTTATTATTTTACAACGCATTTGATGCGCCTTTGGCGATAAATTCATTCAATTTGACTGTATATTTCAGTTGGAATAATCCAGCAAATGCGTCTAACGGCAGGAAGTTCTACATATCGAGACCAATTTGGGCGAACACTGCAGTCCAAAAAAGCATGATCGCTTGTACAAATTTAACGCATCTTGCATTAATGGACGATTTTATTGTTGCATTCTCGGAAGATTATTTTTGGTCTTATCCAAATCTCATAAGTTTGTTCTTATCCCAAAATGTTTTCGTCACTCTTCCTGACATGCTTTTCAGCAGGAATCCGCTATTAACAACGTTTGTAATAGATAAGGGCGTACTGACGAAGATACCGGAAAACTTGTTTCTCTATAATGAAAATTTGAATTTCATCAAAATAAATGACAATCTTTTATCGGAAATACCAGCAAATCTTTTCCAAAAGCAAACAAATATTCGCGGAATAGATTTATCTGGTAATCAAATTGTTACTCTGCACGAAGACACATTTTCGAAAAATATTCAACTAGTAGGACTCTCATTGGTAAACAATCGCCTCAAACATTTACCCGAGAAATTATTTTACAATAATAAATTTATTAAAGAAATTTCCTTGAATAATAACAGCTTAGAATCGATTCCTCCAAACCTATTTAGTAATCTGAACGACTTAAATGTGCTCGACATTTCCAGTAATAAATTCAAAGAAATACATCCTGATACGTTCCTAAACAATTTGGAATTAGAAACGCTTATATTCAATGATAACCCCCTTACATCCCTTCCGGATGATATTTTTGTAAACAATCTCAAATTAGAAACTTGTTCAATAACCGATACGAGGATAATCTCTCTGCAACCAGAAGTATTTCGAAAGCAATCTCATTTAAGCCTATTGGGAATGTCGCAAAATAGACTGACGGAAATCGGCGAACATTCGATAAGCATGTGCGAAAATTTAATGGGCTTGGATCTCAGCATGAACAGAATCACACGAATTTCCGAAGTCGTCTTCTTTAATACTCCGAACCTGATCGTCGTAGATCTCGGCGAAAATTTCTTGGAAACAGTTTCGTCGTCACTTTTCTCTCCTCTTAGCGATTTGACAATGGTGTCCCTGGCCAACAATCGCATATCGTCCTTATCCAGATTCCAATTCTACAACAACAGAAATCTGAAATATGTCGACATCAGCGGGAATTTTCTTAAATTTTTAAACTTCGATACGTTCAAAAACAACGTCGACATGGAAGTCCTCTTCATGGCCAATAATCAACTGGAAGAATTTTCGTTGAAATCGGTCAGTCATTTGAAATCGTTGATTCGCCTGAATTTGAATAACAATCGACTCAACAGAGTGGAATCTGGATTGGGAGAACTGACGCAATTGGAAGACGCGATGTTCTCCTGCAACGACTTGATGGTGCTCCCGTCTGAGTTTTTGGAAGGGGTGCGAGATGGAGTGCGAGTTTATTTGCACGGGAATCCTTTTAAATGCGCATGCGCAGATTGGTTGTTCTTCGCTAACCACTCGAGAATTATCAAACGGGAGCGTTTCCGCGATGGCATTTTCCCCATGTGCCTGCAGGACTTAAACAACAATCAATGTGACAATGAACGTCTTCCCGAAATGATCTATAGTCGATGGTATGAGGAGCGTTTGAATCGCCCGGAAATTTGCGATAAGGGTCTATGGGATGAGTTCCTATTGAAAGATGTTTTGAAATACAGCGGAGTGTTATGAGATGCATGATATAGTTTAAAATTTATAAATACATAATTTATCATATTTGTACATTCATATTTATCAAACGATCCTTGAACTTCTGTGAGCTCTTAGGAAGAGATCATAGTGCGGTTATGTATTGATATTATATATAGTAAAATAAAATGTCAATATTGTGATGATGTTAAAAGATATGCGACTTGGCTTTAAGAGATAAAGAGTATACAGTTTTTTTTGTGCGGTGGATGCGTTCCGCGCACAAAAAAAGCTATGACTCACATGGAAAAAGATATTAAAAATGTTCTAATCCTAAACATCCATTAGAAAAATATTCTCTTGAAAAATCTTAGTGTAATTTATTTTCTATTCTATTAAAAATATCTCGATACATACAAAAATATCCGCAAACCGCATAACTTTGAAATCGCACAAAAAGAGGTTTGAGTATAAGGCTAATTAAATTATATATTTAAGACAGATTTAATGAAATGTTTCACAGATTTTTGTCTTTATTTTATGAATAGCTTATAAGAATATTTAGTTAGTAGGGTTGTTTTATTTATGAACTATGCAAATGTCTTAATATTGTTTTTATATAAAATAAAAATTATCTTCAAATGCATTTGAAAGTAATTTTTGTCCCATTCCATGGCGTAATTTGAGAAGAACATTTTTAACCTTTCGCTTCGTGTTTTAATCTATTGCGCTTTTTCAGAATAACTTGTTACAGATTAACTAGATTTTCTTTGATTTTAGTATTAAACAACCTCCTCTTATAAGTTCGTAAGTCATAATTATATGTTTTTCCAATCTCATTCTCTCTCTTAACCCCTATGTACGGAAAGCAGACATTCAAAAATATTATTCACGTAGATTATTTATTATAAAATAATGAATAAATGTACTAAATTGAACTCTAACTGAACCGATATTAGTGTTTGGTTTAACCGAAATCAAAACCAACCAACTGAAATGAAAAACAACAACGGTTCGAAACCCTAAAGTTGAGCACATGATGAGCAAATGAGCATTTAATCGATGAACATCAAAATGTAAAAATCATTGCAAAAATGTAAAATTATACTATACATATTATTGTAACTGGTTATACTGGTTTATCTATTCATGTAACAAGTTAGTATGTGCAAATGGAGGACGTTGGAAGAGCGATTAATGAGTCATGTTTTACAATAACACTGTTTCTATAAAAGTGAATATGTATTTGTATTGTTTAAAATGTAAATAATGCAGATTTCTTCATAATTCATGATACTAAACTTTCCCAAGACCTAAATAAGACTTAAACTTTGCTAAGATTTGCAAAATTCCAAGATTTAATGCACTATATACTTGGTCATATGTATTATGGTGGGCTTAAAAAAGGGCGAGATCTTTAGTAAATAGATCCAAAGAAAAAAAATAGTAAAATACAATAAAAGGGTCAATCAAAATCAATTAATTTTATTATAATTATGATAAAATTAAATAAAATAGCATGAGAAATGTCTAGAATCTTGTATCAAGAAACATCGCTTACAGTTTTAGTAAACACGCTCTGATAACTGGTTATAGTTCTAACGGAACGATGATCCCTAAAGGAAGGTCAATGTAATAATTATGATTTTCAAGGATTTGAAGAATAACAATCTAAATCTGAGTGGATTATTCCGTAAAAATATCTTAAAGTAACATATATCTAGCTATGCTTACCCCTATATCGAAGGTCATCAAGAAAGGTTTTAACTTTACAAGTATATTAAATTATTTTTCAAAGTAATCGAAATCGATACATTTCTGTAGTCGGGCGCCAGATTTTGTATGTCAGTGTCTTAGATCTTCGCCACCAGATTATTTTGGATTTAGGGATGTAGTAATACATCCATGTTTCATCCCCCGTCACGATAAATTTAAAAAAAGCTTCACCCTCATGTGCAAAACGATCCAAAAGCTCACGTGCGGCGATCACGCGATTTTGACGGTGTTCCGGTGTGAGTTTTCTGGACACACATGGAGTACACAACTTGCCATAACTAAGTTTTTCCGACACAGCATCACCGAGGAGACTTCGTAAAATGTCAGGAAAGTCTTCATGAAGATCATCGAACATCTCAAGGCGGTCATTTCGCATTTATTCTTCAATTCGACTATTATCAAGTATTGTTCTGCAAAGTCAAAAATCGGATGACGGCGCAGATATCACACGGACGTGGCGGGAGCGCGCAACGACCTCTCCATAGGAAGAATTTACTGTGACTGAACAAAATGGCAGACAAACATGCGGGATCAAACAAACTGGCCGTTAGGATTCCTTTAACATATCAGGAGCACCTACTTCGAAAAAAAAAAATTCCCAGCCTTTGGAGCCTTTGTAACCTTACTTTCTGGATGACTCCCCAAATTCAATTGTATTTGTGATTAAATACAATTGAAAACTACATTGCCTTTATAAATCAAAAATAGTTGAACTTGTAGAAACTTTGTTAATCATGATCTATACCAGCGGTTCTTAAACAGGGCCCCCCGGGGGTCCGCGAAGCCATTTTCGGGGGTCCGCGAAGGTATAAAAAAAACATTTATTTTTAGTTGAACAAGATATTTTCGTGACAATTATTTACAGAAAACATTATAAGAAGATCTATTTTGATCAATATTTCACCAATAAATGTTTGTTTGTTTGAAAAATGAAGTCACAAGGGTTGGGATGAGGTCCACAATAAAAAAAATGTTCAAGAGGGGGTCCGCGAAAGAAATTTTGCTCAAGAGGGGGTCCGCGGACTACATGAGTTTAAGAAGCGCTGAACTATACAAAGTGTAGAATAAACAACAAATAACGGCTCAACATTTTTTTTTAACTACCAGGCACAGGTTCTTATATAAAATCGCCAAGGGGGTGTATTTATTCAAATTATATTTTGACATATCATTAAATGTATAATAAGGGTAGGGCCGTAACTAAGGGGTGGCAAAAAAGGCGCCTGCCACGGGCTCAACTGGACTTATTAGGGCGCAAAATGCTGGATACCGACCTGATTGACAATTGCACGTAGTTTTAATTTTAATTGACCATTCTACCCTAAAAACATTAACGCATTGATGGACATAGCAGTATTATTCAGTTGTTGTTGTGTTGCTAAGTTGGGGCTAAAACTTTTTGATCGATCTGGCTGAAATTTTGGGAAGTTCCTCACTATAATATTAATTGGATGTACCTAAAAAAAATTTTTTTTTGGGATAAAAATTATTAAGAAAATCGTCAAAAATATGAAAGTTTAACTAAAAAGCCTATATTTTAAATCTCTTGTTGCTGCCAAACTGCGGTTAACAACGCATTAATATTAAGTTGGCTTGTTACATTGTTTATATGATGAATTTTATGCAGAATTAACCCCTTTTGATTCGCAATAAAAACCAACTAAACTAATGAATAATCGTTGAAAAAAAAAAGTAATTGTTCGCGAACCAAATGTTACGAAGCTCTTCAAAGACGCTCAAATACAAGTTTACATAGGTAGATCACATTATTGATGTTGCTGCTGGCGTGAGGATGTGAAGGTAGGATCTGCCATATATACCTTCGGCGTTATCCGGTTTATTTTATTTTTTAAAACATGTTTTATACGTTTAGATCCCAAAATCCAGATGGCTGAAAAGTTGTCTTCATAGAAATCAAGTCGTCGATCGTGCACATATTGTGATTCTGTGAACATTAAGACATGGAAACCAAAACTGTACTGATAAGTTTTGTGTTGATCATTAATTGTTTGATGAGCACTCGTGCTAGACTTGTGTGTGAACAATTTGAGAACAATGTGAAGTGTTCATCTAAAGGTTTTGGAACTAACATTCTATCCAGCTCATCGTTACGAACTGTCATTTTTGATGAATCTGTGAGTGCATTAGATGTATCCAATTGCAATTTAAATGTTGTAATTGGTATGTTATCACCCAATGAAACTCATGTGACTAAAGTGGATTTTTCTAACAATTTTTTAAACGATATCAACGAAGACACGTTTATCAATTTTCCTTATATCAACGAGTTGTATGTGAATGACAACGCGCTCACGTATATTCATCCGGATGCTTTCTCTCCCATCCTTGATTTGCAATTCCTGAATCTGAATGACAATCTATTATTTTATAATTCACTGGATGACCCATTTGTGATAAATTCTAATGATTTGACAGTTTACATGAGTTACAATAACCCGGAAAATGCAACAATCGGAAGAAATTTTGTAATAACGAGACCTATTCAAGCATACACTGCAGTACAAAAAAGTATGATCGTATGCTCGAATCTAACACATCTTGAATTAATTGACAATTTTATTGTGGCTTTCTCGGAAGATTATTTTTGGTATTATCCAAATCTAATACATTTGGATTTATCACAAAATGTATTTGTTACCCTTCCAGATATGTTGTTCAGTAAAAATTCTCTGTTGCAGTGGTTTTTATTAGACATCGGTGCATTATCTAAAATACCGGAGAATCTGTTTAGCAAAAATGAAAATTTAGTATTTTTAAAAATAATGTACACCCATTTAACAGAGATTCCATTTAAACTATTGCAAAAGCAAACAATAATCAATTGGATCGATTTATCTGGCAATCAAATTGCCATTCTTCATGAGGAAACTTTTTCGAAAAACACTAAGCTTGAAGTGCTCAATCTGATGAACAATCGTCTTATTCAATTACCAGAAAAAATATTTTTCAATAATGATTTATTGCTACTCATTTCCATAAGTAATAACAGCTTGGAAACGATTCCTCCAAACCTATTTAATAGACAGATTGCCCTCAAGGAACTCGATATATCAAACAACAAATTGAAAGAAATAGAGCCGGAAACATTTTCAAACAACTTAGAACTATTAAGGATCGTATTAAGTGGAAATCCACTAACATCTCTTCCCGATAATATTTTTGAAAACAACCAAAAACTGGAAAGTTGTGTATTAAATGAAATTAAATTGACACATCTTCAACCTGACGTATTACGAAGGCAGACAGATTTGACGCTATTGCTTATGGCTCAAAATAAATTGACCGAATTAAGCGAACACACTATCAGCATGTCAGAAAATTTGATATTCTTCGACGCCAGCATGAACAGTATCAAACGAATTTCTGAAGCCATCTTCATCAATGCCTTAAAACTCATCATAGTAGACCTCGGCGAAAATTTCTTGGAAACGGTCCCGTCGTCACTATTTTCTTCGCTCAGTAACTTGACAATGCTGTCCCTCGCCAACAATCGCATATCGTCCCTATCGAGGTTCCAATTCTACAACAACAGGAATCTAAAATACCTCGACATCAGCGGGAATTTCATCAAGTTTTTAAATTTCAACATATTCAAAAATAGCATAGGATTAGAAGTTCTCTTCGTGGCCAATAATCAACTGGAAGAGTTTTCGCTGAAATCGGTCAAGCATTTGAAATCGTTGATTCGCCTGAATTTGAACAAAAATCGAATTAGCAGACTGGAATCTGGATTGGGAGAACTGACGCAACTGGAAGACGCGATGTTCTCCTGCAACGATTTGACGGTGCTCCCGTCTGAGCTTCTGGAAGGAGTGCGAGATGGAGTGCGAGTTTATTTGCATGGGAATCCTTTGAAATGCGCATGCGCAGATTGGTTATTCTCCGATAACTACTCGAGCATCATCAAGCGGGATCGTTTCCGGGATGGCATTTTCCCCACGTGCCTGCAGGACTTAAACAACGATCAATGCGACGATGAACGTCTTCCCGAAATGACCTACAATCGATGGTATGAGGAGCGCTCGAATCGTCCGGAAATTTGCGATAGGGATCTTTGGGACGCGTTCTTATTAAGCGATCTAATGAAATATAGCGGAGTATTTTGGTAGATATATTTGTATTCAACAAAACATCCATAGATGCGATATCTTCGTTAAAAATTGTTGAATATTGCGTGTTATGTATTTGACCTAATCTAATCCGGGACTCCCAGATTACAATTAGTTTTCGATGATAAGTAACTCCGTCTGGTGCTCCAAAACAATCTTCAATAGCATTCTACGCGACAATTTTTTATACGGATCCTTGTATTTTTCTATCAGTTCAATAAATGTATACATCCAAAAAATAAGATACATGCTTTCATTTAATTGCATTAATTATATCTTTTACGAAATGAAAATGAATCAAGGATTTATGATTTATTTTATAAAGAAAGTATGGAAAAAATTTATTTAGCTAAGCATCAAACCATTTGTGTTTTGATTTAATGACGGTGAACATTTTATTAGTGACATCTATGATTGCGGTAAATCAAGTATTTAAGACAGTGATTGCGAACTTGAGGTCAAAATTAGGAATATCTGTAAAGATAATTATTTGGAAAATGAAGATGGATTCCACTATGAAAAGCGAGTACTTGGAACCGATTATCGGACCCTTTTAGTGCCTTAAATAATCTAATTTATTGAAGTTTAGGAAATAGCTAACACTTAAAATATTATCCAGTACATCACAAATATTTTTAGTGGCGCGCGTCGCAGTCTCTTTTTTAAGAAAATGATAAAGCATTCAATTTCGAACAAATTCTTCAGTCAGCGAAAATCGATCCATTGTAAATTGGGTTGCTAAATTTGAATTTTAAAAATCACAATTTATTCTAGACGAGTATAGTCACCGAAAGAGTACAAAATACGTTGAATGAGTACAAAATGAAATGTTCCTTAAATATTTCACAGATTTTTGTTTTTATTTTATATTTTTGTTTTATTTATGAACAATGCAAATGTCTCAACATCATTTTTATATAAATTGTATGAATAAAATTGATTTTTAAATGCATTTGAAAGTAATTTTTGGTCCATTCCATGGGCATGGAACGGAGGGGGGAAAAGCAACTCCTAATGAATCGAACGCTAGTATTATACATCCTCCTCTTATAAATTCATAAGATATAATTATATGTTTTTCCAATCTCATTCCAATGCTATATCACAATGTTTACTTTTTTTCTCCATCCTCATAAAGCCATATCAATATCAAATTATTATCATCGATTCACTGACAAATATTAATACTGAACCTTTCTTTCTTTGCGAGATACTGTCTAAATTGTGTATTCAATTATTATAAAAGTGCTTGTAACAAACTAAATTATGAAGAGCACCACACCGTTACAAAATAAGAGAAGTTAGCTGCGAAAAGACTAAGCCTTCTCTCAAAAGACCAGGAGCTCAAAAGGTTATCTCGTTCAGTATTTTAAGATGTACGTAGATTATTTAAATCGGCGTCTACACTGACATTGAACTAAAACCCCAGTGGCAATGGCAATTATCTGGATAAGAAAATGTCAACATGTCAATGATTAAGAATTGATAATAATCGAATAGGATGCTGCCAATAAAAATAGGGAGAGAGAAGAATATTTCGCGTTAATAAGAAAACCTTATAATAGTAATTAATTAAATTCAAAATATTTGCATAAAATAAAGCATACTTTATTATTATGTTTATACGTTACTTAGTTTTGATTCGATTTTTTTTTTTAAATTTGAAAACGAAGAATTCAAAGAAACCTTCACGAATCTAACTTCGTGAAGAAATGTTGAGAGCGCAATAGATCTTATATTTGAATAAAACCTATATTTGGAAAAATATATACAGCATACCTGCGGTTATCCGGCCCCGGTCTAATCCGGCGTCCCCTGTAGTCCGACGTCTCAATACAAATATACTATATATGTACGGCAAAGCTTCGTCAATGTAAAAAATGCAAAAGTATGTTTCAGGACCGCCTAAATTATAGTATTTCTTTCGAAAATGTTCCAGACTACAAGGGGTCGAGGGCAGTACTCTATAGTCCGACAAATAGGAAAATCCGATACTGCCTTGCAAAATGTTTGTGGGATTACCGCGGG
Organism: Stenopsyche tienmushanensis; assembly: GCA_008973525.1. Taxonomy (NCBI): domain Eukaryota; kingdom Metazoa; phylum Arthropoda; class Insecta; order Trichoptera; family Stenopsychidae; genus Stenopsyche; species Stenopsyche tienmushanensis. Next base: position 193,609 of record WACJ01000207.1, on the reverse strand, counting down.
TCTGCTGTATTTGAATAATATTTATACTCTAAACTTGTAAATATATATAGGACAAATATATCACAGCAATCAATTATTTTTAAGAAACACATTTAAAATTGAAAAAAAATGCTAACTTGTTTTTAACTCTTTGTTGGCAACCGATAAAAATTGTATCTTAGCTAAGAATGTCAAGCCAATTCGACGTAAATTGATAAGATTTGAGGAAAAAGTTAGAATAATTGTTTAAAGAATTCGCGAAGGAACATATTGTGAAATAAATTAATACCAATATTTATTGAAAAACATGCAAATAATATTAATAGAAAATCAAATGGGCGAATCAACTCTCTAATTTAAGCAGTATGTGTAGATGTATTAAAAGCATTTTGAAGAATTTGTAACAAAATGCTCAAATTCTTATTTTTGTACATCCTGTTAAATGAATGTCAACTCGAGATAGTATTTTAGTAAATGACAAAAGTATCATTTAGTCACTGATAGACTGATAGATAGACAAACCTACGCCTCATCCCCTGTCACGATAGAGCCCAGAAAACTTCTCCCTCCTGTGCAAATCGATCCAAAAATTCACACATAGTGATTATGCGATTTTGACGGTGCTCCGGTGCAAGAATTCTGGGCATCCAACTTGCACACAACTTTTTGTAACCAAGTTTTTCCAACACAATATCACCAAGGAGACTTTGATAAATGTCAGGAAGTTCTTCGTAAAGATCATCAATCATCACACGGCGGTCATTTAGCATTTGCTTTTTAATTTTTTGCACAAGTTCGTCAGAAATTACTGATCGTCTCCCACTCATTGCCTCGTCGTGAGAAATGGGTGTACTCTTTATACACGATAACAAATTGATGAAAATGTACTTTTGTGTAGTTGCTGTTTCCTAAATTCAATTCTTGCATAAAATAATTATTAATTTGGATTAAAAATACATTACAAATACAAAATAAGTTATTTTGTGCTATTAGGACCATAGATTAATAAGTTATGACCATTTAAAGGTGAAATTTTGGATATTTTTTTCTAAATGTTGAAAAAAGTTCTATTTCGACAACCATGACACTTAGAACATGGGGACTATATGTGAAACGTAGCAAAAAACCTTCCTAACACCAAAAATATTTGTCGGTCCATGTGCAAAACATCCTGTATAATTAAAAATATTTGGAAACCGGTTATTGGAGATTAAAATATGTATTACAATAGCTTGTGAGTTTTTGATCGCTTTTACAAATGAATCGCTTATCATTTCACGATTTTTATTCATATAATATTTTTTGCTTGATTAATTATATTGCAATTTATAAGTTTTCTAGCAAATCAAGAATAAAACAGTTTATCTTTTGAAAAGCATTGGTTAAGGAGGTAAATTACAATCGATGTGATGTTTGCTATTTTTTACAAATGATATAACAAGTTTTTATTCATTAACAGCATTGAACACATCCAAGCAACATCTTATGTACCGAACAAGAGGCAAGAGATGTACATTTTTTTTAAAATTTAAATGCTTGAGTTTTAATAGCATTGAATTCTCTATCAACCAAAGCGAGACACATTATTTGATTGCTTGAATACTGCTGCTTGCGCGAAGACGAAAAGGTAAGATTTGCTATGGACATTTTTAATGTTCCCCGCACTTATTTTATTTTTAATAAATGTTTTTTTCATTTATAGGTAATAAGACCTAAAAATTAGGGCAGGCTGGATATAAAGACATTCAAACTCTTCTTGTGAGTCGTTTCATCAGCTGAACACATGGTGTATTGTGATTATTAAGAAATGGAAATCTACGCTGTATTTATAATTACTCAATTGATTATTAATTTATTTATAACCGTGAATGCTAAAATTGTGTGTGAACGACTAGAAAATAAAGTGAAGTGTTCCTCAGACAGTTATAAAACTAACACTCTGTCCAGATCTTCATTACAAAATGTCAATTTCGATAACTTTGTGAGTGATTTAGATGCCTCCGATTGTAATCTTAACGTTGTAATTGGTATTTTATCAGCGAAGGAGACTTATGTGACTAAAGTGGATTTTTCTAATAATTCTCTGAGTGAAATCTACGATGACATGTTTATAAACTTTCCTTATGTTCATGAGTTACTCCTTAATGATAACGTCCTCACAACTATTGGTCCGAAGGCTTTTATCCCCATTCGTAATTTAGGGATTCTGAATCTGACTAATAATTTATTATTTTATGATTTTCAAGATCATTTAGTAATTAATTCTATTCAATTATATGCCTACATCAATTCTAATAATCCAGAAAATGCGACTATTGGGAAACATTTTAATAAACGACCGTCTAGTGCTTTCCGTACTAAACTAAAAAGCATAATTACATGCCCGAATTTAATCTACCTTGAATTAATTAACGACTTTATTGTCGATTTCTCGGAAGACTTTTTCTGGTATTATCCAAATCTTTCGTATTTGTATTTGACGGATAACTCATTTCCGTCACTTCCTGAATCTTTATTCAGTAAAAATACTATGTTAATGTCGATTTCGATAACGAACGGTTCTCTTGCTTACATACCTGAAAAATTATTTTTCCATAATAAATATGTAGCATATATATCGTTAGCCGGTAACCTTTTAACGGAAATTCCAGCATATCTATTTCAAAATCAAATAGAAATTGAAATCATCGATTTATCTAACAATCAACTTGTGACTCTCCATGAAGAAACGTTTTCTGGAAACCCTCGAATGAAAGAAGTAAACCTGATACACAATCGCCTTACTCGTTTACCTGAAAATCTATTTTATCATAACGAGTTTTTAGAATACATTTTTCTTAACAATAACAGTTTGGAATCGATTCCCCCAAAATTATTTAATAGACAGATTAAATTTAAATACCTCGATATTTCATTCAACAAATTAAAAGAGTTGAGTATTCATACATTTTCAAATAATGCTGATCTTTTCAGTTTGAGAATAGATAATAATTCGCTAATATTCCTCCCTGATGATATTTTTAAAAACAACTTTAAATTGACAATGTTTTCTATGAGCGAAAATCAACTATTTACTCTACAACCTAAAATATTTGAACGGCTATCAAATTTAAACACATTACTGTTGAGTCAAAATCGATTGATGGAGCTCGAAGAGCTGACACTTAGTATGAATAAAGAATTGTTAGTCATTGATGTCAGTATGAACAGAATTAAACATGTTTCCGAGGATATTTTTTTCAATACTCCAAAAGTCATTGTAATAGATCTTTCAGAAAACTTCTTAGAAACTATTTCATCATCTCTATTTGCTTAGTAATTTAACAATGGTTTCCCTCGCCAACAATCGCATATCATCCCTATCGAGATTCCAGTTCTACCATAATAGAAATCTAAAATACGTCGACATCAGCGGGAATTTCCTTAAAACTTTAAATTTCAATACGTTCTTAAACAACGTTGATATAGAAGTCCTCTTCATTGCTAATAATCAACTGGAAACCTTTTCATTGAAATCGGTCAGGCATATGAAATCGTTGATTCGCCTGAATATGAATAACAATCGACTTAACAGACTGGAATCTGGATTGGGAGAACTGACGCAACTGGAAGACGCGATGTTCTCCTGCAACAACTTGACGGTGCTCCCGTCGGAGCTTTTGGAAGGAGTGCGAGATGGAGTGCGAGTTTATTTGCATGGGAATCCTTTGAAATGCGCATGCGCAGATTGGTTATTCTCCGATAAGTACTCGAGCATTGTTAAGCGGGAGCGTTTCCAGGATGGCACTTTCCCCACTTGTCTGCAAGATTTAAATAACAATCAATGCAAAGGACACCTTTCCGAAATAACATACAATCGCTGGTACGATGAGCGCTCTAATTATCCGGAAATTTGCGATAAGAGCCTTTGGGATGCGTTCCTGCTGGGAGATCTTATGAAATATATTAGGCCTTATTTGGGATAAAGAGGATTATAAGTTAACGGTACTTTTTAAATGAAATACATTATATTCCAATCTGAGTTTGTATTTTTTTTGGATACTTTTGGAAAATTATATTTTTGCAAGTTTGGTCGAAAAATGTGTCATATTATTGTTGTTTGGTAGATTCAGACAATTTTAGTTTATTTCCATGAACGGTTCCAACAATAGTACTCTTTCTTGCAAGTACTTGCAAGTTACTTTAGGAAACATTATGTTAATGTACATCTAGTCCTGAGTTGAAAAAAACTGCTCATCTACAGTAATTAATGCACCATGAAAACGATGCCAGATTTCAGATATCACAAAAAAAGGATTTGGTTTGTAAGCATTGGCTTCTTTCCATCTTCTTTTCCATCTTCAAAGTCTGAGGACTCTAATTCGAATATTGTGCGTACTTCTTCATCGTCTATTTGCAAGTTGTCTCCAGTTTCGGAAATATTTTTTTTTCATCAAAGTCCAAGCATTATTAATTTTTATTGTTAAGTTTTTTCAATAGCGTCACATTTTTAAAATCATCTGACATTTTGAGATAGTCATGTCATATTCAGATAGCCTATTGTTCTGATTGTATAGGTTTATAGAGTAAATATCGTATTATCACCAGTAGTCATATTATTCAGCCGCGATAAGTAGGACAAGCCATATATATTTTTAGATCAATTTGACCGCTAGTGGTAAGTTTAGTGTTAATATCATTTTTTGATGTAATAATTCTAGTTATAAGCAAAACGCAACGATATGTCGTCGATGAAACTTTGCCTAAGCGTTTTCAACTAAGAAATATTACTGTCTATTAAATGGATTTTTATCAATTCGATATGATTTCGATTTTTATTATATTGCACAATAATACTCTATAATACAAAGTGCTTATATTGCTTATATTATGGTTGTTTTTATTCAATTGAAAATGTAGTTGCTGTTTCCTAAGAAACTTTATTTCTTTTAGTCGCTATCTTTGTTTTTAAGAAATTTTTAAATTTCTTGTTCTTTTACCAAATAACATTTTCTGGTGTTGTAAAATCTGCAATCAAAGTTTCTTTCTTCCAAGCTCTTTATACATCTATTTTATACATGATCCATAAAAGTCAATGTTTTTTAAGGAAAAAATATCAAACATATGATAAAAAGGTATTCATTGAAAATGTTTTTAAAAATATTTGAAAACCGGCTATCGGAGAGTAAAATGTGTATGACAATGGCTTATGCGTTTTTAATTATTTTTGCAAATGTACAAAATAAAAGATATATTCAATCATTGGTCATTCCACGATTTTTTATTTACAACGAAATTTTCGAACTATTGATTAAATTGATTTATAAATTTTATAGCAGATCAAGAATAAAACAGTTCATATTTTCAAAAGCATTGGATAAGAAGGTAAATGACAATCAATGAGTCATTTTCGGTATCTCGCGCGGGGTTCCCCACCGTCTTGGTTTGCAGATAATACTGCAAGTAAGCAGGTATTATCTGCTGACGCATGACGGTATTTGACGGTAACTGTGCGTCAATGGGTTAAATGAGAATATGTCGAAACTGCATTTTCAAAAATGACCTAATTTGGGGTTCAAAAAGTTTTTGATCGACCTGCCTGAATTTTTTGGAGGTTTTTCACTATAATATTGTTGATTGGATAAACTTAAAGTTTTAAGGTTTTGGCGTTTAACTAAAAAGCCTACTTAGTTTTTAATTTTATACTTTTATAGGTACATACATTCTTTTTCTGCACATACTAAAAATCAAAAATTCGTTTTCAGATTTCTAGTTAGGGCTCTGATCAAAATATCAACAACTTGGAGACTCCGACGATAGCCATGATAGTGCTGAATATCGTATTAAAATATAAAGTCGATACGCCAAGCCATTTTTTTTAAAATCATCTGCGCCAGATGCAAAAATGTCGTTTTGAGAAAAACGTGTTTAAAATTTTTTAAGAAGAAAAGTCATAGAAAATTTACCTTTTCGACTAATCATCGATACCCGAACCATACATGGTACCTTCTTCTACGTCGTAGACTTCTTCTTTAGCCGCTCTAGCTTCTCTCCTCGCGATTCTAGCGATTTTTTGTAGCAAAGGAGCTGCGTTGGTCTGCGCTTCTAGAAACTCAAGCTTCCAGGGCCAAGTGAACAGTCCATGACTTCCAAGATCTTAAGTATTGGTTTCTGATCTTCATGGAGCGTTATAATTAGTCAACAAGGTAGGAAACACCCGAACTCAAAGGGTAAAAATTCAAAGGGTAAAAACTATTATAAAATTAAAAATTAAACTAGGATATCATACAAAAAGAATTGGTTTGTAAACTATAGCTTCTTTCGCTCATCTTATTAAATCATATAAACCTAATAGTTCTAGGAAGCATTATTAATCTATATTGTTGGTTTTCTTTAAAAGCGTCATATTTTTAGAATGGTCTAACATTTTGAGATAGCCTTTTGTGCTGAAGATTAAATTCCATATTATCGCGAGTTTTCAAATAATTCGGTTATGATAACTGGGACAAGCTACATATTTTTCTCGGTTGAAGAAATATAAATCGAAAAGTAAATACTGAAAAATTTTCAACCACTTTAACTCATGAAACCCAAATATATCACTTGAAAAATGAAAGTTTGAACGATATGACAATTGAGTCAAAAGTTCTTGTTTTGTATCGGAATTTGTGATTTACTTTTGCGAAATACGTCATCTGAATGAGGCAGTTGCGACGAACATTAAGTGATCTTGAGAAGCTTTTTTGCCGCAGAGATTTTTTGTGGAAGGATAAATACTTATTAGTGATAAATCTAAACATCATTCACGACGACCCGGATATAATTAAATTATAATCAATACTATCGATCAAGGTGAAAAATAATCATTGATTTTTAGATTATTTTATAAGATATTTTTTGAATACGAAAGGGAATTAAATTCTTCCAGATCAACAGTGGCTATATGTATGGACTAGGGATTATAAAATTTAGCTTAGTTCACTAGATATAGATTATAGTGAGAAACATCCCAAAATTTCAGTCAGATCGATTAACAACTTTTTAAGCTACAATTGGCGAACATTTTGAAAATGTAGTTTCGAGATAATCTCGTTTAAAGTTTCTTAAAGTAAATATATTTTTTAAAAAAATTACTTGACTTGAGAAAAATACTAGAGTGTTTTAACAGAATTCTCTATTTAACCAAAGCGAGAAACTTTCTTTGATTGCTTGAATCTACATTATACATCTAATTATCCACGTTATAAATATTGCTGCTTGCGCGAAGACGAGAAAGTAAGATTTGCTATGGACATTTTTAATGTTCCCTGAACTTATTTCATTTTAAAAATGTTTTTTTTTTTCGTTTTTAGATGATGAGACCAGAAAATTGGGGGAGACTGGAAATAAAGAACTTAAAACTCTTCTTGGGAGCCGTTTCATCAGCTGAACACATGGTGTACTGTGATTATTGAGAAATGGAAGTCTTCGCTGTATTTATAATTACTCAATTAATTATTAATTTATTTATAACCGTGCATGCAAAAATTGTGTGTGAACAACTAGGAAATAAAGTGAAGTGTTCCTCAGACAGTTATAAAACTAACTCTCTGTCCAGATCATCATTAAAAAATGTCAATTTCGATAACTTTGTGGATGAATTAGATGCCTCCGATTGTAATCTTAACGTTGTAATTGGCATTTTATCAGCTAACGAGACTTTTGTGCTTAAAGTGGATTTTTCTAATAATTTTTTGAGCGACATCTATGAAGATACGTTTGTTAACTTTCCTTATATTCATGAGTTACTCCTTAATGATAACGTCCTCACAACTATTCATCCGAACGCTTTCTCCCCCATTCATAATTTAAGGACTCTGAATCTGACTAATAATTTATTATTTTATGATTTTCAAGGTTATTTAGTAATAAAATCTACTGCGTTAGTTGCCTATATCAATTCTAATAATCCAGAAAATGCGACTATTGGGAAAAAATTTGTTCGAGGACCCTCCAGGTCGAAACTAAAGAGTATGATTGAATGTTCGAATTTAACCGAGCTTAATTTAAACAACGACTTTATTCTCGATTTTTCGGAAGACTTTTTCTGGTATTATCCAAATCTTTCGTATTTGCATTTGACGGATAATTCATTTCCGTCACTTCCAGAATCTTTATTCAGTAAAAAATACTATGTTAAAATTGATTGCATTAACAGAAGGTTCTCTCGCTCACATACCGGAAAAATTGTTTTTCTATAATAAACAAATAGTATATATATCATTAGCGGGTAACCTTTTAAGGGAAATTCCAGCATATCTTTTCCAAAATCAACGACAAATTAAAAACATTGATTTATCTAACAATCAACTTATGACTCTCCACGAGGAAACGTTTTCTGAAAACTATATAATTAAAATAATAAGTCTGCAAAACAATCGTCTTATAAGTTTACCCGAAAATCTATTTTATCATAATGAGCTTTTGCAAAAAATTTTGCTAAACAATAACAATTTAGAATCGATTCCCCCAAAATTATTTAATAAACAGATTCTTCTTAGAACACTCGATATTTCATTCAACAAATTGAAAGAGTTAAGTATTCAAACATTCTCCAATAATGCTGAACTTTTTAGTTTGAGTATAGATAATAATTCGCTCACATTCCTCCCGGATGAAATTTTGGAAAACAACTTAAAATTAACCAGGCTTTCGATAAGCCAAAATCAACTATCTGCTCTTCAACCTAAAATAATTGAAAAATTATCAAACTTAAACATATTGCTATTGAGTCAAAATCGATTGACAGAACTCGAAGAGCACACAATCAGAATGAATAATGATTTGTTAGCTATTGATGTCAGTATGAACAAAATTAAATACGTTTTCGAGGAGTGTTTTCTCGGCACCCCAAATGTCGTTATGATAGATTTTTCTGAAAATTTCTTAGCGAAAATTTCATCATCTCTGTTTTCTCCTCTTAGTGATTTAAAAATGGTTTCCCTCGCCCACAATCGTTTATCGTCTATATCGAGATTACAATTCTACCACAATAGAAAACTAAAATTTATCGACATCAGCGGGAATTTTCTAAAAACTTTACATTTCGATACATTCGCAAATAACGCTGGTATAGAAGCTCTCTACATGGCCAATAATCAACTGGAATATTTTTCACTCCAATCGATCAGACATTTGGAATTGTTATTTCGTCTGAATCTGAATAAAAATCGAATTAGCAGACTGGAATCAGGATTGGGAGGCCTGGAGAAACTGAAAGACGCGATGTTCTCCTGCAACAACTTGACGGTGCTCCCGTCTGAGCTTTTGGAAGGAGTGCGAGATGGAGTGCGAATTTATTTACATGGAAACCCTTTGAAATGCGCATGCGCAGATTGGTTGTTCTTCGCCAACCACTCTAATATAATCCAACGCGGGCGTTTCCGGGATGGCACTTTTCCCACATGTCTACAAGACTTAAACAACAGTCAGTGTGATGATGTAATTCTTCCCGAAGGAACGTACAGTCGATGGTACGAGGAGCGCTTGGATCATCCAGAAATTTGCAATAATGACCTTTGGAGTTCGTTCCTATTGAAAGATATTAGGAAACTATTGTTTTTGTATTAATCTCAAACAATGATAAATTGGTTGCTAATTGAATTAGCAAATGAACAGCTGCCATGAAATGAAATTACATTTTTTTGTAAAATTTCAAGTTTAGCCTAGAAAAGAGAACTTACCAGAATAGGCTGAAAACTAATGCACACATGATTTTATGATATGGCAATCGTTCAATAATGAAGTCGACATGTTCCTTGGAGATTTCAATATGATTTGCGATACGTTTTTGAGTGATTCGCCGGTCATTTTTAATCAAATCGTCACTTAAGGGGGGAAACCATATTTTTTTTAGCGTTTTTTGCATTTTTTTAACAGAGAAGAAATAGTTGGAATATGTTTAAACTTTGATAATATTTTGAAATACAGTTGAAATTTTTATTGAGTGGAAATAGTCTATTTATAAGGTGCTTCCCATGAAAGGTCGCCATTAGACTTCACTGCTTTGGTACAATGTGCTAATCACATTTTTTAAATTAAATTTAATATAACGTTTGGATATTATTAACAATATAATTTCTAAATAGGTGAACCAAGTTTTGTCTGAAAAAAGAAGAAAAAATCATGCTTGAAAAGTGTTCAAACAAAATGGTACGGTTTTTTAACTGTTTTTTGCACCTTTCTTACAATAAAAAAAATATTTTAAACAATAAAATTATCTCAAAATTAAATTAGCATAGATTATAATTAAATTAAAAATATTTACATAAATAAAAAAATGGTTTATAATTTATTTGATATGAAAAAATATGAGATGACATTAATAAATGTTTTATTAATTAAAAGTTTTAAAAAATATTTAGCTAGGCATCAAACCATTTGTTCTTTAAGGGGGGAGATACCTTTAGACCGGGTAAAATCAGTCAATTTTAATGAATTATTTTCAAGGTGATAAAATAATGTGATCATTTATATATTTTGACATCTTATTGATATATTATTAAAGTGTAAAAAAACATGTGATTTTTTTATTTTTTTTACAAAATGGCCGCTCTATAGAATATTTCTTCAAGCGTCTGCTGGGAGACATCGAAAACTGCTGCACCTGTCAAAATTTTTCTATTTATCTGAAATAAAAAAAGTTGATTTTTTTTCGATTACTGATATATTAAAGGGAAAGATATACCTATAAAATAATAAAAAAGTTTAAAAACAAAATTTATATCGGCTATTTAATAAAAAGTCCAGATTTTTGGCTAATTTTCAACAGTTTTGACCCCAAAAAAAAATATTTATTAACCCGATATCTTTAAACATATAAGTATATCCTTCCGATAATATTATAAAAAAAAGTTCTGAAAATTTCAGCCTAATCGGTCAATAAATTTTTGAGTTACAGCACGAGCAGTTTTTGAAAACAGAGTTTCGAGATAATCGCGTTCAAAGTTTCGTTACAGTATAATTATAATTTAATGTGACTTACCGATCAATCGGCGATTCTGAATCCATACAATAAACCTTCGACCTTCTAAAAAAGCTGATTATCTACGAGCTGCTGCTGTTTTCGACCTGTACGAGCTGTTTTGGTTTCGGAAAGACTCATCCGGTTCTGTTCCACTATTCGTGCCTCATCGGTATTTTCGGCGAAAACTTTACAATAGGTGCCAACAATTATACCCAGCTCATTTATAAGTTTGAGAATTGAGGTGTAGCCTTCATTAAATATACTTTCAACAATTTTTAGCCCAGAATTGAGGTGCTTTGGACATATTCGCCAAATTGTCGCATTGAAACTTTTGTTGGCATTCTGGGTATGGCCACCCAAGCATCTTTCCAGTAAATCATCTCTGGACAAACCTTCGTAAATTGGTAGAAGATGTTGTTTTATATCGTCGCCAAGTAATGGAGTAAGATCTTCAAGCTGGGGATCTTTACCTAAAGCGATGGCTTTCTGCCATTTGCACTAAATCTCGGCTCCAGTCGGACAGTTGTGTTGTGGATTTTTTTTCGTTGAAAAAATATGGTAATAAGTAGCCATAATTTCTCGTTTCATATCTTCCACACTAACGCTTCTTCGAATACTTAAACCATAATATGTTGTATCAACAACGTTTTCTATCAACTTCCCTTTTCTTGAATTTTTTTTTATCTGTCGCAGTCTGGAGCTTATTCTCTTCTCAACATGGCCAACACACTCACTTTTCACAATAGTCAAATCATCACCGTAAGGTTTAGAATCTAAAATTGCCTTGAAAGTTAAAAAAATATACAAACGTACTGTGAAAGAAGCATTGCTCCGACCCAAGCTCTCCGATTACCTGAGTTGATAACAGTATGCGGACTGACGTTTTTGACAATAATTCCATTTGTATTCAATATTTCGATTTTTCCTTTTAACAGTATATTTTTAACATATTATACATTCGAATTATGTAAAAAAAAAAAAACATTTTTTGAAAATTCTAAAGGTATCTCCCCCCTTAATTAAACGACAGTGAAGATTTTATTAGTGACATCTCTGATTCTCACAATTTAATTTCAATGAAATTAAGCTCTATTTTTAGGATGTTAGTAGATTTACTAAGAATAGTTATAAATTTTACGCAATTCAAAAGATCGTCTGCAGTCAAAACATCGCAACGGGCTCGAATCTCAAAGGGACATTCCGAGAAATTACCCGAAGAAAAAGTGTTTAATGTAATTTCAAAAGATGTTTATAAAATGACCCTCAAATATTTTACAGATTTTTGTGTTAACTTCATAGATATTGTACAAGAACGTTTAGCAACTGAGGTTGTTTGAATTACAAGCAATGATGATGTTTGGATATTTGGATAATTTTTTTAAAGTGCATTTAATGATTATGTTTGGCGTATTACATGACGTAATTATAAACCTGTTTCGCTAAATTCACTTATATCATTTAAAACTATCCTGGACATTACTTACCAGCTACTCGGCGCCACTTTGCTGTAGTAACGTGCATATATGAGCCCTCATATTATATAGTATAGCTTTGAAACCAAGTAAGGTATTATAATAATATTGGACTTATATGAATTTGTAGACTTCAAGAAATATATATTTGCCATAACCTTAAGAAAACATGAATTTCTCAAAAAGTTAAGTTGGAATTGGTTGATTCTCCGTAATCACCAATAAACTTTAATGTCCCACGAGAGGGGACATCCGAGTGATATGTCAGAATCACAATGTCCCCTGAGCACTCCACTGTCTCAAGAGGGAGCAGTGGAGTGCAAGGGTTAATATTTGATCCCAAGCAATGGCGTACTGTAATTTTTCAATCAGGAATATCAACATTCCGACAACTAATTTTAAGAAAACACGTTTCTACGAAGTTGAAAAAAGTTGCAAACTTGTTTTTAAAAAAAATGTTGATATACGGATTTTATTCAAGTGTTCAAATAAGACTATTGCAACATTATAAAATAGTTCTCAAATATTTTTAAGATTATGATTTTTAGTTCAAAGGTATTTTATAAGAATGTTCAGTAAAGAGGTTTGTTTAAGTTATTAACGTGTAAATATTTCGATCATTTAGTTTGAGACAGATTGTATTTGATTCGATTGTGTTTATATGACGTACAGCAGAGAGGTCACACTCAAAGGCTATCATTAGCCAAAATAAAATAAAAACTGAAGGTGGGGCCCAAAAAAAATCACTCAATCGTTCAAAAGTATTGTATTTTCACAAGAAAACTATTTTCATCAGAGAGAAATTTATGTATCTAAATAATCGATGAGATCACTATTATTTATGTGGCAATTTTCATTTTCAAGTAATTCATTTAGTTAGCGTGTATTTAAAAAACATGTATAATGTTCGACATTTATTCAGTTACGAATTATCAAAGTTCCGGTTGCATCACGGCGCGATTTTTGTGTTTTATTACAGAAAACCCTCCTATAGCGTCCACTTCTATAGAGTGTTTCCTATAGCGTTTGCGGCGCCTTTTACGTAAGTAACGGGTAAAATAGTCAATGTCCCATCGCGCGTGCTAGTTACATGTGCTTGTTAACAAACTAAACACGTAAAAAATTGTATGGGAGCCTAACTTTCTATAGCGTGGTTCCTATCTCTACGCTATAGAAAGGTTGACTGTATATTATTATTCTTTATTTATTAATTAGCATCATCTTATGGAAATGAGCGTCTTTGATATCTTCTCAATATATATAAACCCTCTGAGTAGTGATTTAAATTTAAAATTACTTACTTAACTTGCGTACATCGTACGATTGTATAAATCGTTAGCCCAAATTTCAAGTGTATTGTTTATGTCTACTTGAAGAAATGACGGAATAGTGTGTGCTATCGACAGTGTTTATTTATTTATGTACAAGCTTCATACACGCTGCAACGGTCATGACAGATATGATGATTTAAAATTAGTTCACTACTCAAATGTTTAAAGCATCTACCTCACTGGAATTGATTTTTTTATCATTTCCTTAGCAATTCACATTCACTTTCAGTTCTTGTTTCAAGCTCATTATAAATTTTATTCTTCAGCCACAGATCATTAACCACATAATATTAATAAGATTATTTCCATATTTGCCATGTATACATTTTCCAGCATTTTAAGAACAAAAGATTTTTTATGAGCATTCGGAAAAAAGGTGAACCACTGTTGATGATTGCCATTTTTTACAAACGATATAACAACTTTTTTATTCAGTACCAGAATTGACCATATTCCGGCAACATCTTGTGTGCGGAAGAAGAATTTACTTTGAACGCTTGATTCAATCTGTATAATAATTATAAATATACGTAAAGTCGCTGCTCACACGAGGATGTGAAGGTTAGATTTGTAATGGAAAAATTCAATATTTCTCGTATTTATTTAAATTGTTTTACATGCTTAGGTAATAAAAGCTGAAAATTGTGGCAATCTGGAAGAATTGGCTTTCTCGCAAATATCGTCTTGGGAGCTGTGTAACTATTGAGCACATATTATACTGTGATTGTTAAGAAATGGAAATATACACTGTGTTTATAATTATTCCATTGATTATTCAGTGTTTTGCAACCACACATGCCAAAATTATATGTGAACAGTTAGAGACTAAAGTGAAATGTTCCCCATATGGATTTATAACTAATGCTTTGTCCAGCTCATTATTGCAGAACATCAAGTTTAATACCTCTGTGAGTGAATTAGATGCCTCCAATTGTAATTTGCATAGTGTCTCTGCTATATTATCACCTAAGAAGACTTATGTGGTTAAAGTGGATTTTTCTAATAATTCTCTGAATGAAATCAATAAAGATACGTTTGTTAATTTTCCTTATATTTATGAGTTAATTCTTTCAAACAATGCACTCATAAATATTGATCCGAATGCTTTCTCTCCCATTCGAAATTTAGGGATTCTGAATCTGAACAATAATTTATTATTTTATGAATTTCAAGATCATTTAGTAATTAATTCTATTACTTTATATGTCTACATGAATTCTAATAACCCAGAAAATGCGACAATCGGAACAAATTTTATTCAAAGACCCTTCGGGATGAAACTAAAGAGTATGATTGAATGTTCGAATTTAACATACCTTGAATTAAACAACGATTTCATTGTCAATTTCTCGGAAGACTTTTTCTGGCGTTATCCAAATCTTTTGTATTTGTATTTGACGGAAAACTCATTTCTATCACTTCCTGAACTGCTGTTAAGTAAAAATACTATGTTAAAGTCAATTATCCTAACAAATGGTTCTCTTGCTCACATACCGGAAAAATTGTTTTTCTATAATAAATTTATAGTATACATATCATTGGAAGGTAACCTTATAACGGAAATTCCAGCAAATCTATTCCTAAATCTAGCACAGATTGACAGCATCGATTTATCTAACAATCAACTCGTGACTCTCCATGAAGAAACGTTTTCTGGAAACATTCAAATGAAGGGAGTAATTCTGAAAAAAAATCACCTTACACATTTACCTGAAAATATATTTCACCATAACGAGCTTTTAGAGGAAATTATTCTTAGCGATAACAACTTAGAAACGATTCCCCCGAGATTATTTATTAAACAAATCCAACTTAAGTCGCTCGATATTTCAGTTAACAAATTGAAAGAGTTAAGTGTTCAAACATTCTCAAATAATGCTAATCTTCTTGCTTTGAGATTGGATAATAATTCGTTCACATCCCTTCCAGATGGTATTTTTGAAAACAACTCTAAATTAGTTATACTTTCTCTCTCTGAAAACCGATTATCTTCACTGCAACCTAAAATATTTGAAAATCAAACTAGCTTAAATGTATTACTGTTGCTACAAAACCGACTGACAGAACTCAGAGAGCACACAGTGAAAAATAATGAGGAATTGATGGTGATTGATGTTGCTACGAATAAAATTGAACGTGTCTCCGAGTATTGTTTTCTCAACACTCCAAAAATCATTATAATAGATCTTTCCGAAAATTTCATAGAAGATATTCCATCAAATCTGTTTGTTGCTCTTACTAATTTGACAATGGTGTCCCTCGCTGAAAATCGCATCTCAAGCATATCAAAAACACAATTCTTCAACAATAAAAAATTAAAATATCTCGACATCAGCGGAAATTTCCTTAAAACTTTAAATATAGATACGTTCGCATACACTGCAAACATAGAAGTCCTCTTCATGTCCAATAATCAGCTGGAAGATTTTTCGCTGAAATCGATCAGGCATTTGAAGTCGCTGATTCGCCTGAATGTGAATAACAATCATCTTAACAGACTGGACTCTGGATTACGAGAGCTGACGCAATTGGAAGACGCGATGTTCTCCTGCAACAACTTGACGTTGCTCCCGTCTGAGCTTTTGGAAGGAGTGCGAGATGGAGTGCGAGTTTATTTGCATGGGAATCCTTTTAAATGCGCATGCGCAGATTGGTTATTAATTGATAACCACTCGAACATCGTCAAGCGGGAGCGCTTCTGGGATGGCACTTTCCCCACATGCCTGCAAGATTTAAAAAATAATCAATGTGACGACGAAACTGTTCCTGGAGAAACTTACAGTCGATGGTACGAGGAGCGCTCGAATCGTCCGGAAATTTGCGATAGCGAACTTTGGGAATCGCTCCTGTCGAAAGATATTATGAAATATATGAAGTCTTATAAGGGATATCATTTTTAAATAGTCAATTGCTAAATAATGATTTTTTTACGTATGATTTTTGTAGTTGTTTTCTTTTTTGTCTGTAATATTCGTTTATACGGAAACATATATGATAGTCGACAAGGTTTGACTTTTATTATTATATAGATCACATTGTTTTAATATAATTTTTCTTGCTGTTAGCATAATGTTTGTAAATTATGGGTATGAAATGAATAAAACAGTAAATTAAAAATGTTTTTATGATGATTTACGCTTAAGCCGAACGAACGTCCAAATCCATTTTCCCCAGGCTTCATCCGTTATCATTCCATCAACAGTTGCTCGTCCTTGTCTAGGATTTTTTTTTAAACTATCTATCCGTTATAAAACCATTTTGTTCAACCAACTGTTCCAACTCGTGTTGGAAAAAATTATATAAAAATGTGAGAAAAAAATGATATAAAAATATACCTTGATCAATATTTTACCAACAAACCTGGGAAATTTTGGCAAGGAGGCATTATGATGTTTCCGGAGAGATGGAGAAAGGTAATAGAACAGAGTGGATCATATATTATTATTACAAGTTATTGTTTATTTTTTTCTTAATATGAAAACGAAAGAAACATATGGGACACCCTAATATATTCATTCGTCAATTGAACACATCCAAAATGAATATAGAAATCGTATTATAGTCTTATATTATTTATTCTTTATAAACGGTAACAAAATTGATGAAAATATATTTTTGTGACTTTGTTCTTGTGTTGTAAAATTTGCTATCAAATTATGTCTTAAATTTTGAGTAAATATTTTTATTTCGAATGTATTTTTTAACTAATTAAATTTATAGCATTTACCTCACTATATTAATCCTGAATAATACCAAAATGTTCGCATTGTTAATTATATCGCAATATACAGATTTTAAAGCAGTTCAAGAATAACGTATCTTTGAAAAGCACTGGATATGAAGATAAACTACTGTCGATGAGATGACACTCCAGCAACATCTTGTGTACAGAAGATAAGTCAAGGGGAGATGTAAATATACTCGCAATTGTTTTTAAATGTATTTTTTTATTAAATGCTGTGGTTTTAATAGTAGAATTTAAGATCTTTCAGCCAAAACGAGAAGCTTTATTTGGTTGCTTAAATCTATATAAATGTGCTGCTCGCGCGAAGATGTGTAGGTAAGATTTATTATTGAAAATTCCAATATTTCCCGTATTTATTTCAATTTTTAATTTTTTTTTCATGCTTAAATTATAAGAGCAGAAAATTGGAGCACTGGAAATAAAGAGCCTAGTTCTTGGGACCCGTTTTATCGATTGAACACATAGTGTACTGTGATTATTAAGAAATGGAAATCTACGCTGTATTTATAATTATTCAAATGATTACTGATTTATTAACAAATGCACATGCTAAAATTTTGTGTGAACAACTAAGAAATAAAGTGAAGTGTTCCTCGGATAGTTTTAAAATCAGCACTCTGTCCAGTTCATCATTAAGGAATATTAATTTCAATAAGTCTGTGAGAGTCTTAGATGCCTCCGATTGCAATCTCTATGTTGTAATTGGTATCTTATCATCCAATGAAACTTATGTGACTAAAGTGGATTTTTCTAACAATTCTCTGAGTGAAATCTATGAAGATACGTTTATTAATTTTCCTTATATTCAAAAGTTATTGCTTTCAAACAACGCCCTTATAAGTATTGATCCGAATGCTTTCTCTCCCATTCGAAATTTAAAGATACTGAATCTGAATAATAACTTATTATTTTATGATTTTCAATATAATTTATTAATTAATTCTATGAATTTATATGTCTATATTAATTATAATAATCCAGAAAATGCGACTATTGGTAAACATTTTATTAAAAGACCATCTAATACTTTTAGTACTAAACTAAAGAGCATAATTACATGTCCGAATTTAATTTTTCTTGAATTAATTGACGACTTTATTGTTGATTTCTCGGAAGACTTTTTCTGGTATTATCCAAATCTTTCGTATTTGTATTTAAAAGAAAGCTCCTTTCCGTCACTTCCAGAATCTTTATTCAGTAAAAACACTATGTTAAAATCGATTTCGATATCAAACGGTTATCTAGCTCGCATTCCGGAAAGATTGTTTTTCTATAATAATCATTTAGAATATATATCATTAATAGATAACCACTTGGCGGAAATTCCAGCACATCTATTCCAAAACCAAATACAAATTGAAATAATCGATTTATCTAACAATCAACTTGTGACTCTCCATGAAGAAACGTTTTCTGGAAACCCTGGAATAAAAAAAGTAAGACTGATGCACAATCGCCTAGCTCATTTACCTGAAAATCTATTTTATCATAACGAGCTTTTACGAGAAATTTCACTTGACGATAATAATTTAGAAACGATTCCCCCAAAATTATTTAATAAACAGATTCAACTTGTGTCACTAAGTATTTCATTCAACAAATTAAAAGAGTTAAGTATTCATACATTCTTAAATAATGCCAAACTTGTTGAATTAAGAATTGATAATAATTCGCTTACATCTCTCCCAGATAAAATTTTCGAAAACAACATTAAATTAATTACGCTATCTATCAGCAAAAACAGAATATCTTCACTACAACACAACATATTTGAAAAGCTATCAAATTTAAAGATATTGGATTTTAGTAAAAACCAATTGACAGAGTTCGAAGAGCTGACAATCAGAATGAATAAAGAATTGATGATCATTATTGTCAGTATGAACAGAATTAAACACGTTTCTGAGGAGTTTTTTCTCTATACTCCAAAAATCATTGTAGTAGATCTTTCCGAAAATTTCTTAGAAACTATTTCATCATCTCTATTTGCTCCTCTCAGTGATTTGACAATGGTTTTCCTCGCCAACAATCGCATATCGTCTCTATCAAGATTACAATTCTACCATAACAGAAATCTGAAATATGTCGACATCAGTGGGAATTTCCTTAAAATTTTAAATTTCGATATGTTCATGAACAACGTTGATATAGAAGTCCTCCACATTGCTAATAATCAACTGGAAACTTTTTCATTGAAATCGGTAAGGCATTTGAAATCGTTGATTCGCCTGAATATGAATAACAATCGACTTAACACACTGGAATCAGGATTGAGAGAACTGACGCAACTGGAAGACGCGATGTTCTCCTGCAACAACTTGACGGTGCTCCCGTCTGAGCTTCTGGAAGGAGTGCGAGATGGAGTGCGAGTTTATTTGCATGGGAACCCTTTGAAATGCGCATGCGCAGATTGGTTATTCTCCGATAAGTACTCGAGCATCGTCAAGCGGGAGCGCTTCCGGGATGGCTCTTTCCCCACTTGTTTGCAAGATTTAAATAACAATCAATGCGAAGAACATCTTTCCGAAATAACATACAATCGCTGGTACGATGAGCGCTCTAATTATCCGGAAATTTGCGATAGGGAACTTTGGGATAAGTCAACATTGAAAGATTTTCAGAAATATTTGGGATTGATATTAATGTATTATTGATCAAATGAAGATTTTCTCTATTTTTTTTTTCATTTTTCATATTTGCACGTTGTCTTCATTTTCAACACTGTTAATCCACATTGTTTATTTTTTCCAACAACGTCATATTTTCGGAGCGCTTTGGTATTTTAAGATAGCCATGTCACATTGCGATAGCCTTATGCATTGATTGCATAAGTTTAGAAGAATAAATATTATCACAAGCGGTCAAATTACCCGGCTGCGGTAAGTACCACAAGCTACATATATTTTTCGAGAAATAAATAGTGAAAAATCCATCCCATGCATATTTTAAGAAAAGCTGTAAAAGTTTGAAGACGTTCAAATATGCGAAAATTTAACAGAATTGTGAAAATGATCATATTGACCGCTATTGGTAATTTTAGTGTTTTAATTTTATTATTTTAACGTAATGTTTCTAGGCTATAAGCATAATATTTTTAATATTGTAAATATGTATAAAACGAATAAAACAATACATATATAATATTCTAATGATGATTCAATTCCAAATCAAACGTCCAAATCCATTTTTCCCAGGATTTTGAATGAGGCAATCACGATAGATATAATGTGATCTCTAGAAGCCAGCAATTGGCTCCACGTTACAAAATTATGCATGTGGTAATATACGCAGCTTTTTTATTTGCGAGAATTTTTTGCTTTAATTGGAAGAAAAGTGCAGCTGAAGCGCATCGAATGCTTGTGAAAGTTTATGATGACGATGTTCCAACTGATAAATCATGTCGGGAATGGTTTCGACGTTTCAAGAATGGTGATTTCAGAGTTCAAGACAAGTCTTGTTCTGGATAGTCAAAAGAAAAATTGGATGCATTACGCGATTTAGATTCGAGTCAAATGCAAGAGGATCTTGCAGAATCATCGGGAGTATCCAACAAGCAGTTTCTGTTCTATTGAAATCCAAAGAAACGATTCAAGCGCAAGGCAATTGGGTGCCTTATGAACTGAAGCCGAAATACGTTGAAAAGTAATCTTTCACTTGCAAGCAGCTGATTCAAATGCAACAAAGAAAGGGTTTTTTTTACCACAGATTGTGACTGGGGATGAGGAATGACAAGCCCGAGAAGAAGATATACTAGGTTAGGCTCGGCCAATCGTTGCCATCAACGTCAACATCAACACCAAAGTCGAATATTCATGGCTCGATGTTCATGCTGTATATCTGGTGGGACCAAAAGGGTGTTGTGAACTATGAGTTGCTACAAACTAGCATTCCATCAGAGGCGATCGATATAGGCTATAATTGATTCGTTTAAGCCAAGAAAAGACATGATAAAGTTATTCTTCTTCATAACAACGATGTTCTTTGACGCCAGCAGCAACAGTATCAAACGAATTTCAGAAGTAATTTTCTTCAATACTTTAAAACTAATTATGGTAGATCTCGGTGAAAATTTCTTGGAAACAGTCCCCTCGTCACTTTTTTCTCCTCTTAGTGATTTGACAGTGGTGTCCCTCGCCAACAATCGCATATCGTCCCTATCGAGGTTCCAATTCTACAACAACAAGAATCTAAAATATCTCGACATCAGCGGGAATTTTCTTAAAACTTTAAATTTCAATATGTTCCTGTATAACGTCGATATAAACGTCCTCAACATAGCGAATAATCAATTGGAATGTTTTTCGCTAAAATCGGCATTTGGAGTCGTTGACTCGCCTGAATATGAATAACAATCGCCTTAACAGACTGGAATCTGGATTGGGAGAACTGATGCAGCTGGAAGACGCGATGTTCTCCTGCAACAACTTGACGGTGCTCCCGTCTGAGCTTCTGGAAGGAGTGCGAGATGGAATGCGAGTTTATTTGCACGGGAATCCTTTGAAATTATAGATTGGTTATTCTCCGATAACCACTCGAGCATCATCCTGCGGGAGCGCTTCCGGGATGGCACTTTCCCCACATGTCTGCGAGATTTAAACAATGATCAATGTGACGATGAATGTCTTCCCGAAGTAACATACAGACGATGGTACGAAGAGCGCTCGAATCGTCTGGAAATTTGTGATAGGGAACTTTGGGATAAGTTAAAATATCAAAATTTAGAAAAATACATTTTGCCATTTTTGGAAAAAGTTATATATCCCTTAATTAGTTTATAATGTTTCCATAATTCGAGATTTTATAAAACATTCTTTGGAAGAAGGGTCTCATGCTTATGAAGATTTTAGAGCAGAATCAGAATATCTCTTAACTGGTTTCTAGCGATAAGCAAAAAATGTAAATACATTTAATATAAATACAGACAATAAATGTAAACTATTCCAACGATGATTTTACATTATCAATCTTCATTATACAGTAATCATTTTTTAATGTTATATAAATTTGTTCCATTCCCAATCCAACTATCGATGTTTAACCTTTTAACTGCCAATGACTCATCAGCGCGTACAAGTTCGACGCGCCGGTGCGTCGTTGGCAGTTAAAAGGTTAAACAACTAACCTTTTTCCTTCTTTAGTATGCTGCTTTGAAATTATCGAAATGTTCGTAGAGTTAATTATGAAGCTCAATAATATAATAATATCTCAGCCTGTTCTTTTTTGGCTGATTTGGTTTCTACGAATCGCAATGCATCTTTTTATCCATTATTTTTAAAATAAGTGTAAATGCTTCGTTAAAAATGCAGGCTGCGGTATGTGTTGCGATTTCTAGTATTTTTTTGCCATAAAAATATATTTCGGTAGCAGAGACCATACGCACTCGTTAAAACGAGCCAAGGCATCTTTCCAATAAATTATCGGACGTTAATTCTTCATAAATGGCTCTTAAGATTTGCTGAACATCCGTTGTGAGAGAGGGAGGTTGCTTGTATAAATATAACGATCTTACAGTTGCTTTTTTTTGCAATTCGCACCAAGAATCTGCGCTTTCCAGCCAGTGTGTATTCTGAGGGGTTTCATCAGTCGAAATTTTGTGATAGTATGTGGCCCAAATAGCATTTCTCAAATTTTTTTATTGAATCAAGATGTAGGCGGATAGCTAAGCCATAATAATTAGATCATTTTTTTATTAATTTATTAGTAAGCTGTTCGGTTTTCGAAGCACTTCATACAGAGTTCTTTCTTTTTTTGCCCTTATGACCCCTTAATTGAACGACGATGATTATCGTGACTTCTCTGATTGTCACGAGTCGATTACAATGAAATTATACTCTATTTTAAAGTTGTTCATAGATTTATTAAAAAAAGATTTGCTGCAATCTGAATATCGCAACAGGCTCAAATCTTATGATGATTATACT
Source organism: Stenopsyche tienmushanensis (assembly GCA_008973525.1). Lineage (NCBI taxonomy): Eukaryota > Metazoa > Arthropoda > Insecta > Trichoptera > Stenopsychidae > Stenopsyche > Stenopsyche tienmushanensis. The sequence goes on along the minus strand of WACJ01000207.1, from coordinate 170,177 downwards.
TCTGATGTTTAGATCGTCCAATTTGAAAATATATATATTTTTTAAATGCATTTAATGACTACGCTGGGCGTATTACATGACGTAATTTTAAACCTGTTTTGCTAAATTCGCTTATATCATCGAAAACTAGTTTAAACTGTTTCCTAATAATATATTTTTCAAGTTTTATTAATATTTCATCCCAAGCAATGGCGTACTGTATTTTTTCAATCAGGAGATTCTGTTAAAAAAAACAACAACATATCAACAAATGTCGATATTCCGACGATTAATTTTAAGAAAACACGTTTCTACGAAGTTGCAAACTTGTTTTGCAAAGTTGATAAAATAATTTTATTCAAAGGCTGTTGCAAGATTATAAAATGGTCCTCAAATATTTTTAAGATTATGATTTTTAGTTCAAAGGTATTATACAAGAATGTTCAGTAAAGAGGTTTGTTTAAATTATTAACGTGTAAATACTTCGATTTGTTGAAGTCGAAGACAGACAGTGACGAGAAACGGAGACGGAGAGAGTAACTTGCGTACATCGTACGATTGTATAAATCGTTAGCCCAAATTTCAAGTGTATTGTTTATGTCTACTTGAAGAAATGACGGAATAGTGTGTGCTATCGATAATGTTTATTTATTTATGTACAAGCTTCATACACGCTGCAACGGTCATGACAGATATGATGATTTAAAATTAGTTCACTACTCAAATGGTTAAAGCATCTACCTCACTGGAATTGATTTTTTTATCATTTCCTTAGCAATTCACATTCACTTTCAGTTCTTGTTTCAAGCTCATTATAAATTTTATTCTTCAGCCACAGATCATTAACCACATAATATTAATAAGATTATTTCCATATGTTGCCATGTATAAATTTTCCAGCATTTTAAGAACAAAAGATTTTTTATGAGCATTCGGAAAAAAGGTGAACCACTGTTGATGATTGCCATTTTTTACAAACGATATAACAACTTTTTTATTCAGTACCAGAATTGACCATATTCCGGTAACATCTTGTGTGCGGAAGAAGAATTTACTTTGAACGCTTGATTAAATCTGTATAAGAATTATAAATATTCATAAAGTCGCTGCTCATATGAAGATGTGAAGGTAAGATTTGTTATGGAAAAATTCAATATTCTCGTATTTATTTTATTTTTTTAAATTGTTTTACATGCTTAGGTAATAAAAGCTGAAAATTTTGGCAATCTGGGAGTATTGGCTTTCTTGCAAGTATCGTCTTGGGAGCTGTGTAACTATTGAGCACATATTATACTGTGATTGTTAAGAAATGGAAATATACACTGTGTTCATAATTATTCCATTGATTATTCAGTTTTTTGCAACCACACATGCCAAAATTATATGTGAACAGTTAGAGACTAAAGTGAAATGTTCCTCATATGGATTTATAACTAATGCTTTGTCCAGCTCATTATTGCAGAACATCAAGTTTAATACCTCTGTGAGTAAATTTGATGCCTCTAATTGTAATTTGCATAGTGTCTCTGCTATACTATCACCTAAGAAGACTTATGTGATTAAAGTGGACTTTTCTAATAATTTTCTGAGTGAAATCAATAAAGATACGTTTGTTAATTTTCCTTATATTCATGAGATAATCCTTTCAAACAACGTACTCATAAGTATTGATCCGAATGCTTTCTCTCCCATTCGAAATTTAGGGATTCTGAATCTAAACAATAATTTATTATTTTATGAAATTCAAGATCGTTTAGTAATTAATTCTATTACTTTATATGTCTACATGAATTCTAATAACCCAGAAAATGCGACTATCGGAACAAATTTTATTCAAAGACCCTTCGGGATGAAACTAAAGAGTATGATTGAATGTTCGAATTTAACATACCTTGAATTAAACAACGATTTCATTGTCAATTTCTCGGAAGACTTTTTCTGGCGTTATCCAAATCTTTTGTATTTGTATTTGACGGAAAACTCATTTCTATCACTTCCTGAACTGCTGTTAAGTAAAAATACTATGTTAAAGTCAATTATCCTAACAAATGGTTCTCTTGCTCACATACCGGAAAAATTGTTTTTCTATAATAAATTTATATTATACATATCATTGGAAGGTAACCTTATAACAGAAATTCCCGCAAATCTATTCCAAAATCTAACACAGATTGACAGCATCGATTTATCTAACAATCAACTCGTGACTCTCCATGAAGAAACGTTTTCTGGAAACATTCAAATGAAGGGAGTAATTCTGAAAAAAAATCACCTTACACATTTACCTGAAAATATATTTCACCATAACGAGCTTTTAGAGGAAATTATTCTTAGCAATAACAACTTAGAAACGATTCCCCCGAGATTATTTATTAAACAAATTCAACTCAAGTCGCTCGATATTTCAGTTAACAAATTGAAAGAGTTAAGTGTTCAAACATTCTCAAATAATGCTAATCTTCTTGCTTTGAGATTGGATAATAATTCGTTCATATCCCTCCCAGATGGTATTTTTGAAAACAACTCTAAATTAGTTATACTTTCTCTCTCTGAAAACCGATTATCTTCGCTGCAACCTAAAATATTTGAAAATCTAACTAGTTTAAACATATTACTTTTGCTACAAAACCGACTGACAGAACTCCGAGAGTACACAGTCAAAACGAATGAGGAATTGATGGTCATTGATTTTGGTACGAATAGAATTGAACGTGTCTCTGAGAATTGTTTTCTCAACACTCCAAAAATCATTATAATAGATCTTTCCGAAAATTTCATAGAAAATATTCCATCAAGTCTGTTTGTTGCTCTTACTAATTTGACAATGGTGTCCCTCGCTGAAAATCGCATCTCAAGCATATCAAAAACACAATTCTTCAACAATAAAAAATTAAAATATCTCGACATCAGCGGAAATTTCCTTAAAACTTTAAATATAGATACGTTCGCATACACTGCAAACATAGAAGTCCTCTTCATGTCCAATAATCAGCTGGAAGATTTTTCGCTGAAATCGATCAGGCATTTGAAGTCGCTGATTCGCCTGAATGTGAATAACAATCATCTTAACAGACTGGACTCTGGATTACGAGAGCTGATGCAATTGGAAGACGCGATGTTCTCCTGCAACAACTTGACGTTGCTCCCGTCTGAGCTTTTGGAAGGAGTGCGAGATGGAGTGCGAGTTTATTTGCATGGAAACCCTTTTAAATGCGCATGCGCAGATTGGTTATTCTCCGATAAGTACTCGAGCATTGTCAAACGGGAGCGCTTCTGGGATGGCACTTTCCCCACATGCCTGCAAGATTTAAAAAATAATCAATGTGACGATGAAACTCTTCCTGGAGAAACATACAATCGATGGTACAAGGAGCGCTCGAATCGTCCAGAAATTTGCGATAAGGAACTTTGGGAATCGCTCCTGTCGAAAGATATTATGAAATATATAAAGTCTTATGAGGGATTTCATTTTTAAATAGTCAATTGCTAAATAATTATTTTTTCACGTATGGTTTTTTTCTTTTTTGTCTGTAATATTCGTTTATACGGAAACATATATGATAGTCGACAAGGTTAGACTTGTATTATTATATAAATCTCATTATTTTAATATAAATTTACTAGTTATTAGCATAATATTTGTAAATTATTAATAGATATGAAATGAATAAAACAATAAATTAAAAATGTTGATACATGCTTAAACCGAATAAACGTCCAAATTCATTTTCCCCAGTCTTTACGCATCATCATTCCATCAATAGTTAAACCACGTGCACCTGAACGTGTATTGGAGTAGGAGATAATAGAGGTTATTCTAATTTCAAAGTAATATTATCGAATTTATTTCATTTTTAAAAATATATTTCATACATAGATTGTAAGAGCAGAGCATTAGAGCAAACTGGAAATAAAGACTTCAATGAAAGCTTGGTTCTTGGGAGCCATTTTATGGATTGAGCACATGGTGTACTATGATTATTAAGAAATGGAAATCTACGCTGTATTTATAATTATTCAAATGATTACTGATTTTTTTACAAGTGCACATGCTAAAATTTTGTGTGAACAACTGAGAAATAAAGTGAAGTGTTCTTCGGATAGTTTTAAAATCAGCACTCTGTCCAGTTCATCATTAAGGAATATCAATTTCAATAAGTCTGTGAGTGTCTTAGATGCCTCCGATTGCAATCTCTATGTTGTAATTGGTATCTTATCATCCAATGAAACTTATGTGACTAAAGTGGATTTTTCTAACAATTCTCTGAGTGAAATCTATGAAGATACGTTTATTAATTTTCCTTATATTCAAAAGTTATTGCTTTCAAACAACGCCCTTATAAGTATTGATCCGAATGCTTTCTCTCCTATTCGAAATTTAAAGATACTGAATCTGAATAATAACTTATTATTTTATGATTTTCAAGATAATTTATTAATTAATTCTACTAATTTGTATGTCTATATCAATTATAATAATCCAGAAGATGCGACTATTGGTAAACACTTTATTAAAAGATCATTTAATACTTATAGTACTGAACTAAAGAGCATAATTACATGTCCGAATTTAATCTTTCTTGAATTAATTAACGACTTAATTGTCGATTTCTCGGAAGACTTTTTCTGGTGTTATCCAAATATTTTGTATTTGTATTTAAAAGAAAACTCGTTTCTGTCACTTCCAGAATCTTTATTCAATAAAATCGATTTCGATATCAAACGGTTATCTAGCTCACATTTCGGAAAGATTGTTTTTCTATAATAATCATTTAGAATATATATCATTAATAGACAACTACTTGGCGGAAATTCCAGCACATCTATTCTAAAACCAAATACAAATTGAAATAATCGATTTATCTAACAATCGACTTGTAACTCTGATGCACAATCGCCTAGCTTATTTACCTGCACATCATTATTTTTTTTTTACAAAGGTATTATACAAGAATGTTCAGAAATGAAGTTTGTTTGAATTATTAACTGTTTGATATTTCGTTTATTCCGTTTGAAGGCAAACTACTGGCGGTATAATGGTGTATTTTTTTTTATAAACGATAAAACAACTTTAATATTTAGTGATAGATTTGAACACACTCAGGCAACATCTTTCGTGCAGAAGAAGAGACAAAGGGACATTTTAACATTTACCATATCATTTATATTTATATTTAAAAAAAAAAAAAAAATGCTTCAGTATTAAAAGCAGAATTGTTTGTTATTCAAAGCAAAAAGCTTTCTTTTGACGCTTGATAAAGTCGGATTAGAAATATTCCTGAAGCTGCTGTTTGTATGAGGATGTGAAGGTAAGATTCGCTTTGGAAACATTCAATTTTGTTTGTATTTATCATCATTTTTTGAGCATTTTACGTGTTTAGATTATAGACGTTGAAAATCGTGACATCCTGAGGGACTTTTTTTAAAAGGTCGTCTTCTTGTGAGCCGTGCCATCCGATTGAACACAAAGTGTACTGTGATTATTAAGAAATGGAAATCTACACTGTATTTATGGTTATTAAATTGATCATTTATTGTTTTACAAGTACTCATGCTAAAGTTGTGTGTGAAAGAATAGAGGAAAAAGTGATGTGTTCCTCAAATGGTTTTGGAACTAACGTTCTGTCCAGCTCATCGTTACGAACTGTCATTTTCGATGAATCTGTGAGTGTATTATATGCATCCAATTGCAATTTAAATGTTATAATTGGTATACTATCACCCAATGAAACTCATGTGACTAAAGTGGATTTTTCAAATAATTTTTTGAACGATATCGATGAAGACACATTTATCAACTTTCCTTACATTAATGAGTTGTTTATGAATAACAATGCTCTCACAAATATTCATCCGGATGCTTTCTCTCCCATCCTTGATATGCAATTCCTGAATCTGAATAACAATTTATTATTTTATAATTCTCTTGATGCTCCATTCGTGATAAATTCTAATTATTTAACTGTAAAAATAAATTCTAATAGCCCGGAAAATGCAACAATCGGAAGAGATTTTTTTATGACGAGACCTATTCAAGCATACACTGCGGTACAAAAAAGTATGATCGTATGCTCGAACCTAACGCATCTCGAATTAAAGGACAATTTTATTGTGGCATTCTCGGAAGATTATTTTTGGGATTTTCCGAATCTAATACAATTGGATTTATCACAAAATGTATTTGTTACCCTTCCAGATATGTTGTTCAGTAAAAATACTCTGTTGGAGTTTTTTTTATTAAACACCGGTGCATTGGCTAAAATACCTGAGAATCTATTTTTCAACAATGAAAATTTATTTTCATTAGAAATTACGAATACTCACTTAACAAAGATTCCATTTAATCTATTACAGAAGCAATCAATAATTAAGCGGATCGATATATCTGGCAATCAAATTGTTACTCTTAATGAGGAAACATTTTCGAAAAACACTCAGCTTGAAGCGCTCGATCTGATGAACAATCGTCTTATTCAATTACCCGAACAAATATTTTTCAATAATGATTTATTGACACTCATTTCTATAAGCGATAACAATTTAGAAACGATTCCTCCAAAGCTATTTAATAAACAGATTGCCCTCGGGGAACTCCATATATCAAACAACAAATTGAAAGAAATAGACCCGGAGACATTTTCAAACAACATAAATCTATTATGGATCGGGCTAAGTGGAAATCCACTAACATCTCTTCCCGATAATATATTTGAAAACAACCAAAAACTGGAAAGCTGTTTGATCAATGAAATGAAATTAACACATATTCAACCTGACGTATTACGAAAGCAGACTAATTTAACGCGATTGCTTTTGTACCAAAACAGATTGACCGAATTAAGCTGTCAGGGAGCTTCGACGTACATGTACGTCCTAATTCTTATGCCCCAGAAAGAGCACTCTTGCACATTGAAGCTCGGAGACAGACAGAGACAGAGAGAACTTAGCGCAGTTCGGGAGACTGAGACGGATAGTTCCTCGCATGATTGTATAGATCGTTAAGCCCAAATTTATCGACTTATAATGATTTCGATTTCAAGTGTGTTATTTGTTTACGCAAAGAAACGACCGAATATTGGGTGTTATCTATTTAACTGCTTGCCGTTCTTCGCTGCGTGTTGAATGAGTCTTTGTTCAATTATCATTTCCTTCTAAAGGAGGAGCAAATGAATCGATTTTTTGTGCATTGTTTATGTAAAGAAATGACGCGATCTTGTATGTTATCAAATGTTTATTTACAATTGACTCTGCCTCGAATTTAAGATTGTCTTAGGCTGATTAGGAGCTGACAGAAAGTAATCGGCGTAAAGCGATTATGACATCAACAACTTCATCGATTTTAAATTTGCTCGCTCCTCAACAGGTTAAACGAACACACTATCAGCATGTCAAAAGAATTGATGTTCTTTGACGCCAGCAGTAACAGTATCAAACGAATTTCAGAAGTAATTTTCTTCAATACTTTAAAACTAATAATGGTAGATCTCGGTGAAAATTTCTTGGAAACAGTCCCCTCGTCACTTTTTTCTCCTCTTAGTGATTTGACAGTGGTATCCCTCGCCAACAATCGCATATCGTCCCTATCGAGGTTCCAATTCTACAACAACAAGAATCTAAAATATCTCGACATCAGCGGGAATTTCCTTAAAACTTTAAATTTCGATACGTTCCTGAATAACGTCGATATAAAAGTCCTCAACATAGCGAATAATCAATTGGAATATTTTTCGCTAAAATCGGTCAAGCATTTGGAATCGTTGACTCGCCTGAATATGAATAACAATCGCCTTAACAGACTGGAATCTGGATTGGGAGATCTAACGCCAGGGTCGTAACTAGGGCGTGGCAAAGCAGGCGCCTGCCACGGGCGCAACAGGGATTGGGGCGCAAAACGCAGGATACCGACCCGATTGAGAGAGTTGTACGTGATTTTTATTTTACTTGACCATTTTACTCTAAATGCATTAACACGTAAATCATTTTCGATATCTCTCATGGGGTTCCCGATTCTTCGTTTGGAGATAATATGTACATACTTGCTTCATTACTCATAATTGGCTCGAGATAGATAACACCATCGATGTCATTAATTCAAAGCAACATGATATAATAATTGATTAGCGATGCTTTATCTCCACTTTAGCGGTGATCCAATTTTATGGATAATCAGTGTTCCCGATGAAGCTCGTAAGAATTTTAAGTGTCGACCCGATTAGTCATTTTTGGATACCCGGAAAAAAGTGTTTCGGCGCTCGTTGTATCATCTCCTTATATTGCTTCATCAGCACCAACACCACCTACGCCCTTCGGCCAGTGCGCCTCTCGGCCAGTGCGCCCCTCGGCCAGTGCGCCCCTGCCTCATTTTCGTCCAAACGAAAAATACACGAGAAACACTAATAAGTAAGTAAATGTAAATTATGTCAATATTAGATGTTCTTACAATTTATTGCAATTGCTTTCTGATATCCTCTCACCTTGTGGACGATCTATCTATTGGTTTGTTCAATGTACGACATGATGCAGGCTGCGCATTCGATCTCATAAACCCCCTGATTTTCGTTTTTCACTTTTGTCTTTTTGTCGAATAGGAGGCTTCCTATCTTTTTTCTCGTTCTAAAGATCGCGTTCATGTCGTGCTAATGAAGTGCTCTTGGATGCTTAAAAAAATCCGTATGGTGCGTAGCGTCTGGTAATAAATGATTTGGGCGTGAGCAGCCTACATACAGCTGTCCATGTGAGAAGCATGCACGCATGCCCTGTGTTTCCCTGTACTCTGTTGATGCTCGCACCGGAAACTGCACGCGTTTCAATTCAAATAGCATATCAGTCGGAATAATTGGGACACATCTTCTTTCCATTTCAAACTGAAGCTTTGATGATATTATTCATCATCTTTTTCTCTAAAAGTCTGGTACTGTTGCTACAATTTTAATTTATTTCAATTTAGTTGCCAATTTTCAGTGTTAAAATACACAATTCAAATATAATTTTTAAATAGAACGATGAACTAACTGAATGTTGCCTTTATTTTTTGTTCATGTGTTTGGGTGTCATTTAATAAATGCCTTTTTATATAATTCAAATCAAAAAGTTACTTTTTGCATTTTGTCGCGCTGATACACGCACCATACATTGAAAACCTCTGTTTTGTTTAAATATATCTGTGCAGTAAGCTCTTTTGTAGGCACCACTAAAATTTCGTTTCAATCTATTAGCTGGTTTAAGAATTATATCAATTTTACGAAAGAAGTAGAGTTTCATGAATTTCTTATGAAATCGCCCGGACTTTCAGCGAAGCTTAGCGCGAAATGCACGGACTGTAAAGTATTAATGTTTTGTAAATTTAATTCTTCGTTTTCGCCGATAGTCATTTCTTCCTAAATATATTTTTCCGACAATTTTAGACTTTTTTATGCGTATTAGCATAAAAAAGCTTTGTTCTTTATAGAAAAATGAGGGATAAGTTCCATTATTTTTTAAAATGGCATAATATCAAAATCGCATAAAAAAGATCCGCATAAAAACAGAAGTAAAATATATTGGAAGTAGAATGCGATAAAACTTTTACTACTTTAATACTTGATGTTTATAATATGTATGTACTTCAAGTCGGTATATCGTAAAAATCAAATTATTTATCAAAATTAATTTATCTTATTTTGAGAAGTTTGAGAGTTTTTGAGCCACCTAAGTTTGTTTTCATTTTGATGAGTTTCGTCGGTGTGAGATAAGTTTGAAGTGTCGGCGAAGACGGTATGCATGAACTTATTCTGGCCCAATAAGTAAGTATTATCTGCTAACACATGACGGTATTTGACGGTATTTGACGGTAACTGTGCATCGATGGGTTAAATGACATTTTCTCGAAACTGCATTTTCAAAAACGGCTGTTTTTGACTGACCCGGCTGAAGTTTTAGGTGGTTTCTCACTATAATATTGTAAAATTGTGGGTAAAATTTGTCAAGAATATATAAAAGTTTAATTAAAAAAACTACTTAGTTTTTAATTATATACTTTTATAGGTATATTTTGCTCCTGCACATAATAAAAATTAAAAAAATTGTTTTCAGATCAATAGAAAAAATCCGACAAATTCTTGATATCAATAAAAAAAAAGTCTAATGAAATATCTTATAACGACGCCATTTTGTTTATAACTAACATTAGCACATTTTTTAATGTAGCAATGTTGTAATAAAATAATGTCAAAATATTAAACATTATTTTATCACCTTTAAAAAATGTATTGAAAATATCCGTCCGAAAATGCGGGGGGGGGGGGGGCGCAATTTTAATTCTTGCCACGGGCGCATCATACCCTAGTTACGGCCCTGGTCTAACGCAACTGGAAGACGCGATGTTCTCCTGCAAAAACTTGTCGGTGCTCCCGTCTGAGCTTCTGGAAGGAGTGCGAGATGGAGTGCGAGTTTATTTGCACGGGAATCCTTTGAAATGCGCATGCGCAGATTGGTTATTCTCCGATAAGTACTCGAGCATCGTCAAGCGGGAGCGCTTCCGGGATGGCACTTTCCCCACATGTCTGCCAGGTTTGAACAATAATAAATGTGACGATGAACGTCTTCTTGAAATGACGTACAGTCGATGGCACGAGGAGCGCCTGATTAGTCCGGAAATTTGCGATGAGGACCTTTGGAATTTCTTTTTATTTCTGGATGTTTATGATTATATATAATAATAATAACCTTTATTTGTTCAAAATATTATACAATCAATTAATGAATTTAGCCTATACTTATGTACACAAACTGCTTTGATTTATGCTTTGGTTTTGTACTCCTTATCTTAATTTCAAACTGCAACATTATTATTTTTTTTGTAAAGTTTTATTTAGTAAAATAGAAACACATCAAGTCGTTAAAGGTTTTTAAATTGTCTCTCAAATGGGTGCTGCGTAAATAAAGGTTGGCGAATAATTAATTTGTAGAGAAGTAGCCAAAAATTGATATAAAATCCTTATAACCACCCATATCCTTAATTTTGTCCACCCTCTTACTTTAATGCCATATCAAGATATTATTTTAATAAATGTCAAAAATATTTAACCACTGATAAATTTATAGCATTTGTACCTTTTTTTGCAATACATAGTTCAACATGCCAAGACCTTTTAAAATTACAAACTCGGATATAATTATATTACATTAATTATTATCATCTAAGAAATGAAAATTAATCCAGGATTTTATGATTTATTTTATAATATAAGGAAAGTATATGTGGAAATTTATTTAGCTTAGCATCAAACCATTCATGTTTATAATTTAATGACGGTGAATATTTTATTAGTGACATCTCTGATTGCGATAAATAAAGTACATCGAAAATGAATCTTTGTTGTGACAAGACAGTGATGGCGAACTGATGACCCGCGTGTCAAAAGTGTTTGGAAGTGAAAAGAAAAAGAGATTTGGTACTGGAAAACAATGAAAGAATAAAAAATGCGCTTGCGCGAAAGATGCAGATTCTGTATCTAAATCCAGCACGCATGCGCAAGAAAAGCAGATCCCGAATCCATCCCGTGTGAACGTACCGGCTACATTTTGTCAGTCGGTCTTTGCCTCTCAGCATTTATAACATAATTATATAATTAATTTTGTGTTAGTATAAATGACGCATGGAACTGTTAACATTTTTTTAAATATAATTTGTATTTATTTAAAAAAAAACTTAAGCTATAATATAGATTAGGCCTAACTTAAGCTATAGTAATATAAACATAGCTTATAATACTGTAGCATGAAGAGCAGAATTGTTTGTCAGTCAAAGCGAAAAGCTTTTTTTTAGCACTTATTAGTATAAACTATTTGCCAATTCTGTCCCGCCGTGACATAGAACACTTTAAAATGAATCTACAGGCAGGACCTTTCCAAACAAAATGCGAAGAAATAGTATTTAGAATTTTATATACTGTGTAAAAGTGAAACTATGTATTTCAAGGGTCGAGAAAGTCCCTTAATATACATGGTACATAGAAAACACTCGTCTGCTCCAATCATCGAGGTGCACAAACGACATCAATACTATTAACTTATTGATTACTCGCCGGAATTCAGATTTAATACGTAAAATAAATTTAATTTCGATTGAAAATTCGAGAAATGTCAAATACGCATATTTTTGTAATGTGTGAATGTAATGTTTCTAGCTATAAACATATTTTTAATATTGTAAATAGGTGTAAAACGAGTAAAACAATACATATATAATATTTTAATGACGATTCATTTCAAAACCAAACGTCCAAATCCATTTTCCCAGCCCAAAATAAATCAAAGACGCAGAATTGGAGGCATTACTCGATTAAGATCCGAGTCAAATGCAAGAAAAGCTTACATAATCATCAGGAGTGACTCAACAAACAATTTCTGTTCGATTGAAATCCATATAATTTATTCAAAGCAAGGCAGTTGGGTGCCATATGAATGGGTACAATTGGGAACGTTGAAAGGCGATTTTTCACTTGCGAGTAGCTGACTCAAAGGCAACAAATATAGAGTTTTAACATCAGATTCCGACTGGGGATGAGAAATGGATACTCTACGACAATCCCGAGAAGAAAAAATACTACGCTAGGCTCGGTTAATCGTTGCCATCGACCTCAACATCAAGACCAAAGCCGAATATGCATGGTTCGCAGGTCATGCTGTGTATCTGGTGGGACCAAAAGGGTGTGAGCTGCTACAACTTGTTGATGCCATTACGGACAATCGGTAAAAATCGGTATTTAGCTACAATTGATTCGTTCAAGCCGAGCGAAGACATGATAAAGTTATTCTTCTGCATGACAACGCTTGGCCTCATGTTGCAAAAGTCGTAAAAAAATATTTGTGTAAGTGTAGTGTAAGTGGAGTATTTTACCGCACCCACCGTATTCTCCAGACATTGCTCCTTCTGATTACAGGTTGTTCCGAGACATGCAGTTCTATTTGGCAGATCAGCAGTTTTCTTCTTTCGCAGAAATCGAAAATTGGCTCCAAAATTAAATCGCCTCAAAAACGTGACATTTTTTCGAGATGGAATTCGAAAATTGCCTGAGCGGTGGGAAAAGTAGTAACCGACGATGAACAATGTGTAAATGCATTTTTGATCACAATAAAACGGACCGAACTAATTTGTACTCCCAATAATAAAAATAAATCAAAGATTTATGATTTATTTGATAAGAAAAAAAATGTGATAACATTAATATTAAAGTTATATTATAAAAATATATGAGTCTTCTCCCGATAGTCGGAGGTAAAACGACTCGGCGCTCGATACGCTTTGCGAAAATAAGTCGTTTCTGTGATACGTTGAGTTCTTTCTGTGACTTGTCGGCACCCTCAACGCCGGGGACCCCCCCCCCGCACTCTCCCCCGCGCAAGTTCATTCGCACGCTCTGACGAAACGCCGACTACACTTGTATATAAAATTCGCGAGTGACGCCGAAAAACATTGTTTTTACGACATCTGCACAAAAAATGGAACATCTTCACCGCGTCACTTGAGAGGAACTACAACAAGGATAATAACGCAAGTAAGATCATAATAATCCAAGCTTCCAAGGTAAGTGAATTAACAAATACTCGCACACATCCGCCTCCTACTATCACATAAACACGGGAACACTGGGAGCAAAATGCTTTTTCGACTGCTCCCATAATACAATCTTGACTATAAAACTATTTGATAGGGACCTGACTATTTGATATTACTTGATACCTGACTTTAACCTATTCGTTTCAGCTATGTCTATATATTTGTTTCCAGTTACTCCCAGTCTGACCGATTAAATATTATTTGATTGTGCCCGGTAGACACTAAACGTCAAAGTTCGAATACTGTGATGCGACATAACTACCCCTTGCTAATACAATTTGACTAATACTTTTGCGGCCTAACCACATTTGACTACTCCTAACTATTATACTTATACGATTTTATGTATTTTAACTATTGGCCACTTGACTAGTACCTTTTTACAGAGTAGATACTTAAATACTCTTCTAACAGCAAGCTGATACCCAGTTTATATACTATTCATTGCTTTTTATACGAATCTTAACTTGCATGTCGCTCGTTGTCTCTTGCATGATCTTCCCTACTTAGCAGTATGGAACTCGAGGAACCTCACCGGTTCGGATCCGAGAGGCTCTAGGAACGGAGCAGGAACAAGAAGAACACCAAGAAGACGGCCTCGAGGAGATGCATTTGATGATCTTTACTTTGCAACGAAAAACAACATTGTCTTCCGTTGACTTCTATATCGTTTTGTAATCGCCGAACTGAGAGGGGCAACCTGAAAAAATGGCGAAACCACTCAGTTTCGAATTCGCTCGGGTAAGTTGTACGGTGACGGGGAGACACCCTCAGTTGGTGTAGGAGCGAATCCGAGATGCACTTAAGCGTCACGTATGTCTTCACCCTACCCCGGCAACGCCCTAGCGAGGAAAGGGGGGACTGGACTCCTTGTACTCCAGAAAGCCCTTTCCAGTAGAGTCAAAAAGGTCGTCTAGAGTAGTTTTCCACCACCTCCCTATGAAAACTACGCAGTCTTTACAAACTCCCCAAACTCCTTATCGAGACGTTCGCGAAAGTGTTCGTCAATACGTTCACTCAGGATACCCGTTGGGTGAGCGTTCAAAATAAAACTCGGTGGTAATGCTACCTTCAATATCGAGCGAATGAGGAGGTGAATGTATGATACAGACGAAATGGATGTAACCCCTTTCCTATGAATGGATATTGAAGAGGCCCATAGTTCTGTAGTGGACTGTTAGTGGCTGCGCTATGATGATGATGATAAAAATATATATATTTAGCGAATCATCAAACCATTTAAATGACGTTAAAGGTTTTATTAGTGACATCTTTGATTAAAATAAATTAATTAGATTAAAATTAAATCCAATTTTTAAGATGTTAGTAGATGAATTATATTACGTATAATACAAAAGATTGGCCGCATTCTGAATACATACACAGCAACGGGGTCAAATATTAAAGATTTGGTAGGAAATATCGATATTCCGGGAAAGCACTTTAAGTATGATGTAATTTCGAAATAAGAAATAATTGCACGCTTGTTTTAATTAAAAAGCTGATTCGAATCAGATGCAAAATGTTTGTGAAATCAAATTTTTCTCTTTCCAAATTTGTCCTTAAATTTTAGCAACAATTAAAACAAACACTGGATGCAAAGTGTTCGAGAGCGCGCGACGACTTCTCCATCGAAGGAATTTACTCTGACGGATCAAAATGGCCGACAAATACAAACTAGCCGTTATGATCGCCCTACAGATGCGCTTGTTACCTTAACCCCCCGAATTTGTGCATATATATTCATTTGATGAGTCTTGAACGTCTGAGAGCTCCTTGGATTTTTAAAGATTCTAAAAATATATGCCAGCAATCAACAAACATTTTATTGTTACGTTCGAAAACTTTAGTGGCCCTCAAATCAAATTTGAAAAACTTGTATTTGATTAGCATTAAATATCCAAACTTGTTTTCAATGGGAATTTTAATACGGATATTATTCAAACGTTCCTTGAAAGCAGAGATTCATAATCTTTTTCATTTATAGATCAAAATCTACCAAAAATGGCTTAAAGTATGGATTGATGATTCCGCCAGATCAAAATTTAAAAAAATTCGGACATTTTGCAAAAAAAGGGTTTTAACGACATCTTTACAAATTGAGAATCTTTTTTTTTTGTTGTTGTTTCATATGACTAGGAGGTGTAGAATCGTATCAATCAGGACGTTGATACGATTTTTTATTATCTCCCACTTTATCAGTACATAACATTTTAGTTTTTTCGATATTTTTTGTATATTCTTAAATTGTCAATAAACACCTGGTAAAAAAATGTATAGGATTATTTTTATTTTTAAATCGAACTCGAAAAAACCCCAAAACTTGTGCTTCTAGGCTAGATTCTTCGGTTATTCCTTTTTGAGTTTTTTCCGCAAACATTCAATCTCATATTACTGATTATTCCATGATTCATATTTTTATCAAAATTTTCGCTTCACTATTTAATTGCATACTATAAATTTTCTAGCAATATATAAACAAAAAATCTTATGACAAGCATTCGAAAAAAGGTATACTACTAGCGATGAGATAATTGCTATTTTTTACAAACGATTAAACAACTTTTATATTTAGTAACAGAGTTGGACATTCTCAGGTGACATCATATGCGGAAAAGAAAAAAAAGCAATAGTAACTATTAATATACTTGCAATTTTTTATAAATGTTATAAAGAAAGCTTTTAAATGTTTTGATTAAAAATTCTATTTCAGCCAGAGGAAGGTTTCCTTGAACGCTTTATAAATCCTTTATGAGAATTATACATATTCCTGACGCTGTTGATCGCGTGATGATGTGAAGGTGAGTTTCGATTTGGAAAAATCCATTTTTTTCGTATTGACATTAATTCTTTGAATGTTTTGCATGTTTAGGCTATAAACGTTGGAGAATGTGATAACCTGTGAGGAAAGACTTTTTTAAAAGGTCGTCTTTTTGTGAACCGTGCCATCGATTGAACACATAGTGTACTGTGATTATTAAGACATGGAAATCTACACAGTTTTTATGATCATTAAATTGGTAATTTATTGTTTTACAAGCACTCATGCTAAAGTTGTTTGTGAGCAAATAGAAATGAAAGTTAATTGTTCCGCAGAGGGCTTGGGAACTAACGTTCTGTCGCGCTCATCGTTGCGAAATATTGTTTTCGATAATACAGTTAGTGAATTAAATGCCTCTAATTGTAATTTAAATGTTTTATATGGTATGTTATCACGTCGTGAAACTCATGTGGTTAAAGTGGATTTTTCGAATAATTTTATAAGCGAAATCTACGAAGATACTTTTATTAACTTTCCTAATATTAGGTTGTTACTTCTTAATGATAACTACTTGATAAATATTGATCCGAATGCTTTTACTCCCATACTTAATTTACAAAATATCAATCTGAATAACAATTTTTTATTGTATGATTTTCAAGAGCCTTTAATAATAAATTCAATTAATTTAACTGTATATGCTAACAGGCTCAGCCCAAAAAGTGGATATATCGGATCATATTTTGCAGAAAGACCTTCTAAGGCTTATACTGCAATACAAAAGAGTATAATAACATGCGCCAACTTAACTTTTCTTGTATTAATAAATGACTTCATCGTCAATTTCTCGGAAGACTTTTTCTGGAATTACCCAATTCTTTCGTATTTGTATGTGAAGAACAACCCATTTGTGACGCTTCCCGATTTGTTGTTTAGTAAAAACACTAATTTAACGTCAATTTACATAGGAAATGGTTCTTTAGCTCATATACCAGAAACATTGTTTTTTCACAATAAAATTTTAGATAACATTACATTAGAGGGTAACCTTTTAACGGAGATTCCTGCAAATCTATTCCAAAACCAAATGGTATTAACTAACCTTGATTTCAGTAATAATCAAATCGTAACTCTCCACGAAGAAACGTTTTCTAAAAACTTTCAATTGGAAAATATATATTTGACAGGAAATCGACTTTCAAGTTTACCCGAAAATATATTTTATCACAATAAGCTCTTAAGAGAAATTTCTCTCAGGGATAACAATTTAGAATCGATTCCTCCAAATTTATTTATAAATTTAATTCAACTTAAAACACTCGACATTTCAATCAACCGATTGAAAGAGTTGAACTTTCAAACATTCTCAAATAATGCTAACCTCTTTGCATTGAAAATGGAAAATAATTTACTCACGTTCCTCCCGGATGATATCTTCAAAAATAACTCTAAACTGTTTGCATGCTTTATAAGCGAAAATAGAATATCTTCTCTACAACCTGAAATATTTGAAAAGCAATCAAACTTAAAAATATTACTATTGAATAAGAACCGATTGACAGAGCTCGGAGAGCACACAATCAGAATGAATAAAGAATTGTTGAGCATTGAAGTCAGTAAGAATAAAATTATGCACGTTTCCGAAGAGTGTTTTCTTTACACTCCAAAAATTCTTGTAATAGATTTTTCCGAAAATTTCTTAGAAAAAATTTCATCATCTCTATTTGCTCCTCTTAGTAATTTAAAAATGTTGTCCCTCGCTAACAATCGCATATCGTCCCTATCAAGATTACAATTCTATCACAACAAAAATCTAAAATATCTCGACATCGGCGGAAATTTCCTTAAAACTCTAAATTTCGATACGTTCCTAAATAACGTTGATATAGAAGTCCTCTACATAGCTAATAATCAACTGGAATATTTTTCATTAAAATCGGTCAGGCATTTGAAATCGTTGATTCGCCTGAATATGAATAACAATCGAATTAGCAGACTGGAGTCCGGATTGAGAGAACTGACGCAACTGGAAGACGCGATGTTCTCCTGCAACAACTTGACGGTGCTCCCGTCGGAGCTTTTGGAAGGAGTGCGAGATGGAATGCGAGTTTATTTGCATGGAAATCCTTTGAAATGCGCATGCGCAGATTGGTTATTCTCCGATAACTACTCGAGTATCGTCAAGCGGGAGCGCTTCCGGGATGGGACTTTCCCCACATGTTTGCAGGATTTAAATAACAATCAATGCGATGATGAACGTCTTCCCGAAATAACGTACACTCGATGGTACGAGGAGCGCTCGAATAGTCCGAAAATATGTGATAAAGATCTTTGGGATGTGCTCCTATTGCAAGATTCTGATAAATATGTTAAGCCTTATTTTGGAATTTAACGTTAACTTACCAATTGTTATAATATGGTTTCTTTACAAGTAGAATATTAAGTCATTTTATTGATTTATATTATTGACTATAATATCCGTTCCTACGGATAACACAGAAATTTTTTTTTTTTTACTTTTGTTAATTTAACTCATCTCATTGTTTGAATATAATGTTTCAATCTATAAGCATAATGTTTTAAAAAAGGAATAATACAAAATGTTAAAATAGCTCATGTTTTTATTTCTATTTAAGCAAAATGTTCAAATCCATTTTCCCATGGTTTCCACCCAACATCACTTCATTTTTTTAAAGTTATAGTGGTATAAGTATAATCGGTATAAAATGGAGTGTCCTGCTTAACCAACCCTTTTAGTCATCTAAAGTTAAAAAACAAAATAAGTGCACTGTTCTTATTGAAATTATGCATACATCTCTATTATAGTTAGGAATGACTAGTGATTGAACGAAGGTTTTTTTAATTTTCTTTAAATACAACTTATTTTACAAGGCAGAGATAGACCAAAAAAATATTTTTTAAAAATCTTTCGTTCTATTACTAACTATATTCATTTTATAATAGAAATTATTGTTTTATTTTTAAATGTTTTTTTTTAATTTCAGAAAAAGTTATTGTTGCGTGGACCAAAATGTTCTGTCGTCCACAGTTTGGTCGGCTTTAAGCTGGCCATAGTTTTTGGTGTTAAGACCCGCCCGGCTTAACCGTTAGGCGGGCAAAATAAAGAGTCTTAGCGAAGTTGTAGCCTTGAGAGGTGGTTGACAGACATTGTGGTCCCGCCACCTTGGACGGAGGCCACGTGCCTCGCAATCGTCAAGTTGTGTTCAATTAATTACTTTTAATTATCCCTAACCCACTCCATGGAGCTTTCCTCTCGTCGCCGCTCGACACTCTGACAAGTCAGTCGTCGAACCGGATCAAAGAACTCTGCGCTCCCTCGCCTTGTTTGGGGGCGCGTCCGCCGCTGATCGGGCTCCGACGGTTTCAAAAATCAAATTTCAATAACTGGTTTTTCAAAATTTTTAAATGAAAATTTAATAAAAAATTGTTCAAATGTTGCTCTTTTATATGCGTTAAAGTATTAATAAAACATTTCTTGTTATATAAAAAAAGATAAAATCGGCTTGTTTAACCCTTTAAAACCCCTGTCACCCCTCCAACAAAATATTCATTGTATACGATAACGAATATTTGAAATAATCTTTAAATTTTAACTCATACCAAATGCCATTATCGCAAATCTTCGGACGATTCGAACGCTCCTCGTACCATCGATTATACGTCATTTCGGGAAGATGTTCATCATCACATTGATTGGTATTTAAGTCTTGCAGACAAGTGGGGAAAGTGCCATCCCGGAAGCGTTCCCGCTTGACGATGCTCGAGTAATTATCGGAGAATAACCAATCTGCGCATGCGCATTTCAAAGGATTCCCATGCAAATAAACTCGCACTCCATCTCGCACTCCTTCCAAAAGCTCAGACGGGAGCACCGTCAAGTTGTTGCAGGAGAACATCGCGTCTTCCAGTTGCGTCAGTTCTCCCAATCCTGATTCCAGTGTGTTAAGGCGATTGTTGTTCATATTCAGGCGAATCAACGATTTCAATTGGTTGACCGATTTCAATGAAAAAGTTTCCAGTTGATTATTAGCCATGTGGAGGACTTCTATATCAACGTTGTTTATAAACGTTTCGAAATTTAAAATTTTAAGGAAATTCCCACTGATGTCGACATATTTCAGATTTCTGTTATGGTAGAATTGTAATCTTGATAGAGACGATATGCGATTGTTGTCGAGGAAAACCATTGTCAAATCACTAAGAGGAGCAAATAGAGACGATGGAATAGTTTCTAAGAAGTTTTCGGAAAGATCTAATGTAATGATTCTTCGAGTATAGAAAAAACACTCTTCGGAAACATGTTTAATCCTGTTAATACTGAAATCAATGACTAGCAATGCTTTATTCATTCTGAGTGTCAGCTCTTCAAGCTCTGTCAATTGATTTTTACTCAAATCCAATTCATATAAATCTGATAGCTTTTCAAATATGTTGTGTTGTAGTGAAGATATTCTGTTTTCGTTGATAGAAAGCGCCATTAATTTAGGGTTGTTTTCGAAAATTTTATCTGGGAGAGATGTGAGCGGATTATTAGCTATTATCAATTCCACAAGTTCGGCATTATTTGAGAATGTATGAATACTTAACTCTTTTAAATTGTTGAAAGAAATATTGAGGTATTTAAGTTTAATCTGTTTATTAAATAATTTTGGGGGAATCGATTCTAAACTATTTTTGTTAAGATAAATATGTCTTAAAAGCTCGTTATGATAAAATAGATTTTCAGGTAAATGAGTAAGGCGATTGTGTATCAGCTTTACTGTTTTTATTCCAGGGTTTCCAGAAAACGTTTCCTCATGTAGTGTTACAAGTTGATTGTTAGATAACTCGATGGTATTAATTTTTTTTTGGTTTTGGAATAGATATGCTGGAATTTCCGTTAAAAGGTTACCGGCTAACGATATATATACTATATGTTTATTATAGAAAAACAATCTTTCCGGTATGTGAGCCAGGGAACCAAATGATATCGAAATCGACTTTAACATTGTATTTTTACTGAACAAAGATTCTGAAAGTGACGGAAATGAGTTATCCATTAAATATAAATGTGAAAGATTTGGATAATACCAGAAAAAGTCTTCCGAAAAATCGAGAATGAAGTCGTTGTTTAATTTAAGCTCGGTTAAATTCGAACATTCAATCATTCTCTTTAGTTTCGATCTGGAGGGTCTTTGAACAATTTTTCTCCCAATAGTCGCATTTTCTGGATTATTAGAATTGATGTAGACATATAAATCAATAGAATTAATTACTAAATGATCTTGGAAATAATAAAATAATAAGTTATTGTTCAGATTCAGAATTTTTAAATTACGAATGGGGAAGAAAGCGTTCGGATCAATAGTTGTGAGGACGTTATCATTAAGGAGTACTTCATTAATATATGGAAAATTTATAAACATGTCATGGTAGATTTTACTCAGAGAATTTTTAGAAAAATCCGCTTTAGTCACATTAGTCTCCTTAACCGATAAGGTTCCAATTACAATGTGAAGATTACACTCGGAGGCAATTAAGTCTCTCACAGTTCGATTGAAATTGATATTCCTTAATGATGAGCTGGACATAGTGTTAGTTTCATAACTATCTGAGGAACACTTCACTCTTCTTCGTTGTTGTTTACACACAATTTCAGCATGCACCGTTGTTAACAAATCAACAATCAATTGAATAATTAAAAATACAGCGTAGACTTCCATTTCTTAATAATCACAGTACACCATGTGTTCAGCTGATGAAACGGCTCCAAGAATATTTTTAAGATCTTTACGTCTTCGCGCGATTAGCAGTATTTAGAACATTTAAAATTCCTATGAAGATTCAAGCAATCAAAAAGAGCTTCGTGCTTTGACTGAAAGAGAATTCTGATATTAAAATCATTTAATTAAAAAAAAAAAAATTAAAAAATGCCAATCTTCTTGCCTCATCTTCTGTGCACAAAATGTTGCTGGAGTGTGTACAATTCAGTTATTGATGAAAAATATCTGCTCATTCCCACTGGCATGCCATTTGATTACAGACAACCGCAGTTCCCCGTTGGACTTGGAAATGGATTGAATCTGGAAAATACAAGTTTCTCACATAGCCAGTTGTATGTTGTATGCTCACGAGTCGGACAGCCAAGAAATTTATTTGTATTTGCTAAAGATGGAAAGACTGCTAAAGAGAAAACATTTTTAGAACTATTTCTTCTGTGGCGCAACGGGAAACCACCACATTAAGTAATTTCCCAGGTAAGATCTCCTATGGAGATCCCCTATATCCGACATCGGATATGACACATCAAAAGATTCATGCTTTGATGGACGCCATAAGGACTTTAAAGAAGAATCTTCATAAAATATCTGAGAAATGTAAAGAATGCAGTTTCTCAAAGTTTAAATGATTAAAAAGCCTACTCACGTTTTTAAAATGCAAAGAGAATAGTTGATTTTTAAGCTGAATCTTTACGTGCTTGGAGCGTCGTCGCCATAACAAGTATGATTGGTTGAATGGAGTGATGTCGCAGGATTCAATTCGAATTAATTCATTGCTGTTGGCATAGTTGCAATCGTATTTGTGACAGTGACCAGAGCCGTAACGAGGGCATGAAGCGCCTGTATCAAGTATCTAACTTGCGACCCTCCCCCCCCTTCCCGGAAATCCATTTTTTAAAGTTAAATAACACAAATATAAATGCGATATATTAAAATAATATACGAAGAGAACGGAGCGGCCACAAGGTCTGCTGTGTCCAACCGGTCCGATTTTCGAATCGCTTACATGACGAATAAACGCCTCGCAATCGGACGCCATACCCGAACATGTCCACATTACGAACTCTCATTACAAAACAAAGTTGTCCGAAGAAGACTGATCGGGTGGGTTGTTTAATCTTTTACAATCGGTCGAAAATATTGCTGTGTTTATTTTATTGTGGGCTTATGTCGGCGATAATAAAAACCATGTGCAACTCTCGACCGGATCCGTATTCTTCGTTTTGCATCCCAAACCCAGTTTTGCTGTATGGCGGGCACCTCCTTTGCCATCCCCTGATTACGACCCTGGGTTTCGGGTACGTTCCTAACATTCATAGCTAATCAAATCAAAAGCATTTGTATTCAACCTTTTTATTGTTAAAATCGTTTTATTTTTATTATATTGTATTCAATTTAGGTATAAAATGATTCCGAGGTTTACAAATTTGCAAAAATTACACAAATATTTAACCACAATTTATAAATTGATAATCTTCTTCATCGAGGGGGAGTGTGAATTACGGCAATACGCCAAAGAGAAGAAAGCTAAATATGGCATAAAATTTTATGAATTATGTTTCCCAAATGGATACATGAATGGGCTTCAGAATCATTGACGGGACGGGGAGAGGCATTGGCCTGCTGAAATTGTGGTTGAAATACGAAACTTCTATTGAAAAACTAGGACGTTCTCAGCCTATATGTCGCATAATAGTGAAGTCGTCAGGCCGAAGATTAGAATTTGAAGAAGGCTACATTTTTTTAGATTTCATATTATTAATGTGGACAATGCTATTGTAAGTAAATATTAACTATTATTGGTCACTTCTGGCGTATAGTTTTATTATTGTAAAATTAAAATTATTTCAGCTAATAATCAAACCATTCGTCTTTTAATTTGATAATAGTATTGATTTTATTAGTGACATCTCTGAATGCATTTTTTAAGTATTCCCAATTTTTACGATATTCAAAACTAGATGGTGCTTATAACTCAGATCGAAATGAAATATAGTACAAATCATGTATAACAGAGTACCAGGGAGAGGGTTAAACTAGAGACAAACAAGCGCCCTCCTCTTCTAAATCAGGTTAAGTTTTATAAAATGCTATCAAGACAATTTTAATGCAAATGTGTGCAGTGGTGGATTGAGAACTTGAAAGGCCCTTGGCGCAATTTAATTTAAAAAAGGTCTCTTAGCCCTTTAGCCACAGGTAATTTTTGGGGAGTATATATACAAACGGTAGACTAATGCCCGGTGCACACGAAGCTGGTTTTCAAGCTCGTAGAGCAAGCAAGAGCTGGTAAGTAGGGAATCCAATCCCGAGCCAAAATTTCGATCCCGGGAATTCGGGATTGCATTAGATCATCCCAGGATCGGGATTTTCAATAGTTTAAGAAATTACGTTGATAAATTCGATCAAAAATTACTAATAAGTCCATTTGCTTAATATAAAAAACAACTTAAAGACGAAAGAATTTTATTTATTTTAGAAAAGATAAAAATAAAATTCAAAAATAGATAAATAAAACCCTAAAAAATTCAAATACTATTTTGAAAGAGTGTTTCGTCATTTAGTCTGGATCTGATTTTGGAAACCAGGCAACTTGCTGCTGAAAATGCAGGCTCAGCCTCCACACTCGTTGGAGGTATCGTCATCAGATATTTAAATGCTAGTTCGAGTTGATGACCGCGTGAGCCCCCATTTTCGTATAACACCATCAATGTGACTGATAAAATTCCTTTCTGCCGATACACGGACTAAAACTCGCAAAATTCCCGATTTCCCGGCAAATTATTTATTTCCGTCGCTGCAGATTAATACTTATATACTATAATACTTTGATGTGCTTCATAATTATATTACGGAGGTATAAAAAAAATCTGAAGTCCGTATCTATTATATTTCATATCGATATTCCCATTATTAGAGTCGAGGTGTAGTAAATACACCACCGGTAGGGAAAGGTTAATATAACAATTTGAAAAACATATATGTATACATAGATTAGACAGTTACTACCCCTAGGCGTCGCCTAAGCTCGCCTATTAATACTTACGCCACTGTTTCCAAGCGTCCAGATTGCTGGTGATGTGCACGATTTCTGTTAGATAACAATTTCAATCCTGAATTTTTCGGGATTACGTTTGTTAATCTCGGGATTCATGAGAACCTAAATCGATTCGGTTACGTTTTTCGTTCATTAAATATAACATAAATATATAATTGAAGGTATAATAACTATAATTCAAACTCCAAAATATACTTTATGGACTGTGTTGCATATCGTTGGTGGTTCAATAATATATATTTTTATAATAATCAGAAATGATTGCTACATACTAATCCAATACTCATAAAATCCTCAATTAATAAGAGTTGGGGGGGAGGGGGATCTTTTGCTACATTTCACACGTAAGCCCTATTTCCTAAATGTCAGGGTTGTCGAAATATCCAAAATATCCCATTTAAATCGTCATAACTTTTTAACCAATGGTTGTAATGGCGCGAAATAACTATTCTTGTATTTTGCAATGTATATTTGATCTTTGATCGTTATTTTATGCAATTGGTTTAAAGAAAATTACTTCTGAGCTTCCAAAATCACATAAAATGTGCTATATATATATATATATATATATATATATATATATATATTTATATTGTTTTACAATAACTCGAAGTCCAAGTCTCATCGCAAAAGGTGAATAGAGAATGTGAAATGATGTGCAGGAAATATTCGAAAGAACGATCTTGAAAGAAATACGAATTAAGAATGTTCTTGAAGGAATCACACAACGGAATGCTCTCGAAGGAATTCAAACAAGGAATCTTTTTATTTATTCAGTCGGCCACGGAATATATGGGAAGAGATCGGGGAAAAATACGGAATATTATCTAGACGATTATTGGCAAAAAAATGAAGGTGACCAATATTTGAGTACATAACAATAGCATTAGGAATTAAATTGAATTCTGGGACTCTTTCTGTCAAAACAAAATACATAATTCTTCGTTGATTATAATATTATCTGAAGTATTGATTTCACATGAAAATTAACGGAATTAACGTAGAGTAAATATTACAGTTTTATAAAATTAATACAATCAAACAAAATCTGTATATTTTTATTTATTTATTTATAAACCTTTATTCAATAAATATAATATAACAAGGTAAAATGGTGTATCAATATACACAATTACATAAAAATGGATTAACAATTTAAGTCTTAGATTACTATCCTTATCTTAATTACAAGTATATATTTTAGTTATAATAAATTTTACATAATAAGAGTTAATTTAATTTTTGTATATATATAGGGGGAAAAATAGGAGACTTAAAACCCCTTTGCGACATTCCTTAAAAACTATCTTACAAACTAAACAAAATAAATAATTTAATCAATCAATCATATATCCTTCAGACGTCGCGCATTCATGACTATCAACTATAGTAAAATATGTTTAGGCATTTTGTGAACGTATCTAAAATTATTGTTTTGAGTGGTATATTCGCCGAGTGTAGATATGAGATGATTGGTGTGATTTGGAATTTTTGAGTAAAAATTGAGTGTTAGCTTATGAAAAAAATTCTTTATAAGAGGAAGCTTAATTTTATTGTGAAAACGTTTAAGATTAGTGTATGGAAATGTATTGAAAACAATTTTTATGGCTTTGTTTTGTACGATTTGAAGTTTATTGTAGTTGGTGTTGCATATATTGCTCCAGACGGGAGCGGCGTATGTGAGTGTAGGTCGAATCAGCGTTTTGTATAATAAAAATTTGTTAGAGGCCGAGAGAGCACTGCGCCGACGAAATATGGAGTGCAGCGCCCCCATAGCTGCTAATCCGCGGGCACGAGTCACCGACACCTGTGCTCCCCACCTCAGTCTTCTATCTAAAGTCACCCCCAAGTATTTCACTTGGGGTTTCCACTCGATAGAGCTGGACCCGACGACTATTGGGTCAATTCGAAGATTTTTCCGTTTCACGGAGAACAAGATAGCTTCGGTTTTTTCTTTATTTAATTTGAGTTTCCAACGATCGAAATATTTAAATGCAGCTTTTAGCGATCGTTGGAGGTTTCCGACTATTAGCTTGTTGCTCCGAGAGCTGGTATAATATGCCGTGTCGTCGGCGTAGAGTGCTACGTTTGATGGGGACGGTGTCGGTAGATCGTGTAAGTAAATGTTGAACAGGTGAGGCCCTAAAATACTGCCTTGAGGAACTCCCGCTGAGACAGACTGGGAAGTTGACGTTGCTCTGTTTAAGGTTACCGAAAATGATCTTTTGTACAGATAGGATTGGATCATTTTAATAAGGTAAGTAGGAAACTTAAGGGATATCATTTTGTGGATCAGACCGCGGTGCCAGACAGAGTCAAATGCCTTTTCGATGTCGAGAAGTACCATACCGGTACTTCTCTTCATGTTAAAGTTTCTAGTAATGTGTTCAGTCAGTCTGGTCAGCTGATGAGCCGTAGAGTGATTCCTACGAAAACCGAATTGCTCATTATTAATAACATTTATACTAAGTTCATCCAGTCTATTTAGAATAAGTTTTTCAAATATTTTGCTTAGTGCAGAAAGTAAACTGATCGGGCGATAATTTATAGGGTTGCTGGCATCTTTACCTGGTTTGGGCAATGGAATGACTTTCGCCGACTTCCAGGTGGATGGGAAGTACCCCATGCTCAAACACGCATTAAATATTTTTGTCAACTGGATAATTATTTTAAATGGGAGATTTTTGATGACTGTGTTGTCTATAGTGTCGAAACCTGGGGATTTCTTGCTTTTTAGTTGTCTAATTATTTTTAAAGTTTCAATGGGTGTTATCAGTTTAAATTTATGTGATTTTATATTTAAATTGTTTTGGAAATCCCTAATCGTTTTATCTACTATTTTAATGGTTTTATTGTTACTCATATTCTCTGAAATTTTGTGATTTAATTTAAAGGTTTTTGCTAACAGGTTGGCCTTATCTCTATCGGACTCGGCACTTATCTGATTATTAATTAAACTGGGAATTTCTTTAGGTTTATTTTTGAGGGTTTTTACAACTTTCCAAAGGGAATTGTCTGAGGGACTTAATTTAGAGAGCTTAGTTTTCCATGATTCATTTTTTAATTTGTTGATTTGACTTTTAACTTGATAGTTGAGGCGATTGACCAATACTTTAATGGATAAGATTAACAAAATCTGTATAAGAATGATAAAGATCACATACTATACCAACGCAAAAATCGACCAAACTTGAATGGTACCGAACTTGGATGTGTACCGAACCAAAAAAAGCGATATTTTGAATCGGTTCAATTCCGGTTAGAAGCTCTGATAGTGTCAAACAGTGCTATTTTGATAATTGTTTAGATGCCAATGTCAATTGTTATAGTTCTTCATTTCATAGTAAACGATTCAATGAATTTGAGTACTATAGATTCACTTAGGGGTTGTAATGTTACTATTTTTCTAAATAGATAAACCAAGAGATGCGAAAAGGCGTATAGTGACTGGCAATAAAAAATGGATATACTACGATAATACTCATACTCATGCTCTGTATTTGGTGGGATCAGCCAAGGGTAGTGTATTATGAGCTGCTCCAACCTAACCAAACCATCACAGGAGATCTCTATCGAAAGACACGATAAGGTGATTTTGCAGCATGACAATGCTTGGATGCATGTCAAAAATGGGTCAATTCTTGCATAGCCTCAAAAGACGTTTCGTTATTTTGACGTGGAGTTCATATGCTGCCAGAAAGATGGGCAAAAGTAATGGCTAGCAATGGGCAACAAAGTGTACTTTCGATTATTTGATGATTTGCGCTATCTCGTGCTCTTCCTCTCCAGCATTATCCCGGATAATCGAATGCCTACTGTACTTTAATGGGTGCGGAAATTCAGAGACAGAGACGGGTGTCTTGCGTCTCATCATACACTCAAGGTGGCAAGGTCTTGCTGTAAAGGCATCCATACACGTTTAAATGTTCGCTGGAAATTCGGCGCAGAACGAGATGCCCATTTATTTTTAAATTAACACTAATATTTTTAAATTAATTAATTAATTTTAGGCGTTTGTTTTGATTATTGAGATACTTTCATCATGTTTATCGTTGATAAATTTTGTTATTCTCACTTGAGTGCTCTGGAGTAGCGTCATTAGCCAAGTATCATCATTTTTTCGCAAAATCTTCTCTTTCACAAGCAAACTAGAAGGCTTGCACGGTAACCCTGTCCTTTTATGTTCGCAACATATTGATAGGCAAAAATAACTGAACAGCAGAAAGCCAATGCCATGCAAGTTGAATATTGTGTTCTATCAACGGTTTTAAGGTTAATTTATTGAGCTTCATTCATTATCAAATTTGTAACACGCTACGGCGAAGCTGACAGAAAAGTGGATTTACATTAGAGCATAGCATGTCTGCTCTCCGGTCCGAATACGTTAATTGATTTATCTTCCAGCGATTCCAACAGCACATTGAAACGGAACGGGACCACAGCAGTACGGCTTCCGTTTAGGCCACTCCACAATCGACGCCATCACCCAAGTTGTAGACACGGTAAAACAGGCGTGATGTGGCAGCCGTCAAGAATGCCTTCAACTCACCAGAATGGTAGAGAGCTACCTGCACGGGATAACTCTTATCTACGCAGATGCCGACGGGGAGAGAAGAGAAAAAAAACAGTGATGGCAGGCATTCCGCAGGGGTCGGTGCTCGGAGGTATCGTGATGACAAGTTCTGATTCGTCACCCACACGGAAAAGGCGGCCAGCATCGCAGAGAATCTGGTGATGGAGAATTGGTGGCCCAAAAACAAACAGGAGGCGACTCTACAACGGGCCAGGCTCAACATGGCCAGAGTCCAGAGAAGGAGCGCAATCAGAGTGGTTGTTGCATATCGCACAGTGTCGGAAGACGCCGTCTTGGCACTGACTGTCATACCGCCAATCGATCTGCTCGTTTACGAGAGACAGGTGGAGACAATAATAATGCTAAGCAAAACACCATGGCGGCGTGGCAGTACCGATGAGACGAAGAAAACGGAGGCAATGATATGCAGCAGGAGAAGGAGACCGAGGTTCAAAAAGCTTGTTGTGAACGGTCACGAGGTGGAATACAGCAAATCGCTGAGATACCTCGGGATCCTCTTGGACAACAAGCTGACCTTCAGAAGACACATTGAAGCAACTGCGCAGAAGGTGGCTAGTGAGCTCGGACGGCTCGTGCCTAATGTCGGAGGGCCAAAGCCGTGCAGAAGGAAAATCATAAATGAGGTTATCCATTCAATACTTCTGTACGGTGCCCCGATATGGCACGAGTCACTCCGTCACGAGAGTTATGGGAAAAAACTGGCCGGGGTCCAACGACAGGGAGCACTCCGAGTCACCGCAGCATATAGAACAGTATCAGAAGAAGCGGTGCTCGTGATTGCAGGAATCCTGCCGCTGGACCTCTTAGCAAAAAAGAGGGCCTTGGACTATGAAGATCCCAAAAATCGTAACAAACATGAACAGAAACTGAGGGAAGTCTGGCCACAGAGATGGGAACAGTCCACAAAAGGAAGATGGACCCACCGACTTATACCGGTCGTAAGTCGGTGGAGGGCCAGAAAACACGGCGAAACGACCTACCGCTTAACTCAAGCGCTCACCGGACACGGATATTTCGGAGCGTACCTAAAGCGGATTGGCAAGGAAACATTTACCAATTGCCACCACTGCCAAGCGGAGGTCGATGACGCAGAGCACACCATTGGCTGTGAGGCATGGGCACCCCAGAGGAAACTGCTGAAACAAGCACTCGGGGTAGCCGAGCTCAACGTCGACAGCATGATCCACAGCAAGAAAAAACTGGGACCTTTGGCGCGAATACGTAGAAGAGATCCTGAGCGCCAAAGAAGGCAGTGAAAGAGAGAGACGCAGAGCGCAACAGCCTCTCCGACAATAGAATAGGGCCAATCACCTAAGGCCTGATTACCTGTCTTCCTGAAGCAATGTGGAAAACAATACCAGGAGGACAGAGAAGGACAAAGGGGAGGTTTAGTGGGTAGGCACGACCGAAAAATCGTGAATCCTATACTACCCAGATTCTCTGGGAGTCTTGTGAAGATTCCTCGCCCACAGAAAAAAAGTACCGATGGGACAACTCCGCTAAAGGTCAGTGGACGCACGATCTAGTACCGAACCTGAGAACCTGGGTAGCTAGAAAGCACGGTCAACTTTGCTACCACTTGACCCAGGTGCTCACCGGGCATTGCTGTTTTGGTAACTACCTACACAAAATAGGTTAAGATACCGGCCCGGAGTGTCACCACTGTGGAGCGGAGTACGACGATGATGCATACACGACATTTGTTTGCTCAGCATGGAGGATCGAAGTGACATCCTACGGAAGGAGCTAGGGATCAACTCGCTCTCCCCTAGCAACATGGTATCTTCAATGTTAACGGATGCTATGGCATGAAAAAGT
Organism: Stenopsyche tienmushanensis; assembly: GCA_008973525.1. NCBI lineage: Eukaryota > Metazoa > Arthropoda > Insecta > Trichoptera > Stenopsychidae > Stenopsyche > Stenopsyche tienmushanensis. The sequence goes on along the minus strand of WACJ01000207.1, from coordinate 138,590 downwards.
GTTGCAAATACATGACTTGCGCTATGAGACAGAAGAAAGATGCTAAACGTACAAGACGACGAACAATAGCAGTAGAGTGACATCCAGAAAGAGACAAACGGAGAGCCCGTTAGAGATATATCGCTGCCATTATTGTGCAATACTTAATTAGTAGCCGGGAGGCAGCCGAAGAGGAGGGGGGTTTAGTGGGTAAAAATCTCACACTACCACTAGAATGGTGGTGTCTGTTGAAGATTTCCCCCTTCGCAAACAAAAAAAGGTTAATTGACTTGTTTTTTTTACTTGTTTAAAATAAATAAATGAATTAAAAAATATTAAAACCCATTGTAATATTCTTCTAGATATCGTTGCAAATTATTGCATCATTGCGGGGGAAAATTGAAATTTCAAAATAAAATTGTAAAACTAGTAATTTTCAATGGTGCAGTAGTTTTAGTGTTAAAGTGGATTTTTAAAGTGTTGCGCGTGGTATTCTTATCAACCGCGTTTTATCAATACGTAAATAAATTTGATCAATATTTAATATTATCAAAATGATCGACGACACGCGAGGATTAAAAAAATGCATGGTGGGTGGAAATGGGTGGGGGCGGAGAAGGACTGGTAACCACCCTTCGCGGCGGCGCGCCCGCGTCAGTAGCGCTCGCTTCGCGCGGCGGTAGGACGTATTGCATGTGTCTTTCGTCGCTCTTCTCAAACCCGTAACAAAAACAACACAATTTAATGAGACCCGCCGCCTTCTCGCCACCCCTCGACAAGGACGCAACCCTCCGTCGCAGATGAAGACATCCTCGCCGCTCTCGAGACGCGACCGCCGACTGAAACACCCCTACGCTCGCCCGCGTGCAAACGTCAATTTCATACTGTGAATTCGAATGAAAAAATATTTTTAAACCGTGCGAAAAATCGAATCCCGCAAATATGACGTCCGCCATCGTCGAACTGGAATCTTGGTTCATCTATCAGTGCATCCTGTCGGACTGCAGCCACTGTCACTGTGAGTATTTACAAACACGATCGCGATCATGCCAACACCCATGCATCAATTCGCATTCAATCCAGCGACAACGCTCGATCGAATCGATCATATTTTTGCCGCAAAAATTCAAACCGCGGCTTTTCATCATCCGGTGTAAATATTATCGAAGCGGCGATCCAGGATTTGAAAAATCATGATTGTTTGAAATTTGCGCCAGTTTGTGTGTTCGAAATGTGAGCGCTTTCAAATCGGACGTTTGCGTTATTTATTCGTATTCCCGCCATATCCCGGTCGATCTTTCTGATGCGGCCCTATTAAAATATATTTGCCGTCATCAAATAGACTCTATTTATTTACGCGTTACCGTCAAAAATCGTTGAGATTCCCGTACGAAATAAAATCAGTTTTTATGAATGCAATATCTGTTGCTTTTATAGGAGGGGAAGACTCGGGCTCGGCAGGTGTTCCTTGGGGTTTTACGCTCTCTCGCGAACCCTTCGACTTCCATTTTTAATTTTGTGCCATCGCAGACGACCGTTACGATATCGCGCACAAAAAAAGAAGGACAATCGTCGTCTCGATCCACGATCAGATCCGAGCATTTCGTCAATTAATTTGTCGAAATGAGGTTCAAACGCTCGTTCTATAACGTCAGCTCGGAACCGGTTATTCGAATGATCATCTGCAATCGGGCCTTTGGAGCTATTTAATATGCATATTTATTTTTTTGCGGAATAACCGTTGTCGTCGATGTTTGATCTTTGGACGACGATTTACGACAAGATCGACCGATAAATGCCAGCCCGTCCAGTTGTGCGATTTGACTCAAAATGCAATTCGCCAGTTATCGTTTCGTCGATAAAAAATAATAGGACAGTGTCATGCATATGTGACGTTGCCACACGGCGGCCTAAGTGCTCGAAAATGATTCCATTAAACGTGTCCTTTCCATGAAATCGAATGATATCGACGCGAAAAAGGTTTGAGAACGTCGGTTTTTATGAAAAGTGAGAGCCTTTAGTTGTGATCATAAGTGACAGACAGATAACGAATTTATTTTTTGAGTATCGTCCTCGAAATATTTTATCGCAGCCGGAACTTTGATTGTATTTATGAGGAAAATTGCCGTTAAATTGAATGTAACAAGTTGAATTTATTTTTTAAGAAAGAAAAAACACCTATTTTTATGTATTTTTATTTATGTTTTTATGTTTTGATTATTTTTTTTATGTTTTAATTTATTTTTTACAGAATCTTCGTTAAAAATTTGAGAGCCGTTGTTGGATTTTTTGTTCTTTGTTTTGCATGTTATATACAGGTAAGCTTTTTTTACACTTATTATTTTATTCAAACAATTTTTTTCGTTTAATATTAATTTATTTTATTACTTTTTAATGATTCAACGCCCAAAATCGAGATAAAAATTTCCAAATCTTGAATCTATCCTTGATAAAAAAAAAAACAAACTGAGGGTTATCTCGACTGTTTTAAATCTTACTTTGTATGCTTTTTCCTTTGTAAATCTCGTTAGCAATTTATTCAGGTCAAGTTCTGATGCTTAGTCATGTTCAATTGAAATACTTGTCAAGCCAACTACTCTCTTTTACATTTTAAAAACGTGAATAAGCTTTTGAATCATTTGACCTTTGAGAAACTGCATTCGCTGCTTTTTCAGATATTGGAAATTAGATAAAGATGGCGAACAAAACAACCCCTATTTATACCAAATATAAACACCCAAATTGGATAGTCCAAAACACATCCAAACCATAATAATAACTTAATGTAAATATAATAATATCAAATCAAAATCTATACATTTAAATGCAGCTATTAATCCTTATCGTATTTTGAATATAAGGTAATATTTTTAACATGAACCGGTTCGGCGTGCCGGTTCGTCACACACAGTGCACAAATACGAAAACCCTATACTCTTAATATCAAAGAAAAATTCGGTTCGAAGCTTTGAATTTATCCTTAGGTGCAAAAAGTGCGCGCTTCGGGCCTTAAAAAATTAAGGAGACCTCAAAAAGTGTATGACGCACCGCGTAATTCAAAGGATTCAAGAAATTGATAAAGAATATCTATATCCTTTGAAATAAATTGGTTTTACTTTATCGCGGCATGTAGAAATCGTGGATGAAATGCCAACCTTTAAAACGGAAAACTAGGCTGTTCTCTGTCTTGATGCAGCGTAATACTTAAATCGTTTAATAAAAAACCGCGCATATCGAGGGCCGAATGTCAGAATTTATCCCAGGTTAAAAAACAAATGGCTTCCAAATGCTAAATGCGCCACTGAAGTTGTGATATTTATTAGATGTATTTTTGTACACAGTGTTTCTTCTCGAGAAATTCTCGATAAATATGCAAAATCGAGAATTCTCATGTCTTGAGAAATTTTCTGATTTCTCGAAAAAAAATTTGTGCGATTTTGAAGTTATGCGGTTTTTTTAAAGTAATTTTTTATTTTCATAAAGAGTACGTATCGAGAACTACTTGGCCAGTCCTACCATAATTAAATCTTTCAATGCGTTTTTCTCGAAACGACTTTTTTCAACACGGTTGACATCATATCTCAAGTTTGAAACAATTAATTTACTTCAAATTGTGTACAAATCTTTTCTATATAACCTTCTATTATTCCTGCCAGATTTATGTCAAAACTTATTGAACAGTCGCCATTTTGTGACTTTTTTTGAGTTACAGAATACAGCGATGATAGTTTGTAATTAAAATAATTAGTATTTATCAAGTGGATGTCAGACATCCTTAAAACTTTACCAATGATGCAAGACGTCCTTTAAATGTTACCAAAAATAATATTTTTTTAATTGCCTTATTATTTTCCTGTTTTTGTATTGTTTTTTTTTTTTTGTGCGATTTTGTATATATTTTATATAGTTTATTTAAAGTTATGCGGTTTTTAAAATCCATGGAACGCATCTTTACTTTTTTCTGTGTAAGTCACAGCATATTCCGCGGAACGCATCTACCGCACAAAAAAAGTGTATATGTCGAAACACAGACAAACGCACAATTGGAGCCGATCGGATTACAACAATATTTGTGTTCGGATATTCCCTATGATTTTAATGCTTTTTAGATAAATATCCACGCACTTGGCGTTATTTGAATTTTGGCCATCACTAAAATACATTTTTATTTACAACGTCAAAAGCGAAAAAAAAATTATTATTTTGTAAATATCTCAGAATCCATTTCAAGCACTGGCATTGTTTTTACCTGGACATAATCCATAGGAAATCGAATGCTTTTGCGATTTTATAATGGCTTTGCATGAAGCCTACAAACATTCGAAACTGTTGAAATTATTTTAATTTGAATAAATTATTTAATTTAATTTTATTTCAATTTTCAATTTCAATGTTTTAATTTAGATGAATAGTATTTGTTGATTAGACAATGGCGCATCGAACTGGTCCCGCCCTCTTCCCTTTTAGTCGATCCGATTGGTCCGAATTTAAATCGACAAATGAAAATCGATATTTTTAAATTTACTTTTTGAAATCAAGATAAATATCAATAGAAGCATCAAAATACTCACAAACGATCGCTCTTTTTCGATGCTTATGATCAAAATATTCCGCCTTTTATTGGGAGAAATGATTTGGACACATCTATTGTTTATCCTTAGCTTATATTTGTTTATGTATGAATCATTATGTCGTGGGTTGAATTATTTTTGTACAAACAGGCGGCATTGCACGCAATATGTCCTATCGAGAATTCGTTATCGTATTCTTTGTTCGAAAGATACGAGACCGGACGTTCGACGCAAAAAAAACATATCAATTTCCACGACAAACTTCCGGCGGACTTAATGCGGTAGGAGTGTTTGTCCTGGGTGCCCATCCGCTTAATTGGAGCGAAATATTGCAATCGACGTTTCGGAAGAGTCTCCAATTTCGCTTCGGAATATTGACCTATTTAAAGATCCTCCAGCATTCGAAAGGCCAAGGATAGGAGAAAGTGGGTCACGACTGGGGGTAGGTATGCAACACGAGGCATATTTATATTGGTACGCCCATTACGCGCGAATAGTATAAACATGGGATGTAAATATCTTCCATTTCGATAAATATATTGTGCTCGTGTATTCTGAAATCTCACAAGACCAGTCGGATGCCATATTGTATACGCGGCTGAGAAATGACAGAGGAACAAACCTGGATGTCCACATTAGGTTGAACAACCTTATTGTATACATCAACGACCCAACTGTAGCAACACCACAATTATCACCTACGCCGTGTTCAAGTGCACAATGCTAACAGAGAGGATGTTTGTCGATTCCATAGCACTTGGACTACCATTCATATAAATTCTTATAGAAGGCAATTATCACAAATACAGCCTTAAATGGCAGAAAATATTTAAAATATATTAAAAAATCCTTTAAATAAGAAATCATTGAGCATCTTGATGATGATATATGATGTATATAATCGAAAAGATTTATATCCGTTATTATTTAAAATCGTTTTTAAAAAAAATCATTATTTGCACATTTACAGACTGCAAATATTAACATTGATCTTTATTGACATTTAAGCTTTTAGTATGCTAGAAAATCGTTATTTTACATTCTTATCACCTATGAGGATAACCGTTACACTGCCATAAGTACAATTCTTGGTAAAGTTGACTATTAAAGACAAAATTGTCTATTTAATATTGAAGTGCATCGCTAAAAGAATCTAGCTATTGAAATGGGATAGAATAAAATGTATAGTAATGGTGCAATTAAAAAAATATATTATAAGTGTATTTTTGTAAATAATTATTGAGAGAAAACGATGCGTAAAACATCGATCTTTGCTTTTTTGTGTTACCAGAGAACATAGATAATTCGTTACAGGATCCTTCTCGTAGTGTGAAACACTCGTTAAGCGAAACATTTTTCTTTTAGAAATTATATATCAAAATGCAAATGTGGATTAAATTTCCCATCCTTTCAGCATTTCTCTTATTGCGCCAGAAGGTGTTAAATCCTCCTCCCAATGGCGGATTTACCTATAGTCATAGAAGCTGCTAAAAATGCAGGGACCCTAAAAATTTCTTGACTCATCAGGTAATTCAAAGCATTCTAGAAATTTATACTCACTCTTTAAAATACACGATTTCATTTTTACGCGGTTGGACTCAATCATCTTGGGTTCAAATCTACAGGATATGTGGCTGTGTGTGTTTCATAGCCAAATATATTGACTATGAAACACCATGTAAAAACGGTTGGCAATAGTCCCATAAATGGGATCGCATTAGGCGTTATCGTGATGAACAACAACGCCTCGTCTGTTCGCTAATTCTGGCTGTTTTCTGGCAATTGCATCCTTTAGATTGTCTAGTTGGAAACAATATTTTGTTGAATTGACCGTTTCACCTTGCTGAAGTAGCTCATAATAAACTATGCTCTTCCAGTCCCACCAAATGCATAGCAAAACTTTTTTTGGATGTAGGCCAGGTTTAGCAACAGTTAAAGCTTCTGTACCCTTGGTCCAAGACCGTTTACGTTGGATATTCTCATGGAGTATCCAACTTTCATCTCCAGTGATAAGTTTCTTCAAAAAAGTTGGCTATTATGTCGTTGGAGAAGAAAATCGCACGTTGGAATACGTTTATTTGAGTCAGTCAGTTCATGAGGGAGCCACACATCTGAATGATTGATGTAGTCCAATTTTGATAGATGATTACGGACGGATGTTCGTGGAATTTCGCGGGTTTTCTTCAACCATGACTATGATTAGATCTGTGTTCATTTGCGAAAGACACTTATGGGACAATTTAATACTATCTGGTTAAAGATTCTTCAGAGCAGAAATAGGCAGTTATCTCTCGATGACTCCTTACCAATGCATATCGATCATCTTAAGGCAATCCACAATGTGGAAGTATTCTTTACAAAATTCTCTGAGAGTGAGATTGGGTCCCTCAGTCACTCCAAAACAACACTCGAAGATTTTTTAGTATACAACTTTTTAATTTTAGAAATAACCTATTGGTCCATTGGTTGCATTCAGCACGAGCAAAAGCGTCGTTTATAACCAGCAACACATTTAGGGCAGATTTATCTCAAGCAAATATTTTTACAATGGTCAAAACTTCGCTGATTCAATCAGTAAAAAGGTTACACGTCATTGAAGCCTTCTTATTGGATAACCATATCGCATTTAGCCCTTCCCAAAAAAAAAACCGGTATTCTTCTAGTCACTGTTTAAGGGGGGAATCATTTTTTACAATTGGTTTTGCTTGTTAAACAAGTTAACGCTGTATTTTCTTTAACGTTTCTTATCTCGAGATAACAATTTGTGGGTATTAAATATATTTATGCATCCAATTCTAGTACTCAATACGCGATAAAAATATGCGTTGGTTCGATCGGACGGCTATAGTAGAGATGCAAGGTGAGACCTTTTAAAGTAATTTATTAGCATTTCCATAAGGAGGAGGCATTATGAGCGTTCTTGGAATAATGCAATTTATAATTTAAAAGAAATCGCAATATGGAGCGATGACTGTCCACAGAAGATGTTCGCGATATGGCGCAGTTTCCTTTTTTGGAAAAAAGTCCGCTGTTTATATACGTAGGATCGTCACATCTGTACGCATTCATCATCACGCTCCATTTCCTTTTATGCTGCAGAATCAAAGGCTGCTTTAAGTCGAGCTTAGATAACCATCGTTGCCGTTTGCGCTCGCAGCACCGCTGCTCTTCTTTTTGTTCGGCGATTTCTTTATTTTGCTTGGGCGTTCATTCACTGCGGGTGACGATCCGGCCGCGCAGCTCCCGCAATAAAAATAATCGGCGAAACATTGTCCTCGGACGTTGGCGTGCCTTTCGCGAATAATTGGAATACCCGAAGAGCATATGTCCTCCGTCCACATTCCAGGGTCGGTCGTCAGAGCCGGTGACCTTCCTTTCGATACCCCTGACTATGGAGTGCGACCGGCCTCGCCTCCGGCTAAAGCCATGGACCGTTATAAATGAAGACAGATGCTCTCAATCGACTCCGACTTACACATCCCGCTTATTTGTTTTTACATGCACTTCCGACCGTCGCTATTTGCTCCACATCAATCTAATTCAATCCGCTAAAACGGCACGAGTGTTGCTCGAAGCTCTCCCTCGGGATTTCCAAGTGATTGCAATCTATATCGATTACCAGCCCTAGAGTATAGCTCCTACAATGGCGCTCTAATCTTCTATGGTTTCGCAATATTTGTCTATACACATTCAATTTTCAATCATTATTAAAATTGACCCATGTCCATAGAGGGTAGAACAACAATAATCTTCTATTTTTGAAAATCAAAAATAATGCTCAACACTGGATATATCAAAAATTAATACAAATCTATCTCTACCGACTATTTTTACTGTGCATTTCCCACAAACAAATTTATAGCTTTATTTGAATACAAAAACCGATTTGGCAACATTTTCATCTACAATTTTCAGCTGTATCTACCATTAGCAGCTCATTCAGGTTTTCGGGTGCACATAAATCAATGTTCATATCCAATAGAAGGTTTATTTGCCAATTGAAATAAAAAAAACCTTACTAAGCTCTATATTTTTCAGCAATTTAATCCAATGTATCTACATCAAATTGAATGCTATTGAAACATGAGATATTTTCAGATGATTTTATTCAATTTATACGAAATTTTACATGGAACTGAGTTGTTTAGCTAAATACAATATATTGCTAGAGTGCAATTATTAGATTTATGAAGAAACTAAAAAAAGAAAAAAAAGGCATACTATCTCTTTTTTGTTTCGCAAAATTCAGCAATTTTTACTTGAAGCAATACTTTTAAATCGAAATTGCAGTATTTTTTAACAGTTTTGAAGGCAGCAATTTTCTCATAAAAAGTATCCGTTATCATATTTCTATCGCAACCAGCAAATGTCTGAATTATTTTGAGACTGACTCAAATAAACTTCAGCGTATTTCATCATGCGATCTTCTTCTCCAACGACATAATAGCCAACCTTTTTTGAAGAGACTTGTCACTGGATATGAAAGTTGGATACTATATGAGAATATCCAACGTAAACGGTATTGGACCAAGGGTACAGAAGTTTTAACTGTAGCTAAACCTGGCCTATTTACAAAAAAAAATTTGCTATGCATTTGGTGGGACTGGAAGGGGGTAGTATATTATGGGCTACTTCAGCAAGGTGAAACGATTAATTCAACAAAATATCGTTTCCAACTAGACAATCTAAAGGATGCAATTGCCAGAAAACGGCCAGAATTAGCGAACAGACGAGGCATTGTTTTTCATTACGTAAAAAATTCAATTCAAAAAATGATATAAAAATGTACCTTAATCAATATTTTGCCAAAAAACCTGGGAAATTTTGATAAACAGGCATTATGAGGCTTCCGGAGAAATGGAGAAAGGTAATAGAACAGAATGGATCATATATTATTCAATACATTTCGATGTAATACAAATTATTGTTTATTTTTATCTTAATATGAAAACGAAAGAAACTTATGGGACACCCTAATATATGAAAATATTAAACACATCAGCACCAAAAATATGTAGCATTTTAGAAAAAATGAAGGCAATATGTGGAATATTTTACAATAATTTTCGTACACATATAAATGAGAATGTTCATAGTTTTACAAATTTAGTGCCAAAATTTTTTAATGTAAAATATTGCATGTTTTTCTAAATCATCAATACAATCATTATTTACCCATTCTTTTTCATTGTTATAATGTTATTTCTCAAACGTCAACCATTGTGGGTATTCTGTGGGTATTTAAACACTCATTGTTCATTTATTGTATTTATTCACGGAACATTTTTGCTTGAATTGTCGGGATGACGAAATATCTTTTTGTAATCTATAATCATCGTTTCACTTAGTTTTGGAAATAATATGACCTTTCTAAATACTTTTTGCTTAGGGGTTGCAATATATTTTTCATCTTATATTGTCTTACAATTGTTAATTTCTTCATTACCATTTGATACACAAAAAATAAAAATTCCATTTAGCAAATAATAAAAGCACCCATTCATCTGCTCTTCTTTTTTTTATTAAAAAATAGGTTATGCATTATCTTATATATTATATATGAAAAATAATTTTCTTTTCAGTTTTTGGGTCAGCTCCGGATGACGAGTTAAATTTAATTGTATTTTTAAATGATTTTATTTGTATTAAAAACGTATTTTCTAGCATAACTTTTTTTACTTCAACTTTTTCATTTTAGGTATTTTTCTCGCAATTTATTAAAAAAAATCCTACGAACTTATTGAGAGGAGGATATTGACTTGACCCTAAATGACTGGAAGTTTGGGAGTCTCAGGTTGGAATACATAACACTAGGACACAAATTTAAATATGTGAGGTACATAGCAAATATATAGGAAGAGATAAGCCAAACAAAATACATAATAATGACTTAAGATAAAAAGCTGGAATTAGGGTTGATAACAATATTATGTGAAGTCTTCATTTAACAGGGAAATTAACAGGATAAACAAATAGTAAAGATTACAGTATTATCAGATGAATACGACCGTAAAAAACCGATATAATCGAATCGAGTCAATTCCGGTTCGAAGCCCTGGTTTCCATCATTTTTGCAATAGTATGTAGTCAGTCGTTTTTTGTATGCGTTCTTCAACCTGCAAAAAGCGTCAATTTAAGTCGGTTTTTGGTACAAAAAATTGGCACAATACCTGTGGAACAACAACAAATTAAAAAGGCATGATATTCTTCATGCTTCCAAGAACATTTCAGGATGATGAGCTTAAATAACGACGATATTAATACACAAAGTATATAGAAACAGTATGAAAATCACTATCAATGCAATCGTTGATAAATTTCAATGTGGCTGATGAGTATCATGTGCATATATTTATAGATTTATTATGTGTACTTTTATTGATCAGTCATTGTAAACAGCATTATTTTTATCGAGTGAAAGAGAAAAATTAGACTATTTTTTAGAAGTATTCCATTCCAATCCTAAATTGGTTACAATCGTTAATCTCATTAGAATTCTCGATCACAACCATAGTAAATTAGCTTTTGGTGATTCGGGCTAAAAAATGGATAGTTTTATGTGATTACTTGGAGTCGTCCATCGATTCTCCTCACGTGGGTTGAACACAAAGTCGAATTCATCCATCGTGCTTTCCGGGAATAAAACCGCGAAGTGCTCTCGCATTCCGAACGAGGACCTCCAATTTAATTCGCTCCTGGCCGTGCAGACCGCAGCGGGCGTGATTTATAAGATTCACACCCTCGGACGTGGGGATTTAAAATTACTCGATCCGGCCCTGTCGAGGAACGATTCTCATATAATGAAGTGCGAAAATGAATGAATTCCCTCGCGTTTCAAGGGGAATTGTAGGGAGGGTGGATAATCTCTTGATAGCCCTTAATAAAGTATGCACTGTGTGGCGCCATATAACTCAAGGAAGTCTCACATGTGGCAGTCTATGTTAATACCACACATCCCTAATGCGAATTTATTAAATGTTAATAGGCGTTAATTATATAATATGTCATCATCCATCTTAGACAAATCAAGTTCATTTCTTTATAAACTACTCTCTATCGCTACAGGATATACGTATTTTAAGCAGCTTTTCTTATGTAATTTTAAACATAATTCGCGGCATATGATAAGCCTTGTAGTCCTTCGGTTGGTTCAATTTGCAATTGTAAAAAAATGCCATATTCACGCCTCGCATTATCCTCGTAAATTTATTATGCTTCCTCGTACGAACATTTTTCATCAGATTATATTTTCAAAGAAGCTCTCGATGTTTCTCCGTGCAAAAAAAAACCCATCCAAATTTATGAGAGGAAAACAAATATATTATTAAAGGATAAACTGAGGCCGTTCCAATAGGGAGACAGAGTAAGTCTAATCCTTCCTTAAATGAAAACTCTCCGACCGAAAACAAAGGCCAGCCATTTTATGGAATACGGCAAAGATCGTAAAACACCAGAATAACTGAAATATTCCTAAGCATGTGCTTCTTTCAGGGTTGCAAAGACGCCAAAGGGCAATTCGATCCGAAGACATTGTCGTCGTCATGAAATTATTTAATCACAACAATGCGCATCGTTTCATCCGTCAATTTTCAGCCTGTTCCATTGCGGTCGATCGATTTCGACCTTTTCCAATTTTTTTATCTGGCGTGACAGGTTTATTTGAGCGTTGTTAAAGTGACACGTTTGCTAGAAAAGAAATGACAGCATTGTTTGCATTCGCAATAGAAAATGATAGTGAGTGTGTACCTCGTTAAAAAGACTTTTTAAAACGTCTCTTATCTTGTCACATTAAGCACGCAAAGAGTTTTTCCACGTCCCCGCAGAGAGAACATGGTTTTCCGAGTGTTTTTGATGATTATCATGGAAAGGCTATGAAAAGCGATATTTTTACATGCGAAGACTATACAAATGATTTGCGTTCATAGCTGTACTGCCTGTTGGACTCATTTTCGTTGAACATGAATTTAGCAGTCTTAAATTTGATATTTTAATACAATTAGTTGAATACAATTCGCAGTCAATGCATACACGAACATCACAAATATATAGAGTGTGCCAGACTAGCACTTTATAGTCCGGGTGTTCCGCGCTAAACTTTGTCCAAAGTTCGAGTATTCCACACTAAACTTCGTTCAAAGTTCGAAGGATTTTGCAAGAAATTCATAACACTACTTATTTCATAAAATTGATGTAATTCTTAAACCAACTAATAGATTGAAACGAAATTTCAGTGTGTCTATATAAAAATATATATTTGATTTATGTATTTGAACGTATTCTATGACTTATTTATATAATTTGCTTTATTTTGCAGATGTATGACATTTACATATATTTTATACGATTAAAATATTGTTACATGTATGTACTATCATCCCCAGTAATCAATTTAAATCTATCTCATGTTCGTATGACATTTTTTTCAAGCTAAAGTTACGCCATTCTCATCACATGCTAACGCAGGCATGGACTGTAAAGGGTTGAATATTACTAATATAAATCAATTGTGGCTATCAAGATGCTCATTTTTTATTGAATTTTCGTTCATTCGAATGTTCACGCGAGTTCATTTGCTATCGGATCGCGGAATTTCCAAAAAAAAATGAAAGATGATGATCAGATGGCGATGAAAAGTCAACGTTGTTATCCAAGATATTTATTCCCTCGGAGAGAAAGATATTTGCTGCAAGATCGCTAAGGAGCCGGTGGAAAAAAAACAGCTTCCCGCTGCCAAGACCATCGGTCGACCCTCTTCTTCTCCCTTCTTCGGCAGAAGGGTGGAAATAAGCCGCTGTTAATCTCGCAAATTTTATACCACCAATATCATGCACAAGTTGAAGAAAATATAGATTTTAAAAATCAAAGATATCGATATGCAAAGACAGCATTTCAAATATTATCTTCTTGAATAACAGATAAGGTTTATGATTGAAAATCCATCAATATTTTAAATCTGTGAATGGCTATGATAATGCAAGGATCAATTATGATTTCGATTTCGTTCCTTAAGCGTCTCCTGAAACTCATCAGTTGTCAGCAAATACGCAATCCATACAATCCCACGTACATAAAATAAGCATATTTATGCTCAGTAATTTTTGAATGTATACACGATACAAAATATCCAGATTATCAAATAACAAACACATCAGATTCGAACATATCGCGATGTGATTCGCTTATCGTGAATTCAAAAGCTTTTCAAACCAATCCTTTTGTCCTTTTCGGGACATTTTTAACGATTTGAATGTTGCCTGAATTTGCGCTTCAATTCCACTCTAGTTGTTATCGTCTTCAAAAACGACTTCACAGAATGGCCACATGTGATCACAACGATCCTTTTGCTCCTTCAGTCAATTTCGAGCAGCTGCCCTTTTTGTGGCAGCTGTCGTAGCAACGTGCTATTGTCTGCCGTCCAATTTTTAACACGTTAAAACAGAAAATATGTTCGCTCCTTATGCATATGGGATCACAAATCGAACGCTCAATGAGTGATCATCATCAAAATTCACCATGGAACACGATAGGGAAGAAACGATGGAAGCATTGAAAAGGTTAATTGGGTCAATTGATGACCGTTCGCAAGTGACACTCTATCCGCGGGCTGCATCCCACGGTGGATGGAATGAATTCATTCCATCATCAAATATTTTTGAAATATGATCGTGCTTCAACACGATAGGCGGATATGTTGAATTTGAGCTGATGTTGACGAATGTGGCCCAATTTGCGAGCAAATTTATTTAAATTGAATGCGCGCATTTTGCATTGCAAGTTATTGGCACGAAGCGAATGAAAAGCGAATTTAATTCAATATCGTCTTTTATTGACGTTCAATCTGAGTATAGAAATTCTGCAATAGCAATGTTTAAATATTTTTAGAACGCATATTCTCACGCCCAAGACTTTTGGTCAACTCCCCCGTTAAAAAAATCGCTGATTATCAGGCGTTTTGTATTGACTTTTTGAAATAGGATATGAAATCTTCTGGCGCCGATGCCATTCCAAGTAAACGAATGCAACAAGCAATCCATTATTGCTCGTCGAGTCTGTCCATAGTCTGAATAGTCGATTGTTCCATGTGCACATGCGATCATTTGAAGCTGGACGTTGGCCATGAACTTTGGGTTCAATAGTCGACATGAGAACATCTTCCAATTTTCAGCCAAATTGTCCGGTACAATTCTACAATGCTGTAAAATTAACCATTGTACGTTAATCTCGTAAATGTCGTTGAAAGGCGATGCTCTTATGTAGTATGGCAAAAATAAGCCCTCTGTGACCTTAAGGCGTTTTCTATTGTATGAACTTTCATAATATATTCACCGCCAATGAGCCATTAAACCAATAGCTATTCGGTTGAGATTCCGAAGAAGTTAAAGTATTCCCTTCAGAATGCCGACGTCTAGGATTAAAAGTTGTCGCGGCTCAACAAGTGGATGTTGAAGTTTTGGCACTTCAGATTAAAACTTTGTCAGATTCTATGGGAAGTTCAAGACTTTTTTTTAAAATTCAAATGCAATCTCTTGTGTGCGTTTTCTCAAAGCGTTACTTCAAATGCGGAAGCTCAACATTCTTTTGTGGCATTTTAACATTCTGTTACGTGTTGATGGCACGGCGATTTCGCGAAATTTAGCTATTTGATCGGTTACATGACTTCATTAGCGTGTGAAGCGATTATCAACATTCTTTTTAAAGAATCAGCTACCGACTTGCATCATTCTTTATGAATCTTGCAACGAAGCTTCTGAAATATCAACCCTATAACACCGACGAAGAATATATAACCGATGATCATTCATACAAAAAAATCATAGCATAGCTAGACTTTACTTTTATAATGAACGAATGGCAATGGATAAGTGAATAAAATATGAAAATAAAAGCATAAAGAGATACATTATAAAGAAATAAAGGAGACTGTAAATGATAACAAAGAAATAAGCTTAATAAGAAGTGCGCAAAATTCAACTTTGAACTTCATGAGCAAAATTACAAAAGTCTTTGATATCTTTCTACTGATTATTATTTATAAAATGATACGAATATATATTCAAATATACTTCAGCTTTGTAATTTATAAGTAACATATGATGTATATGTAACCGATCTCTACTGATACCCGTTAATTTGACAACCAGATCAATTCTATACTTGAACGAAAAACCTGGTTTTATTAATGAAAATATTTATCAGTTGACAAATTTAATTTAATTTTAGTTTAAAACTAATCAATACCTAAATAATAAATAATCAAATTCATTTATCCAAGGGGATCTCCTTTCCGCTATGTCTGACTAAATTTTAATTCGCTGCCTCGAGACTGCTCTAATACAAGTTCTAAAGACAATTAAATCGAACTATGAGAATGAAATTGAGATTCCTGAATCTGAATGTGAAAAGTAGAGGAATCTTCACATGGCTTAGGGCAAAAAAATTGCCATAACTGATCACTTCAAAATGTACATATTATAAACATTTTGAAATTATACGCAGATTCCTATAGATAATATTTAGGCCAAGGGATAAGGCTTTATTTATATAGTTTATGCATTACATTTATATAGAGGATGTTTTGCACATGGACCGACGAAATATTTTTGGGAGTTTGGGTTTTTTTTTGCTACGTTTCACACATAAGCCACATGTCCTAAGTATCAGGGTTGTCGTTCAATAAGTAGTTAAACTTGAAGAGGTACCAGTTCTCCAGATCCAGACCTGACACCAATGGATTTCTCTGTCTGGGTATGTGCCCTATTCCGTGGGCTGCACGGTGTTCAGACCTGACACCACTGGATTTTTTCAAAATGTCGAAAATCGCTTGTCAATTTAAAGACTCTCCATGTATTTGCATAAATTAAATCCATGATATTTAGCGTAACAGATATCAGGCCACCTTATTTATAATAGTAATCAGAGTATGGTTGATTTAGCAGTCAACGATACAAATATCGATAGTGCCAAAAATACGTACCGTTTTTACGCTTGTGTTAGCAATTGCATAGTTCAATTAGCATGAATCAATGTTATATAATTATTAAAAATTAAGCTTCTAAATGACATCAACAGATTCGATGCTGAAGACATAAAAATAATTCTAATAGGCAAATTTGACATTGAAAAATAGGCAAGTTTATGAAAAAAAAAGTGTGTCAATTATTGTCTCCAACGCTTGATAAAGAAGAAGAATAAATGTCAATATTTTGTAGTATGTTAGAGTATAGCATATTTGTATATATCTAATACAATCGATGAACACTTCGACGTCTTAACATGAGCTGTGGAAGAACTATATTTAAAATCTGTGTCTCGATCAAGCAAAATGTATTGCAATCTTCGTCGTTCAAAATGTCATTAGGGCAACGTTCCTTGCCATCGAAATGTCTATAAAATTTTATCAATGCTCTTCACTTTCACCTGATAGTCTGGCAATCATCAGCATAGTTTTGTACGCTAAAATACATAAAAATAAAGCTGACTTGTCGAAATGATAAGACACTTTGCCGATGAAATGCGTTCAAAATTTATTTTGCTTGATTGCATCCAAATGCAACGCATAGATTTTAGCATTGTATAATGTTTACACGTGAAGTCTTTTTTAAATAACATAAGCCATTTTGTTTTAGCAGAAGATAATACAATTTCAACCATGGACATAATGGATGGATTTAAAATATATCTATATTTAAAAAAAATACCGTTTGGTGAACATTTTGGGCAAATGGAATTGAAAGAAATATCAATTTCTTTCATTAAAATGTCGAAATTATCTATGAAAAAGTTTCAAGGTGTTTCTGTAAATTTTGCATATCTATGAATTTATTATTTTAGACGCATCACAAAACAATTTTTTCGTCGATGATTATTAAAAGAAAGCATCGCTCAACAAAAAGAGAAACACAAATTTGCGTCATTACTTGATACCGCCACTAATCTTGGACTAACACGTTGAAAAATGTCATTCCTATTTGGCCAACATTTTTGTATATATTTTTAGAACAATTTCAAAAGGTAAAACTGCAAATGCAATCATATTTGATAAGTGCATTCGATCTTCAATTTACGCGGCTTTACAAAATACATATTGATCTTCCAGGAACGGTTCTTTGATAAAATATGATTTTCATGATCAAAATGACGCTATGAATGGCAAATAATAAGATGAAATTTATTAATGATTTATGACAAACTTGAACAACTTAACTTTTTTAAGGTTCAGATTCAAATCCAAATTGTGGAAAAAAAACATCATAATAAAGAAAATTTTAGGGGATCGGAAATATTAATATTTACGATCCAGATTTAGCCCGATTTTTTACATCTGGAAGAGTAAATATTAATACGAAAATCACGAAGGGCCGCATATGAGTGGCAGAATTTGCAACAATAACTAAACATCATGATAGTTTCTTCAAAATTCGTATTCAAATAATTGTATCCAAATTTAATATTATATTGAAGACAATAAATCTTCATCCAATAACGGATTCAGATGATAAAAGTGAAGCCTCTTGGCTCCTAGGAAAAGCTGTGCTTAAAAACTTCGCTATTTTGTGTAATATATAATAAAATAGGTTTGTCATTGGTTTGGTGGACATGTATAGACACACACATACAAAGTAGAGGCATGCGCGTAACATGTCTATGATGTAAGCGATTGAAACGGAGAGACTAAGTGGTGCTGCGCATGCGCGAGGCCTAAAGCCTATTCGATCCAGAAACTAGAAACGATTATCTTTCTTTTTCACAAAAGTAAAAATAACCATTCCAATAGATTTAAATTTCAAACAAGGGACAACACATTTAGTGGCTTAAAACGTCCGTAAATGTCACTCATTGTCAAAATATAACAAATTCCACTTTTCCAGGACTGTTCAATTTTATTCATAACTTATATACATTTAAAACTTTTTATTGTACGATAGATGCGTTCCACGGAAAATCGCACAAAAAAAGCTATGACTTACATAGAAAAAGTGAAGATGCATTCCATAGATTTTAAAAACCGCATAACTTTAAAACAGCTTTATAAAATATATCCAAAATCGCATAAAAAAAGTTAATAAAAAACAGGAAAACTAGAAGGCAATTAAAAAATAACATTTTTGGTAACATTTAAAGGACGTCATTGTCTCATTGTTTTGTGTAGATTTTTCTTTCCAACAATATTATTCATAATTAGTAAAAATGTCACCATAGTCCGCTATTAAAAGTTGAAATATGATGTCAACCGTGTTGAAAAAAGTAGTTTCGAGAAAAACGCGTTAAAAGATTTCATTATGGTAGGACCGGCCAAGTTGCCGCTTCACTAAAATGGCTGTAACTCCGTAAGTAGTAGGAATTTTGGAAATTCCTTTGGAGATTGTATTTTTAAACGCCAAAACATTGAAAAAATGCAAAGAAACAAAATCATTTTTTTCAAAAATCTAAACCAGAATAAAGAGTGTGGTCGTAATTCAGCGAATGCAGATGCAATATGATTTGCACAGTCCCAAATTATTATTTTTTTCCAAATATTGGTTAGTGTTAATGATTTATTTTCTATATTATCTAAAATATCTCGATATGTACTCTTTATGCAATAAAAAAAATTCGCATAACTTCGAAATCGCACAAAAAGAGGTTTGGGTGTACTTTCTTTTTTCACGCTGGTACACCCACCGATTGAAAACTATTGTTTGTTTAAAAATATAGATGCTGCAAACTCTTTTGGAGTGTCCAGTTAAATTTCGTTAATCGTTTATTGGATCAAAATACAAATTTTCTTGGATGTTCGAAGAAGACACTTTCGAGTTGTGTAAGTAAGAAAACTCCACGAGTCTTTCCAGGCGTCATATTGCGATGGAATTGCTGGTTACCTGGTAACCCAACTACAATAACATTGTCCAGGGTCGGGTGTAATGCGATAGGTTATATATTATGATCACACACAGTGGTCGATCGCATTTATCAAACACGCGCAAAACACCATCAATTGTTTGAATAACATCCTGCCCCAGTGGCGATGATGAATGAGACCTCACAGAACGTCGCATGCTTCGTGCAAGCATTTTCCATCGGGGAATGTCAAATATTCTTCTTTCTGCGGAAGTTTTCACCATTGTCTCTCAGCTGCTCTTGTTCTCTCGTCGGCTGAAGACCCGTTCTTTGTCTTCGCGTTCATCCGCCGTAAACATTACGCAATGCCTCGAGAAATTCAAGCCTTCAACATCGTAATATAATTGAAAAACCCCCCACAATTTGCTCGGTTTTCCCCTAAAAATATGCAACTGCAGTGCTATCGGCGCAGGGCAAAATGTCGAGACATTCCGGTGTCGTCAGCTCCGTTGTATGTTTAAATTACCTCCGTTTTGATATCATATGAATACTTGTCAACTGCATGCACTGTTTAAACACATTCAGACGCCTAGATTCTACAGCGATGATAAAAATGCTAATTGAATTAACGCCGTAAGTAAATTTGCCAGCTAAATGCTGATAAATTTAGCGACAAAAAGCGAAAAAATATGTATAGTTAGGCCATTCAATTATTTTTTTCGTTTGGGGATATTTCAAACCACCCTTTAAAACAAACAAAATAACGCGATCGAAAAACCCGTTTTTATTAACGTTTTGTCATTAAAATCATATAAACATGACGTCTCTAGATCTGACACCACTGGATTTTTTTGTCTGGGGGCGTGCCCTATTCCGTGGCTCGCACGATTTTCAGACCTGACACCACTGGATTTGTTTATCTAGGGACGTGCAATAGAATTAATTTACACGACACTAATGTCAAAATAATAAAAAGGTCTTGTGCATGGGCACGAAGCAGAGGTGGCCAATTTGAACAAATTTCGTAAATAAATTTAATAAAAATATCTCTAACATAAAAAGTATTTTCTTATACCTGACCCTGGCGAACTGGTACCTCTTCAAGTTTAACGAATTATTGAATGATTTGTGTGCAGTTTACCATTGGAAATATAATCTAGAGATATTTTTAAAACTAAACTGACTTCAAAATAATAACCAATTGCCTTTAAATCAATATGCCTCAAAAACCCTAAAAAGGAATAGCCACAAGGTCCGTGTACCCAAACGGTCCGCTTTTCGGACCGCTGACACGACGAATGAGCGCTTCTCGATTGGACGCTATGCCTAAACATGTCGACAGAACATGATATACGTCCATGAACGGATCTGAAACCTGAAAAACGTTTCAAATGGCGTCGAAGTATAGAATATTATTATTTATTCAATGAAAGGACATTGACTTGGCGCTTATTTACTGCACGTTTCGGAGTTCCAGATTGAAATACATAAAACTAGGAAACAAATTTAAAACTGGGAATATAAAATTCATTATGGTGACTTAAGATCAAAAGCTGGAATTGGACATTCAAACAAATTCTTTTGCGCAAGATGTGTACCGAACCGAAAAACCGTCATTTTCGAATCGGTTCAGTTTCATTTCGAAACCCTGATTGTTCAAGCTGCAGTATAATATATCATAATTTGTTGATATTTAAATTTAAAAAATACACCCTTAAATATATTTTCTTAACAAAACCACACAATATAAACATTCAAATCCAAAACAACCCCACACCAACAAATTTCCACCTCCGCGTTTAATTTTCGGTACTGTATACACATCTGAAACATGTCTCAATTTTGCTCAACGAACATGAACTCTTCTATTGGGGTCAAGCGTACAGTAGACAAACATTTATTAACATAATAATTAATTATTTGTATATCTACTATATTAATACTGTAGATATAATACTATTCACTATAACAATAGCTAGAATATTGATATCATTTCGTCGATATAAACGTGTTTTATAGTTATTTAAATTATTTATTTAAGGCGCAGCGAGTGGCCATTAGAAGCGTGGACATACTTAGGTCATGATTTAAGAATTAAAAAATATATATACAAATCTCAAATTTTAGTTGCGAAACAACAAATATATCCCAAAAACACATGATAGGTGATAAATTGAATAATAGATCGACGCGTTGGATTATATCGTAGACTTTTCTGTATGGATTGTCTTGGTTTGAATGCTTTTTAAAAGCATTACAGATACAATTACATTAGATGACAAATTAATCCCTTATAGTGGCGTTTATTGATATTTAATATCAGTCGGATAAAAGGTATAGAAGCTCCCGATTTAAAAATATATAGCGTTTATTCATGTGGATTTCCTTGTATATAGAACGTCAAAAGTAAAAGTGGTCACGATAATAACCAACTTCCGCTGGAACAACGATAAGACAAATGACTTAGAAGCACAATGCAACGTTTGCGACACTAAATTAATCCATGACACACAACAATCCGTTGAAAATCGTCAAAAAACATTTATGTTGGATTTGGCGGGCATTTAACACATTCCCGTCGGGCTGCGCATAGCATTGTCTTTCGCCTGACGCGGGGCGTATTTGTGGAAGCAAATCTAAATGGTTTAGGCAAATTATTGCGTGGGCTATATATGTGGAGATATTTGTTAACATAAATTGGAATATTTATCGCGTTATGTCCTTTTTTTTAACCCCTTTTTAACGCAAAGAAATGACCGAATATTGTGTGCTATCGATAGTGTTTATTTATGTATGTACAAGATTCATACACGCTGCGACTGTCTCGACAGATAAGTAACTAAAGCCAATGGAATCACATTGCTAAAACGCACACATGCGTAACCCGAGGCGAATGTGTTGAAATATTGACAAGAATTTATCAAGTGACGTATGCTAAAAATATTTTCACAATTCTCTCACACGAAATGGGTGAATTTTACGATGGGAAATTTTTAGCCGGGGGGTAGGTTTTTATATTTAACCCCGCTAATGTGCTCCACTCACCTGTCCCATTACATCGACTCGGATTAAAATAGAACAAGCATATTATGTGATCGATTTCTCGCTAATTAAATTCGTAAGTGACGCTCGCCGTCTGTTCACTTTGTATCGATTGAATTTATTTATAAAACGCTTCCGAGAAGTCTTGGGACTCTTTGAAATCTACGAAATATCAATGCCACGTGTTTGTTTTCATA
The DNA here is from genome assembly GCA_008973525.1 of Stenopsyche tienmushanensis. Classification (NCBI taxonomy): domain Eukaryota; kingdom Metazoa; phylum Arthropoda; class Insecta; order Trichoptera; family Stenopsychidae; genus Stenopsyche; species Stenopsyche tienmushanensis. Next base: position 115,984 of record WACJ01000207.1, on the reverse strand, counting down.
GATTAGATATGAAGCGTGTAAATATTTTGGCAACTTTCAACCGATTCAAGACGAATTTGATATGAATCGATCGCGGATTTACTGCGAAATTCTGTCACGCTTAGGACGATATACATATTCATAGTTAACCTACAATATTTTCGGGTAAATTAAAGTTGCTTTTTTGTGCGCAACGTAATAGGTATTGATTTCAATCGATGAAGCGAACAAAAATTTAAAAATACAACCTATTATCGTCTTGCCTATTATATTTCGATACAGAAATTTAAATAAATGGAGAGTGTTTGAAGGCCTGTGGAGCGGGGTTGTGATTCCTGCCGGTTGTGGGGGATTGATTGATCGGGGTTAAGATCGTTTCTGGAGATTGGCGTGGATTTCCACAGATAACGAAGCTGAAAAGTTAAAGGATTAATCCTCCGGGAGTCTCCTTTGAAAACAATTTATACGGGAAATCTTTTCGCATGATTTACGTTAGATTCCCAAGCTAAAAAGATAAAAAGAACAGGAAAGAATACCGTAAGAAAATATCGAAAATATTCAGTTCTGATTAAATTTCAGAGAATATACCCAAAAGGAGATAGAATTGAAAGTGAGTGCTGCAAGAGCTTTAGAAAACCAATCGCTTTGAGATTACAATGAGAAAACTTTGTTTGGATTCTTTGATTCTGTACATTTAAAGCAGGCTAATAATACAGGGTGCGGCAGGGAAACTATCTTATTTTTCAGAGACATTTATAGTTTTTATTTATTATATTTTAAAAATTATATAGTTGGCCTGCAATCTTCATCGCGGCTGCTTCATTCAATCCACCACAAATGGCGTATCGAATCGCGGGGTGATCCGAGATCTGGACGCGCCCGTTCGCCTCTCATCTTAGCCTCGGTATCCGACCCTTAGTGTCGATGGGGCTCCGCAGCCCCGACACGGACTCGCAGCATACGACGGAATCTTTTATTTTACCTCCGTAAAGAGGGCCCTTTATCTCCGGCCGCTCATCCGACAACACCGAAAAGGTGGAACCATTTGACCATGTTATACAAGATCCAAATGTATTGATTTTTTTAAAATTTGCCATACACCACTGAATAATTTACAGCAAATTTGAGAGATGTTACTTTAACAACATGGCGCCTATAGCCTAACAAACTTCGAGCGTCCCCATTGAAAGGTCCTGTATTTGTCGATCCCCAATTCAAATGAACGTTCATGCTTAATTAGTCTGTGTGAGTAAAAACGTTATAAATATTTAATCGAATTGTTTTTAATGGATTGCTGCCGTCTCTCTTCGGATTATATTCTGGAAAGCACGCTTTCTGATCATGGCAACCATTATGTTGATTAGAAAGTGATGATTGCTTTGTTTTCTTGTCCAAACACATTATGTAATTGTTTCTCGGCTAAAAAAGGCTCTTTATATAATTAATCGCGGATTTTATACTTGGCCGTTTGAAAAGCAAAATTCAACGACGGCGCTGTGTATCGTTTTGAATTTCTAGATACGCAATCGAATTCGCGATGGTCAATTTCACGGCGATGCAAAAATGTGTCGATTCGCTGTGCCACATTTTTAGAATCGCTTATTATCAACGATTGGCATTGATGGATTTCTGCTACGATTCTCTCGATGGATATCTTTTGGAATGGGGAAAAATTTGCTTGCGTGGATCGCAAAATCGTAAATCATGCATTATAATCGCTCTTTGTGCATTCAAATCGCTTGTTTTTTCGCAAATTCCATCACGCTGCCATCGGAATTGACTCAAATCAAGCTCTATGTTATATTCTGAAAGCAACAGTATTGTTCTGTTAGATGAGTCAATTTTTAATTGCCGCTTCTCTTAGATAACAGAATCGTAACAGTGCTAACTGCTCCGCACCAACGTCATCGTAAGCGATTTGCGTTCACACAATTGTTGATGCTTTTGTTCAGATTTTCTTATTTTTTTTTAAATTTATTTTATTCCGTATCTGTTATCGTTCATCTATGCCATTGTTTCCTCCGGAGCTCCCACGTTGTAACGCTTTTTGCACGCAAAATCAGTTTCATCACCATGAATGGGCTCGTATATTATACTATGTTTATCGCTCTTGATAGGCATCTCAGTGTGCTTCAATAATCATTCGATTTTCTTAATTTGGTTTGTCCATAAAAGGGGATGATCGTGTGGTTTTATGACTCTGAAATTGCTGTCGGTCGTTGATCGAATCTGATGGTGAATCTTGCGCCCTGATTCTTGATATCGGATGTATTAAAAAGTCTTTGCCGATTGTTTAACAATGAAATACTTAATTTATTTTTTTCTTTTTTACTTATTACCTACTATTTCCCACAGACTTTCGCGTTTTTCAATTCCTCTTTTGAAAAATTCTTCTGGTTTTAGGGACGTTTTACCTTATTGGTACAAAAAAAATCTTTTATTTTGTTTAAAACTCGCAAATTTATAGGCCGACAAGGACAATCTGCACTTCATGAAGTTGGGGAGAGGAGAAACATTAAACGCGTTTTTCTCGAAACTACTCTTTCCAAGCTTATGGAAGTGCTCCCATACGCCCTAGATAAGCATTCCTTATGAAATTTTGCAAGCACGTGTATAATAAACGTTTTCGTCGTATAGACTAAAATTATCTAAAAATATGCAGAAGTATTCATTTAATGAACAAAAAACTACAAATAATGTTGGTAAAAACACAAACTTTTTTTCGATCACTTACCATTTTTTTTATTTTCCAATATTTCTTTTTAATTATAGTCTAAGCTATACATAATATTATACAAAGTAATAATATGTTTAATTTATTTGCTGCAAATCATCTGTTCAGGACTTAGGACTTCCATGGTGAAAAATGTCGAATGTCGAATCGCTCGCCCACCGATATACGTAACTTCCCTCACTTCCACTACCATACTTTGTCAAACTTTAAAAAATATTTTTATGTTCAATAAAGATCGCTTAGTCAATACACTAAATATCATCATTCTATATTTAATACTTTTCGCATGAAAAAATGTTGAAAAACTGATCACTTTTAGGCCCAACAAGGTAGAAACGTCCCTTAAGTTAGATATTTTGTTTGTTGACTTATCGATACACCTAATATATAAAATTAACAATTTTTTTGATATGACATAACATAGGTATCAAAAATTCAACATTCAGTCATTAATTAAACACACTTTTGTATTATAATAATGCATACGTAGGGCCTAAAGCAATGAAACTGTGTAACCATTTGGTCACGCTCGCATGCGATGAAAACTCATTATAAAATAATGCAATTTTTCCAAACATTCATTCATAATTCATAGAATTCGTCGCGGAAAATGATTGAAGTCAAGAAAACTAACACGTTCAAGGTGGACGAATTGAATAGATTGAAGTAATTGTTTGATAATGATATTTGCCGCCACCGTATGGTCACGCTCGTTTCTAAGCGGCTGAGTGATTATCCAACAAAACAGAATTTAATCACATGCGTCGTTTAAATAGAGCAAAAATAACAATTATAACGATGATTCAATATCACACGTTGAATATATTTTTAGGAAGTAATTTTACATGTGTTTTGGGGATTAATTCTGGACGATTGTAAATTGAAATGGAAGTGCCGTATATTCATCATTTTACAACGACATTTGTCAATGAGAAAGCGTTGTTCAAAGTGGGTACGACGTTTGTTCACAGCTAATCAAAAACAACAACGCGTCCATAATTCAGAGCGCTGTTCGGAGCTGTTTTAATGCAATAAAAAAATCGTTTCTTCATACGGTATGTGACAATGGATAAAATATGGATTCATAAATATTAGGGAGTCCAATCCCGGGATCCCGGACACTTTTAGGTGCTCATGAATCCCGAGATTAGTAAACGTAATCCCGAAAAATTTTGGATTCAATTTTTTATCTAACGAAAATTGTACACCTCACCAGAACGATGAAGGCTACTAAATTGAAACATTTCTGCCGAAATCTGGACGCTTGGAAATAGTGGCGTAACTACTAATTGGCGAGTTTAGGCGACGCCTAGTTGCAGTAACTGTCTAATCTATTTACACATATATGGAGTACATATATGTTTTTCAAATTGTTATATTAAGCTTTCTCTACCGGTGATGTATTTACTACACCTCAACTTTAATAATGGGAATATCGATATGTAATATAATACATTCGGGGTTCAGAAATTTTGTATTCCTCCGTAATATAATTAAAAATCACATCAAAGTATTATAGTATATAAGTATTCATCTGCAGCGACGGAAATAAATCATTTTGAACAAAAAATAAAAGTTTGCAAGATTTTCTAATTGAATATTGCTGGCGGAACGCGGGCCGCAATTTGAGCAGATTGGCATATAAAAATGTTCTAAATTTCCAAGAGATTTAATATAAATATTTATAAACATTAAAAAATTTATAAACACACATTGATAAGAATAATAAATTTTGGCTGGTGATCGAAAATGTGCATATTTAGAGCACTCGCGAATTTTATGTTCGATAAGTATGCATTCAATTTTTATTTTTAACTTGTTCATTATTCACCAAAAACCACAATAACCACAGAGAGATTGCCACGTACCTTAGTAACGGGACGCTCATTTTTAAAATCTCTTTAATAAGCATTTTTTTGTTATGACCGTGGCAAATTTAACACTTTATGGAGATTCAAATGAAAAATTCGTGATGTGCGTATCCGGGATGTGGGGATTAACATTTATATTATGGTATTTACAGTGTTTTCAAAAAAAAAATCATACTATTCAGAGGTAGAAACGTATAAAATAGCGTCCCGTACTACAAGTGACCCCCGTGGTGCGATTTCTGTTGCCGAACAACGCGATAACCGGAAACCGCAGCGACGAAAGCAATACAGGGATCTCGAGAAGTCGGCCAACATGTCGTTATTATCACAGTATTTCATAGTTTCTTAAATGATTAAAACAATCACACAATCAAAATACCAGAAGCGGAATTCGGCCGAAGCAAATTTGATTTAACGGTTCATTAGAGATGAGTTCAACATACGCTTTTGAAAATGGCAGTATCAGTAGACGTCTACGACTGTAATTAAACCGAATTGATCCGACCCGGGCTTCTCAAACGTTGCACGTTTCTGTAGAGACACTCGACATAAAATTGGAACAATCCTTGCGCAAAGGTCAGGAGGCCAATTATCGGGAGCCTGTCGAAAAAATACCACTTTAACGGGCTGTTTTTCCATAAATATCCACGTGTAATTACTTCGGTCACGAACGATCGCACGTGCCAGATTTTCCACGAGGCATTTAAAATTGTATCAATCGGTCTGCAATTTCGATGCTTATGAAGCCGGCGTACGTGGTTTTATTCGATGCTCCGATTGCGATTTTGTGTGATCGGGAATCACGCCTGTACGTGATTGGACCGTGACAATGAACGTAAAACGTTTGAATACATTAAAAAGCCAAAAAATTGGGAAATCTGAACCTGAAGTTGAAGTTTGAAGAAATCTGAAGTTCTATTTATCACACACTTAAACAAATAACTCCATTATAAGTCCTATAAATTCTAGAAAATGCTGCAAATATTGTTTATTTATGATGATTCATTTTGTCAATGAATAAAACTAATAATCATTTGGAGCATCGAGTGATCACGAAAAAACGGCGACCCACTCAGGTCATTACTGCAGTGCTTTCCGCCTGTATATTTGAACTAAGGCATAAATATCATTGCACAAATAAGCCATCCGATGATGCTGAACTATACCGTGGGAACATAAACAATTTGCTTGCAGATCTTATATATGTACTCCAATAAGAAAAAGATAAATCCGACTTTCAAAAGCAGAACGTGTAGAATTTAAAGGTCAAAGTCAACCTAACCGAACAATGTATATTGGTAACACTTGATCTGGCGGATTTAATATATCGCTTTTTTTTCTAGTCAAATGCGTTATAAATTGAAATCTTTTATCCCTAGGAGATCGCATAATCATTATGCATAAATATTAAATGATTTACAGAATAGGTTTTAAAGAGTCGTCTCTTAACACTAAATCTCCCGACATATAAATAGTACGTATCTTATTCAGGCTTTGTTACATTTTATTTTTCCCACGATTTAGATTTGGTTACGCAGCTCCAAGTTCCATAGCCCAACTATGCTTTAAATTATTTTCTCCCGTTGTTTTTTAATCCAAATATGATATTTATTCCAGTTCAGAATATAAACAAAATTAAATGCGTGAGACTTTCACGCGATAGAAATTAAACTGTTGTGTAATATATAATAAAATAGGCGCGCCATTGGTGTAGTGGTTGCTGTATGCTACGTATAGATACACGCACAGTAAAGGCGGCGCAATACACTACAAAAGATAATCCATCGCTTTCCGATCAACTGTCGGTTGAAGTTTCATTTTTTTGATGTTTAAACCAATTGGCAGAGTCTATTCAGTCAATTCTTCTTTTTATACTAATACTAGCGATTATCAAGCATGCGTTGCAGTGCCACGCGCGCTTAGTAATCATTTGAATAGAAACGCAGTAGTACAGTTACGCAGGGTCGTAACAAGGGCGTGGCAAAGCAGGCGCCCGCCACGGGCGCAACTGGACATGGGGCGCGAAACGCAGAATACCGACCCGGTCGAGAGTTGCACATGGTTTTTATTTTACTCAGCCATTCCACTTTACATGCATCAACACTGATTGACTCTGCCCATTTCTATAATATACACTAAGGTGCCTAATCCCTATTTTCATCGTTATCGTTATGTTCAGGCATGACATCCGATCGCGAGCCGCTCATTCAGCGGTTCGAAAAGCGGACCGATTGAGCATACAAATCTTATGGCCACTTCGTCCTCTTTTAGGGCGTTTTGCGATATTTTCGTTGATAAATGCGTGCCCCATATGATCTGTACGATCGCAGAAGTTGTTAATAGATTCGGTTGCACTTTTGTTGAGTAGGTTGACATTATCCTGATTAGTGGGACCAATAAACAGTTCGGGACGGTGGAGGATCCCCATATTCCTTTGTCTCGTGTATGAAGTGACGAACCCGCGTTTCATCCATTGTTATGAATCGACTTAAAAACTCGTCTTTATTGCTGTGAAACTTTGCTTGATTAAAACATGTCCACGACGTTGCTTTTGTTTCATTGTGAGCAAACGCAGCACCCATCTTGCGCACAGTTTTATCATATCCTAATTTTCAGTCAATATGCGATGCACAGCTCTTTTGTAAATGCCTACCACATCTGCTAGCTCGCGCACTTTTGATTTACGATCATCCAATATAATTTTGTGGATTTTCTTCACCACACCTCGCCTGGTCGTTTTCTTTATTTATTCCAGAATTTACACTCAGACTGTGCTAAATATTTAAATTTTATGGAATACGATTGCATAAAAATAAATTAAATGAACTTTTTCTTGAATCGCGAGCCGCTCATTTGACATATCAGCGGTCCGAAAAGTAGACCGATTGAGCACACAAACCTTATGGCCACTCTAGACACTTTCTATCTATCTATAGGATTTAATATATTGCATATGGAATGGTATTAATTAACTTTAAAATATAAATTGGATTTCTGGGGGTGGGGGCGTTAAGTTAGATACTTGCCACGGGCGCTTCATACCCTAGTTACGGCTCTGCAGTTACGCGGTGTATTGCTGTGGGCCATAGGGCTCTAGGATCCAAAAGTATGCGCGCGCATCCTTCTTCCCCCCGTTACTCACCAGACCAATATGCGCCAACATGGTGCATCCGTCAAACGTCATATTTTTGGAACGCCTTATTATTTCTAGACTGAATATTTTAACCTATAGGTATAGAAGAGAGTATAAACCATATTATTTCAATAGTACAGTTTGATAGCTATTCGATTTAATATGTAAAAGTTTAAAATTGATCGGTAATGGTAGGTTTAGTGTTAAACGTGTGAAAAATCTAAACATTGAAAATTATATTACATCCTTATTTTGTTTCACTGTTTTAACTTTGAATGCCATTCTGTTGGCATGAAAGTTTTACTAGCCTCGTATTTAACATAAAATTAACGACCACCGGGATTTAGAAGGTTTGCACGTTATTTTTGGGTAATAAACTAGACTTACGACTTTTTTTGAAAAGGCTTTTTCGACCGCACTTTTGAGTTTACAAATGTGTATCTGGAACAATTCTAAAAGACGAGACCTTATTTGGGGATCAAAAGCATATTCATGATTAACGATATGCCATATCAATGCGATCATAAATCAATTTGACATCTGAAGACGCAACATTTAATCCCGCCTTGGCAGTGCTAATTATCGCCCATAATTTTGAATTTTACGCCTTATCGCATTGAATTTGGACGATTTCTAATATAAACATGAAGTTAGACATTCGATAAATTTATTTGGACGCCGAAAACACTTTGACATTGGCTGTTTTAATAATTAATTGGTCGCAATTTGAACACGCTCGCTCATATGGGACGCATTAATTGCTCCACTGCATCTACAACCTTGAAGATCGATAAAAGGCGGTGATTATTTAAAAAAATCAAACCATGTGTTATTTGATTTTGACATTGAAATCGTCCATGTTTGATTTGAAAAAAAATTGAACCCAACTGCGCCATACTTTGGGCCAAATTCAAGCAACATACCTGTGTTATTAAAAATAAATTATACTGTGCCATAAATTCCTACATATAGATTCGTTCTTGCAAAGTATGCATTAGATTGCCTTCATGGGTCGTGCTATTATTATTTGAGAAAGGGCAGTCTACGCCTGTGTTTTCCAAACTTTATTCAACAAATTTATAGCAAAAAAATTCAGGATTCGAAGAATAGTTAATAATATTGCGTACTTATAACGGGAAAACCGCAAGATTATCCATAAATCATAATGCAAATACTTCCTTTGGGCTTCGTATGCTTAAAAACAGAATACGCCATTCCAAATGTTACCGATTTAAATCATCAAAACTATGGCAAAGCTTAAACATTGAGCCAACCCAGCCGGCATAAACTCGCAATAAAATAAAGAGAAAAATATTTTCGACCGTAAAATTTAAACAACCCATCCGATCAGTCTTCTTCGAACAGATTCGTTTTGTAATGAGAGACATTTTTGCGGTCCGAAAAGCGGACCGGTTGGATACACAAACCTCCATTCGCGGAAGCTCCCTCTGAGGGGCTAACTTACATAGCTGTTTCGCGCTAAATGAGGTCACGAACGAGTCTAGACTTCCCCTCGTCCATAAAAACTGTATATTTATCTATATTACTAATTTCATCCTAAATTCCTCGGTTTTATTGCTGTAAAACATCACCAAATACTCGATTGAAACATCATTACGACGCTGTTTTTGTTCCATTGTAAGCAAACGCGGCATCCATCTTGCGCACAGCTTTTACATGTCGAAAATTTCAGTCATATTTGATTTACAGCATTTTTTGAAATACCTACCATGTCTGCTAACTTGCACACTTGCAGGCGACGTTCGTCCAATTTTCTTCACCATTTATGGGGTGGTTACCTCATTTGGTTGACTACTGCGCTGTTCGTCTTGGCAGCTAGTTGGTCGGAAAGGGAATTGTTTGTATTGTGACGCTTCGCGCATGCGCCTACGGTATGTGTGTGTGTCTATTCGTAGCGTAAAGCAACCACTACACCAATAGCGCGCCTATTTTATTATATATTACACAACACTTCCAGCTAACTTAAATTTCGTTGACAAATTGAAATTAAGCAATACATAAAATCCCGCTTTAACAGACATAGTGTAATCCAGTAACATTTAACGGTATTTAGATATTGTTATGCAATCAAAAAATTCAAAATTAAGCATGCAAATTCGCATTTAAACATAGATTGCTCACATCCTGCCACAACAATTAGATATAATAGAGCACTGGATATGACTAAATGTTGGCCTTGTTTTAAAGCATCCGATAAATAAAGACAGCTTTCGCACACAAAGCAACGCGACCTTAATTCTTTTCGCTTATCAATGAACAACACAAGCGCAATAATTTGCATAATTGTCCATTAAAATAATAAGGGCCGTCTGCTCGATGGGCCATTCGTCGGTGCGGTCTCACAGTTTGGGGAGCTGTCTGTTATGAGTTTGATATTGATCGCTGGGCTGAAAAGTCGTCACACGAGGGTTGGTTTTCTGGTTGTTATAATAACGTGACCAACCCCTCGCATTTTACCGCACCAGGTGAGAATGTGACGTAAGCCATTCGCTTGTTCCCCAAAGCAAGGACAAGCCCTGTCTTGGAAAATGGGCCCCATTCGAAGCACAGACAGACGAAGGTTCATCGAAGTTCATTCATACAAGAAGGCAGCATTGTTGCCACAATCGACAATGGACTTTAGAAATCCTCAGCTGCTACTGTTCGGCATCGACATTCTTTCCCATCAATGATCGATAATTATTGCATTTGAAAAAGCACTGTAACCAATCAGTCTCTTGCGAAACTTTGCGTTGCCACTTTTTGCACTGCGGTTGGTTTGCCTTGAGGTCTTCGAGGTATATTTGATTCGCATGAATGGATTGCAAAGACATATCGGATTTCTTTGTATGTGCACAGGGCATCCCAAAAGCATCTTAAACTATAAATCTAATAAAATTATCCACATGCATATATTACATATTAAATGCACTAGCGACAATAAGTTTGGAAACGCTTTAAAATAATACGCCAAAAATAGGTATAACCACATAAAATAAACATTTAAATGGCAACACAAAGTGGTTAAAAATATATATTAGGGGTATCGTCTGTTTGAGGTCAGTAAGTGTTGAAATTTATTTATTTTTAATTTTATTCGCCGACGTTTGTAGTAAATTTTGAACGGTCCGGTCTTTTCCTGTCCTTAAAAGTCTCAGTACCTTGATGTCTTCTAATTGATGGAAGTCTTCATTTTTTTGACAATTTCCCTGCTTAAAAAGCTTTAATATCGAAATGCAATGTTGGAGACATGAATTGCGATAAAATTAAATAAAAACACCATCACAAAGCCATTGTACATCATGCGTTTTGTGTATTTTTATATCTGATATCGTGCAATCGAAACATTTTAATAAATAGCCCAGACATGCCCTTTGACCCGCGCGAATTGCGCGATTCATCGATGCATTTAAAATGCAAAAGGAAATTGCATCCGAATCAACAATAATACAAACAGCTTCGTTTTAAAAGAACGCAAAGGGGCACTGCGCCTTTGTCAATGTTTAATAGTACAACTGGTAATAATGGCGCTCGATCTTCTTTTTATTGTGCCATATCCGTTTTATCGGACGCGCCCCAATTTTATAGATGTCCGGGACAGGATCTAGTGCATGTTAACAAAGGGTATAAATACTGCATTTACCATTAATACCAGAGCTGAAGTCCGATCCTTATTCATTTGGGGTTGTTTTTTTTTTTGTAATTTTCGGTAATCGCAGCTTCCGTCAGTTGCTGTCCACTCAGGCGACTGCCGATTTGAGTCTAGAGTATAGTGATGGATCCTTGTTTCATCCATTGTCACATACCATATGTAAAAAATCCCTTTTATTGCACTGAAACGGCTCTAAACAGCGCTCTGAATTATGGACGCGTTGTTGTTTTAGATGAACTGTGAGAAAATGCGGTACCCACTTCGAACAGAGCTTTATCATGGACAAATATTATTGCAAAATAGTGAATACACTGTCTTCTGATATCATGTATTTTCTACAAATCAAATAGTGGCGCCAACTGTATGCCTTCCTACGAACTTATTGAGTGTTGTTAAAAAAAGCATTTCAGCAATCTTGAATCTTTGCAATATCCAAGAAGACAAGCCAAAGAAAATAAGATTTTAATATGCAAAACTTTTTAAGTCAAATTTATTAAAAACCACGTTTGATTCAAGTCTATCGATAATTTGGAACAACGAGTGATCTTGAAAAGGCGAAGACCTACTCAGGTCATTTAAACCGATAGCAATATATTTCTCCAGTACACCGTTTCCACAGAAGCATAATTTAAAGCGACCGTAAAGTAATTTTTGAGTAGAGGATTGATAAAAATATGTAAATGAATTTATCTTCGCATACACAAAAGTCTATTGAAATTACATTTAATTTATTATTAATAATGAGATTCTTGAAGATGATGCTGCAAAACTGAATAATTTATATCTGGTCCAATTTTCGTGAGGAACAAGCGAAAGTTTTAGTACGGTTTCTCTGTTTGGTCATAATTTGATCATTCTAGAAGATATCTTATTTAAGTCTTTAAGATGGATATTGAATATTTTAATCTCATCTGGAGTTACACAATATTTTAAGATGTAACAACATGAGTAAAACTCTACCGCTCACTATGAAAGCTTGAACGCCCACTGGTGGGCGGTAGTGACCAGATTGACTACCACTCGTTTAAAGTATTACAAATAAACTATCAACAAACAATAATTTGGTACATTTGGCGATTAAATAAATTCGGCATTGCCCTTTGTATCGGGTCAATTTGAATTACCTGGAGGGTTCAGGGCGAGACCTTGACTGCGACAGGTAATTCCTGGGCTGAAAATAGTCGTGGAGCACATCGACGAAATGGATCATCAATCTTGCGCGACCTCTACCTGTTTGCTAAACAGATCAAAAGTGATTAATTGATTCTGTGGGCGGGTGGCTTCGGTGTGCCTTAAATAAGAGATTGTAAGTGGGCATTACAGTAATACCTAAAAAAGCTTTATCGACTTTCTTTTCGGCGACGATGTTCGCATTATGTAAGTGTATCACCTGGGGAAAATGGAAAAATATTTATCGTTCACGATTTTACATAACGTCCCAGCAGTGATATATTGTATAACAGAGCCGGTCGAGGATATCTTGCATTGCCTCGCGATTAAATTAAGAATCCGCGGATTTTTTTAAAAGAATAAAGCAAAAGCACATTCCCGAATACACTCGATTGTTTTCTCAAACTGGAATTTTGGGTTGAGTCACGCTATTATTTAATCTGCCCCTAATGGCTTCTAATGATGTACATAGTTAAGTGTCGATGAACTCATATCTATATCATATTGGGCTCACCACGGAAGTTGCTGATATTGCAACGATTAATTTCAAATTGTGTACGACTAATGTGTTCTTTATTAGTATTTATTCCAAATTATGAAATACCAAACGGATTCCTCTCCGGTTCTTATGATGCAGCATTATTCATACGAGGAAAAATCCAATTTATGAAGCATTGTGCATGTTTAAGATCGATAATATCGCCTGCGAAAGTTGGATGCATAATATATTGGTGATCGATCTGCTAAGGCGTCTCATCGTTCATCGTTCTTGTCACCTGAACTTTATTTATTTTCTTCCCCCTCGACTCGAGTATAGGGTACAATATGATAATATTCTTAAAAGTACTTTCCATGAGCATCTACACATTTTTTCCACGAACTACCACATGCCCGGTACGCTCCCACGAAGGCCTCAACGGGAACCTTCTTCAGAGCTGTCGTCACAGCCGCTTTGATAGTCTCAATGCTGTCAAAACGATGTACTTTGAGTGCGGTTTTCATCCTCGAGAATAAAAAATAGTTGGCAGGAGCTATATCGGGACTGCTGGGTAGTTTCGGTAGCGTTACCACTTTGTGTTTCGCCAGGAACTCACAAACGCGTAGCAAGGGTGCACTAAATCAGCTATCCCAATTCTACTGATAATCGCAGCAGACTAAAGTTTGGTGCACTATAAAACCAAGGCTTCCACCCATCTCCCCCAACCGATTCAATTCCGTTGCAATCAGTAGGGGTGTGGCAAAAAAATATGTTTCATGACTTTTGGGATGCACTTTGTATATCCCCAAAAAAAGCACACAATTGCGAGTGTAGGAATTGAGGTCCATTTCTTCAGCATCGTGAAGATTTTCGTGAAAAGGAAAGACTGGTGTGCTCCAGAAAAGCATTTCCAGTAAACCCAATATGGTCATCTTCAGTAGTTGTTCATTGAGACTCAAGTGAGAGTGCAAATTATTTAATTTTTAGTTGTACGTTGACAAAAAAAATAAATTACACTATTAAAATGGATGTCCTTAAGTCGTCGAGTGTCAGTTCGAGTCTTAGAAATTAGAGGCTTGGAATTGTCTAAAAATCTATTATTTTCGCTTGAAGTTTAAAAAAAATACTCTGGAGTTGAAAGGGTTTTCAAGCAAAAGCATCGACTAAATCTGACAGATGAAAGCTTGCTTTTTTAGATGATATATTTTTTATTGCCCATTCTAATTTCTTGCCATCGATCGACTTTCGCATACACATTCATCATTTGCCAAGGTCTTCCAAGGTTTTGCCGCATAAAGAAGAAGTTTATAATCGATTCATAGTTGGCGAGCAAAATAAAAATGGAATAATTCACAGTTAATATATCGAATCACATAATATTAACGCTTTTGCCGTGATAAATGTATCGTTTGTCGTTGAAAATGAATGCTCATTGACGGCAAAACACAAGTTTTTCCTTCTTCATTTGGGGTCGGTAATCCCAAAATATGGAATCCACAACCTTATCAGCAGACTGCCAATTTTATTTTGGATTGTAGTGATGGATTCATGTATTATCCATTGTCATATACCGCATGATGAATGCGTTTTAAATAAGGCGAATTGTGGACGCATTGTTGTTTTTGTTCGATTGTTCGACTGAGAGCAAACGCGGTACCCGCTTCGAGCAGTGCTTTCTCATGGACAAATGTTGATGCAAAATTTAATATATTATTTTGTGAACCAAAAGAAATCTTACACCTTAACGGCACCACGAAAAACTACTAAATCGAGATATTCACGCTGAAATCTGGACGCTTGGAAATAGTGGCGTAACTACTAATTAGCGAGCTTAGGCGATGCCTAGGGGCAGTAACTGTCCAATCTATGTATACATATATACAGTACATATATGTTTTTTAAATTGTTATATTAACCTTTCGCTACCGGTGATGTATTTACTACACCTCGACTCTAATAATGGGATTATCGATATGAAATATAATAGATACGGGGTTCAGATTTTTTGTGTTCTTCCGCGATATAATTATGAGTCACATCAA
Organism: Stenopsyche tienmushanensis; assembly: GCA_008973525.1. Taxonomy (NCBI): domain Eukaryota; kingdom Metazoa; phylum Arthropoda; class Insecta; order Trichoptera; family Stenopsychidae; genus Stenopsyche; species Stenopsyche tienmushanensis. The sequence continues at coordinate 100,925 of WACJ01000207.1, read as the reverse complement.
AGTATTATAGTATGTAAATATTCATCTGCAGCGACGGAAAAAAATAATTTGTCGGGAAATCGGGAAAATAATATTTTTTTGTCGTGCCGTCTCTACTGAGTGTATACGGAGCATAAAACAATATTTAATATATTACACAAACACAGTTTAATCGTTTAGTTCACATTGTGTGATGATGGCTAGTTGTTTTGTGATAAGGCCTTACTCTTGAAAGGTTCAGATTGATATTCCAACGTCTGACCTTCTGTGGCACGGATTTTTTAGAGCGGTCAATCAGCAAGTCGACGCTTCTTATCCGTCTCATAGATTCATGTGAATGTTTTACGGTATGAACCATTCGAGTTTATCCATCTCTAAAGCTGAAATCTACTCCGACAATAAATGGCCGAACGGCATGCACGAATATGTCCATCATTATTATTGCTTTGGGGCGAACGCTGTTCCGACACGCGAGCTACGGAATAACCTCGGGTGCTTAAATTTTTTATGCTTTATTTCGACAATGTCATTGCCGCTTTCTTCTTACCCGCGGGAAAACACAAACTTTCAACGAGGCCCTGAGTTCGACGGTTGCGTAATTTCGTCGTCCTTATTGCGTCGGCTCATCAATAACGTATTACGAGTCCCAAATAGTAACGTAACGCCCGTGTCACATGCAATCGTCTCAACCGAATTATCGTCCTTTGCGTCAACGGCAGGATGGACGTTATTCAAACCCCCGCTCGTAAACTCTCTCCGGGCGGCTTTAAAGCTAAAATTTTCGTTAATAAAGTTCTCCACCATAAATATTAACTTTATAGAAGCTCGTTCCGAGAGTCGAGTGTACTTAAGTGGCGGCGGAGAGACAAAAGACCGTCGAAGCCTCCGTAGCTTATTAACCTGGGTGAACTGAAAAAGGACACTCTGTTGCTAAACATTGAATTCTGTAACGTTATTTAAATATCGATCGCCAATGAATATTGTTATTGCAAATACGAGGGCCATCACAGAGCCTACGGCCCGCGGGCCGCATGCGGCCCTCGACGAATATTTTTGCGGCCCAGCCAACAAAACGAACATAATAAAAAAATGTGGCATTATTTGGATAATGACGATACTCCTGAACAGCAGGGTCGTAACAAGGGCGTGGCAAAGCAGGCGCCCGCCACGGGCGCAACTGGACTTGGGGCGCGAAACGCAGAATACCGACCCGGTCGAGAGTTGCACATGGTTTTATTTTACTCAGCCATTCCACTTTACATGCATCAACACTGATTGACTCTGCCCATTTCTATAATATACACTAAGTTGTCTAATCCCTATTTTCATCGTTATCGTTATGTTCAGGCATGGCATCCGATCGCGAGCCGCTCATTCAGCGGTTCGAAAAGCGGACCGATTGAGCATACAAATCTTATGGCCACTTCGTCCTCTTTTAGGGCGTTTTGCGATATTTTCGTTGATAAATGCGTGCCCCATATAATCTGTACGATCGCAGAAGTTGTTAATAGATTCGGTTGCACTTTTGTTGAGTAGGTTGACATTATTCTGATTAGTGGGACCAATAAACAGTTCGGGACGGTGGAGGATCCCCATATTCCTTTGTCCCGCGTATGAAGTGACGAACCCGCGTTTCATCCATTGTTGTGAATCCACTTAAAAACCCGTCTTTATTGCTGTGAAACTTTGCTTGATTAAAACATCTCCACGACGTTGCTTTTGTTTCATTGTGAGCAAACGCAGCACCCATCTTGCGCACAGTTTTATCATATCCTAATTTTCAGTCAATATGCGATGCACAGCTCTTTTGTAAATGCCTATCATATCTGCTAGCTCGCGCACTTTTGATTTACGATCATCCAATATAATTTTGTGGATTTTCTTCACCACACCTCGCCTGGTCGTTTTCTTTATTTATTCCAGAATTTACACTCAGACTGTGCTAAATATTTAAATTTTATGGAATACGATTGCATAAAAATAAATTAAATGAACTTTTTCTTGGATCACGAGCCGCTCATTTGACATATCAGCGGTCCGAAAAGTAGACCGATTGAGCACACAAACCTTATGGCCACTCTAGACACTTTCTATCGATCTATAGTATTTAATATATTGCATTTGGAATGGTATCAATTAACTTTAAAATATAATTTGGATTTCTGGGAGGTGGGGGCGTTAAGTTAGATACTTGCCACGGGCGCTTCATACCCTAGTTACGGCTCTGCTGAATAGTACACAAGATCTCAAGGCTTAAATCAGCGACAATTCTCCGCTTTTTTAAGTGGATTAGAATGCGAATATTCCGATCTTTACGGTCCAGTACATTGGTTATCTTGCTACAAGATTCTCAAACAATTCTGAGATTTGAAAGAAGAAGTTTGTCAGATTTTAATAGCAAAAAAGCGAAACACAAGCTTGTCTTTTGATCCAACAAGGTTACAAAATTTATCCTTCAAGATTGATATAAAAAAAAACACCGATACGATTTAAATTTATCGCTGCAAGGAAAAGATCACTTCGGACAAGTGTGGCAAAATTAAAACACTCAAATGTAAACTCAAATGCGGCATGCAGAAATTGTGGTTGAAATACCAAACTTCAACTGAAAAACAAGGTAAGTTACATTAAATCGAGTGTTTCGTCATTTAGTCTGGATCTGATTTTGGAAGTCAGACAACTTGCTGCTGAAAATGCACGCTCGTTGGAGGTATCGTCATCAGATATTTAAATGCTAGTTCGAGTTGATGAGCCCTCATTTTCGTATAACTCCATCAATGTGACTGATAAAATTCCTTTCTGCTGAGACATGGACTAAAACTTGCAAAATACCCGATTTCCCGACAAATTATTTATTTTGATCGCTGCAGATGAATACTTACATACTATAATACTTTGATGTGATTCGTAAATATATTACGGAGGAATACAAAAATTCTGAATCCCGTATCTATTATATTTCATATCGATATTACCATTATTAGAGTCGAGGTGTAGTAAATACATCACCGGTAGGGAAAGGTTAATATAACAATTTGTATGTATATATGTATACATAGATTGGAGAGTTACTGCCCCTAGACGTCCTTTTTTTACAGTTTTTCATTCGGCACTAAAAGGGTTAATAGTCATGATATTATACAGCTGATTTTCGATAACCTTAATCGATCCTTATTGTGATTGCATCCCACGAAAAAATCGTGTCGTGCGAACTTGCATCACATTTTAATTCATTAAAAATAATAAGGCATTGTAGCCGATTATCGGGGGAGCCCCTCGAGCTTACTCAATCGCGCTATTCTCACGGATCATTTATTTCTTTTTGCGATATCCATGTGCCATTTTATCATCGGAATATTGATATCGTTCTGCATGCACGTAAAGTACAAAGTAGGCCATTAAAACTAAGTTATACGACGAACCTCGGATGTCCTGAGACAGGTACTCGAAGCGAAGAGCTACCATCCATAATGGACTTTAAATTTAAATTTGAACCAGCTTCGTACAAGATCGTCTCCATTAACGGTTGACACGCGACACTTCATATGCGGAGATTGATGACATATTAGGGGGACCCAAAAATATTCGCATATTTTGAGATCATATGTCTGCGTCCGGATGCAGCCGCATATCAAAAAATATATAAATTCCATAAATTTAAACAGCAATAAAAACGTAGCATACGGAAGTATTCTGCGTGTCTATTGCACATTTGTTAGCTAAAAAATATATTTATGGTAGAGCTTCCATCCTATTCGTGTTCGTTGCGCCGTTTTGACACTGTCACGCTAAATCATGCACCATTAGCGAAAAATAACACAGATGCAATCATATAAAAATTGAATACATTTCGACATGAAATTGCGAGATTAACATTTGTTTTGGTCGTAAAATAAGAACGCACAATTGTGCACTAATCTATCGAGTTGGAATATAATTGGTCGAAAGGTTGCCTATCGTAGATACGTCGAGAATTGCATACAATCGCCGCAAGCCGCCGGCGAAATTATTCTTAATTGTAACAATGCCGAATACTTGTGTCGAAATTTCGACCATCCAATTAATTATTTCTTTTGCGTCATCCTTTTGATCCTGCGCCTTGAAGGCTCCAGATTTATAATTACGACCTCCGTTTCATCGGGTCGGAGAGGGTATCGGTAATTATTTCGTTTGAACGACGCCTAACGAAATATTACGAGGGTAGTCCCAGAAGTACCCAATCTAATGAATAGATAGCCATTGTTTTTTTAAATTTAAATTACTACGGTAGAAAGTACTTATCTTACAAAGCTTAAGTTTCAAACTTGAAGGCGCTATGTTGTTTAGTATTTGTTTGGCAGCCATCAATAATGAACGTTCTCAATGAATTTGTTAACATGGAAAAAAATGATCATCTTTTTGTGATACAATACTTATATTTGAAAGGTCTCAACCAATATCAAAACCGAGCTAGATTCTACTCTGATCTATTCTAAGTCTACTCCTTCGTTTACAACAGTCAAATCCTGTTGGCCATACCAGAAATGGTGAAAAAAATCCACAAGCAGAGTAAAAAAGTTTGGACATGAGAAAGCTGTGCGCAAGATGGGTGCCGCGTTTGCTCACAATATAACAAATCGTGAGGATGTTTTAATCGAGTGTTTGGCGATGATTCATAGCAATAAAATCGAGTTTTTGCATCATATCCATGAGTGAAACGCGGGTTCATCATTTCAGATCTGAGGGAAAGGATCATGGGGACTAGGAAATCCAATCCCGAATCAAAATTTCGATCCTGAGATCTCGGGATTGTATTAGACTCTCCTAGTATCTATTATATTTCATATCGATATTCCCATTATTAGAGTCGAGGTGTAGTAAATACATCACCGGTAGGGAAGGGAATTAATATAACAATTTGAAAAACATATATGTACTGTATATATGTATACATAGATTAGACAGTTACTGCCCCTAGGCGTCGTCTAAGCTCGCCAATTAGTACTTACGCCACTGTTTCCAAGCGTTCAGATTTTGGCGAGAATGTCTCGATTTAGTAGCCTTCATCGTGCTGGTGAATTGTACGATTTTTGTTGGATAAAAATTTCAATCCCGATTTTTTCGGGACTACGTTTACTAATCCCGGGATTCATGAACACCTAAAATTGTCCGGGATCCGGGGAATTGGATTCCGTAATGGGGAACCTCCTCTGATCCGAAGTGCACAACAAATAAGTTCTTTTGGCGGCCCTATTCCATAGCTCGCACAGTCTCCAGATATGACACCATTGGATTTATTTATCTAGGGACGTGTTTACCTTAATTTACACGACAGAAGTGCATACAAAAAGAAATCCTATTTGATATTTCTCATTCGTTTGAAAATTTTATTTGAATTTGGAAGCTCAAAAGTAATTTTATATAAACCAATTGCCTTTAAACCAAAATGCCTCAAAAACCCTAAAAGAGGAGTAGCTATAAGGCCTGTGTGCGCAAGCGGTCCGCCTTTCAGACCTCTGATACGACGAATGGCGATCAAACGCCATGCTCGAACATGTTCACAGAATATGATCTGCGTCTATGGACGGATCTGAATCATTAAAAACGTTGCGAATGGCGTCAGTTTTTTTTTTTTGATGTGCATGGGATAATTTTCATTGATTATCTTCAAAAAAGGAAAACAATCAACGGCGAGTATTATGCGAACTTATTGCAACGTTTGAGTGATGAAATCAAGAAAAAAATGTCCGAATTTGGCTAAAAAGAAAGTGTTGTTATGTGTTGCATCGAAGCCATTGAACATCGCTGGGAAAAGTGTATCGAGCTGAAAGGAGACAATGTTTCCATCTTTTTTGGGTTTTCTTTGTTAGGTCGTGTACTTCTGGGACTATCTTCGTACATCTAATCTAAAACATGAACATGATATAATCTAATTTTTAAATGCGCAGCAATAAATCTAAATACAAACGCTCTTCAATAAAAATTTAATACCGATCGATCAAAATCGACGCATTTCGATTTAACCATAACGATGACGTTTGTCCTGTGTGTGTAAGTGATATTTTTACGTATAATTTATAACCAAATGAAAGCTCATACGTTATTTGAGATTATTTATGCGCGTATATGAAACGATCGTATAAAATACGCGCGCTCTTTATGGAAACAGAACAAGCTTCATTCGAACAAACTAATTAAAACATACTTTTGATTAAGTTAGCAAAGGACTCCGCTGTAAATTTAATTAAAAGCGCTGGCTTCGAGGCGGGGAAACCCTTTAAATGGTGTTTCGAATTCGAAGGCTTTCGCCGATTGAAATATTTTCGTATTAAATAATATAGTTCGTTAGTGGCATCCTATTAGCTCTTGTCGAGTCATAATGGGTCACGACGATTTAGAATTTTACATTATGCATGTGACACAAAAAATGCATTTGCATAAGCATTATCTCGTTGAACCGGTTGTTCTACAACAAGCGTTCGTGTCGCGAACGTTGTAAGATTCATTCCTTTATTGCTCATGTCTTCTCTAAATAAATATATTACGCAGTTACAAATGAAGATTCGGAAATTCAAAAATGGTGCAAAAACTTAATTCCGATTATATGAATCTCGATCTAGAAACCATCGTTAATGATGAATATTTAAAGCCATAGAAGGAGCTAGTCTATATACAATAGTTTAAACACTTGCTTGTGAGTTAGGTGTTATTGTTGCATCTATTTCTGGTCATGGATAAATGTTTAGATTTTTAAATACATAATATCATTATCTGTGATGAAGAATGGATTTTAAACAATAACAGCAATGTATGAATCTCCAGGATATCCAAAGCTTTCAATGCAACAAAAAAGCTCAAAGCTATTGAATGGTATAAATGAAGCAGCCAATTCTAATTCATTTTCGAAGGATTTTGATTAAGTAAATTATATTGTGCAAAATTTATGGAGTTTTAAATTTCACCCATAAATTCCGAACGTTCATGTGAAACGCTCTAATATTTTTGCTGCCAAATTCCATCCATTTAAGACATCAATTTTTTTTCGATATCATTCCAGTACTATGTTGAGTTGATGTTTATATTTAGTATAGACTTTAACAGCGCAAAAACGTGCCACTGCATCAAATAAACAATTTCTAACTGTAGTTCAACGTCCATATATCGCCACGTCGCACTTTTGGCGAAAATTTCCGGCAAATATAGCGCTGTGTTGCACTCAAATAGTTTAAATCTGGTGATCATTTTATGCTCTTCGTGTTTAGATATGGATGCTTATACGATCCTTCACAATATTCTGACAGTCTTTTCGAAATAGTAAAAGAAAGCAGAACTTCAGATGTTTGACTTGCGTACTTGAGAACGGCCTCATTTAACTTCTGACATTTTATTGAAATTTTGCATTCTTAACCCTTTGAGTAGTGAGCTAATTTAAACTCGTCATAAACTTAGATGCTATATTTGTATGTCCGCCGTTTATCATCCGTATAAATCCACTTATCTGTCAGGACCGTCGCAGCGTGTATGAAGCTTGTACATCGATCCATACAATCGTACAACAAATTCTGTCTCTTTGTTTCTCTCCAAATTCAACGTGCAACACACTCTCCGTCTCTATCTGTCTACGAGCTCAACATTTAAGAATCTTTCTGAATCACTGGAATTCGAACACAACATTGTGTCTTACCTTTTAATGGGTTAATATGCAAAAGTGATCTGACGCCTGATCTAAGGACGTACCCTATTCCGTGGCTTGTGTGGTCTCCAGAATCCAAAGAAAAGACCGAAAAGGACTATTTTTCTGTTTTCAGATCATAAAATTCTGCCTTTATATCAGACTCTGATTCTGATGAAGAAATTATTGTTAACGTAAATGCAACCTTCAGCCTAACAGGACCGTAACAAAGGGATGACAAAGCAGGCGACCGCCACGGGCGCAACTGGACTTAGGGCGCAAAATGCAGAATACCCACCCGGTCGAGAGTTGCACCTGGTTTTTATTTTACTCGACCATTCTACTTCATATGAATTGACACTGATTTGACTCTATTCGGTTTTATAATATATACTAAGTTATCTAATAAAATAAAGAAAACAACAGTCTTCTTCGGACAACGTTTTGTAATGAGAGTTTGTAATCGTTTTGTAGACATATTCATGTATGGCATCCGATCGCGAGGCACTCATTCGTCGTATCAGCGGTCCGAAAAGCGGACCGGTTGAACCAACACATACATTGCGGACACTCTGTCGTCTTTTAGGGCTTTTTTGGGGCAATTTCTATGATTTGTACGATCACAGAAGCTTCTTCAAATGCTAACTTACATAGGTGGCTCGCGCCAAATGAGGTCGAAAACGAGTCTACACTTCCCTCCACACATAAAAACTATATATTGTGAGTCTATATAGATGTGAAGTGATGGACCCATGTTTCTTCTTTAATTGATGCAAACACTCTGTCTCATTGCTGTGACACATCGCCAAACACTCAATTGAAACATCATCACGTCGCTGTTTTTGTTCCATTGTGAGCAAACGCGGTACTCATCTTGCGCACGGCTTTCTCTGCCACCCAACATTTTATTGTTGTAAACGAATGAGCAGACTCCCCGAAAGTAGAATCTAGCTCAGATTTAATATTAATTGAACCTTTAAATAAAAATATTGCATCACATGTGGGAAGATGTTACCAATAATGCTGATCATAGTCCAAATATACATTTTTCTATTGGGCACAAATCAGTATGACATCAAATCCCGCGAACATGTACTACGCTATTAGAATTTATTCAACTATTTTTACCGAAGCGAATTCCAATTGTTGAATACTTGGAATTATTGAGACACATTCTACGTGTCATGATATGCATTCTGAGGAATATAATGCCTCTCATAAGAATTGCGATAAGATGATAATTCGTTCAGATAACGGAAATTTGATCGAAATACCTGAACGATGATAGATTCGATCAGACACGAGGAAAAGTAGTACGTGTTCCGTAATCCTAGCGCAAGTACGTATTTTACACACCTACTTTTCTGCACGTTTGCGTCCTTTGTATCTTTCGTCCCTGTTCATTCCCACTTTGTATTCGTCATTTCGACACTGAAATATTTTTTTCTCCTCCCGATATTATTCCTCGTGTGTCCGGAACGAAAGATGAAAGACATCTCCGGCAACGTCTACTGTTTGTAAATAATAAATATTATTCCAAGCGTCGAAAGCTCCGTTCTTTCGAGCGCCTATCTTTTGCAAGATAAACATTTGATCTTGCGAAACATTTTGTATACTGCTAACTTTTTCATTTGATGGATCCTGTGGATTAATCGAATGTTTTTACAAGGGTGGGAAATGGTCCCAATCGAAGAAACTCTTCAAATATTTTCATCAATAGCTCAATTCCGTAAACAATAACATCAAACAAGATAATTATCAACATTAAAAAACACCCTTTTTAATTAAATTATCAATACACACAATTGAGGAGGAATGTTCTAATAACCACAAGAATTTATATATTTATTTAAACCAGATATTATACAACTATAAATGTGAACATTATTATCTCAATTGCATTGATAGTAATAAAATGATTACCATAGAATGTTGTGGTTGAAAATATCTTTTTTACATTATCAGATAGAAATTCTGATATCATTGTGTCATTTGGGATTTACGACCTCTTCAAATTTGCCGGACAATGTAAACACACTAAAAAAAAGTAACAAAATACGTGAGTATTATACAGCGTATTTCAATAACGAGGCTCGATTTTTAAACCCAAATAAAACAGGCCACATATGAGATATTCATTAAATTTTCTTTTTATTTGAAAGAATATCTTATGGCATTAAGTATGGAATATAACATCGTTCAAATGTCCGCCGCGTCTTCGCTCGATGGCGCGTATTCGGGTGGTCCAATTTTCGATGAGTGTCGCATAAATCCGGCTGAATTTGTTGGATTTATTTATCACATTGACTTTGAGGGCATCAACTGTTTGCGATTTATAATCGTTCGTGCGTGCGGAATATCCATCGTGGCATGCGCTGAATCATGTTGGAACCACATTTTTCCTTATTCATTCAAAAATGGACCTCGTCGCTAAAGATGATTTTTTGGCGAAACGTTTATCGATTTAAAAAAATAAAATTTGATTATTCAAAAGCGTCTTTCGACGCTATAATCTTGCATGATGATTTGCCATACACTACTGAATAATACACAATAATTTGGCAGACTTTGCTTTAATAACATGGTCGCTATAATCTAACAAACTTCGAGCGTTTCTATTGAAAGGCCCTGCATATACATGATTTTTATGTCGTTGTGTTCACGTTAATGCCATTTTGCTGTTGTATTTTCTTACATATTTAATTAATTTATACACAACAAAAACGATCTTGTTTAATTGTAACAATTATTCAAATATTTTACCCAGTTATTTATCTTTTTTTGTATCAATTCAGCGTGCCATAAGATTTGTCAAATTCATTTATAAAATTATTGCATAAATTCTTCGCCTGGGATTATAAAAACAATTTGAATTGAAGAAAGAATACATTAAAAGGAAGAATTTGGAAGGCTATTAAATGTTTATCGATGAGATGCCCAATAACAATTTTATTAGTACTGTTAAACAAGCAACTTAAGCTTTCAAAATGATTGCTTGTAAATTCATTCTATGTCATAAAATAACATTGACTATCTGTAATAATATTTTTGATCATTTTGCTATGGAATACTTCAACGCTTACCTATTATATTCGAATACTTCTTACCTAATTATATTCAAACTTGCAACAATTAAATGATGCCGAATATGAAATCACACCATTGGAAACATGCTTTTATTAGCATATGAATATTGAAATATTTTCCCAATGTAATCATAAATAAATTTGAATTCAACACTTGCAGATACTATTTTAAAATGAACTTTGTAGTATTACGATAGATTGTTATAAATCGCTCTATGACACAACAGTGGTTGTTTTGGTTAGCTGATAATAAATATGATAATGAGGCATTGATACTTAATATCAATTATGATATTTGAGTACTATCAATATAGAATACACAAATGAGCATACATTTTTAGAATATGTGTAATGAATTATTACTTCAACGCTAGTGCTCTCGTTATTAACGTTGTTCTTTAAATACAATTGAGTGCAATCTAATTATTTCCTATTGTTTTGCTATATAAATATTATTATATTAAGTGCAAAGTTTATCGACATTCAGATATTCCTCGGGTATAGTTTAAAAACCGATACTACGAGCAATTGATTTAGTATAAATTCTCCTAATACGTCTAACAACAACGCTTTATAAATTTCAGTCATGACGGAGAACGCGTTCAAAGCCAGGGACATTGGCATCAGAGCTCAAAAGAAGATTCTTTCGCGGATGAGCAATAAAAATGTCGTCAAAGTGTTCATCGACGATAATTCGGCTTCGTTACTGGACAACCTGTACAAGTTGGCAAAAATACACGTGAGTCACAAATCCTTTCACGGCATTTATTATCTAAAAGTGTGTATAATCGTTTTATTTAAACATTTCAGTCAGGCAACAAAAAAGAAGCCGAAAAGCTTGTAAAGAATATCATCAAAGTAATAATCAAACTCGGAGTGTTGTACAGAAATGGACAATTCTCTCAAGAAGAATTACAGGCTGCCGATAAGTTTTGGAGTAAATTTCAAGTACGTTTTTATTATACGAACGTTTTAAATATATTCAATATATTTTAATGATTTAATATTTATTTGTTCTATTCCAGCTGGCACAGATGGCTGTGATATCATTTTACGAAGTAGATTTTTCATACGATCGACCCTATTTGATCAACGCTTTCAATGAATCCCATCAAGCCTTAAGGTATTATTTAAATATTTAAATCCGCATAATATAAGAGCGTTATGTTATATATTTCGAATTTAATCAATGCATTTTTCTTTCGATCAGATTCATAGTCCAGAAACATCTCACGGATAAATCTCTCTCGAGGATAGATTGGGTGTTTGCATTCTTTAACAATGCTAAATTCCTCGACGCCCTGTTCAAGAAGGACTCGGAATACAGTGAAACGCTCGGAAAATTAGTGTCGGACATGCACAAAGCAATGGATAATGGTGATTTGTAGTTACGCCACCGTGTGTAATATTTACTTATGGCGTTTATGAATTGTACGAGTTATTTAGAGACGACGGTTCACACTCGGAAGCGTTGGAAATGTTTCGGTAATGTATGTTTAGATGTCAGATTTAAAAACAACACTGTTATTCTAATCTTGCCTTTCCATGTGTATTATGTATGATATTTTATTGAAGTGATCTTATTTTTATGGCATTATTTTCCTCGAAAACGTTGTCATATCTAAATAATAAAACCTTGAATGTCTCTCAATCAAACGATAAAGGTTTATCCAGTCGATATAATCCAAAAAGTATTAATAAGAAGATTATATTTATTACAGCGTGGCGAATCTAGTCTTGCACAAGTCTTGTGTTTGTCTTTTGTGACGTCCGATCGGCATATGAAATATCTCGGATTTTATTTAAATGTGGAGCAGAGATCTCACTTCAGCTTGTATGCAGTATGAATTATCGTCAGTATCGTAAGCAAAACTATTTAGACGAGGGCGTATGTTACAACATGTGTCTTACGGACTACGTGTCCAGTTCTACATAAAAGTCAATGTATTCGTAATGCCGTAAAAGGCATTAATATTAGTATTAATTAAGAATAAGCCATAGTGATATTGTAAAATTATAGAGGGGAACTGCTGACGTTTTTCATCTGCGTATATGTTTTTTTTAACGTCAATAAAACTATTTTAACAATCACTTTTAATGCGTTATAAAAACACATGAAATTGCATGAATGCAGACATCCTCGATGGATGTTTTGTAGATTTTTTTCAATATATAATCATTTTATTGAATATGATTATTATTTATAACAGATTTTCTACAAAAAAAATCATCATTTTATAATTTAACTAGTATATTAATGAAGAATTTAATTTTTTTAAATTGAATCATTGCTTCGTCTATATCTTGCCAACGTACGATTATTTGCTTTTTGTTTTAAGTACAAATCTTAATCTGAGTTTTGCACAATCTTACCAATAATTGGACTGCGCTTATCACAATTTTGATAACAAATCATTCAAATTATTAACGAGATGATATAGATATAGTTCATATACTTAAATTTTGGAAACTGTGATAGTCGAGGACATTTTAATCATAAATGCCATATCATTCAAATCATGCTATTATATTTGCTGAAACCGAATAATTACGTATAATAATGAGTTTTTGATTTACAAACAATAGTTGGAAAAATTTTACAAACAGATTTTTTAACGGCAAAAAGGCATTGCTTCATTTTGTAATAATAAAAGATTTAAATGTATCGCGTCAATAGGACAACAACGTCATCTTTCGATTTTATCACGATTATGCCTTCACGCACACACACATCATGCCACATATTTTATACAAACACAATAAATATAGCAGTTCGAAGTCGGAGAGCCGATTGTTTTATATCAAATTAAATTATCATATCTTAAGGTAATGTTCGATATAAAAGATTTGCCTTCTATTTGCTATAATGCAACAAATTCACATTAAATCTAAACTTTATGACGAACGCTTATATAAATTACCTTTGTTTAAATACACGGTATTTATGATATTAAAGTAAATATTATAGGCTGTAAGCTAAATGTCCAAAAATTAACAATAATTAAAATGTAAATCTACATGTCTTATATTCATAGGTGTTTATAGATTGTATGTGTAGTCTATAGTAGGATGTTTTCGTTGATTGTTGGATGCTAGTTATTATTTATTCGGTTTTATATGAATGGGATTAGTCGATAATCGGGATCATCAACCAAATTATTATTGTGTTCGATCATTTGATACAACGACGGGGGGGCCGAATGAAAAGTTCACTCTTGCCGTGCTCCAACAGTTTCGTTAGAGCAACGGCCATTTTGGTAAATGGCCTAAAAGCGTTTAAAGCGTTGTTAAAAATCAATAATTCTTATAAGTTAATAATAATGACGTTAATTTATCGGATAGGTTTGAATTATGCTCAAATTTGTATTCAAAATTCCCGCCATTTACATATAAGTGACTCGACAGAGTACTCATCGTTCGATACGGCCTCTTAAAATGTTATATTTTCATATAATATGCCGAAGATCCCCTTTATAAAGATCGTCCAAATGTGACGCTTAGGTGTTTTATTTGTTCTATTAAAACAATATGGTTTATATCATTGGCGCGTTATACAATGGCGATATCTAGGCGTCGCATTTGGACGATTCCTTTACTTCACGCACGATTCAAGTACATAAATATCGATCCATTTATAGTTTAGAAATATGTACACTCTCCAATAATATTTATATTAGTTATAATTTATGTAATCCTTATTCTGTACATATCATAATCTACATATTCGCTGTTTTTAGCATTTCTACATACACTTTTAATCGACTATTTATCCTCGTGTACACTATAAATGAAGTGTTTAATTTATTCGTCCACGCTAATTCATACATTTTATTTAAGGTACATATCAATATATATTAAAGAAATGAAATATCTCGGACCAGTAGAATGATTATGAAGATTTTGATCTATTGATGAAACTTTAGTAAAACACTTTTAAGCTCCAAATTTTGTAATCAGTATTATGAAAACGAAAATAATGTTAATAACCAGATTTTTGATTGTATTAAAATTTTATACTGTTAAACGGCATGAAACTTCAATTCATATATGTTCTCTCGATGTGTAGATACGATTATAATTTGTATTATTTTATTTATAATAGGTCATCTACTTTAATATCCATAATGAATGGTTTAATCCAATTTTAAAAATCTCCTTGTGAATGATATCCTAATATTGTTTTTGTATCAACAAGAGTACAATAATTCTTGCCATTGGGGATAGTTGATTTATGATCATTTTCTTATTGACAAACTATTTGTATATAATTTCTATTTAAGACATTTGTTAATTTTCAATGCTCGTTATGGAAACGAAGCATATAAAGAAGGTTTATTTCGGATTTCCTCGATTAAATTTTGCATTTCTGTGATTGTTATTTTTATTGAAATTTGTACCTCAAGGGCACAATAAAATTTGTAAAGATACTTTCGACATACATACCAGAAAGCTTTACACTTTTTGTACCATATATTTTTTCACTTGTAAAATGTATGAATGTATGTTAAACCTATGTTATTTCTTTTAATAAAAAATCTGAAATTATATTATGTGTTATTATGATTTATTGTTAAGGGTAAAATGTCTAGACCTGATACTAACAAAGTCCACAAAGACAAAATTAATAGGATGGATGTTATGGAGTAGGATAGGTGTTATGGTTTAGGATGGGTATTATGGAATAGGATGGGTACCATATGCCTCGTCGTAATGTATATAAAATACTGGTTTTAAGCTCGTCTGATATTCAACACTAAGAGACGACTTACAATTATTAAAAGATCTGGTATCATTTAAAAATATAAATCAAACAATGGCCAAAGTTGCCATGAAAAAAATACTGGACCATTTAGGGTACCTGTCGGAAGAGTTGGTGTCTTTTGCATTTTATGACGACGAAATTTTAGTCAAAGATAAGCAAAGTATGGTAGATGCACTAAGAATCGAATTTGTAGAAGATTTCCCGAAAAGAAAAGGCATTGATGTCGAACACATCGCCGGAAAAAGAGCTTTACGATTTTTCCAGATACTAGGTTTCTCATCGCAGTTTTTGAATAAATATGTTGAAACTTGGAAAGATGAAAATAGTCCATTGTGTGCGGGTAGTGAATGATATTGCTGAGCGTGGCCTTAATGAAGGAATTGATGACAATTGACGAAGAGCAAAAGCAATATTTGCTTTTTAAAAAAGCTTACAGAAAGAAATATCCTGATACAAAAAATCAACACTTGTATCCTGAATATTTATGATTTTAGTATTAAAAGGGTATCCTTATTTGTAATCAAAACATTAATTTTACATGTAAATTATTTATATTAATAAAAACAAGTTAGTAATTAAAACACTACCTACAGATCATTACTAATTATTAATTGTTTCTATAGTAGCTTTTAAAAATATCATAATACTATTATATCAGTCATCGCTAACAAATTTAAATTAACACCATTATGTTCAATAACACATCATTCGATAAGTCTTTCTTTTTCATTTGGGGCGTTTAAATTCCAATTATATATTTAAAAAATCCCGCAAACTTATCGATGCGTTAAAATCCTCTATTTGGGTTGTTAGTTATTACACATTTTAAATTGGTAAAACGTTAAGGATTCAAAGAAACATATCTTATAAAATAACTATTTATTAATCATCCTTTGAAATCATAGGAACATAAAATATATATTTTTTTAATAATTATCAGTAACCATGACTTACATATCATAAAAAATCATAATATACAGAGAAGAAAAAAACGTTAATGAGCTTAAAATTTTCCATGTCGCAATCACATGCTTTATATAAAATAATTTGTAATATCCGGACGATATTAGAAAGAAGCAAATTTTAAACCGCTTGGCGGCGAAATTTGAGGTATTCAAACACAACCTGATATCCGCACAATCAGATCACTTACGAAATTTAAAAAAACCTATTGAAAAAATTAATAAAAACAGATTTACATCACAATAACTGTGATATTTTAAATCAACAATACGATCCAAAAGCTATTTCCACGCTATTTGTGAACATCAAGATATTAATCCACGTCAATACGAGTATAAGATCCCACTTTTACCACCATCGAAGGAAGCATTTACGCATTTATGCATAACTAAAGACATTTATTTCTAGTAAAAACCTAAAAAACAGGTTTGAGCATTATAATATATAGCGACTATCAATAAAGAACACTTTCAATATTTAATACATAGCAATTTTACTATTTTTTTTGTTTTAATTACATTTACTTATGTACAATATTTTACAAATTTGATGATAAACCTATGAAAAATATTGACAGTAAATAATTGCATTTCCAAACGCTATAAATAAATTAAACAAAGTACATTTAAAGTGTTCAAGCATATCACATCGTGTAGTTAAGTCTTGAAATTTTTTTAAAATGTTAGTTTGAATTTTTCAATGTAGCACAAAAATAGTCCAAGATATGCAAATATTAGTATGGAATTTTTTTAATCGAAGATATTAACCCTTAGAGTGCTAAGATACGATATAACGACGATCTCTATTGGCTATTCAAAATTATCAAATATGAGTCATTTATGTGCGGCAGGGTATCATCAGTACTTAAAACCTTGTAAAGCATCTCGCTGATAGCAAACAAATTTCCGTATATAATAAACCGTAGCAATCCAAGGGTTACGGTATAAAAAACAAAATAGTGGTATTCATTTCAACTATTTATGCTTTTTTTATGACGATTCATATTATAAATACTACAAAAAGCGTGATATTTAAGATTATCGAACAAACTTTGATTATCACCGATTGTGTAGTATATAGATTAAATTTACTCTAAGGAATTGCTTTCAAAATCTTACGCATAATATTCTCTTGAAAATGAAGCAATGTATGCTTTTAAATCGTATACGATTTACATATCGCAGAAAATACATATCGACAAGTTTTAAGTAGTAAAAATTTAAATTACCTGAGTTGAATTGACGAAATGATTTATGGGGAAAATCCAAACACTAACAGAAAAAAAAATGGTTATTTCAATACATTATCACCACAAACAAATTCAATATTTTTCAAGTTAAGTCAAGGTCACAATAGTCAGGTTTATTTTTTACAAACGTATGATGAATAGATCACTATCATTCTTTATGTACACTTTTTTAATCATCAGTAAATTTGCGACTAAAAATTGCTACAAATTGTACTTTGTACAAAGTTCAGTTTTATATCATTTTCTTCATCACGAAGAAGAAGGCAACTGTTAGTTTTGAACTCTAACACCGGGCCAGGGCTCTTCGCTCTGAGCTGGAGCATCGGCGCGAGGAGATCCACGCACATACTCCGCTCCGCTCAAGCCCGACACACAATCTTCACTTATATGCACGGAGAGAACGTCCGATCCGGGTATTTCAAACATCGATTCCAATAAGATACTTTCCTAAAATTACAACAACAACAAAAATCAGAAATTCGTTTCAGCAAACGATCATATAAGCATGAAATATAAATTCCATATTTATACCATTATTGCGCGTAAACCTCTTGCACCGGTTTTGCGCTCCATGGCAAGTCGAGCAATACACTTGAGAGCCTCTGGGCTGAAGCTCAATGCGCACCGATCCATTGAAAATAACATTTGATATTGTGGAATCTAAAAATATCAACACTTATAATAACCGAAATAATCGATGAATAAATATCGGGTGTGTGAATAATTTTCTGCCGTTTTTTCGTGGAAATAAATCCTTTATTTAAAAAAAAGTAATAAAAAGGCATTATCCCGGCGGAGTTCTTGAAATGTGGGGGACGCCCTCTGCTCATGAGGTTACATGGCCTCGGGGTCATGCCTTCTGAATGGAGGACAGCCGTAATATCCCCCGTAATAAGGCATATAAACTGTTCACAATAACTCTGATTGGACGGCTGTCGCCCATCGTGGAGGAACTTCTCGGAGAATACCAGTGTGGTTTCAGGCGCGGCAAGTCTACTGTGGATAAATTATATACGATCAAACTATTCTCACAAAAAATGTAGGAGTACGGTGTCGATCTCCACCACGTATTTGTAGACTTTTGACGTAAGGTATACGACAGTATCAATCGGGAAAAACTTTGGAGTTGGAGATGGATATCCCGGGTAGGCTGTCGAGGATATGTGTGATCGATCAGTCAGCGTTGTACATTCCAACGGCGCCCTGTCAGAGCCTTTCGAGGTGTTTACTTGGCACAAAATTCGACATATTTTATGCTTTAAAAAAAATGTTGTTTACACTTTAATAAACACCTTGACGCACACTGATTTTAAAGCTTTAAAAGTTGTAATACTTAAATATAGATGCATCAGCACTTAAGCTATACGGCAGGAACTTATTCACACATCCAATACGTTATTATTAAAAGATATAAATTTACCAAAGCATTTTTTGGTTCTGTTAATATTCTAACAAGAAGATCTTGATTTAAACTGTGAAACGGTACTAAAACAGGAAATCGTCCAACAAATTCCTAGAATAAATTAAAATACGTTATAAATTGGCCATCCATAATTATAATTACTGATTAATGATGCATATCAAATTCCATCTCACTGGGATCATGCCAAAATCAATAAGATCTCTAGCTTGCACGAGTCGCAAGAAAGCATCTCTTTCCCTGTTTTCTTCCTCGGCTGATGCACTTGCGCTTTGTTCCGCTAATGCTTGCTGTGAAGCAGCTCGCCGTCCAGGAGATCCCATTGTCGGAGCACCAAAACCAAGATACTATGAAACAATAACAATTACAAACACATTTTTCAGGGCGTAACCATATATATTTAAGATTCAGCATAAAACACCAATAACCTTCTCGTTGCTTCTACGTGAAATCAGGCGATCCAAGCCGTTATATGCACCACTGGCAACAAATAATATATTTGTAGTGTCTACTTGCACAGTCTCTCCTCGAAGTTTTCTTGGCGAATTGCGTTCAGGTACATTAACTATCGTTCCTTCCAACATTTTCAGCATTCCCTGTTGAACTCCTTCACCTGAAGACGAATATTTGTATCACATTCATGTGCTAATTTATAAAAATACTTGATATACAAGTTTTATTCACCTCCAACGTCTCTCAATTGATGAATACCAGGTACGGCTCCAATTTTATCAACTTCATCTAGAAAAACTATTCCCATCTGAGCGCGCTCGACACTAAAAATAATTTTAAATTATCATTTTTTGCAAAGGTAAACAATGCAAATAAAACATGTAAATTTGAAATCATTGAACCAAATACATTGCGGGTATTTTTAACATGAAAATGAAATGTCTTACTTATAATTGGCATCTTGTAACAGCTTAGCGATTACAGATTCGATGTCTTCGCCAACATAACCGGCTTGGGTTAAAGTTGTACAATCACAAATTGCAAATGGAACATCTAAGCATTGCGCGATAGTCTGAGCAAGTAATGTTTTACCTGTAAAAAATAATTCAAATCAATATTATTGATAAAAATGTATTGTGCCTAAACTCAACATTCACTCATCAAATATTACAATGAGTTGTCTTTCCAAATTAAAAGAGACAATAGACGAAATGTTGATATTACATTAGATTTTTAAATTAAGTTTAATAAATAAAAATAATAACCGCAGCCCGTTGGTCCGAGCAGGAGGATGTTACTCTTTTCAAGTCTGAGATCGTGGCTCGCTCTATCGAGAATATCAGAACCAGCGTGGGTTCCCGTATTTGTTGAACCTGCTGGATTTTGAGTAGCTCCTAGAGACGTCCCGCTGCTTATATTGCCGTGACCAATTCCAGTTATGTGTAAAAGATCTACAAAAAATAATTTGAAAATCAGCCAATTAAATTTGACATCAATTTGTTATTTTAGAAAACTGTATCAACCTCTATGCGTAAAAGAGTGGTGTGCCTGGTCTTGGTGGGACGGTTGCGGCGAAACGGGCGGTGGTGGAATATTGTTATATATTCTTTTATAATGATTATAAACGGCTACAGAAAGAACTTTCTTAGCGTACTCCTGACCGACAACATGCTTGTTGAGATATTCAAATATTTTCTTCGGCGGCGGAGGAGGCTTTCTATAACATAAAATTTATGACATAAAATATTATTTATATCAACTTTTGTTGCAATTTTCAATTATGAGGGTAGTCCCAGTATACCCGACCTAACAAAAAATATCTTTATTTCTCAACATAATCTTCTTTCAGCTTGATACACTTTTCCCAACGATGTTCAATAGCTTTGTTCAATACCCTGCTTATACTGAGAACCATCGAGCTGTGTGCACAGCTTTCTCATGTCCAAATTTTCAGTCAATTTGCAATATACAGCACGTTTTGAAATACGTACAATGTCTACTAGTCTGCACACTTCATTTCATTTCTGGTGTGGTCATCTCATTTGATCAACCACTGCGATGATTGTCTTGGCGTTTAAATTGAGATATTTCACTATTAATGGCTACTAAACAACGTAGCATCTTCAAACTTGAAAATTAAGCTTTATAACGTAAGTACTTTTATAAGGGTACATCTGGGACTGCACTCATAACAATATTCAAAAATATAAATAACATCATGCTAACCTGAAAAATCCATTTTTATTTTCAGAATTTTCTTTGATGCTCTTCTTTGTGTCAACTTCGCTCAGGACAACGAAAAAGTGGTGACATTTATCGCATTTAACAAAGCGCGTTGAACTGACAAAAGTCTCAACGTGAGTGCATGGATCCCCACATTTGGGACATGAAAGCGTTGTTGATTTTTTACCACCGCCTCCATTTCCATTTGAGTTGCCAGACCCGCTACTGGGAGTCGACGGAGTTGAACCTGCGATAACGAACATATATTTAATTACATATCCCTATTTCTTGAGAAAATATTGGATCAATAACAATAATAGATTTATAAATATTATACCTGATGATGATGTATTTGATGGATTATCAGGTGGTGGAAGGGAAGAAGTTGGAGTAAAATCGTTCCCCTTGCAGGTGATTGGTACATTTTTTGCCGAGTGTGAATAACAGTTCCATGTTATCGGAAGGATAGCATTGGAAGTTGTTAATACATAGCCTGTAAAGAAAGAGACCGATTGTTAAAAACTTTTTTAACGAAAAAAATAACGTAACTTATTGAGAAGATAGTCATTGAATTGAATAAACTCTCGTAATATATAACATTAATGATAAGCATATTGCAAAATGAATTATGCAATATGCTTATCTGTTGCTTTAATGAATAGTAATAAAATAACAGTTTTGTATCATCATCATCATATATTTATAATAAAAAGTTGAAACGCTATTAGATTTGTTAACAAAACTTAAGAATTACGAAATCATGGTATCAAATCATGGCACATTATAGAAAAATTTTAATTTCCTATGTATTAAATTTAACAAATGCAATTTATATCAACACATTATAAACGGGAGGCATATTAATATGTTTTATGTCGGCTGATATTTACATATGGGAAGCATATTTTTATTAACTACGATCATTCAATATATTCGCTACTAATAATGACACTATTGATTTATTCATTAATATCTTTTATCAAATTTCCTTATTGTAAACTCTTACGCATTAATATTTATAAGTAAATAAGCAACATTGTAACACTTTTCATGATACAAACCTGCATAAATTGCATCAGAAACCTCCACATTGTGCCAAAGAGTACAACAAAATAGTGCCAATTCTTACATGACCAACATTCCAGTTGAAACTGTTTGTTCAGCTGTTTCTAGGAAATTCTTAGATCATTGGAAATGACATTCTCAGATCAATGAATTTTCTTAATCTGATCTATCTCTACTAATTAGTATAACAGTACCTGAAGTATGTTAATACTGTATATAAAATAAGTTTATGTATAAAATAAGTTAAGTAAATAATTAAACGCTTATTATTCATTTGCATGGAGATTAGATAAATCCATGTTTTTTTATCTTCATTGGACGAATCCAAGAATATCAATATATAGTATGTTTGGATTCATTTAATGACACGTAAAACCCTTCATAAAATATCTTAGAAAAGACATTAATAAATCAAATTATTTTCTAATCCAAGACCCAGACTGTTATTGTAGATTGTTTTGATTCGGTCGAAATACACATACAAATATATTTGCCAATAACATCATATTATCGAATAATAATTTTCCATTACGTACGTAAAAAACTATTTCCAATAATAAACAAATATAAATCCTTTGCGAAGATAACTAAAAATAAAGCCTCGCAGCTGCCAAACAAAGTCTGCAATTAACAATGAGATTATTTATATCCGAAAACGTATACGTTATCACCTTTATTCCTCCATTATTTTACATTACAATATTACATAATAAAAATGATTGAATTTATAAAACAAGAAAAAGCATTGAATCATTTGTTAAAAGAACGATGATAAAATTAGTTGATCTTCCTCATTTATATTATGGATTTTAAATTTCCCAAGCAATAAATTCTTTAAGTTGAAATTGTTTCCTGGTTTATTACTTGGAAAAAAATATATAATTAAGTAAAAATATGTTGCAAATATCCTAATGCATTATTAATAAAAATATTTTGCATGGAAGCTGATTGCAATATTATTCTACTTGAAACATTCATGAAACGATCCCTCAAATGGCTATTTATTACATTGAAAAATAATAAATTTTTGAATAAATGTACTTTATAATCATATTGGATTTCAAGAAAAAATACTTTGATACTGCTCTGGTACAATCTCTAAAGAGAAATAAATCGAACTGTGTTTGTACGAGTATGAAATTGAGATTCCTTCTTTAGTGAAAAGAATTTTTTTCAAAATGTAATGCCAAGGAGATAGATTTATAGAAATTCTTAGATTCACATGTTGTAACAAGAAAAAACGCAACGTGCAAATAAATTTGCTCTAATATCAAATCATGGAAGAAATTTATAGACTATAGCCAAGTGTACCATATGAAAATATTTCAATTGATGACCAATTCATTCCTGCAAGAGCTCGATGCCAATTTACACAATATATGCCAAATAAGCTACATAAATTTGGCATAAAATTCTGGCTAGCGGCCGATGCCAAAATGAAATATATTTGAAAAAACAAGAATGTTTGTGGAAGAAACTTATATACACTACCGACAATAAGTTTGGAAACACCTAGAATCTTAAAAAGTTTTTCAATCAGAGTTATTGTTAAAGAAAGAGAGATTTCCATTGAGGGGATGCCTTATGACATTAGACAATAGTGGACTGAGACTTTGATGAATAGGAAAAGACCGGGCCGACTAAAATCTACTATGAATGCCGAGGATAACATCATTTTATTATCGTCCGAAAGAAACTGTTGTGTTACAGCTCCTCAATTAATGTGTCTTTAAGAAAATCTTTTTTGACTTAGAGGAAAGAGTTTTGTTTGCTGAACAATAACGAAATGCGTTTCAGAAATGTGTAGTTCAGTGCCTACAACTAAAAAATGGATTTATCAAGTGATCGTCTAATTACAAATAATACCAAATATATGCACATAGGGAATCCAATCCCGGGAGCCTGACAGTTTTAGGTGCTCATGAATCTCGGGATTAGTAAACGTAATCCTGAAAAATTCGGAATTGAAATTTTTATCTAATGGAAATCGTACACCTCACCAGCACGATGAAAGCTACTAAATTGAGACATTTAGTAGCCATCATTCAGGCTACTAGTTGCAGTAACTGTCTAATCTATTTACACATATATGGAGTACATATATGTTTTTCAAATTGTTATATTAAGCTTTCCCTACCGGTGATGTATTTACTACACCTCAACTCTAATAATGGGAATATCGATATGAAATATAATAGATACGGGGTTCAGATTTTTTTAATTCGTCCGTAATATAATTATGAATCACATCAAAGTATTATAGTATATAAGTATTCATCGGGAAATCGGGAATTTTGCGAGTTTTAGTCCGTGTCTCAGCAGAAAGGAATTTTATCAGTTACATTGATGGTGTTACACGAAATTAATATCAAAGCTGGATATGAAGTGGACCTTGATGTTGGATAAGTTCTCAAATATTTCTATATGTCAAATCGTTTGAATAGTTTCTGTGGTTACCTAGTTTCCCCAACTAGAATTGGTAAAGTGCATGTTATTGATGAATGACATACCTTCCACAGTGCTAACTGTCTAAATTTTATTACAAAATATCCAGTGGCTCACGCTGGATAAATTACGCAATGGCAAGTCGCAGTGATCCGGTTATACAATCTGATTATGAAAATGAAATCAGTGTGTCAAGGTGTCCACGGCCGACTTTTCGCGTCAGCGAGCACTATTGGTGAACGCGAAGACATGACAGAAATGCAAGAGAGGTGTTGCACAACGCCAGCGAAGAAAATGGACTTGAATTCGACGCGAAGACCACGTGGTGGTAGAATGTGGAAAGTGGACGAAAGCAAAAGTGCCGGAATTCTTTTGGCATCGCCACTGCATTAAAAGAAAACAGGTCCTTTCCAGTTTTGTCGCGTTGTTTGGGACGCATCTTGCGCACAGCAACAGACTTCGACATGCGTTTAACCCAGTTTAAGATGTCTTTGTTCAAGTCATTCAATCTGGAACATGATTGTTATTGTGACTTCTTGAAATTTAGCTGATTCGCTCATTGATCGATGTCATTGGATCGAACCATACCATTGTAAAAGCGCAATTTTATGACTGTGCCATGCCAAGTGTTCTAATTATAACAATTAAAGATGCATGATTCAATTCAAATTATGGCATTCGTACTGATGAGGCACACGTGTCAAACGTCAAAACTTCTCTTCTGCTCTGAGCAGATTCGCCAATGACGAAATTAAGTAAAGATCTTAGGATAATAATAGTACCATAACGAAAGAATAGATTCAATTTGAGCGTCATTGGAAGAAACGAAGGTCGATCACTAAATGTTGCGATTCAGAGAGACTTTTTGGCATCGACGTGTTAGCAACATTACTGTTTGGAAGCGAGCTAGAAATGATTCGATTGTTGTTGGGCTTATTTGACTTTATAAGCACCAATTGAATGGACAGCGTTGGAATGGCGAAGGTTGAAATTAGATCAATAATATTTTGAAACGACAAAATTGTCGCTTTAGTAACGTAATAGTCATAATAAACAGATTCGCAAACAAACAATGACCTAGTCAGCAATTATGTAATCGGCGACGACTTTGCAAAAAATTGAATGAACAAAGTAATTTACATATAATCAGTTGAGCAGTTTAAATTGGATAAGATCTTGGAAACATAATGCTTTGCATTACAATTTAAAATATGTAGTTGCTTTAGCAATAGATCAATGCATTTTATTAACAATATAATAATAATTCGCTTAGCGAAGTAGAAATATAACAGTCTAATCCGGCGCCCCTTGTAATCCGACATCCCAACACAAATATAACTACGCATGTACAATAAAGTTTCGTCAATGTAAAAGTGTGATTCTGGACCGCCTAAATGAGTACGGCGTAGGACGATCCACAGTTTATGATATAAAAAATAACTGCGAGAACATTCAAAAGTTCGTAGAGGCCAAGATTTTAGGCCAGGCAAGAGGTGGAGGAAGCTTTGTATATGTGGTTTCTTCAGGAAAAAATAGGCATACATCTATTTCTAGACCCATGAAAGCAAAGTTGTTCTACAAGAGACTTTGTAGTTAGTAAGGGATAGTAAAAACGCTTCAAAAATCGTCATGGAATACGTTTGATACCGGTAACAGGTTTTTATTTTTTATAACTGCTATGTCCATTGTGTTTATGACGTTAATTCTATAATATGAAACTTTGTATTGTCCTATGTATATCTCTTTTCCAAAAAAATCCGAATTACGAGAGATTGGGGGCAGTACTCTATAGTCCGACAAATTCGATAATCCGACAGCGCCTTGCAAAATGTTTGTCGGATTACCGCGGATCTCCCGTATTATGAAATTTATTAAATATAATTAAGACTTCAAACAGTTATTGCAAAAAAAAAAAAAATTCTATCAAGGAAAACTGATACTTTGAAAGACAGGAAAAGACCGGGCCGCCCAAAATTTACTATGGATGCCGAATATAGCTTCATTATGTCATAAATTAAACCATCGCATTTTTAAATATAAAAAGAACGGTTCGATATTTAAACAAAAATAATAATTGACCCCCGTAATACCCATAATCCAATGAACATACAGGGTACAGCAGGGGAATTATTCCGAATAAATCGGAATTGAAATTTTTATCCAACAGAAATCGTACACCTCACCAGCATAACATTCTTGCCGAAATCTGGACGCTTGGAAATAGTGGCGTAACTACTAATTGAGGAGCTTAGGCTACGCTTAGGGGCAGTAACTGTCTAACCTATGTATACATATATACAGTACATATATGTTTGTCAAATTGTTATATTAAACTTTCCCTACCGGTGATGTATTTACTACACCTCGACTCTAATAATGGGAATATCGATATGAAATATAATAGATACGGACTTCAGATTTTTTTTATTGCTCCGTAATATAATTATGAATCACATCAAAGTATTATAGTATGTAAGCATTCATCTGCAGTGACGGAAATAAATAATTTGTCGGGAAATCGGGAATTTTGCTAGTTTTAGTCCGTGTCTCAGCAGAAAGGAATTTTATCAGTTACATTGATAGTGTTACACGAAAATTTATCAATGCAAATTTAATGACGTTTCAAAGCGCACGTCTCAAATAAGGAAATTTCCCTGCCGCTCCCTGTATTACAGAGGACTAGTGTTACAATGTACATCTTTTTATGTTAATAAATGACGAATTACAATATGTTTTTCTCCACAAAGTAAGCGTTTCCAAACTTGTTGTCGATATAGTATATGTATGTATATATTTATTACAACAGTGTATTAATCATTTATGCGAATATCTTTCGCGTAAATTGAGGGCATAGTATGGCATTCAGATAATTAATTAATGCGTTCTATTAAAAATAGAAATGAAGGTTGAATCATGATGCTTAAAAATAATACAAAGCAACATCGCGATTAACACTTTGAGAACCGCGCTTTTTGGTGTAAAAAAGCTGCGGGGGCCGCTCGTTTTAGGCAAATTTCGCAAGAAATCAAGACCTTTATAATAATTTACATATCTTTTTAACCTATGAGTGTATATACGTGATATTTTCAGGTTATATTCTACACAATCAAAGGTATAGATATGTGATCTTCATTTTACAACTTTCAACCAGTGGTTCTCAAACCAACGAAATACATTTTTTTTTCTTTCTATAAATAATACTTGTTATTTATATTTCATTTAAAATTTATTTACTATATGAGGGTGATAATACTTCGCAATTCTATGGAAGGACCGCCACTGGATATGTATATATCCTTTACTTCAGGATCGTCCAACCTTTTTTGTCTTGGGAGCTACTTTTCAATTTAAAATTGTCTTAGGATCGATTTCGATTTCTAATATGATTCTTATAGGAAATTTATTTACTTTCTTCAAACTTAAAACTCAAATTTACATACCCTTTATATCTGTAGAGAAATCTGTCAACGAATAGTGAAATATTAGTGTCGGTAACATTTTTTTTTTATGATGTTGTAGGCCCACGTTTTTACGCCAAATGGCGTCAGCGGTTCATAACGGTTGGGGAATTTTTACGCCAAAAGGCGTCAGCGGGTCTCAAAGTGTTAATTAACTCATACATTCCATTTAATATTTTTACGAAATATTCAAAATAGAATTCGATGAACACATTTTAGTGCATTATAAATAATTTGTATATTTTATAAGACATCCCCGATCTAGCACGCAACGTAAATACGTGTTTAGATACATCTGTCAAAATAGCGCGCGATGTTTTCGCGCAATTTTCCAATGTAAACAAACAGAACGGTCAAACTGTCGACGCGCGAAACATATTTCGCAAACACACCGATTTTCATATGTGCATTATTGATTTTGTCCATAATTTCAAATGCGCAACGGACACATTAAAATTGCTATTAGTTAGCTAATTAACATAGCGACGTTAACGACGTGCCCAATTTTGTCGGCGAAGCTCTTTTTCTACAACAAAAAGGTCGGTCGCCAAAAAAAAGAAAGTCGGACATCCTCGAAAGCGACAAAAGAGCGCCGAAACTCCCAAATAATCCTTACGGCCGTGTGTTGAAATCGTTCGGTAAACGACGTACAAAACATGCCTCGTGTGACAAAAGTGGTTTTACCGACCATATGTGAACCAAAAAAAGCTGAACGGTTTTTATTTGCTATGGCATTTCATAGCATGCGAGCTATTGACAGTGTTACAATTGAAAATTCGACTATCAAGATGGAAATAGACGCCGAGTTGGCGTAGTGTGCCTCTGAGAATTTATCATGGATTGCTAAAAGACTCGAATGATTGACCTACAATTGTCGTTTATCCGTATTGTTTCTGTGCTTTGAAAGCAAAACTTTAAGTCGAAAATCATATTTGTACATATTTCGATTCAGAACCAGAAGAATTTTTCAAAAAAGGAATTGAAAAGCGCGAAAACTTGTGGTAATAACGAAGAAAGTCATGTTTTGTAAGATTTTATAAATAAAAATGAAAAAATCAAACAAATTATTTAATTGTTAAACAATCAGCAAAGACTTTTCAATACACCCGATATAAAGATTGGTGGAGTTTTATGTTATTGTTTTCTTGTTTCTTCCATTGCACTTGTTGGATTAAAACCAGTGGACACATTGCTTTAAGTCTTTAAACGCTTAAAATATTATTTTGTTCCACAGCTTTCTGTTAATTAGCAATCGCTTTTATGGAATTATTTCCAATCATTTTGCTAAAAACGCTTCTTCTTATTTGATTTTGAATAGTTTTCCTGTTGCATATTAAGGCCTGATCCACACTATGGTGCCAGTAACGGTTCGATCTCGCTCCGGTCTCGGTCCGATCAAATATTCTTACATAAGAAACAATCAGAGTATTCACACTATCGGATCGTTCCAATCCCGTTTTTTGTATGAGAATATTTGACCGGACCGAGACCGAGAGCGCGATCGAACCGTTACCGGCACCATAGTGTGGATCAGGCCTAATTACTACATTAACAAATGCTTAACGCATTAACAAAGTCCAAGAAGATCGTTGAAACCACATTTTTTCTCAGTAATTTACATCCCATTTGGATTTTTATAAACTTGAACCAAATCCAGGAGTTTTATGACCGTCTTAGCAACACTGTTTATCAAATGATTGTTACTAAATAGCAACAATAAACGAATATAGCAAGGTCTTGAAAAAAATAATGAAAACACCCATTCTACCTAGTCTTAAAATTTACGAGCTCATAAATACACTTGAGCTAGATTCCTTCGAATGTTGATGAAATTGACGTCTCTTGGGAATACGCTGAGGAAAATTTGTCCATTGCAAAATCGATAGAATACTATTTGGAAAATGTTAACGACACTTGTTTAAAATGCCAAATAGTAAACGTAATCCCGAAAAAAACGGGATTGATTTTTTTATACAGAACGATGAAGGCTACTAAATCGAAATATTCCCGCCGAAATCTGGACGCTTGGAAACAGTGGCGTTACTACTAATTGGTGAGCTTAGGCGACGCCTAGTAACTGTCTAATCTATGTATACATATATACAGTACATATGTTTTTCAAATTGTTATATTAACCTTTCCCTACCGGTGATGTATTTACTACACCTCGACTCTAATAATGGGAATATCGATATGAAATATAATAGATACGGGCTTCAAAATGTTTGTATTCCTCCGTAATATAATTGCGAATCACATCAAAGTATCATAGTATATAAGTATTCATCTGCAGCGACGTAAATAAATAATTTGTCGGGAAATCGGGAATTTTGCAAAATTTTGCGGGGTATCTCAGCAAAAAGGAATTTTAACAGTCACATTGATGGTGTTATACGAAAATGGGGGCTCACGCGGTCATCAATTCGGACTAGCATTTAAATATCTGATGATATCTTCGGTTAATCTTGATGTTACTTCGAGCATATTTTCAAAATAATATCTGAATATTTTAGTGTTTTGTATATCTATTTTTGAATTGTATTTTTATATTTTCTTAAATAAGTAAAATTCTTTCGCCTTCAGATTATTTTTTATATTAAACAATTGGACTTATTAGTAATTTCCCGGATCCCGGGAAAGATCCCGGGATCGAAATTTTGGCTCGGGATTGGATTTCCTAGGCAGGAAGATCTGATAAAAGCAACCTTACTGTTGAAAATGTGACTACTTTAATGGGTTATCTATCGTCTATAGTTTTTGTCAATTTAGCAAAACTGCTTTAAGCAGGATTCCAACGTAATCGCGCTTTACAAGGACATAATATTAAGAAATTTACTCTGAACATGATAATTCCATCAAATTTAAAATTGCATGAAATTGCGCCATTCTTGTGCTTGTCTATTGTGATCTAAACAAATTTCTCGAGTGGGATATTAATCACTCAATCGCCAGCAACTCACTGATGAGTTGCTATGTTTTTTTCGTAGAAAACAAATATTGTGTGCTATCAAGAGTGTTAGGGTTAATTTATTGATATACAAGCTTAAGCTGCGCGGTCCTGAAAAAAAAATGGATTTGTATGGACGATAGGTGGTGTGCATACGAATATAGCATCTAAGTTTATGTAATTATAAAATTAGCTCACTAAACAAATGGTTAAAAGATTAAAAGACAAACCAAAACTGCACATTGTCGATGGTTTGCTAATGTTACAATTTGATTGATCTAAGAATAATTTGATTTTAAGCCTCATGGAAAATATTTAGATCAAGGAATAAATATGCAGATTGAATGCCAAACAATTAGAAATATGTAATGGAAGACATTGTTTTTATGATTCTGTAATGAGTTTATAATGCCAAGGCAAACCAAAAGATGATTCAAACAGTATAATAAATCCTTGAAGATTACTGATTACGACTATAGATCAATTCAATAAATTAATCATGCATTTTAATGAGCATGTGTTCCATTAGCATTTTTTGAACATGGCAGAAGAGATAACAAATTTGAACTCAAAGGGGTCAATTTATGCAAGTATTCGACAATCGTTGAACTCGGAAATTTGGTTTCGAACGAAAGCAGCATTTCGTGCAGAATGCATCGTCTCTTTTTCGATCCAGTCTTTTGAAACTGGGCCAAATTCTATATATAATGTATCATTTTACATTTGAATCGACAAACTTGAGATGCCGAAGAGATTTCGACAGATCAATTGCATCGGGGATAATGCGAATGGAACATTATGCCATGGGTCTTTTCAATTGTTGCGATACGTCCTCGCTGCAAGTAATTTGAACGTACGATATTAGCGTTTCGAAGCATCGAAAAAAATCGGATCAATGTCAATTTCGAATTAACGACCGTATCATTATTTGAAATTGGTACTCAATGCGCGTGTTGTAAATAGAAATAATTGCTCGCGTTCCAACAGTTGAGTTCTTCTGTTCGGAGTCAGAAACGTATCCCTGCGACTGCAATGGCGCGTTTTTAACATTATTTTTTGGGCGTTGTGCTCGTTCCAAAAGTAGTGTGGAAATGCGATGGTAATAAAAGAGTCAATTTTGACAGCATTAATTATATGGCATTAGGTAAAATCTCTTTCATATAGTCTAGTTGGGAAACGCTCGAGGTTACCAGAAAACTTCGGCAATCCAGCGATTTTGTCAGATTTTAGACTATCACCGCGCATTCGGTCTATAAATATTAGCGGGAAGATTGACAGAATTCCTTCAATTAACATCAGGATGTGTGACCACAAGTCACATCCATGTAACGTTCATCAAAATATTCCACTTATAATGCCACAAGCGAATCTCAAAAACGATCATAAAATTTGAATATTTGAATGGAAATAAATATTTTTTTCTTCTCCCATATGCAACTATTGAATGTTTCGCCATAATTAGTACGAAATATTGCAAAACTAGTTGAAAAATATGGAGAAATATTTATGACTTGAAAATAGATTAAGCAATGTGCGTCGGAGATAAATAAAAATACATTAGATGCCAGTTTTTGTACTTTTTAGTAAATTGTTGATTGCATGTCATACGATATCCAACGAAGCACGCATGAAAACACATCGACAAAAATCAATAAAAGAATTTTAAGTACTTAACCATTTGATTGCCGGACAGCGATATATCATCGTTGACAACGCTTGCGTAAAGTGCCAACGACGATATATCGTTGCTTATGAGATGGCGCCCTAATGTTTATATTAAAAGTTGTTTGAAACTTTTGTTTAATAAATAAGTATATGTATTTTTAAGATGTAATACATCACTCAATAAGTTCGTAGGATGACAAAATAATAAAAAAATAGTTTTGACTGATCATAAATTATAGTTGCATGAGATAGCCGACACCTTATTTACGCTGTCAGATTGAAAAACGTGAGACAGAGACGGGTGTCTTGCGTCTCATCATACACTCGTGCATCGATGGCAAAGTTGTGTCGTAAAAATACACGTCTAAATATACTCGATATATTTTTAATTTTTTTTATAGAAACTCGCAAATGTGCATACTAACTATTCAACTGTAAGTATTTTTTCAACGTAATAGACATCAATTACTATATCTTTAAAAAAAAAACACTTCTTTCTGCTCATAATTAGGGAATCCAATCCTGAACCAAAATCCCAGGACCGGGATTTTCAATAGTTTTTCAAGAAATTGCATTGATAAATTTTCGTGTAACACCATCAATGTGACTAATAAAATTCCCTTCTGCTGAGACATGGACCAAAACTCGCAAAACTCCCGATTTCCCGACAAATTATTTATTTCCGTCGCTGCAGGTGAATAATTCTATACTATAATACTTTGATGTCATTCGCAATTATATTACGGAGGAATACCAAAAATCTGAACCCCGTATCTATTATATTTCATATCGATATTCCCATTATTAGAGTCGAGGTGTAGTAAATACATCACCGGTAGCGAAAGGTTAATATAAAAATTTGGAAAACATATATGAAAAATAGCTGAACAACAGAAAGCAGACGCTATGACAGTTGAACATTAAGAAAAAATCCGAAGAATTTAATGAAAATTAAGTGTGTTTACAATAAAGTGGATTTACATTAGAGCATAGCGTGTCTGCTCTCCGATCTGAAAGGATTAATATCACCATTTTGCATGAATTTGTCAATGAGAAAGCTCTGTTCAAAGTGGGGAACAACGCGTCGACAATTCAGAGCGCTGTTTGAGTGAGTGACATGTTATATGACGTTGAAGTGGTAGTCCTGCCTTCGGGCAAATAACGCACAAATGAAATACCGCTCGCTGGCTTTTTTATGTTTTCATATGAATTTTGTATCCCACACAACTCTTTCGTGTCGAAATAAAAATCAGTCATCAATGTCCAGATTCACATGCATCATAAATCAAGGCAGTTTTAACTATCAATTGTGTTTGACTGACTACATTGGCACGTTACGATACAGACCGAACTTGGTTTAATACTGGATTTTATTATTTATTTTAATGCTGCTTTGATATGGGTCGAGATTCTCAATTTTGATCGTATGGGATGTATCCTAAGAATTATGTTTAAATACGTTCATGGGAACATATAATATCACGTATTTTCTACGAATTTAGTTTCTCGTTAGCAAAAGACTATTGAACCTAATGGAGATTATTTTTATTAAATAAATCATGTTTTGTAAAAGTTACGGCAGTTTAATACAAAATTTCGCCTCAAAATAGTTTTGATTTACCAAAGATTATTTTTTTGTGATACCACTCAATACCATAAATCAAAAATTTATCCCTTGTTATGAGGATTTTGGGAATGTAATACGTGACAGCAGGGGTCCCATAACATATTCACGAGGCATCCGAATCTGGAAAATCCTATACGATTGGGTGATAAGGAATATTTTTCTCCTTGGTATTGATAATATTTTCATGTTGAGTCATTCTGAGCTTGTGGAATTTATTCAGACTAGATTTGAAAAATAAATATGTAAAAAATCCATTTATCATAGAGAGCTATGAGGCTATTTTGCTAAAATTTGGCAACGATCAATACAAATTATCATATAGCGAATCATCAGCACTGATAAAGACTAGATCTGTCAGACAATCTGGTAATTCAATGATGCAATATTTATATACATGGAAAAAATAAAGCAGTCAATAAGCCTTTAAGTTATCAGTCTAGTGCTGATAGTGCCAAAAAATTAGATACGTGAACAGAGACGAATGAATATGAAACAAATTAACGTCCACGTCACGATTTCCATACAAAAAATTATCCTCGTTGATGAAAATGATCGGATATGGCATCAGAATAAAAAATATACCGTTAAGAAAGTACAATACGAAAAAGTATTTTATAGAATATACAGTGGATTAAATATTGTTACGACATAACCAGGCGAAAGCAGATCCTGCCAAATTGCATCGATAATGTTTTGATCTGCTTTCGAAATGATTTCTTTAAAACATGAAACTTTCCACAATTCGTAACTGTTGTTGCATAATAATTGCAAAAATTAAATAACCAGATATCTACATGAAGCATTGAAGAATGTATTCCATCGGAGCTTTTATATTTATGATAAATAGTATGTGGCAAATAATGCCATTTATCTTACGTTATAATTGTTAATTTATTATTTACATACATGTTTAAGTCACATATTATAGTTTTTTAATTCAAATGCAACACAACAGGATTGTTTTACACTTATATATCTCATTCCTTATTCTAAATGTTCAATACAATTGGAAAAATCGTTCAGCAAGTTCAACAATCAGTACAATAAAAAGAACACGGAAACTCTCCATAACAATAATAGTAATTAATAAAGCACATATCTAAATGATAAATTAGCATATATTTGAAATAAGTTCAAAAATGTATTCTCAATGTAAGAATACTTAGATATATTGCTCAATGTGATTTGCAACAATAGATGTGCGGTATTTTTAAAGTTATATCGACACCAGTAAAATCGATAATTTTGCACGTACACTATGCACATATGATTCAAATTCGAACTTGACAATAAACTGGATACTTCTAGATTTAAGATAGCATCTGTCATTGATAAATACTGTAGACAAACAGAATTTGTGCCAAGCTCTCGATAGATATGCAATCATTTTTATATGAATTATTAATATAATAGTTGACGGCAAATTACCGATTTGAATTACTTGCATGTTGCTTGTTTTGGTCAACGACGCGCGTGTACAATTGTTAACAAAAGACAAATTTTCCAATGGTACGTCTAAGAAGATGAATGTAATACTTATATGCAATGTTAGTATATATATCACACTTATATCGTATAAAATAGTTGATATAACTATTAAAATTTGAATAAAGTACATATTTATCAGATGAATCCAATATCTAGCATTCTTATGATATTATAAAACGACTACAATTGAGCCTAATTCTTATTTGAAATTGCATGATAATATTCTTATAATTCAATACATTCATTCTGAAAAACAACTTCTTCAGTATCATAGCATGATTAAATGATCGCTCTTATCTATTCCGAGTAATCAAATAAAGCTTTGCACATTATTTACCTGATAAAATCTTTGATAAAATATCTCAAGTTGAAGGTTTGAATTATATTAAGATTCAAAAACTCATCATCAACAAAAGATTTTCCTACAGTTTATTTATATAAGCCCTTTGTCTAATTATGAATTATCAATTGAAGTAATGTAAATTGTTTGCTTGAATGTTTTCAAAACAAAGAGTCTCTTATATAAGTTCATAAATGTATTTGTACATAATACAACAGCGAATCGTTTAAGCGAGATAAAAATAAACTGTAAATTAAAGTGTTTACACCTTCGCATAGAGCGAACACGGACATTCCCATCTGTCAATTCCTCAATTATTGTCTGGATGTTTTGAAGTAAACGTCACTAATGACATTAGCGGTTATGGCCGAATTTTCATGTCGTATGATCACAAATGCGCAAATTAAAAAGCAGTATCATACATAAGAGCAAGGATTCAATTTGACAGATGTTTCGAATGCGTCGTCGTCCTCGATGACGATGACCGCAACGTCGAACTATTTTTTTGCCCTTTAGATGACAACAGATCCGTGACGTTTTACGGCGAATACGTCACTCGGCTCGCGTTGATAACAACGGGCATTTCGTCACGGATCAAATAGGCGAATTTAGAATCCGCCAATATGCCACAATAGCATTCATATGGAAATCCAATAAGAAAGCACGGAGGATAATAGCGGTTTTGGGCATGAATATTCGATAAGACAAAATAAGCCGAAATTGGAGGTTATGTGCGGACGCGAAAGGCTCGGAGATGCAGCGTTTACCGGATGTAGATCTGGCGCCTCTGGCGATGCCGACGACTTTGCCGAAGGAAAGCAATCCGCTGCGAACGGTGGCTGCGCCGCTCATCGCGACACACGCTCCCGCCGCACTCTTTCAAAACCGACTGCTCAAACCACACTGGCTTCTGACCATGACCCGAGGCTTTTGACACTTTTTACAATATCCCCACACGGCCATAACACTCTTATTAACGACCATCCCAACATACAAAAAAATCATATTAATCAACAAAAAACCATTTAAAAAATCGCAATTATATTTTTAAATATTGACAAGAGTACATATCAATCTACTGTTATAATTAAACGCTTTTCAATATTTATAATTTTTATTTCAAATAAATATAACAATTTAATATTTTTAACTAAGAAATTGTTATACAAAACTCGTATTTGATTGTTAAAGTTTATTTGTCGTGTTATTAATTTTATGTTATTCATAAAACAATAATTAAAATATGTATTTAACATTCCCAAGAACATATCATATTGTCTTTTGATAAATAAAAGTCTCCATATAAATTAAATTAAATTTATTGAAAAAATAAAAACAGATTACAAATACTATCATAAAAAATCGAAAGAAGATTTACAGTTATTTCAATATACGAAATGTCCCAAACAATATTATAATCTTACTATGGCAAATTGACTACTAAAGTAACACAAAATCACATCTATATAAAGTCGTTAGATGTTATCACAATTAGTATGTAAATCAATACATCGCATAAAAAGCATATTAAGCTGAAACACATAAAACATTTAATTGCTTTATATTTATATGATATCAGAAGATTGGTGAGTATTTTTTCAGTAATATTTATTATGATATAATAATATAAATAAATTGATTACATTTATTATTCGTGAGTGCAAAGGTAGTTTTGGATACTATGCATTGTATACGTTATAGGGAATACTGTATATAATCCGTATATTTCATACTATGCTAAGCGGGAAGCTATGACTGTGAAAATTTTGGATACATTGGGACACACCATCTACAGCATGCTGGAGAATATTTTTGTTTGATCGGATGTCACACTTTTCTACGGAGAGATTTCACGGAGATATTCTAATAAGTTTTTACAATATTGATTTTATTTTATACACGTATCTTAATGTGAATGAAGAATAAAAATATATGAATTATAACGCACACACTTTTAAAAATCATATCATGAGCAAGTTTTAGAGATCAATCAGTGGATACTTTGTTGGGAATGTGCTCTATTACATTAGAGTTGAATGTATTTATATCCTTCTATTGTAGTTTAATACAAATGATTTCCAAAATAAATCAAAGATTCATGTTTTTTTAGATATATTATTGTCAAGAATGTGACAAAAACATAGAATAATTAGAAGGATATGTTATCAGTTGTATAGTACTAAAGTAATCAGATCTAAAAAAGATGTCACATTGCTTCTCGGAGGCTATCAAAGCTATTACATGCAATTGGACAATAGTAGCGCTGAATGTTTTTCACTTTACTAAGAATTACAATTACTTTAATTATACTAAATATGAAGAAGAACATCTCGAGATAATTTCATTTTATTCGATAGTCCTACAGATCATTTAAGATACTAGAATTCAGAACGAATCACCTCATCGGTGGAGAATTATATTATTAAGCAATTTAGGTCTTCGTACACACACTTGGCCGTTCTCATTTAGATTTATTGGAATGCATTGAGAAGTATGGATTTTATATTTGTTACTTATTTAAAATTACCTTATTTAAACTTCAATAATGGCTAACTACATTTTTTGTCTGTGTTGACAAATAAAGCTTTACAAAATAACGTCTTGAATATTTAGCCGTGAACGTTCTGGATTCTTCGCACGACGCAAGTGTTTTTGTTGTAATTTTTCTGTAACAATAAATGTCTTTTGGACCATATTTATTCCTTTCACCGTTGCCATTAAAAAGTGATTATAAAATGTTCTTTGAGTACATCACAAATGAGTATTTTGTATTATATGTATCGATGATAATTATTTGAGATTATGGAACTGTTTAAATTAAAATTATCTTCCTACTGTAAGCTGAACTGTGAAAATACGTGCAACCGATTGAACCTTCACGTTTCATCACATTCGCGATTACAAATAATTCCGAGCTCAATGCGCTTTATGATGCATGCACTTAAAATCATTTAATTAAAAATATAACATAATTTACTAAATATTCACATTTATAAATTCAGAATAATTTGCCTAAAATAATGCAAAAATATACAAAGTCTATATGAATACAATTTTTCACACTATGCTTTGATTTGATATCATATCATCAATATTTCCCTAAATTCATACGAACATATGTACATACGCATGGATCTACTCACGATGCGTACATATGCAAGTACACATTTATCTATGTATTGACTAGTATAATAACATAGTTTTCTAATGCTATAAGCAATTTTCTTATAAATAAATTGTAATTTAAATAGAATTTTTATGTACAATTTTTTTAACACCTTTAATACTATTTCACATTTTTCTCATCAGTAGATTAGT
Source organism: Stenopsyche tienmushanensis (assembly GCA_008973525.1). Classification (NCBI taxonomy): domain Eukaryota; kingdom Metazoa; phylum Arthropoda; class Insecta; order Trichoptera; family Stenopsychidae; genus Stenopsyche; species Stenopsyche tienmushanensis. The sequence goes on along the minus strand of WACJ01000207.1, from coordinate 61,287 downwards.
GTGCTGTGCACTAAAACGATTCTCGACATCTGCTTTTTGTAATACAATTAGATACATATATTCCAGTAAACTTAAAATACACAAACAGAACTGCATAAATTTAATTACATTAACGTTAAAATTCAAATACATTGTCACAAAGTATGCTTTAGACTCGTTACTGTTATAAATGAAAATAAAAGCACACAAAAAGCAATATATGATTATTCTCCAATGCTTTACGAATAGAGTATTTTGGAGAATTCAAGTTTAAACAGTTAAGTACATTGAATCAAAAAGCCTAAATGTTAAATATTTTCAGAAATTTACTTGAGGTGTAACATGAAAGGTTTGCCGTAAGCAAACATATATTTGTTTTTTGCTTTTTTTCTACTACATATTAATGAGGAATGTGATATTTGGCTTATTCGCGCAATTTGTGCCAATCGGCTATTTGACGACGTGGAGAATTACAAACTTCATTCCAATGATGGAGTGCGCTGCCTGCTGTTTTAGTGCCTCCAAGTTCAAGTCGTCCAATCACCTATCGATTATCAAAAACAAATGTTAATAAACAAACTTTTTTAAAATAATACGTTAGTAAGATATTCAAACTCACTTCATTTTTGGTAACCCTATCCCAATCTAAAAGTAAAAATTCCAAAGAAACATTTTCTAATCCTTCTCCACCTGCAGGAATGTCAAATACAAAACTTTCATTGAAGACTGGATTTAATGTTCTTTTCTTGACATGCGTTTTCTTTTTAGCAATGCGCTGTCCATTATATAGTAAATACATCTTGACGTACCTGTAAATCAGAAAACATTTAAATTGCATTCTCAATGCTATAAAAAACTAGAAAGAAATATATATATAAATAAGACTTACGGGTCTGCAAGCCCAGTTACATCCATTTTTGGAAGATTTCGAGCTTTCAAAAGCACAACAGTTAATCGGTTAGCAGCAGGTTGCCAGCACAATGATAATAATAGCTCGCCTCTTCCCTGTGATCGTATCTGTAAAAGAAAAAATATCATATTTAAATTTAAGCAATAGAAATATAACTATAAACATGTTTTGTTAATGCAATTATGAATTAAAATAACCCTTCTGTCAATTAAAGTTTAAATTTTCTCCCATCAATGAAACAGGTCTGGCTGGGCCTTCATATATTTTATATGGAAAATTATGAAATTATGTATATTTTTTATTTTCTTAATTGAATATTACTAAGTAATCGTTGAAATGGCCGCGCTCGCACGCGGGTTCGTTCTTCTTTCGGATCATAATCAAGCCGAGTGGAGAAATACTCTCGTCTTACTGATTTCTTTATTGATGACGAGAGAGAAAAATCTGACTGCGGGAAGAACGTCTTCCCGTAGTCAAGGCTATCTGGTGACTCGCGATTCGTCACCACCGGACCGACAACGGTGCACACACAGAAAGCGAGAGCGTCCGTAGCGCCACAGATGTCGCTGTTAAATTGACACATTGCGTCTAAAAAAAGAAGGAAGATATCGCTGTTAATCTGGCGAATTGAATCTGCACAAATTAATAACGCCATTACGTGGGGATGACATTTTGCCATGCTACATTAACCATAGCCATCATACAGGCTTAGGAGGCAGATTTTTTAGTGTTTTTCGTATTTTTTTAACAGGGAAAGAATTATTAAAATTTATTTAAATATTTTATTAATATTTTGAAATACATCTTAATATTTTTTTAATAATTTTCGTCGGAAATATCCGAGTTATAAGCTGATACCAATGGAAAGTCGCATCAGAGTTTGCTGCTGGCGGGAATTTTGGTAAAAGTCAAATTTTTAATTAAAAATCACTACAATATTTTAATTTTATTAATAATTTTTTTAAGAACATGAGCCCAGTTTTAAATTAAAAAAATAAATATTGTACGTTTTAGGAGCGTTTAAACAAAATGGTACGATTTTTTACCATCTCTTATAATAAAAAAATTGACCAAGTGTTGGTATAGTGGCTTAGATCCTGGACTCTTGTTGCAAAGGTTCGGGTTCAAATCCAGATTGTGGAAAAAATTTTCACCGTACCAACAAATTTGGGAGATCGGAAATATTAACATTTCTGATCGATCGTCTCGATCCAGGTTTACCCTGATTTCCTGGATTAGAGAAAGTAAATTCTGAGGCGATTAATAAAGTCGTGCAGGGACGCCCATGAGTGAGTAACTGAATTTGCAACAATAATTAAATTGTCATTTATATATATAATGATAATTTCGCTACTCACTCATAGATTCTCTCCTCTCCTACCTTTCCAAATAATCCTATCCTTACTTTACCACGTGTGGAAGGCAACGGGAAACCACCACATTAAATCATCTCCCAAGTAAGATCTCCTATGGAGATCCCCTATATCCGTTATCGGATATGACACATCAAAGATTCATGCTTTGATGGACGTCATAAGGATTAAAAAAAAAAAATAATAAAAAACACACCTTAAACAATAATATTATCTCAGAATTAACCCTATGTCAATTGTAATTAAGTATTAAATCTTTATACAGATATTTTTAATAATTGGTTAAAGGTTTTTTGAGTTAGAGTTCCCGCCAGTTGAAAAAACGATGTTTTGAAAAGACAGCGATTGAAAATAAAATTATCAAAAACGAGAAATCTAAGGCAGTAATAAATGATATAAACTACCTAGCAGTTAATCAGCTATTCCAGCACTATATAGCAACCCTTCGTCTTCTTCATACGCATAATTTTGAGCTTGCAACTCCTCTTTTGGAGCTTTCCGAGCTTCCTTGGTCTCAGTTGCGTTGCGTCTTTTCTGTCGGTTGATCCTTTTGCCATGCATAATTAAAGCATTGCAAGCCAACAACTAATTTCAGCTCGTTCATAGTCAATACAAGTGCTGAATTCTCTTTATTGAATAAGGCAAAAGCAAAAAATGATACAACCTCGATTACTTTTAGGCTAGGATGTAGGTACTTTTGAGCCGATCATCAAACGTCGAGTTGAAACTTTCGTTTGCGTTTTGCGTGTGAACACCTAAATATCTCTTCAGTAATTCATCTTTCGACAGATCTTATATATATTGGAAAAAAATATTTTTGAAAGTCGGGATACAATGGAGAAAAGTGCGCTTCAGGTTCCGTTTCAAGCGTTTTGGAATTTTTGCTGACATCTTCACTAAATCTTGATTGACTCTTGGTGTGTCGATTTCCGTGGAAGGACCTGTTACGTGGTTTACTACGTCGGTCTGTGGTATCCTGTTTTCCTTTTAGATAAGATTATATTTTGACTTCTAACTTTCAACACATGCTAGGAAGGCCAAAGCTAAACTGATGTTAACTGACGCTCTGTCGAAACGATACCAACGCTTCTAGTACCCTCTATCTAAGACTTCTATTCTAAAAATTTACAAATAAGAACGACTGTCGACATCTCCCTCTTCTTTCATTTCCTTCTTCTTCCCGTAGTAGAGGAGTATAGAGCCAGATAGTGACTAAGGGTCTAGTGTGCAACCACTCCGTAATACCTATCGCGTGTTCCACCACCGATTTGCATTCACTATAGTGCTATGGGAAATTAAAAAAATATCGATTTTTTGAACTATCTAAACTGGTTTCCCTCTTCAAGTCCAATAGCACCTTTTCACTTAAGTTGACTACTCTCTGGCCTCCTTCTTCTTTTCCTGTATACAGAATACTTTTGCAGAGACATCCGTTTCCTGAATCACAGACCCACCATACCTTTATGCCGTATTTGGCAAGCTTTGAAGGTATGTATTGACTAAACGTTGTCTTACCCTTGAATGAAAAGAGCTGGTCGTCCACAGTTATTGCTTCTGCTGGTGTCTAAATTCGAATTCATTATTGAATTTAACTATAACTGTCCGAGCTTCTCGATTTGTCTCTCAGAAGATATATACAGCATTTATGGACATTCTCTTTAACACTTCTGTCAACCCCTTGAAGAATGTTGTGAGCTTTTAAGAATCCTGTTAAGTTCTCGTTCTAATTCACGACTACCCTCGTCATTTTGTGTACGCAATTCATCTAGAATATCTTCATCTTTGATGTCACTGATACCACCCAATACCAATTCAAAAACACAATCCTCATCGTCGTTATTGCTGAAATCTTCCACATTTTTCAAATTGTTATTTTAACCTTTCCCTACCGGTGATGTATTTACTACACATCGACTCTAATAATGGGAATATCGATATGAAATATAATAGATACGGTGTTCAAAAATTTTGTATTCCTCTGTAATATAATTACGAATTACTTCAATGTATTATAGTATATAAGTATTCATCTGCAGCGACGGAAATAAATAATTTGTCGGGATATTGGGAATTTTGCTAGTTTTAGTCCGTGTCTCAGCAGAAAGGAATTTTATCAGTCACAATGATGCTTTTATACGAAAAAGCATTTAAATATCTGTTGACGATACCTCCAAGTATGGAAGCTGAGCATGCATTTTCAGCAGCAGGTTGCCTGGCTATCACTATCAAATTCAGACCAAATGACGAAACACTTGATGCTTTCGTATTACTTCGGCTCGGGATTGGATTCCTTAGTCTTATCCAACTTGCATACAGATTTTATGGTTCATAATTTCTCCAAACATATGGTATGAAAAGATCTCCTGCGGCTCGATAAAATATCGTACGAATTATCGTACGGTTTTTACAAACATACGGTGTGCAAACATTTTCTGCGGCGCAAATAAAAGAAAAATATCATATAGGTTTTTCGAACATGAAGAAAAACGTGATTTCCCATACAAATCCCATGAAAAAAATCAAAATCTGGCCAAACCTATTTCATTATCATTAGGTGTATAATTTTTCTCGAAACACAAGGATCCCGTACTTTTTTTAAGCATATTAAATTCTGCCAAAAACTTAAATTGACAAAGTCAGGAAGATTTGATAAGATCCATACATATTACTATTAAACAAAAACTCATCGCAAAAGCAAAAAGGTCTGGCCAGACCTACTTATTGACAGAAGGGATTAGATATAGATATCTTAGATGTAGACCTTTAAGCTGCGGGGTTGGATTTCGCGACACAGTGGTAAAGCTTGTGCTCCAGCTCGTGACAAATCGACTGTTCCTAAAGCACAGAAGACTTCTCCAATGATATCATCCCGTGAATACCTATGAAAACAATCAAATACGTTCATAAGGAATCCAATCAGAATTATATCAACAAATTTATTCGAGTATCATGTAATGTAATCATCACCTGTCAAAACTAAGCACAACAAAATGTAATGTAATCGTAGATAGCTGATTGAAATTGATGCCATAGAATGTAAAATCTTCATCGTAAACCGGATTTCTAGTCTTGCGAACAACCCTAGAATTAAAAAATTGTATAAAACATCAATTTCTAATGACATTTCATATTATATTATTGGTCAAAATATGAAAAATTACCTGGTCTTGACTTTGTGCTGTTTGTCAGGGAGTAATTGCAATTTCACATACGGATCGCTCGATCCCAAATTGGGATCTTTAGCCGGCAGATCTTCACATTTTACGACGGACACAATTAATGAACTCTTTTCATGCTTGTATCTAAAATGTAAGGTGATGTTGTCAATGGACATAGTTCATTATTTATAGTTTTGATGCGTCTCATTCAAATGCTTACCTTATTTTAAAGTGCAATTGACCAAGTTTAACGTTTCCGTCTTCGCTTACTTCTACTATGCCGTTATCACCGGGCTTGGGAATAATAGGCTCTTGTATGCTCACTTGAGATCCAGGTAATTCTTTATTTGGAGTAGGCGGTGTGCGTGCTTCGGCTGCACCTTTCTCTGTCTCCGAATGATATGAGATCTTGGGAGGTTCTATTGGTGCCGGCGGTGACGCTGGAGTTGCGGGGCCCGATGTCTGTTAATATGAATGCAAAAAATTGTATTTTGAAAAATTGTCTTCGATTTGATGATCTTTATTCAGATTATTGCTTACCCCAGGTGGAGTTTTAGCTACGCCTGTAGGGCTTGGAGATTTTTTTAGATAATGAGTACCACCACCGGGACTTCGAACAGCTGTCGGTCTCTTTGGAGGCCGGAAAGCCAAGGGTCGCTCCGGTCCATGACGTTTTCCTGTTTTAATAGAAGATATGTATCTTTATGAATTAATATGTTTTATGTTTAAATAAATAAAGTATTAATAATGTACGTTGATTACCAAGTTTATTGTGTGCAGCAGCAATTCCTCTTCGTCTGATACAAATGCATACTGCTGTTAAAACTGCTACCAAAACAGCAACCCCTGCTAATACAGCTTCAAGAATTCCATCAAATTCTGTCAAAACATCTGTAGGTGCTGTAAAAATGATAAAAACAATTTGATTATTTTAACAGAATTTTATCATTATCAGTAAATCAAAACAATAAACATAACGAACTGTTGACATATTATGACTATTTTAGATCGGGATAGATTTTTTTTTGATATTTTTAATATGCTTAGGATAATACAAGGACGATTTAAATATAACCGGGAATTTTCCAACAACAACATATGATAGTCACACGGAGTCAAGTCTGGACTGTAATATGGGTGTTCCCAGTATAATTGGGTGAGTTTATCATGAGTTTGTCATGCAGAAGAAGAACACGGTGAGATTTGACAAATAGCAAACTTAGTGGTATTTTAGTTTCTTTAAGACTTGTCTTGCGCTGTTGTGCGGTCTATTCCTAGTGCTCTTGGACCAGCACATCACAGGAGTGTCATCCACCTTCCTTTAATCCAAGAGAAACACTACGCACAGAGTACAGACTACGTGCACCCGAAGGTGCGTTGAAGGGAGCTGCAGCAGATGACAGCTTGCAGGGGCTCCGACTTCTTTAAGGTACTCATATTGATTCTGTCATTTGTAGTACCTAGCCACGGACATGAGTCGCCGTTCGAGCAGCCATAGTCGTTCTCCCCTATGTACACTAGGCTGTTGAAGATAATGGTGTTGCCTTTTGCACAGAGTTCTTCTGCTCCTTCTATAATTGGTAAGTCTACATTCCACTTTACGGGTACGTAGTACAGAGTAAACTGCGCACCCAACTCATATTAGCTGGGCTACTCCAACAGCACTGACACCACAAAGACACCGTAGAATGAATCCGAGCAGAAGAAGGACAAAACAGCGACAAACAGCGTCTTACAGGTGTAGAGGGTCTTTGATGACATACCCTATTGCAGAAGAAGGACATAGGACCCTCCACTGACCCGAGCTGTTTATTGACCCCGCTATTCAAGGTAATGCCAACTCGCATAACAAAAGTGCACGCTAGGATGCAAAACTAAAAAATAAATTAATGTCCTGCAAGGACCCGCTATTTCTCCACCACTTGTACGAGCTCACTGAGTCCACAGAACATGATCTGCGTCCATGAACGGATCTCCGCATGGTTACTCTCAGAATTGGGAAATTCTAAATCTGTGAAGAAAAGCCCTAAACCACCTGTGTCCCGTGAAGAACTGGGACATCCAGTAATCCAGGACGACTCAATAACGCCACATGCGGTACCTAACGTTTTGAAAGAACAGGAAGAGTTGGCGTACATAGAAGAAAGACAGCTCAAATCTGTTTTCTATGTCTTTTGTTACGATAAGCAATCTTAGCGTCATCTAGCAGTTTACAAAATATCTTTCGAGTCCCAAAATACCGTAGCCATAACTTTTTCAGAAAACTGTTTCTCGACTTTCAGACCTTTACGAAACTTTAAGGTTCAATTAAACACGTGAGTCTTACTTAGAAAAGCATCATCGAACTGTACCTTAAGTCTCTTTAAATTTTCACTCGATTTTATACTATCGTTTATGAAAAAAAGAATAATTACGCGTTGCGCAACAGAGGATGCTATTTCTCGCTCACTTGTATCTGTATTGGATTGGCGAACTTATATATTAGAGATGTGTGTGTAAGTATCCCCTCTCCAAGCTCGGTCTGTGATTTAACACTTTGACGTACACAGCCGTCGAATCCCGTCATGCGTCAGCAGATAATCCTTGCTTTTTGCGTCGGATAAGTCTATGCATACCGTCTTCATGGACACTTCACATCGACGAAGCTCATCAAAACGAAAACAAACTTAAGCAGCTCATAAACTCTTACATTTCTCTGAGAATTGAAACGAGGCAGATAACGCTACTTTCAACAATCAATGTCATTGATTCAAAACAATAAAATTGTGTACTTTAGCGATGGTTTAACTCCAATTTTACGTTTATAGATTGCGAAAATCGTTATTCCAGACGTGTGCGTCAACCCGTTAAAAAAGCAATATTCCAAGTCATATTTGAATGTCTCTCGTATAAAATGTTGGCGTTATAATCTATTCTAAGCCCGTTTGATTAAACGTCAATCAAATGAATTATACAATTTGTTGAGAACAAATGGAAGCATATTCCTCGAACATCACAATTGCCAAAGGTCATGAAATAACTATGTTACTAAGGATGTTTGTCTAAATCGCCTAATTTTCATCTACATACAAATGTTCTCAGTTGTTTTCCAGATTGAAAAGTACGAATATAAATATCAGCCAACCGGATTCGAGCTGGGCAATATGATAATGTATATGTACACAATCTTCACCCCGTCATAATGATTTTGTTCACTTTTATGTAGGTGTTTATTAAACATTTTGTATTCCCTTCGGGATATACCGTTATCTTTATAATCTTTCGTCGGCTATGCCAATTAGGGATGCTAAAGCGCCATAAATATGAGAGCTGTTGTATTTAAAAGCAAGTTCATGAGAATATACAGTGGGTTATTGATTTTATTTGGAAAGCCATGAGTTATGAAATTCAATGAATCACCACTGTTCTTGGGATTTCCATTATTGAAACATATTGATCCAGAATGCGTTTTCCTTTCATCGCGTTTTCTGCAATGACTCACATTCAGATTCATGAAACAAAGTGCACGTTTTTAGAATTGCATACGGCACTTTGCATTTTGTGTGGAAAAATATATCATTTAAATATATATGAACATATAAAGCCCATATTGATAAATACATAATTGTTAATGTTCATGAAAATTTGCAATGATTTTTTTTTAAATAGAAGCTGTATAAAGATCTTACCAAATCTCCCTGACTGTGTTCTTTGAATGGTTTTACATAATTTGCAGAATTTGTTTTACAAACTCAGATTTTTTTCATAGAATTGGTATGAGAAACCGCATTTTTCTTCGTGTTCCATAAGGAAATTTTATCTTTTCGATCCATAAAATATTTTATCATATCTCTCATATGTAGTAAGATATCTTTTCGCATCGTATATATTTAGAAAAATCTATATTCAGTATGATATTTTTCTTTAGACTGTGCTGCAGAAAATGTTTTTACACGACACGTCTGTAAAAACCAAACGGTGGATCTATGATTCAGGATATGGATATCCTTGTAAAAGTATCCCGAATACTGGAAAAGAAGAAGGAGGCCAGAGAGCACTCAACTTAGATGAAAATGTGCTACTGGAATTAACTGGCAAGTACGGAAAGGAAGTGGGAGGACAGTTATTGCTAACAACTATTTCACAACTTTCTATGGCGTGGAAGAGATTCAGCAGGCAGGGCTTGCTTTTGTTGAGACTATCCACTGGAATAAATAAAATATTCCGAAAGAAATGTTGCCAAAATATCATCGTCCAATATATTCATACGTGTTCGGATTTACAGACAATGTTGCAGCTGTTTCATACGTTTCGAGAAAATCAAAAACTGTTATCCCGTTGTCAACTGTCCATTATGATACCGAAGTTGTTTGAGAAGCTCAAAACCCATAGGGAATGTTATTTTACAATATGCATAAGGAAGATATTAACGTTATGGATCAGATGCTTGGGGATCATAATATAAACGGCAGACTAATGCCTGGTGCACACGAGGCTGGTTTTCAAGCTAGTAGAGCAAGCAAGTGCTGGTTAGCTATGAGGGTGGTATCTTTAGTTACATTTTTGAGCTTAAAATTGAAGCTAGCTCTATTTATACAAAGCTAGAGTTGCTGGTTTGTTAGCACACGGCTTACTCTACTAGCTTGAAAACTGTTATTTTGTGCACCAGGCATAAAAAATGGCAGCTTTTTTTCTACAATATGCTGCATTCTGCAGTATTGGCATCGTACATAGTTTATAAGAATTTGAATCAGAGAACTAATCATCCCACCAAATACTAATTGATCACCGAATGGTGACACCGAAATGGTCATGCAGAATTGGCCAGGTGACCGAAAAGCTTCAAAGAAAACTCAGATTTATATGTACGAAATGCAAGGAGCCAGATTTTCAAGAGCATAGCCAGACATTTTTTTTTAAAAATAAAAAGTTGAGAGCATCTCGGCGCGATGTGTGATCGATCGCGGCGCAATCCTTAACAATGGTCCCGACCTGCGAATCGGCTGCGATGAACGACGGAACACGTTCATGATTTCATTAGCTCGGTGATAGAAGTCGCGATGAGGCAGGTGCTGTAGGTGATCAATAAAATGTCGAACAATCGGCACAACGTATTTATTCAATTAATCCACACAAACAGGAGGACCAGTGACAAGCTAGCGAACGTGCGCTATACAAAGCAAGCGGGTGATGATCCATCCGATAGTAGACGCTTTGTTGTAGCGTCTTCCTCTATCGGGGGTGGGGTTGAAGAGCTGGTTGTCCGATGAGATCCTTCTCAGTCGGGTTCTGATAGTTATCCCGGCCGTCCGGTGTCCTTCTCCGTCGAGTTCTGCTCAACGATTTTCCCGTACTCGTCTGGTAATCGTACTGGGTGCCTTTTCTTCCCAACGTAATATCCTGTGTTCCGTAGCAAAATCTGTTCTGTTTTGTTTTGTTGATTAAGCTTAATAGCTTGATTCAATCACCGCCGGATCCCTTTTTGAAAAGCCACCGCCTTTTTGGCAATCTGCCGCTATTTTGACAGTTGGCTGCTGTTTTTATAATTCGCCGCTGATGTGATGACACCTCATGGGAGGTCGAGAGTGGCGTCATCATCCAATTATCACTAATCCTTTGCAGAAATCTCTTCTTGAATGTAGAAAATTCGAATCTGATAGGCTTGCAATCTTTCCAAGATGTTCTTCCACGTTACAAAACAATATTGTTAAGCTCAGAAAAACCAAAAAATGTGTGATTTAATTTTTTTTCATCCATTTCCATCATAATGTATGAAGATTCAGCCAGACTACTATCATATTCAGCCAGAAATATTCATTGACAGAAGGATTAAAGACTATCTTTACGAGAAATTTCCGCCAAAAATGCGGCGTGACGATAAATAGTCGATGAATATATAAAAGTATATTTAATGAAGTCTTTATTTTATGTATGTTGCCATTTTTTTCTTTTATCATGTCATTTTTTTACGTCGCAATTTTGGTAAAAATTTGCGAAATTTAGCGTAACATTTAAACGGTTAATATCTATGCTACATATAATATAAAGATATCGATTCACACTCAACATACAAATAATGTCTCAGCATGTTCGACATAGGACCTATCGGAAAAAATTACGATGTCTCAACAGGTTAGACATGACCGGAAAGAGTTAATTAAATTTTAACATGCGTTGTTATAAAATGTAATCATAAACAAAGGAATAAAATCATTAAAATACGCCAAGAACATATAAACTTTATGTGAAACGAACAGATGCAATGAAAGGGATGGCACAAATCGGATTCTATTGATTTTGTAAATTCACCCCCGTCTTCTATAAATAAACTCCTCTGATAACTCCAATAACAGATGCTGATAATGCATTTTTATATCAAATATATTGAGAACACGTTTATTAATGAATTTACCTTAATTCCAATATTATATGAAAAGTTGAACGAGTAAAATTTAATTTATTATAGTTAGACCCCATCATTCACATTTTTCAGTCCGGGTAATTGCTATAACGATGGAGCTATTGAGCACTTATTCAATTGTGTTTCTGGATTATTAAAACAGTTCTCTTTCAAATCATTCCATATTGGAAGATGGTAGGATGTCATGCATTATTGTGCGCTGAAGTTGAAAAAGCAAATTCGTGGAGGCGTTCTCAGAACCGACTTTATATTTTGGAATTTTAGCATTGTTCGTAATAGGCCAATTAAGTCGTCACTGCAGACCTTCAGGTTTCACGCATTCTAACCTTGAGCTATTCGTGGCCTTTAAAAACATTGAAGACCATAGCATGCAATGATCATATCGCACCTCAAATATATTGCATGACATTTCCACGTTTTTTCGACTTTTATCTGAAAGTTTGTATGTTTTTCACTACGAATTCGAATTCTAGTAGTAATGTTACAAACTAAAATAAATACAGAATTTCAAAATCATTAGAGTTTTCGCCTCACGCGTTTTGAAGCATGCTTAAAAAACATTTTTATGAACTTCAGAAATGTACTTTCGCATTTCAATGCTTTCATTTCATCATGTAAATAAAATTAATGAGAATTTCTTACTCGAGCATTGAATTTGCTCCTTTCAGAGGAGTTTCTTTCTTTGAAAAATGAATAAAGTTCATCAAGAAACTTATTAAGAGCGTGATCAAAGCTCGTGTACATGTATAAAATCAATTTAAAAAAAACGCTTTGAGAAAAACTTTGCTATGCTGGCGTACCTTTATTGAGTTTCAGCATTTTTTTTTATTTTCACAGACTGAAATTAACAAGACTCACAAGACAACAATAAAAACGAGTCCGCTCCGTTCCTAGAATTCTGTTTAACTATAATTGAGTTTACGAGTTGTTTTTCAGCGTTTCTGCTGCGCTGTTTTTCACGTTATGTATTAAAAGTCGCATCAGAGCGTTCCCTCAGGACTTCAACGTTATGTGTTAGAAGTTTCATGGATATTTTCAGTAAACACGAAAACCCAAATAAGTACATTTTTAATAATGCAAAGGGTAAAACTCATACGAAATACGCCATACAAAAAAAAACATGTTTAAATTTATTTTCAATGTCTAATCCAATTTATAAAATCGGTATAAAATAACAACCTCCTTTTTTATTTCTGCTATGAGGTAATAAATCCATGGAGCAGTATAATAATAACTGAAATAATGCCTCGGGTCTTTACTAAAGTATTCCCATTCTTTAGAGGATTATTTATCTCGTAATCGTGCATTAAGTATATTTTGAATAATCTTAGGAATATCAGCCTTAAAACGAATATAAATTTAAGTCCCTTATTTGCATAAATTCTTACTTATGCTGTACAAATTAAACACATTTAAATGGATAGAATAACAAGTCATTAATGTTACATGGAAATACATACAAATTCACATTTTAAGCTCCAAAATTATTGATGTATCAGTGATAACTGGAATCATTTTTTTTACTTCGTGTAATATACGGAAGAACCTCATTCCTAAGTTATTAAAGTGTAATACAATAATTTAAGATGATGCTGCTATTATTGACAATTTAATGAATAGATGTTAAATCTGATTCAAGAGAAATAAAATAATCAGAGCATTATGAAAGCAGTTTCTCATGTAAATTAATACATTTTTGTGCAAAAATAGATTGAATTTTAATTTGATTAGATTTATGCGATTTCGAGATTTATGCGTAAATTTTTATAAAAATCACTATTCAAATCCATTTTTTAAAAGTTTTTCAACCATTATTTTTTTTTTAATAAGAAATAATTTGTGACAACCCTCGAAACATTGATGGATGTAGTTTTTATAAGTGCGTCAAAAATAGATAACATTATAACTTCGTTCAAATACGTGTTGCAATTTATCTACGACAATGCACATTTTTTTGTACAATATAAATTCGTCTTTGTATGTAATATGTATATTTCGGATTAGTTTTTCAAATATTGCTGAATCAAATGCGCATCACAAAGCGTACATACAATTCAAAGCTTTATGAAGAGTGCGTTAAGTGTTATTTTAGTATAAACTGTGTTTTATAAAATTGGTCAATATTTTTCGTACGATAATACGTAACATTGCCAGTGCGTCATAAATATGAATACTAGTCGATTTTAAATTTATATAATATCTTTATATAATATTTTGAATTGTCTGAAATAGACAATGGTGAATTTGTATGACCGACTGCGACTACAATAGACTTCTGAATAAAGCAGGCGCTCCAATCTCAGAGACGTCCTAAACAATTCCATATCGCTGTGAAAATGAAATGCAATGCCGTCGAGGATTTCCAACAGACATCTTGATCCATTTCGTTCTTCAACCTTTGTTCGAAAACAATGCCTCCATAAATTCGCACATCCATGTTCACTTGGGAGCATTAAACGCTCATATGAACTATGGCTTTATTATTTTATAAATATGTGCTTTTATACGCATCGCAAGTAAGCGTCTACAATTTTCTCCATTAAGCGCTTTTGAGCGAATTAAGCTCGTTCAGTTAATTAAACTCATACACGTGCTGAAATGTGCTTAAATCATGAAAACGAATTAGCCCTAAGATGCCAATGTTCTTTGGTAATTTAGCTGAGGTATATTTAACTCATTACGGCCGTGCTCGCGTTTTAGCGTGATAACGGAATAATGTAAAAGTCCGCTCACGCTTTATGCGTGTTAAAAATGACGTTAAAACGTTATTTCTGCTACTTTTTATTTATGATGAGTCTTCAATCATTTATTAACAAATGATTAGTAAGATAAGATTACTAACAACGGTCCGATAGGAAACGAACCGTAGGCCGCCCAATCGAGAAGCGTCCGACTGAGGCCGGGAGCAACTCGGGGATCGATCGTCTCAAAACGTTAAAACGGAGTTGAAACAGTGCTAAAAAGACAGAACAGCTTGTTTGACTTTTCCAGCAGGTTTTCAGCTTTATTTTTTCAGCTGTTGGGAAAATTCATATTTATTTAGGCTCAAGACTCGAGATTCATTTCCTATTACCAAACAAAAATAAAGTTTAAAACCCACATTGAGCACTCAAGTTCACTCGCTAACAATTTCATTGAGTGTCATTTTTATAAAAATAATTATTCAATGAAGATACGTGTATCCTTTACTTGTCCAAAAGTCTTACTCCAAAACTTACTTTGAATTTTAAATGGACAGTATAACCCTGTAGACTGTCGCCGTAGATTTATGTATCTCATTTAATGTAAAAGATCATCTTTGAAATGGATGGTCAATTTATTATAAGAAAATATGAACAATATAACATTAAAATAATACGAGGTATGTTCAGAAAGTAAGTGTACTGTGATCAAAACAAGCTGTGGTTTTTCATTTTTTGAGAGGAGGAGAATACTACCGAGAGAAGTGTGCTTGTTGCACAACAACGCCCTCATTTGGTTCGGATGTTTTGATCCCCCCCCCCCGTATTCCCCTTGACTTGGCACTTTCAGATTATCATCTTCTTACCTTCCTGAAGGTACACATGGGTGGAATAAAATTTTCAACCGACAAGAAGGTGCAGTAAGAGGTTTTTAAATGGGATTGACTGGCTGAGGAACTGACGGGAGAGTTCTTCAAGAAGGGTGTAAAGAAGCTTTTGCCACGGCTCACCACGTACATTGAACGAGATGGCGATTATGTGAAAAAATATTCAACAAGTGTATCAATAATATCCTGTTTTTATTTCAAATATACGTTTTTTTAAAAAAAAAAAAACATAAAAATCGAGTACACTTATTTTCTGAATGTGCCTCGTAATTGAAATATCTGACATATTATATCGTTTTCTAAATTTATTAGCCTGGAAAATTAGCTTTGGACCTCAAATACGCCTTACTTGTAATTCTAAATACAGGAGATGCTTATCAGTGAACTAATTTAGCTATTTTTTCTGTATGGAATTTGATATAGGGATCTGGTTTCTATAAACAAGAACACCTGAACAAAAAAAAATTCAGATAAACAATATCAAACTGAAAAATAGCAGTTAAACGGTTAAATTCGTCGTCATACGTAGAATACTGTTTTGTTCGATAGCCGTTGATACTTTGTGATACTTAGTAACTGGAGGATGATTAAAGTGAAAGCTAGAAACGGTGTACTGGAACGGGAATGGATACACTTGTTCGAGATAATGACAACGTGCACATGCGATGCACAGGTCTTGTTAGAAGCCTCCAGGGAAGACAACTCGATCCGCTACAGTACCATTTCACGTCCGAAGAATTCCAAGGAAATAAAAGGAAAAGAGGGTTGTCGATCTCGGCTTCCGCCGGGACAAATAAAAGGACTCGATGTTGCTATGCGAAGCAAACCAGACTTCTAAATTTCTCCCGAATCCATGCGAAATGGTTTTGCGAGTACATGAAAACATTTTTCAGGATCTGACGGTGACGAGCGACGCCATTGTGTTCAGATACATACTACGTGGGCGAATTACGTAGCAAATCGACGAAGAAATACGTCGGTCGAAGCAATTTCAACTCGAAATGAATTCTTTATATTATTGAGACCCTTTATTACTATTGAATGAGCTGTCTAAACCCCTTTCAAGATATAATGGCGTTTTGAATGCCTTCTTTCTCCTTTCTATTATTAAAATGATGTACATAATAAAAGCTATTCTGAAGGATACGCAGAAACAGCTTTGACACAATAGTGCTCGTTTTTTGACGTAATTAAATATGAAAAATAGTCTTTTCGGCAAGATATTAAAATTGAAAGTCACCTTTCTAGATCAACTGCGATTCAAATGAAAGAAATTTTTAGAGCATTCGTATACAAAAAATACACAATTCGATGGCGAAAATAAATTTAGATTTTTCTTGT
Organism: Stenopsyche tienmushanensis; assembly: GCA_008973525.1. Taxonomy (NCBI): domain Eukaryota; kingdom Metazoa; phylum Arthropoda; class Insecta; order Trichoptera; family Stenopsychidae; genus Stenopsyche; species Stenopsyche tienmushanensis. The sequence goes on along the minus strand of WACJ01000207.1, from coordinate 44,558 downwards.
GGCAGTCTACCAATTACCTTCCACAAGTGTTGAAATTATGACCGAATTATTATAGGATTAAACGATATTTTAGTAATTGTTGCAAATCCAATCAATAATAGGCAATCCTACTACTTTTTATTAATCGTCTTAGTATTTACTTTTTCAGGTTCAGGAAATCAATGGGAGCTTGTCGAATTGTATGAAGAATTTTTGGTTTGGTTCGGTGGACGCATGAGCTAATACTAAACCAGAGAACCTGGGTGGCCAGAAAGCACGGTCAACTTTGCTACCACTTGACCCAGGTCCTCACCGGGCACGGCTGTTTTGGTAGCTACCTGCACAAAATAGGCAAAAATACCGGCCCAGAGAGCCACCACTGCGGAGCGGAGTAAGACGATGCTACACACACGACATTTGTCGGCCCAGCATGGAGCACCGAAAGGGACATTCTACGGGAGGAGCTGGGAATCAGCTCGCTCTCCCCTAGCAATATGCTACCTTCAATGTTAACGGATGCTAGGGCATGGAATACGTGGTGCAAATACACGACGTGCGCTATGCGGCAGAAGAAGGATGCTGAATGTACAAGAAGACGAACTTTAGCAGTAGAATAACATCCAGAAAGAGACAAATGGAGAGCTCTTGAGGAACACATCGCTGCCACTCTTGTGCAATACTTAATTAGTAGCCGGAAGGCAAAGAGAAAAGAAGGGGGGTTTAGTGGGTAAAAATCCCACACTACCACCAGAATGGTGGTGTCTTATGAAGATTCCCCTCTTTACAAACAAAAAATATATATAAAAGATAAAGGAAAGAAAGACAGCCCTATTTTATGCGTTGATGTCCCATTTTTGGTTAGTTATCTATGTGAAGTTGCACTTTCTGTTTTATAATCTAATATTAGGATCAGAGAGATGCTGACTTTCAAAATCGATTTGCAGAGCTCTCAGCAAGATCAAGGATCGCACTGAATTAATTATTACAGTTTATAGTTTCTTACATCATAACAACTAAAACAAATGTCAAATTCTTATCATAACGGAAAATATTTACCACAAATTCAACAGAGAAACATCCCCATATTTGGAGAAATTTCTATCGACAGTATTTTGTGGTCGTTTCATTTATATTGCTTCAGATATGTTTAATTTATTTGCCAAATTTCCAAGCAATTTTTTTGTTTGTTTGAGGACTATTATCTTTTGATTGCGACAAAAATGAATGAATTCATAAACGATATAGAGGCTTCGCGTCAATTTCAATATGTTTGATGAATCCGGAATCAAAGGATATTTAATAAAACGTTATTAAGGCTTCTTCAAACACAGATATTTGTTTGTGCCGTAAATAACTTCACGAAACTGGATTCGAAATTGGTTTTGTTGAAGCGTCAAATCAAATCATGGGATCGTTACACCCACACTTGACTGCGCCACCATTTTCAGAGTGTGGCCAAAACTAAACCACTATGATCTTGGCATAGTTGCGAATCACTCATCCAAACCATCGTCATTCTTACGATTGAGGCGATTCAAATCAAAAACGCAAATATGCATGAACAGTCAAAACTTTGTCAGAAGGGTTGAGTATCCTCCTACTGGTCGATTATATCCGAATGATCGAATTAAGCCCGGAGACAATACGCCAGCAACTTACTCAATCTGCTTAATAGTTATTGATCCACTACACTGTGTTATGTAAACATATAATGGCCTCCTCTTGTCCGACAGTCTCCCACTTTCTCCCAGAGTCAACAAATCTCCCCTGGTAATTCGATTCCGGAATTTTGTTTGCAGAGCCATAGCTAAAATTTTATGGGTACACAGGATGTTACGCGATATGCCTTTTAATCAATGTACACACTAAATTAACGACAAATCGCTCACAAAGAGAGGACGTTCGGGATGACCTCAAAAGAAAATGTGTTTCTCTAGAATAAAATACTGTTTACCTTCGTTTTATTAGGCGAGAGAATAGTATTCGACCGTAAAATCCGAAGAAGTTGTATGGAAACGATCAAACCGCTGTATTCAGCTCCGTGTATAACGCCACATATGACAGTGTCATCTGATCCACACACGTGGCCGTGGTTATTTCTAGAAAAATAATTGAAAACCTAACGAGTAAAATGGAACAAACGTGAACTGTGTATAATTTCCATCCGTTTTCCGATATGCGGGCTGTTACCATAGGATTAAGGCAAAAGCCTACATGGCCAATTTGATCCAGATTCGGGATGCTGGAACAAATCCTCGGAAACCAGGTCATACGGTCGCCCGAGCCTACAGCGACTTACCGCATTGAGTTCATAAAATCAACTGATAAAAGTATTGTTTTAATGAATGCTAGAAAATGTTTTTGGTCAAATTAAATGTATTAGAACCAAGATCTTATATTTTAAGGATTCTGGGTTAATTTAAAAACATATTTGGAAGGTTGAAAGTATTTATATTAGATTGAGTCATAAATAGTTGCCGGCGAAAAAAAACCATTACAATTGTTTGATTTTCCTCTTGATAAGTCATCCATATTGGTGAGTATAGGGTATCAATAGAGAGGTATAAATCCTATCAATATTCCGACAACAGTTAACCGTGTCACATCTTATGTTATAGTATTTCTTTTGACCCGTAAAATAGAAAATCAAAAAGGGCATTTTTGTGATATAATCCTTTGAGAGTTTAAACAAAGCAACAGTGGCACGGCTACAGCTAAAAATTTGCAATATATACGGCGAACGATCAGTGAATGTACGGACAGTAAGAAATAAGTTTTTATAAATTCGCTCGGGGGATGTAAGATGAACCAAGAACCCTTCCGACTTTGATGAAGACATTTTAAAGGTGTTATTGGATCTAAATTCACGTCAATCGACAAGGGAATTATCAGGGAAGCTGAATACGTCATAATCAACTATTTGCCGGCACTTCGAAAAATTGGAGAAGGTTAGCAATAAATAAAATCGCATGTCTATTGCCACAAGGCTCCTCTCATGGCAAAAATTTGAAACATTTTTAAACAGAATAATTATTGAAGATGAAAAATGGGTAACATACGATTATGTTATACGCAAAAGACAGTGGCTTGATAAATATCAACCCCCTTTACCGGATCCTAAAAACAATATTCATGGGGAAAAATGTATTATGTGTATGGTGGGATCGTCGAGGCATAATCCACCACGAACTTATAAATCGAAATGAAACTATCAGTGCCGATAAATACACTTACACACAAACTTATTAATAAGTTATCAGTAAAATGGGAGAAATTTACTCTTAAAAAACTAATAATGATGAATATTTAATATAGTAATATTGCTTTGTTGAAGCTAAATAAATGTTGAAAAAAAATCGGCAATTATTTACGACTCAACTTAATATTTCCAATCGATCATATCGCATCAGGCTTAACCTGATATCCTGGATCTAAAAAGTCTATACGTGCAGTGACGCCTATTATTAAATGGATTTGAAACAATTATAAGTATTCCATTGATACATTTGCTATTTAAATGATCTTATCATAACGTAACCACAAGTGGAATATAAAACCAGCATATGTTCACCACACACCTCTAAATAAACAAAGGATATTCCTTGGAAGGGCCATGAAATAGTTAAACATTAGGGCGTACCACATGAACGTTCGGAATTCATAGTTGAGTATTAAAACACCATAAATTGTACAATACATAATTTATTCAATCAAAATAATCTCAGCTTAGCTTAAATAGTTTTTTGCTTTTTTTTTATAAGAATCTAAATTGCTTATTCCATTATCATAAATATTCTCACTTTTAGAACCAATTCAATTGTATGATAATGCAATTCAGCCGTAATGGTTTTCCCTGGTTATAAGATTATAATGTATAATTATTAGTATCCTTATTTTTATATCATATGGTAACCATGAACTTGATGTATCAATAGTTTTCGCGAATGTTCTGGAGATTCATTGGCATTCAACCATTGAATTCAATCAATCACGGTTGATCTTTGACTAACTGAAATTCCGACTTTTCATATGCTACTATATTTTTCTAGCATTATAATAGTATGTTGTCGTGGAGTTCAATATGGCGCTATAGACGGATCGATGAATGAGGAGAAATGGCGTCGGATTGTAAATCAATGACTTCTTTCTTAGTGCTTTCTAGCAGTGGCTATACTATCTAGAAAGTTCTTTGCATATATAGGCTATCAAAAAAAATTGATCTCTCTTTGTAGTAGATAGATATCCCATTACCCCATTTATTTTTTCTGGGATAAATTCTGACATTCGACCCTCGATATACGCGATTTTCTAATACGATTTCACTATTATGGCAGAGATATATAGAACCAAACGAAAATAAGATTGAGGTTTAATGATATTTGTAATAATGTCCAAACACATTTTTTTTCTTCAAAATTGTATTTATTTAACTCTATAGATTTTCTCTTTCGCGATATGAATTTAATAGCTCTATTTTCACAACTAATTAATTTAATTTCCGAGTCATTTATTATTTCAAACATAAATTAAACAGCGCCCACTATTATTTGCTTCTGTTAGTACTCGGTAAACGTTGATTTTGAATTAACTACTGTATCAACTACCCTAAAACTACAAAGGAAACGGATGTAGATAATGACAAACCATGTATATATTTCCCAGTTTGAATCTTGTATTTGTCTTGCACCAATGGAAATTAGTGCTTTTATCTTCGTTATTGTATCATATATTTATATTTTATAATTTAATAGTGGCCCAAATATTTTTTATAATAACAATACAGCTTTAATACGTTTAATATTATGGGAAAATTTACCCCATTTACAATTCAGAATGAGTTTCGACGCCTGGCCGCAAATGATGCTCGTTAGACATATGATCAAAAATATGCGTGTTATGCTCAAAATAATATCAATATACATCGATCGGCTTGAATATAAAAGAATATATATAATTGAAGAGCTGATGTAACTCTCCTTCTTGCCAACAAAGAAGTGTGGACAAGTGAGAAAAAAATCAATAGCGAAGAGAAAAATAACATCCTTATTATTTTTTATGTTGAATTTCTCATTATACGATGTAACATAGTATGGGCGAATATGTTTCAGACGTTACACATTTACGTGTAACCTACGTGTATAATATAAATTCTGGAATTCCAAATATAAAATAAACAGCTTGATACTAGTTTGAAACCGGTAGACGTTTGTCATTTGTAATTTACTCCTAATGTTGTTTATTTTGCCGTAAATTTTTTCGGCGACGCGCTTTTTAACGCACGGTCAATATTTAAATTTGTCATTTTTAGTGCGACGGATACATAACCTGAAAACGATCGCATCGATCAAAACTATACACGTCGCAATATCCACGAATCGAGCATATTTTTGGCATTTTAAGAAGTGAAAAGCCATGAAAACGAAATGAACGTCACAATATAGCTAGAGTTAAGCCGGCATAATCGGAAGGTCGCGGAAATGTCTCGGCTTTTGAGTCACAATATCGCAGCGAGATAAACGGACGATCTTGAAGACTGGGTCGCAAATCTATCATCGAAGCTCATTTGCCGCATAGAATCAGAGATGATTTAAAATAGTCATGTATGCGTTTTTGTTCTGACAGACGAAGCGCGAACATCGATGCGCCCACAGACAATAGACAACATTAGTAAGGTCGCACCGGTGCAATTCATAGACAATCAATATTTAATTCTTGTGCATTCGACGCTTTCAATTTGACGTTTTCATCGGCGGAATGCTCTAATTTGATTTTTTAATGCGTATTTAATCGCGTTTTTCGAATCCATCGGATATACATGGAACATGTTGGTATAATATCAGCTTTAAAATTAATTTCATGTGCGTCGTTAGACAAGGATGAATTTATCGATCTGTTTGTGAGTATTTTTGGAAGCGTCTTCGTAGCCTCAAATAAATGAATGCGAATAAGAGCGAGTAAATATTTTGTATTTGATGAGTCGTATCGCAATAATATGGATTGCCTGATAAAATATTGCCAAATGAGCGACGTCACGCAATTATTGGATCCGATAGGAATAAAACCTTGCGGTCTAATGTGATTAAAATCCGCAAAGAATAAAAATCTAATTAATTATATAATAAATAGACGGCGACAAATTTGTGGTTTTCTATATGGAAGATAATATTTGCGTCATGGTTCGCAATTTCGCAAAATCAAAATGCATGAAAACGCCGCGCGACAATTTATTTTTTGACACTTTGATTTGGCACCCTCGTTTTCGGATCGACGAATGTGATTAAAAAAATACAATTAAAAAATGACGCGAACAAAATATTTTTTTATCAATTCGGGGGTGGAATATTTTGTGCGTAATTATTTTCGTCGCTCCCCCCGAGCTCGAAGCTTCAATCATCGAAAAATCTCGATATTATGACGACGGAATATAAATCGGAATTTTATTTTAGAAGTATCGATCGAACGCACATAAAATAAATACGATTTTAAAAATCGATCGTCGATCTGCACTGCAAAATTTAAGGTCGGAATTAAATATATTTATGCGTAATTTAAATAAATTCGGATCTTTGTTTTTCATGGTCGCATTTGAATCGCTTATTGTTTTTTTTTTTCTCGTTTGACATTTAAGTGTTATTTTGTTTGTTGTCGTTAATTTCAAATGGTAATTGATTGATGCGGAATTTAAACGCTCTTCAAAATCGTACCGGTGAGTGATATATTTGCGATTTGATATTTTATCGATTGTTTAAATGTGTTCCCGAGGTAAAACTCGCACCTGTAGATGTTTAGGTGATTATGCGTGTGTGCGCGATGACATGTAAAGGGACGATGGAATATGAACCTTTCTCTATGGCGGTGATCTCGGGTCCGTCCTCGAGCATCTTCATCGCGAAGGTGTCTCCTCCGCTCCAATGAACTGATAGGTCGCGACTAGCGGCGGATGCAATGGAGGCCGTCGATGGCGTATATTACATGTTCCGGTTTGAATCGGAGGGACTTATCCCTCATAACAGTCGTTATCCGCTTCCGGCTCGCGATCGGCAGTCACAGTCGCGTACTTTGCGGTCACTTGACAGACGACTGGGGAATGTTGCCCGCACTAAAATAGAGGATGGCGGAGGCGAAGGCGGCGCGATCAATAGGGCTGCGCAGGCGCCCTCGGGCCCGGCCCTCCAGATATGCGCACATGCACGGGCCCTCGCCCTCGCCTTCGCGCCGCCCTCCCCTCCGCAGCTTCCCCCTCAGGTATACGTGACACAACTCTCAAATTAAACTTTGCCCTCTATTCAAAAAGGCTGCTCATAAACATCACGAGACAAACTAGCTACATGCTCCGAGCCCTGAAAATTGAAGATCCGCCATCCACCCTTGCCTCGGTGAAAACGCTGAACGTCAAGTCGAACCGAAGCAAATTCTCTGAAGCCGAAGCCTACTCAATTGACCAAAGAGAAGACTCCAACAGACGACTCCTATAGATTTATAAGCCGACTTAAAAATCAACAATTTCACCAGACCAAGTGTTACCAATTTAAACCGCTATGGATTGGACTGAGATTATGGAGCTTTTATTGTTATTAGATCCGAGTGGATCCCCGCTCTCTCGTGGCCGCTCGCTGTTCCAGATTATCGATATTCATAGCCTTTAATAATAACGCCTTTTCATATAGGGTCATCCAAATGTGACGACAGATGGTTTTTTTTTAAGTTTTCTCGATTTGTACGACATGTAGAGCGTTTCGCTGTAAATAGACATCAGACACATCAATATGAATCAAAAACATTCAACATCAGAGCTGTAATGAGGGCATGAAGCGCCCGTGGCAACTATCTAACTTGCGTCCCCCCAAAGCCTCACTTCAACTAATATCAAATCCGAGCTAGATTCTACACTTGGTGGGTCTGCTCCTTCGTTTACAACAGTAAGATGTTGGGTGGCAGAGTTTAAACGAGGCCGTACGAGATGTCAAGGCGAACAACGTAGTGGTCGACCAAATAAGATAACCACCCCAGAAATAATAAAGAAAATCCACAAAAGGTATTGGATGACCGTCGACTTTAAGTGCGCAAACTAGCAAACATGGTAGAATTTTAAAAAATGCTGTAAATCGTATATTGACCGAAAACTTGGACATGACAAAGCTGTGCGCAAGATGGGTGCCGCTTACAATGGGACAAAAACATCGTCGTGATGATGTTTCAATCGAGTATTTGGCGTTTTTTCACAGCAATAAGGTCGAGTTTTCGCATTAATTCAATTCAGCGGCATGTTTCCATCACTTCACATCTGAGACAAAGGATCACGAGGACCCTCAACTGACTTAGATCATAGAAAATATCGCAAAAAGCCCTAAAAGAGGACGGAGTGGCCACAAGGTTTGTATGTCCAATCGGTCTGCTTTTAAGACCGCTGATATGACGAATGAGTGCCTTGCTATCGGATACCATATCTGAACATGTCTACAAAACGATTACGAACTCTCATTATAAAAGTTGTCCGAAAGAGACTGATCGGGTTGGCTGTTTAAATTTTAAAATAAACAATACAATCGATCCACATTTGTTTTCATACTTATTTGCATTGCGACAATGCGTACTAAGGCGTATCACATGAACACATTACGCACGGGAAGCATACTTTTGATTAAAGTTGGCTAATATGTTATTACGCATATTTATAAACTACAAAATATCCCGAGTGTTATCCTGGAAAAAAATTGTGAATAGTGTTTCTTCTCGAGAATTATTTTTTTGAGAGATAAGCAAAATCGAGAATTCTCATCTCTTGAGAAATTTTAAAAATCAATTTTTATTGTATAAAATAAATTTTGTACAAATATTTTTGATGCAAATACAACCAATTCCATTTTTAAAACGCTGCACTGCATAAGAGTGTGTTTCTGCCAAAATGGATTCTGTCTGAAAGGTTTTATTAATGTTGTAGAGATGACAGAAAATGTTTACAAATTTCTTTCTTTCTAACTGGTCTTATATTTGTTTAAGAAAAAAACGATACGTTCTGAACTTATTTATTCCGTCATAAAAATATCCAATCCCTTGAAAATCGAAAGATCTTAACCCTTTGAACTCCAATGTTAAGGTGGCATTTTCCTCCAGTTTCGATTATAATTATTTATAGCTCTTCTGATGTTTTTTTTTTTTTTTTTTTGAAACATCGGAACAACTATTCTAGGATAGATAAATTTCTCATTTTACGAAAAACCACCCATTTATTCACTTATTGGAATATTTCCATAAAAAGCTATATTTCCACATTTGTACCACATTATGGAAGCTTCACTACTCAGAGATTGATTAGACCAGAGCTTTCTTTCACTAGCAAAATAGTTCTGCACCTTTTCAATAATTTTGCAATAGATGATTCCAGATTACAACAAAAATATGTTTGGGGTGGTGTTTTTGTTTAGCAAATGAGTATCCAACTTTCATCTCCAGTGACAAGTCTCTTCCAAAAAGGTTGGCTATTATGTCGTTGGCGAAAAAGATCGCATGTTGAAATACGCTAAAGTTTATTTGAGTCAGTCAGTTCATGAGGAAGCCTACACATCTGAACGATTGATGTAGCCTAATTTTGTCAGATGATTATGGATGGATGTTCGTAGAATTTCTAACTTGTTAACTATTTCGCGAATAGTATATCGCGGATTTTCTTCAACCTTGGTTATGATTAGATCTGTGTTCATTTGCGAAAGAAACTTATGGGATAACCTAATAAATTTGTAAAATTTTGCACCAGAACCTTTCTAGATCACGGCCGATCTTTTGCTAATTGAAATTCCGACTTTTCATTTGGCATGCCCTAATATTATTGCATTTCTGCAAGCGATTATCAATCAAATCTATCCCTTTCAGTGTTCAACATCTGATCAAAGTGTACGTCTTTCGCCTGTTAATTTTATTCGCGTTTATATCACAAGCTGAGTGCTATCGATCAACAACAGAACGCAATGTCATAATTGAATTAATGCGCTATTCATTAGAGGATGGATGATCAGCTTTCGACAGCTCGAGGTTGAAAATCTTTCCCAACACAATGAATGAGTATACGATTTGTTTTCTTCGCCATTAGTTTTCAGACGAAATAATATTACGGCGCGATAGCACGTCTCCCGTTTGACGTTTAATCTCGGCAGCACTATCATAAAGACGGTCATTACTACTGAAATGCCCAAGAACTTCGCTTAAACCTTTTTCTTGGCAGCTCCCGTCATACCGTCGGCTTTCGCTTCTTCAACTGTTGGCATGATCAACAAGATCGATTTTCTTTCATCTTCAATGATGATAAAACATCACTATGCTGCATGCAAATCTAGCACACGTAAACGAGCATATGCAATTCCAACATGCATTTCAATGAGTTTCTCGAAGAACTTATTAAAGATAGTCAGCTATCCTTCTTATGGCGCTATTATTTCTCGATGTAATCTTTGATAGACCTCTTTATTCACGCGAGTCCTTGAATATGCAAATTTTACGACTACAGTGTGACGGCAGTCTTAATGTACTTCAACTTCTCTCTAATTGATCGTATAGAACAAAGGTTCCCCGGCGAAAAACCACAACTCTGATTTTAAATTCTAATCACATTTTATACAAAATATTAGGTTCTTCCGAAAGAAATCCATCATTACCACACGCTCTCATTTAAGCTCAGCTCAGAATCAATAATTAATGCAATCATTAATTGAAACAGATCCTCGTCAATCAATAGAAGAATTATCACAGAAACTCTTTCTGTGAGTAAACTGCATGGGACATATTTTCCCATTCCAAAATCATATTTTTTGTTGCCGAAGCAACATGTGGCCTAGCGATAGCATGCAAAAGTATGATATTTCATCCACTACGTCCTGAATTTGTTCAAGTCCTCAAGTCCATTTGTTTAATATAAAAAAATAACTTGAAGTTGAGTTGAGTTGAATTATTTTGAAAATATGCACGAAGTAACATTAAAGCATCGAATGTTTCGTCATTTAGTCTGGATCTGATTTTGGAAGCCAAACAACTTGAAAACGCATGCTTAACCTCCACACTCGTTGGAGGTATCGTCATCAAATATTGACCGCATGAGCCACTATTTTCATATAACACCATCAATGTGACTGTTAAAATTCTCTTTTGCTGAGATACCCCGCAAAATTTTGCAAAATTCCCGATTTCCCGACAAATTATTTATTTTCGTCGCTGCAGATAAATACTTATATATTATAATACTTTGATGTGATTCGTAATTATATTACGGAAGAATACAAACATTCTGAAGCCCGTATCTATTATATTTCATATCGATATTCCCATTATTAGAGTCGAGGTGTAGTAAATACATCACCGGTAGGAAAAGGATAATATAACATTTATGTACTGTATATATGTATACATGGATTAGACAGTTTCTGCCACTAGGCGTCGCCTAAGCTTGCCTATTAGTAGTTACGCCACTGTTTCCAAGCGTCCAGATTTCGGCGAGAATGTCTCAATTTTGTAGCCTTCATCGTGCTTGTGAGGTATACGATTTCTGTTAGTTACAAATTTCAAAACCCGAATTTTTCGGGGCTACGTTTACTAATCCCGGGATTCATGAGCACCTAAAACTGTCCGGGATCCTGGAATTAGACTCCCTAATCGTACCTCTTTAAGGGGTTATGCTGGCTTTGGTTATGCTCGAAAACGGGGCTCGTCATAAAAGTATCGCAGTTAGATATGATTCGCATCAAGCGATATCCCAGTATATTAGATTGAATACTGATCCAGCGTTCAATACTGATCACCTTCTTTCCTACTTTAATATCTATACAACATAGATTTTCTTAGTACATCAAATTATAGTCACCAATTACTACACACCATAAACATGATCTTTTTTGGTACAGTGTTCTTCCTGTATGGATTTTTAGATTCATTGCTTCACTTGCTAATACAGCAATGAAAGTGTTAATATATTAGCTTGTGTAACGATGAATTATACGACTATGTATTTATTTAATCACATCTTATTTACCCAATGTTTTCAGACATTTCTTTTTAATAATAAAGAATGTTGTACACTTTTGGATACGCTGTTTTGGGGTCGGCTTTCATGTTTTCACATTTTTCACGGTTATGTTGTAATAATATCGAGGTAACGATCGGGCGGAGGTCGACGGGTGTTTTTATTTTGTAAAAACCACATTTTAAACAAAGGCTTTCGCAACTAACGTCTATCGACCCTCGGGAAGTGTATTCGTTAAAATAGCAAATATTTGGGGGCGGTCTAATTTAATCTAAAAGCAATGACAAGCAATTGATAGAAAAATCGAAGCCTACTTTGTCGTTTTTACCTCGGATTGCCGCAATAAATATTTATTAGTCACGGGCGGAAAAAAGGGGAGTTCCAGGAAGATGGTTTCGTTTTATGATTCGCCTTATGCGAATGAAAAATTTCTCATTGTTTGTCCGCTCTTTTGCGACGTGAATCACGCATTAAAACATGTTTCGTTTACATAATACAACGAACCGCTCCGATTCCAGGAAACGAGATAGGATATCGACCAAAATAGATTCCCGGACAAATAACTCAATAAGTATTTGTCGTGTATTATCTAAACGAATGGGGTCGTGGTGGTGCATTTTTTGAAAAGAAAGGAAACTGTTCCTTCATTGCGCCAATATTTACTTGCTCAATGTTCCCGTTTCCCGTGCAGTCGCTCGATCCAACCCCCGGGGATACATCTTGACCTATTTTATCCAAAGGTTCGCTTTTGATGCATTGATGAAAATTTTGTTATCAAACGGAGACCATGAAGTGTTTTCAAACAGGAAATGAGACGATCTTGAATTATTTTTCAATAGAGCACTCCTCAAAATATATACATATGTACCTATTTTATTAATTTAAAAAAAAATACATATTACAGCATTTGAATTGACCAATTTGCGTTTTAATCAGCCTCCGCATCTTAGCTGGAAGTTGCTAATGAAAAACACGCAGAATTAAAAATTATTTTAACCAAAGAAAAAAGAAGTCTTTTAACTTCAAAATGAACAGAGCGTTGAGTGCTTTAAAATTCGGCTTTGTTCGTGGTCTGCTTTTAATTAACTTCGCAAAGAATACTACACTTTTTGGTCATCGAAGGCGGCTTTATTGTTCATTTAGGGCTTATTATTTTTTCGCAATAAAAAGCAGCACAATTAAATTTATTTATATATATATATTTTCTCATAAAAAGCACAAAACACAATTTGAGATGAGAAACTCGTGAATGTTCATACTTACTATTCAACAAAAAATCTCCAAAAATCAAAGAACCTTTTAACCGTCATAAAATGTTGGTATAATTAACTGAAATCGCTATCGTCGGATAAGCTATGAAGCTCTTTCATCAAAGATAAGACGACTTTCGTTCGTGTTGTCTTGAGAGCAGGCGTTTGTTTTGGTAAATAAGATACTCGCATCATTCTTATCGTTGACCAATTTAGTTATTCTTTCTTGACTATTATGGAGTGACGCCATTAGCTAAGTATCACCACTCCTTTGCAAAATCTACTCCTTCAGAAATAAACTGGCAGGCTTGCACGGTAACCCTGTATTTTTATTGTTGCAACACATTAATAGGCAAAAATAGCTGAACAACAGAAAACAGATACCATGCAAAACAGAAAAGTGGGTTTACATTAGAGCATAGCATGTCTGCTCTCCGGTCCGAATGGGTTAACTTATTATTTCAAGGATCTGTGTGTCCCCCTCTGCCAGTATTCATCATAAGAGAGGGCATCCCCTTGCCTATTGCCAACTTAAAGAGTTCCGACTGGGCACTGTTGGAACGTACTAAAATACACAATCTGAACACGCACATACTTGACAACCTCACCAGCTTACCCTGGATTCCCATTTCCAACATGGTCCTACCATGGCTTTTTTCTAGTTGATGCTGTCATAAATCTTTCAGAAAAGTTGATTTACATTAGAGCCCGCGTGTATTTTATGAAGATAAATGGTTTGCTGATTTTAAACGTGGACGGATAAACACCGATGATGCTACGCATTCTGATCGCTCAAATTTGGCATGTCTTCCAGAAATATAAAAAAATCTACAAAATAGTTTTGGCCGATCGTAAATTGTAGCTGCGTGAGATAGCTGACATCTTGAAGATATCAAAAGGCAGTGTATTCACCGTTTTGTATATCAACATTTGTCCATGAAAAGCTTTGTTCGAATTGGGTACCGCATTTGTTCACACTTGATCAAAAACAACTCGTCTATAATTCAGAGCGCTGTTACAGCGCAATAAAAAGGATTTATTAAGACAGTATGTGACAATGGATGAAACATGGATCCATCACTACACTGCATAGTCAAATCGACAGTCAGCTGAGTGGACAGCAACTGGCGAAAGTTGTCCAAAGCGACCAAATACGCTTACGTTAGCCGGTAAGATTTTGGCTTAAAAAAATCCTTGAGAATAGAAGAAAGGAAGAATTGCCCAAAAACGAGCCCAAACGAAGAATAAAAAAGTGTTTTTTCAACAAAAAAATGCACCGTATCACATGTCGATTGCAACAATGTCACAATTGCACGAATTGCACTTTGAATTGCTTCCCCATCCACCGTATACTCCGGATCTGGTTCCTAGCGACTACTACATGTTTGCAGGCTTAAAAATAATAAGTATGTCATACTCATCGAGTCAAAAGTCTTTTTTTCGTCTGTAAATATTAAAATTCAGTCTTTCTTGTAGTGTTGACGGCATTAGTAACGTAAAAGGGAGAATAAAATTTGTTTGTAATAATAAATATTTTATTTTAGTTTTTAAAGAAATTTGTAACGTAATTTACATTGTAAAAATTTATAATATATGTAAAAATGAATTAAATGTGTAAGTGTACTTCAACAAGTAATAAAGAGTAAAAACTAAAAATAAAATGTGTGTCACCGCATTCGTTACAAATTAATAAGTCGTGATGCCCCGATATGTTGCTTTTCTTTTTTGGCATTTTCGCACGGAATACACGGCAGCATCCTGTGTGTCTGTCTGTCTGTCTTGTGTGTAATTTGTGGATGTGTGACGGATGTTCAACGAAATTAATATCCAGCCAACTCGGCGAATGTGGAGTCCATCTCGTCGGCCAAGCTCTTGTATCTGTCTTTGTTGATTCCGAGCTCATCTGAAGAAAGAAATTGGGCAGATCAGTGCAAAGTCGGGAGCCGACACGAAAACAAAAAAAACCCCGACAATCCGGACGCAACCGGAACCCAACACGAAATTAATAAGATCAGTGCTTTTATTCGGCGCCATAATCGCACGATTAGTGGTTAGCGTATTAAAACACTCTGTTTAAATTTGTCCATATTATTCATTAATTCATTAATATTCATATTTATTCCCTTTGATTATCCGAAAATATTTTATTACAATAAGCCAAAATAGAACGCGAATTAAATCCTCCAGCATTACAAGTACGAAAATTGATCACGATTTGATATTTATCCATTAGCTCTGTTTATCATCGATTGCTAAATGATTATTAAGCATGACAGACTATTCATTTGTAATATATTTACAGAGATAAAATGATTATCCGTGGCAATCCCATATCTATCAAGCTGTCAATTACCATAGACGGACCGAAACTAATATTATTGATTTTCTCTGGAAATACTTTAACGTCCGATTTAATCAAATATTCTGTATGCCTCGCATTTATAAGAAATGAGCAAATCCCGATCGATTTTGGCTTGTGTTTATAGAATATTCCTTATGCTGTATAAATTACGTACAATAATATTTTTCGATTTATGAACATTTTGATTAATGGTGCAAATTTATGGATAAAATGATTTTGTGCTTCGCTTAAATAGAATCTTAATAATTTCATGTTAGGTTTATTTTGATTATTTTTACTATCTTAATTTGATATGAATTAAATTTATTTAAAAGTAGATTAATCACGTATTTTTAAGTACATTCTATGGAAAGAAAAGATAGATTTATTTTGAATAGAAGTCCGATATATGCTGCTAATTTTAACGTCGCATGACGTGTTTCGTGCACGAGCGTGTCCGAAACGACGCCATGTCGGATTTAAAACGGAAAAAAATGCGCAAAGCAAGTTTGCGACTCCGAAAGAGACTCAAGCGAAGCTTTATACTATTTAAGTTTTAGATAGGGCTTAAAGTATACCTTCGTGTTATCAGTCCTCTGCAGTATAGCGATATAAGCGACAGTTGTCGTATTTTGTAGAAAATATTAGTTACGTAGATAGAGAAGAGTAAAGAAGTGTAAAAAAAATGGTTAACCGTACAAAACACTTATAAGATAAGGGGTTAAGGCTTACTGTTAAAGACTAAAAACTAGAGGAAGACGAGGGTTACTAACGACCGCGCCAGGAGAGGCTCTGCCGGATATCGGACGACCGCCGATATTAGGGCGAGGACTCCAGGCGCGGGGACGAAGGTGTCAAGTTACAGATGCGTTATCGATGGAGAGATAATTAGTGGCGATTTTAGTGGAATATTTGACAACAGGTTTGAGGCACAATATGGTTTCGATGCACATAACATATATTGTATATAAAGGATCGGAGTGTCCGCATGGTTCCTGGGGCGATGAGTGGGTAACGATTGTCCCCGCAATCTTTCATTCGTTGGACATGGAAACTGAAAAATGGTACTGAAACAAATAAATAGGTAAAACTAGGGTGCGGCAAAGGGTCGTTAGTATCCGGTGAGTTCAGCAAAGGTGCTGTCCAGATCGTCGCATATCGCTTTGTATTTCTCCTTCTCGTTGAACAGGTTGTCTGCAATAATCGCATCAGAGTGTCAATCGTTAAAAGTACTTTTTGTTTTTTAAAAAAAGCGACAATATTAAAAGCATCGAAGCGAGAGTGTTATAACCCAGCAAAAGATGCCCACGTCGATCTTCCGTCGGGTAGATCCGACTTAGAACGCATCCAGTTCGACGTGGACATGTTTTAATAAGCTGAGGATCGGCTCACATATAGCAACAGAGTCGTTTCGTACCGCATGCCTTTTAATAAAAATAATATTTTCCTCGAGCTAAAGTCGTGCGCAGTGCTTTTAAAATGGATTATATATGTTCTACGCACATAAAATAATGTTTCGCCCACGTTATAAACCAAGAAACACGTACCCGTACTCAATTATTTCGCAAAAGGATACGTTTTATGTAGAAACGACAAAAAATATTTTTGGACATGCATTTTTTTCAGCAAATCAAAATGAGTAGGCATTTTCCGCGGAGTATAGAAATCGTTATGCGTTGTAATATGAAAATATGATTTTGAAATTTGAATTCAATCGAGTTTTGATCCGTTTACAGCGGGATCATAAGAGCACATGCATCTGAGGAAATCGATCCGCCGTCAGATTGGCACGGTTTCCCGCATCCGTTCGATTGAAAAATTAAATAGACGACTCGGTGTCGCAATTTGTGGCCCAGGTATACGGCGCCCATTGCACCCCGGTGCGAAACGACCCTGATCACAAAATCGAAGAACGACGCATGTATGTATAGTGGTCTGACGTAAATAGAAAAACGACTTGAAATATAGAACCCGAGCTTAGGTTGTATCACACCACCATACATATTGACACAACACATATTATATAACACAAGAAAAAATAATAAATAACATGTACAAGAAACATTCCCTCTGTACTCTTCTTATTTGAAATCTTAAATTGCGGATGAAAATTTTTTTTTTTGAAAACAGTTTGGGAATGTTTCCGTGTAGATAATAAACGTAGGGTTGAGTCGTTTTAATTATTTATTTTTTTATTAAAACTCTTCTCTTAACTAACTTGAATTAAAAAATAAATGTTTTTTTTAATTAATTATGATGAAATAAATTCTTAAAAATAAATTAATATATACCAGTGATATACAATTTACTTAAGAGTTGTTTTTTTTGTTCTTTCATTACACAAAAAAATGTAATGAAGGTCACTCGTATATAAATAAAAATATTCCAGATATGTATGTATGAAAGATGATGAAATGAATGTGTACCTTCAAGCCTGTCAACCTCCTTCTGCAACTTCTTGACAGTCTTTTCTGCGAACTCGGCACGAGCCTCAGCTTCCTTGTGCTTAACTGTGAGGGTCTTCAATTGTCTCTTGAATTCCTCAACGCGCTGGTTGGCCTTCTCTTCTGATACTTCCAAAGATTTGAGGGAGTTTCCTACGACCTAAATTACGAACAGCGCTCGTCAGCATTTCATAATTATCGACATGACATAAATGCAAAGTGTCCAAGAGCACCTTCAATTCTTCTTCAAGCTCCATGATCTTGGAGTCTCCTGATTTGACGCGATCTTCAGCGACTTCCAACTCGTCTTCAACGAAGGCCAGCTTGCGTGATACCTGACGTCCGAAAATTCAAATTCGTAAGTCCAAACCACATCAAAATATAACGCCACGTTAACAATATCGAGCTTAATTTACTTCATCTGATTTGCCATCGGCGTCTTCAGCCAACATCCTAGCTTCTTTCAATTGGTTGGTGAGTTGGTCCATGCGCTCCTCATCCTGTTGGGATCTGTTCTCCAATACTTTGCACATACTGAAAGAAAGCAAATTAAATTAGCATCGCAATGAAAATTTGAATAAATCCAATATCATTTTTGCTATGCTCACCGGTTGTTCTCGTCGGCAGCGGCGGAGGCTTCGAGCAATTTGCTGGTGGCAGATCCGAGCCTCTCCTCTGACTTTTCGAGATCTTCTTCAATCTGTTGTACTTTTCTGTTGAGGGTGGCAACTTCGGATTCGGTGGTGGTGAGGGTCTTTTCCTTCTCTTCCAAATCCTTGTTGGCCTGTTCCAAGTTGTTCTTGTTGTCAATGAGGTCCTGTTCTACCTGTGAGAGCTTCTTCTGTAACTCGCGCACTTCCTCATTGACCTGCATAAATAACGCACATTAAAATCTGCTGCTAAAAATTTCATACCGCAACAAAATTTGAACATCGATCAACATCTTACCTTGTCTGCTCTGAGGTTGGCATCTTTAGCTTGTACCTCGCAGGTATCTGCCTTGTCCATGGCATTGTCCTTCTCCAGCTTCATCGCCTGCATCTTCTTCTTGATCGCGTCCATCTCGGCGGCTGGGAGTGTTTACTGCGCGGGGAAAAACTAAAGCTGAAAAATAAAGAAACTCATGAAATATCAACTATTCAGGATTGATCATATAGAAATTATACAATTTGCATACGCCCTATACGACTGCTTGATACAAATTCTCAGATTTTATTAATAATCAGTAGTAAGTCAATGAGATTTGATATATTTTAATGTCAATACGTCAATTTTCAGCGAGAATCGCGAGGATAAATTTGTTATATACAAAGCTTGAAGCATACCATGGAATTAAGTGTCTATTCATTGGAATTCCGCGGAAGCACTTCATCCCGAAATTGGCGAGATAGTTGCAGCTCTCAATTGCGTTTGAAGAGTTCGTTCGAGGGGCTCGCTCCCGTTCGCGGGCATGCTTCAAATCTGCATTTCTGTGCGATTCTATTCAAGTTCCCGAATCTGGTTCAAGCCTTCGACGAAAGCGCGTTATGCAGGTGAACGTTAAAAAATCTGAAAATTTGGCAGCGGGCCGAATCGGTAATATGAAACGCTTCCCTCGACACGCAGGTATAGTTATTTTTGATCGCACACACTAGCAGTTTTACAATCCCAAGAATCCCTTTATGCAATAGCGTTTTGGTGCATTGTACAAAAATGCTTCCGTGTTCCAAGAATAGTGTCGGATGCATGTGTCATGAGCAGATCGAGGGGACACCTCCGTTCGGGATTGTCATCATCGCTTCGGGATTTCGACCGACTTTTCGACGACGATCTAAATCCAGGCGCTTGATAATTTGATGAAATACGTCTCAATTAGATGGATGTAGAACAGCCCCCTGGGGCGGTATTGATTTTTAATCCCACGCTCAGAACGACGCTGTCTAATCGAATACGTTCATTAAGTTCTGAGAATTGTAAACAACTTTGAATTTAATCTATTATCATTTGCGATTTAATTTTTTGAAAAACGCCTATATTAAACGTAATATACAGAACCGAAAGTAAACAGATGGATAGATTGACAAACAGCGATTCAATCTATTCTTAAAGTGTATTCGTTGAACAATTCAGATTAAAGTGTGGTGTTGTCGAATAGTTGAACAAAATTATGATTCTTCAACGCCCTAAAATATCCTAAACAATGAAATTTTGCTGGATAAAAATAAGCAATGTCAGAACGTAAGTTTCAAAATTAGAACATAAAGCTGGCCATTTGTTGTATTTCCTAGAACTGGGATTAAATCAACTGTTGCGTTCCGAAAATAACTATGAAATCTTAAGCCAACAATTCAATTTGCGTCGAAGAGATCAATGCCAAGTCTATAGATCATTGATTACTCTAAAGTCGATATTAATTGTTTCAATAAAATATGTCGGCACGTCGTTCAACGTCTATTTATATTTCTGGATGAAAAAATATAAATATTCGATATGTAAAACACAATAGATTATTGCCGTTCACCCACTCGACCCCCGTGTGGATATTGGCAAGACTTTTATCGCTCAATTTAATAACGCTGTCGACATATTAGCCGAAGAGATTATTTTACGAAAGAATGCCTCGGGACCGAAATAAATATCTTAAAAAGGTTTCCTACTCCTCCCGCAGGAATGGTAACCAAGCTTCCCACGCAAGCGAAGATAAGCCGCTCCGGCCTCTCATATTTCCAGCTTATTTTCAATCAAATTCACATTTTATTGGATAATTCGACGACTCCACCCGTCTAATCCGCTATTATATAAAATCTCTCAAGGAAATGTCACAAAATTTTAATTTATTTACACAGCGAATTTGGAACATTTCCCAGCAGCATTTTTTATGCTTTCCTAATCTCTCAAATTTTATATTTAAAATTTATTAAATCTTTGATCGTTCTTTGCTTCAATTCATGTAAATAGCTAGCAAAAGTGTTTAAATAAATATTAAAATTTAAACGAAATTCGATACCGAATTATCGTAAGAAAATCGACCATATGTATTCGTTTCATGTGTCCGCTATTGTATAATATCATTGGTGTGAAAGGGGGGAAATGCGCGTATAATTTTATTTTTCACCGTTTCTCCCTGCGCGAGGGGCGAGCCTGCAGATCCGGCGACGTCAGTTGGTCACCCTGATTGTGAACCGGAGCCGAATCGGCCGCCATTAATGACATCGTTTTCGGCGGCCAGCTGTTGCAAACATTTATTTTTGCACCGACATGTGGGCCGTTTGCCGTGTTTACGCGGCGAACGCATGCACGGCACGTAGGTGCCGAAATAAAAATGTTCTGTGTCCAAAATAAACGGTGCGCGGGGCCCTCCCGGTGTGCAAAAACCCTCGGCCATTTTCCTCGGATATACGTACGAAATGATCGAAAATAGGATGCGCGCGAGATGGGATGAGGAGGAGGAATTCGACGTCGACGGTCGACGACGGTCGGTGGTTGGGCCTCAATGCCGACCGAAATAGACCGCACCAAGTATGGACGCCGACACGCGATACTCCTGCTTCTGCTTCGGCCTGTGCCGCCTCCTCCTCTGCACAGCCCTTACCCCTTACGGCCGATCATTTTAATTAGAGCCCTTCAAACTTTTTTCATTACGGAGGCATATGGACGAATTAAAATCGCGAGATAAACATCCTTCCCGCGCCGGAGAGGGTGAGCAATGGAGATCGTCCCCGCGCTGCGAGTTTTATTCCTAAAACTTTAAAGACGAGGAATTAATTTCGCCCGCCAGACGAAAAAGCTCTTCAGATCCGAAGCACAGTTAAAATTTGACGTTTAAATTCCATCTGTCAAATATTTTCGGCGTTGATTAATCGCCGATTTGACGTATCTATAAACAGATCGCTCACCTGCATTTAGCGTACGCTTCGATACGCAAGAAAAAAAACGACGAACGCATCTTTTTTGCCGATCTAAAACAACGAGTGCGATAGAGATGCACTCATTTTTATAAGCCGGCTTATTTCAAATTAAGCATTTAATTTACTTAGTGTTACCACTGTTAAAAAATACGCTCGAAATTCGTTGCGATTTTTAAAATAATATCTACGATACCGACAAATTTAACATCTGGCGAACGATATGAAATTCATTGTTTATGAAAGACTTTTCCCCGCATTAAAAAAAAGCGAATGTATGATAATCGAAAATATAATTTATCATGCTTTAAATTCAATAATGCGTGCCGAATGTTTTTTTATACTGTGTAATTTGGGTCAATTAATATACGCCGTTGACAGCGACTGAAAAAAAATCAAGCGGATGGGATTCGGGGTCGAAGCTTAACCGTCGGAAAACAAACTGCCAAATTTTGATGGCGCTCTTAATACGCAAACGTTCATCCGCATATATTTGGAGAATTAAAAATGATGATATACGGTTTCGTGTAAAAGCTCCATAATAAAATCTACGAACCCCGATAAATCCGCCCCGAGCGTTGTGCGATTTTAATTCGAGCAAAAACTCGAATTTAAGGCATCTCATTAAATGGAGCTCTATTGTTTTAAGAAGACCTTTTTATCCGGTTATAAACATTTTGAACCTGCTATAAATAACGGAAGGGATCCGTTATGTGGCGTCGCTTCCGAGATAATTATTTATTAATATGGCAACATTACGCGTCGATATATGTGTAATTGCGATCGATCATCGACAATATTTATGCACGCCGCTTCAAAATATGGCCGCGATAAAGTCGCTTAGGATCTCTTCGAAAATAAACACACAAACGTCAATCGTGACATTTAATACGTCAAACGTGTTGATGGACGAGATTTTATGCCGAATTCAAATAAAATGTATGTTTTATCCCGGTTTATTTGGCAGACGAATGTTCGCCGATCTAATAATAATTTGCGCTACAACAATAGAACTTGCGCGTATTGTAATCGGCCTTTGTAATCAGAACCATTACACAAATTAATATCATTGTATGAAATGTGTATGGAAACAAGTTTGTTGAACTTTTGTTTTATTCTATACGCCGTAAGAGATTATGTTATACTAACGATGCGATAAGAAGATATTGTGAAAAATGTCTTATTTAGTATGATAAGATGCATGCGAACATGCTTCAGATGGACGTTACAATTGTGTGCTTGATTTTGTATGTGTGGTTTAAATTATATACATGTATATATACCGATTCGATCCAGAACTGTATTTTCTATAACTGTTGATCTGATGGATGATTTCATCTCCACTTTTGCATCAAAATGTACAGAGCGTCTTGCTCGTTGCAGCTATGAATATTTACTGATCGCCTTAAATGGATTTTGTGCATACAACGACAAAACTTTCATTCATGAGATAAAATTTTATGATGCAGACTTATATTAGTCATTCGTATATATATTAAGGTGGTGACGATTTTTTTACAATTTGACATTTATTTAGTATGAAAATATGGTTTTATATGGACAATCCATGCGTTAAGACAAACGTCAGTTGTCGCTTTAAATCCATAGACAATGATATATTGCCAACGTTCAAATGTTGCCAGCATGGAATAAATTTATATTGATTCGTATGGGATAAAAAGGGGAGCAATGAATAAACAAAGAAATCCAAATGGGAATATATAAACTCGTTAAAATCGTTTAATGTGTAATATCACCGGGAGTGCTCTCAAACTTTGCTCTCGAGCATGTCAATTATGACATGACCCACTTAATGGTGTAAGGTCTTATTGGCGGAATAAATTAATTTTCTTATATTTAACCTCGTCCATATTGAAAGTCAATGGATTTTAAATTGGTTATGGGCCGAGAAAATTGGTAATCGATTGATTTAAACGTTAAAATAATTATAAAATATCCCTTATTTTATTCGAATAAATATACAATATCGTCCATGAGAAGATTGGATGCGATCAAATATTAAAATGGAACCTCTGTAACTCGAGACAATATTTGGTTTGTCAAAGGTTGCGACTTTCTTTAAAAATCCAGGCGTTCTCAAAATGTGGGTCGCATGCTCATTATAAATAGCAGATGGAAACAATAAGAGTACATGACAGTCGAATATATCGCTGAAACTATTCTCAAGGTCGGTTATTTTGAGACTTCTCACGGTCGATAAGTCCTCGAATAACGTCGGCGACGTTATGAATTTGCGATCGAATCCGTCGTCGCGTCGGCCCGTAATTCGTACCTAACGGGGAGCCTTGAAAATTAGCATTATATTAGCACAGGGGGTTGTAGTTAATAAGTACCGGCGGTCGTTGGGCTTTTTTGATTTTTGATCGTCGAAGAAAGCTTTAAAATCTAGACAAAATTGGAGTTACGTAAGTGAGACCAATGCATCTAAATTCCAGATCTATTTTCGTGTGACTTAGATACTCGATATATATAAATTTTGAGCGGATACGTGTGAATGTATGTATGCATGATGTGAAAGCGTTAATATCGAATTTCATGTTTTGCGAAGAAAAAAATTGACGTGCCCCTCCCCCCCTATTTTGTATTTTATAGATATTTTTCATTTAAAAAAAATAGTTTGAAAATACGCATTTTTACTTTTTTTTTCTAAATATAAATAGCTCTAAATCTGATAAAAATTAAGATTATAAGATTGAAAAAAATACTTTTAGTATATATATTTAATACATTATTAAATCCATCATGAATATGTATGAATTGTTGGCCCCCTTCGAAGGGAATCGAAATATTGTCATGTGTCAAAATCGGAATGCGGCATCGCCGTTTCGTCGAATTTCACTGGGGTTCAAACACTGCTTCGATTTGACAGCATTTCGCAATGCATTTAAAGATGCGTTCTCAGAGTTTTCGATCGCACTAAATCACAAAATGAAGGAGGGTAGATCGTCGAGATCGCAGTCGCCTCTCCCGCTGGCATTATCCCGCGTGCACACGGAAGTCGATCTGCGCGAAAAAGGGGGCAAAGTCGACACAGGGCGGAAGCACTGCGAGGACTTACCGCGCTTTGCACAAACACTGTTCGTTCTCTAACACACACGAGCACCGAGGATCCTTACCTGATGATGCGAGCTCGATGGCAGCACAGGCACTGAGCGAACGGCTCTCCGGGACTATCGCCGATATCTATTTTAGGACCCAATCTTGAGAAGTATAAACGTTGAATACAAACCACGAAAATAAGCGAATCTATCCCGCGCTTCCGAACCCTAAATCCCGCGTATGAATTTCAGAAAATTTTCGCTCGGGCAGATCCAGGGTCAAGCGGAGACGGGAGCTCCAGACCCAGAAAAATCAAATTGCTTAGATGCAAGAACAAAAAAGAACTACGCGATGCTCTTCAAAAGCACCCTTCCTTTTCCTTATTTGTCATTCGGGTTCTATTTCTGCGTTGGTCCTTTTTATAAGCGTTCAAGACACTGTGCTTTACCATGTCTCATGATACAATTTTAGTTTTAATGCTCATATTCCTTCGTATCTTTTGCTTGTTTATTATTTATTAGGTCCTTCCGAAAGAAATCCATTCTTTTCGCACGCTCTCGTTTGAGCCCAAAGGAAACAACTCTATACAATTTCATTGTTAAAGTAAACAGGACGGGTATTTGGATGCCACATGCAATATCTGCGGATAACAAAGCAAAGAGATAGAACAAAGGGGACCCGTTCGAGAGTTACGCATGGTTTTTATTTTACTCAACCATTCTACTTTACATGAAACAACACTGATCTGTCCGTTTTTATAACATATACTAAGTTGAGTAATCCCTCTTTTCTTCGTTATCCGAAGCCGAGCCGCTTATTAGTCATATCAGCGGCCCGAAAATCGGACCGATTGAGCATAAATACCTTATGGCCACTCCGTCCTCTTTTAGGGCTTTTTGCGGCATTTTCTATGATTTGTACGACCACGGAAGCAACGTAGCTTCTAGACACTTTCTATAATAGCATTTTTTATAACAGTAACCTCCATCTATATGTTAGGTCGGGTATTTTTGGGACTATCTTTGTATATTATTTTAAAACATAAATTATAATTAAATACGTTAGGTTAAATACTTGCCACAAGTCGGATGAAACAAGAAAAATGACGGAGTGCTCTCCATCGAAAAGGAGTAATTATACAGCAAGGATGCCCAATCGGTCGATCGCGATCGACCGGTCGATCTTGAAGCAAAATTTGGTTTTGTTAGAGTAGTAAAATAAAACAATTCAATTGAGAAGTTCTACAGGATCCTTCATATTTGGCACTTTCTAATTACTAGCTATTTTGATTCTTGTAGCAATTGTTAAAAGGCAAAAACAATAAAACGTAGATGAAGTAAAAAAATCATTTGAATTCGTATTTTCAGTCGAAACCATCTAGATTCTTATTAAGAAATAGAAAATAGAATTGGCTTATAGTTGGACGGATCAATCTAACTGCTTCCGTATCCTTGCTTCTACTTTCGATTGTTCCACCCAAAGCGATACCTGTTGTCTGCATTTATATTTTTTTAAACCATCCACCAAACAAAATCACCATTTAGCACAAAAATACATTCTGATTGCCAATATCATAAATATTCATCCACACAGACGACGATTCAACAATCAGCATGCATTCAAAATGCAGTTTTAAGATCTTACCTTGAAATTAACTCGATTTGTTTGTATGCATCCTCATTGAATGATTTAATCACTTAACATTTCTAACTAATGTGGAATTTTCGTTAAAACCGCATTCGATTTTGAGCAGTTGATATGCGGTAGTTCGATGAGTCACTGAGGAAAAAATAGCAAATCAGTCGACAAGAGTATAATTAGAAATCAATTAAATGTATTAATAGGGATCTTTGCTAAAATGGACAAAACAGAAAACAGGTGTCTTCAGGAGGTCAGGATCGACCAGTCGAGCGAGGCGGAATCAGACGGATAAGGTCGGCAAGGACACGTTTGTTTAGCATCGATGCAAGCTCCGTGTCCTTATATAATCCTATTAATTTCGAAGTGTTGAATGCTAAAAATGCCGAGGATGGATCATCACTCCGCCGAGACGAGCCCCGCCCGGCGTCGAAGAAGCGACCAGCACCGAAATATCCCGCAATCCAAATCTGAAACAGACGACGCCCCTGGCACCAACACATCCAGATCGGTGACCAACACCAGCTCACGAGCCCACCAACACTCGCCGATCCGGGAATTTTTGTCTGTGTGAAAGACACCCGTGTCCATTCCTACTGATTTTGGGAAGAGTCCCGCGTCCAGATATTTATCTGAACGTTTCTAATTTTGCTTCTGTCTCGCAGCGGCCATCTTCAATAATTCATTCACAAATGATCTCCGATTTCATCTGCTGGACGCCATCAGCGCGGACTCGCGTTTCGTCGCCCTCGTTTAACGCTGATCGTCTCACAAAACTTATTAAAATCCATTATAATATAAATATTTCAATTTATCGTCTCGTTGATCATTTAGGCGCCTGCGACTCACCGATGAGTCGCCATGTTTTTTCATTAAAAAAAAAATAATAATTTAATAACGAAAACATGTCTTCACATTTTATTGGATCTTGGTGTTTCCATTTTATTTTTAAATAAATTCAACAGAGGTCATCAGGGCTGCCCATTGAATGATCTTTGCTACGTAACTGAATCTATTTTGGGATGTATTGGTCAGAATGCCTTGTAAAAAAACTGTTCTTATTAGTATCATTAGTAAATTGAAACAACCCTAAATAGAAAATCTATCGAATATCTAACAATCATCTAAGAAATATTTAGTTCTTCTTTTGACGTTTATGTTGCTGACTCGTGTAGGTATTCATTCCATCGTCCACTATACAATCGTGTGATGTATGCGGGGAAGCTCTCCGTCTCTGTCTCCCGAACTGCGCTACGTTCTATTTCTGTCTCTATCTGTCTTCGAGCTTAATGTACAAGAGTGCTTTTTCTAAATAATGGAGGGGGTCCCAGGCCTTGGGATAGTACTCCTTTAGGGGCTAAGCGTCTGTCCAAGTACATACTGAGATATTTTACTACGTCTGTTTGTGGCAGTACGCAGTCATTTAGTGAGATAGGAGGACATATCTCTTTTCTGTTGGTGAAAGTGGGTAGATTTTTTATGTTGTTGAGATCATCCTGGAGTAGTTGAGATGCTGCTGCGGGGTCGTTATGCGAAGTCAGAAGAGCTGTGTCGTCAGCGAAGGTGGCAGTTGTTGTGGTGTCTGTTGTCGGAATGTCGGTTGTGTATATGAAGGTATAGAACTGGACCAAGTACGCTGCCTTGAGGGTCACTGGATTTTATATCGTGCAGTGTGGTGGCTTCATCTTCGTATTTGACATGAGTATGAAGAAGTAATTCGTGGGCAATTTTCTAATTTTATGTAGCAAGCCCGGATACCACACTTTGTCAAAAGCCTGAGTTACGTCCAGGAATACTGCCGAGCAATATTTTCTATCTTCTAAGTCCTCGTGAATTCTTTTAAAGATCCTGTGTATTTATTCTACAGTCGCATGTTGTTGTCGGAATCCAAATTGGTGATTAGGTATTAGGTAGTTTTTCTCAATTATTAGCTTTAGTCTCTTCAGTAGTACTTTTTCAAAAATTTTGGAATTTTTTGGGAGTAAGCTGAATGGGTCTATATGATTTAACGTCATGGTCCTTCTTGAGCAACCTGCTACAAAAAAATTTCCCCAAAACGATTTCCTTCGTTTCCTATTCAATCGATGATTTTTTGTAACATGTCTCTCATCTATAAAGCTATTTTGAGACTGAGCTTTTCCGCGATGCTAATATTATGATTCCATCGCATATGCGGCGATATATCGTCGTTGACACTTTGTACAAGTGTTGCCAACTACGATATATCGTTGTCCGGTACTAATATGGTTGAACTCATTTTAAACAAAAAATATTAATGCCAAAGTAAAAGTATTTTGCCATAATGTAAAAGTATTTTTTTGGTATTTAATCCTATTTTTTAAATTCTTAATTATATCAATGATTGATTAATTGCATTTGTTTCATTATTGCTGAAAAATAATCAAATCAAAAGCAGCGCGACTTCGTAGACACGCCCACTTCGTTTTGATTGGTTCGAAATTAAATTGACAAATGAATATCGGTGATTCAAATTTAAATTTAAAAAAAATGTATTTCTCTATGAATACGAGTTCTATTATATTTATATTAATTTGAAAGCCTGAATATGAAATGTTATACCTTATCGGTGACGAGTAAATTCAAATTGCTTCGGCTGAAAATCTTTTTTATGGCCGACATCGTCCTGTATTTTTTCCGTTATCTGCCAAGAAATCTTAAGCGATTTCTAGAATAATGCGTTTTCAGAGAAACACAAAAAGCGATAACGCAGAAAAGACATTAATCTATGTCAGAACAATGCCAAATGCAATGGGAATGAATCAAATTACTGTGTCTATTTGTCTGAGCACTGTCACGCTTGACAGTTAAAGTCTGATATTGTGGCGAACTGTTTTACCGACGCGAGCGCCTAGTGCTAAATCTTTTTTTGTTGAGCATAAAAATAGCTTGTTTATTACAATGTGGGTAATTTTGCACCGGGTCAATGATGTTTTAATGTTTTTTTAAAATGTATTATT
This sequence comes from Stenopsyche tienmushanensis, assembly GCA_008973525.1. Taxonomy (NCBI): domain Eukaryota; kingdom Metazoa; phylum Arthropoda; class Insecta; order Trichoptera; family Stenopsychidae; genus Stenopsyche; species Stenopsyche tienmushanensis. The sequence continues at coordinate 14,977 of WACJ01000207.1, read as the reverse complement.
GATCTATACGCATTTCCACACTATAAATTTCATATAAAATATTGTATACATAGCAAATGATTGCCATATGCTTGAAGCGGTCTGCATTGAGAACTTAAAAACTATAATGTCGTTGAATAAATTCCGTACATTGCACCCGTTTGCATTCACGTCTAGAATTATTGATTTGTTGAAATGTCGTAGAAAAATACTTAATGCTTCTTCACAGTATAATATTTATGTAAAAGAGCAATTTTAACATGTCTAGATCAGAGATAGTCAACCGTTTTATTCCGACCGCTCAATTTGGTCTTTATTTGGCATCTTTGATAAGTGGTAAAAATTTGTAACCACCTAGTGGCGGTTCCACAGTAAGATCAATGCAGCTACAAAGTAGTCGTAGCTTTTGAATGAAGATTTAGTAAAAATATGTAGTTAAATTTATCTTTTTGTTTATAATTTGCATACATAAAACTATGAAATCCTTTGAACTTACATTTAATAAATTATTAATGAGATCCTTGAGGCTGATGTTCCTTAAATAAATATTGGATATCTGGTTCAATTTTCGTAAGGAACAAACAAAGATATCCCCTTTCGCAAATATTGAGACGGTTTCACTGTTTGATTATAATATGATTAAACATTAAAGCCTTATTCTACAAGATATGAGTTGAGGAATAAATTTAATATCATTTCCCACATATTCAGATATGATGGAGCCATTTTTTATTTTGTCGTAGGTTTTCATGCTGAATAATTTAAAAATTATATTTGCCCTTTTCCTCATATTTTATTTCTAACAGCTCTTCTTGGAAAATTGTACCAGCTAATATTAGCAAATCTAGAATTTTTCAATTTCCTCTGGAGTTACATCAACTTTATTAAATGTAACAACATGATAAAAACCCCTAACGCCCACCATAAAAGCTTGAACACTACTGAGCGAGACAAATTAAATTTATTCAAATAAAAAGAGCAAAAGCAACATTTATTTTCTTTATGTTGGTGTGTATAAAATTGATACTCTTAAATTTGATCATGCTATGATATATATGAAGAGATCAAAGGGAACATTTGTGGTCAAAGGCAAATTTGAGGGGCGTTGAGAATCAACTGCCGCCCCCTGGGAAATACTCGCAAGAACGCGCCGATTTATACTAAAAATCATATTCAAAATGTTTCAACAAACAGTTCTAAATGCATTTCATATTTGCAAAATAAATAACAAAAATAATGAATAGAATATAATACATGGTGTATGCATGAATTTAAAATTTTGGCGACACAATGTCGACATCCGAGTTGAAATGGATTCAACTAGAAATAGAAATGTCGTCTTAAACGGTCATGAAGTGGTCTACGAAAGCTAATGCTAAGCTATACAGAATCAAATGCCTTTTGTTCAACTGTGAGTAAACGCGAGTGTGTCTATTCACCAAGGCTCTTGTGATGCAATGCTACATTTAATCTATCCAGCTGTTGACAGTATACCTCTACCAATAATTTCTCATCATTCTCGTTAAATTGCTAAGAAATGGGCTGAACAGTTCATTTTTTACAAGAATCGGTTGATGCTGAGCCGTTGGATCCCCAAACACCTTATTGTCTAATTTTCCCCAATTTCATTAGGATCCTCTGAGTATTAGACCAAGATTTAACTATCAATACTGATAATGCTTGGCGGTTGGTGGGTCAGGGGGTCGGCTTTGCGGTCGGCAGGGCTGTGGGGCAGCGGGTTGGTCAACACGGCGGCAGGGTGGCACAGTCAGTAGGGCGGCGAGGTGGTGTGATCAGCGAGACGGTGGCGAGGTGGTGTGGTCAGCGCGATGGTGGGGTAGTTTTTTTTTTTGGTCTCCCACCACGTACCACCGTGCCCGCACTGTGACCAGTTTACACCAGTCATCGCAGACACATGCTTGCAATAAAAACGTACGAACCAGGTGTAGAAGTCAATGAATCAGGGGGCGTTGTTGGGAACATTCTCTTGTTCCACCGTGGCTGCTGCAAGTATTTGCAGGGAATAAGGAAGCTTGGACAACTCACTGCCAGTTCTGGAAGGAGCTAGTTTAGTCCGGAAATTAGAGTTTATTATTAAATCCAGATGCCAGATAGTTGTCCATAAAATTCTACATTTAAAAATAATAATTAAAGAAGTAGTCTACAGAATTATTCTCCGTAGAATCCTTTTTCCGTACATTTGGTGCCAAAACTATCGCAAAACTTTTTGAATGCGCCGTATGCGCGGGAACCAGCCACTAGGTCTGCGTGTCCAACAGATCCTGAAGCCGCCGAACCTCTGAAACAACGCAGGAGAATTTCCCGATCATGACCATAAAACGTGATCTGCTGTCATGTCCGCATATGTGCAAGGACACTCAGAGAGACTGCTTATACTGAACCGAAGGAGAGATGTCTTGAATCGCCCGTATTCCGTGAGGAACTGGGAAGTCCAACAACATGGAACTACCCAGCAACACGCAAAACGATATTTAACGTTACTGAAGTATTTGAACAATTGACGTCATTCATCCATCGTTTTTGCCAAACCTCTAAACAACAAGTATCCTCCTTTTTAACTCTTTTATATCTAGGGAGCTGACGAGGGTTGGAGATCATCCAGAAGGGATGTTTCTAAAGTAACATTTTCAATGTAAATTGGCAAGCTATTCGCGAATCTATAGGTAGCCGCACACCATGGGTAGAAGATCCGCCAGAACAGGCAGCGCCGCAGCTAAAACGGACCTATAGGCTTTCGTAATGACTATCAGCGCACTTTTTTTTCCGGCATAGAGAATTCTCCGGTGAGACAAATTTATGCCCCAGCGCCTGTGCCACCTGGAATAGTCCAGTCTGTGCACCCAGGTAGCCGCGGCATAACAAACGCATTTACAATCAGTTATCATAGCCTTACCGCCCATGCCCTATAGAGAATCTGACAATCTGATGACCCCGCAGAAAGTCCGGTTGGCCTTTATGATCGCAGATTTGTTATGTTCCGTGAGCCTACACCTCTCCCCCAGGATTACTCCTATATAGAATGACGCACACGTCGTTGCCGGAGCAAATGTAAGCTTATTTAGCTCACACCACTCCGGACAATCAGTGTAAGGTCATCCACATAAGCCATCAGAGAGCAATATGTGGACAGATCAACACAAAAATATCGTCCAGGAGGACGTTCCAGAGGATCGGTCCTAAAACCGATCCCCGAGGACAACTCCTGGACAGATGATGGCACAGAACGGTGGAGCCAGCCTCAGAAACCACCATTCGACAAGATAAGTAACTCCTGATGAGGGCGACCAGGTTAGCCGGAATGCCTTTCAGCCCCAGCTTTAACAGGATGGCCGCCCGGCGTCGCCATTACCAGGCATCGTCGAAAGCTCCAACAAAATCTAACATTATTAGGCAGACATATTTATCCACCGCAGAATCAACGCAGTTAAGAAGATAGTTAACCGCCCCAGTGGTCGACCTCCCAGATCGAAAGCCGAACTGAGTGGCGGAAAGCGGAGATTTGAATTCGAGTGCCTCCGGTAATTTGAAGAATTGGATTCGAGTGTGATCGGCGAGGCATTGGCGTGGCGGCGATGCGGCGTGGCCGACATTTTATTATATATTACACAACGCACACTCGCATTTTTAGCCACTACAATTTCCCTTAACAATGGGAAAAACGCAATGCATAAATTTATGTTTTATGCACGAATTCTCACGCCCCTATTTTTTACGAAAATACATTTACAATGATTTTTTTCTCGACACATAAAATTTCAGATTTTTATACGCTACCATTTTGTGGCGCATGCAACCATATCCAAAAGGGGAGATTTTCCCCCCGCATTATTTCAATTACTCGTATAATTTTTCAGCGTTGTTCCGAGGCTTATATTATTACAATTTTGTCCCGGATCCAAAAATAGCATTTGGACCGTCGCACAAATTTTGTCCCCTTACGCTAAAACTTATGAAATAAATTGCGTCCCGAGGAAAGGTCAAATTAGCCCGCGGACCAAAAAACGCTCCTCATTTCGTACATTTCATATCCAAGTAACAGGTGTGCAAACACAATGATATTTTTCTACGCTTCGATTTCGCTATTATTTATATTAAAATGAATTCTCTTTTAGGCCCGCAGCGTTTGTTTTTCGAGCGATTCAAATTAAGCGAAAAGTTATGCGCGTTTTTTGTCGGCGCTGGGGCCACATTGCGAATTGAACTCGCGCTTGTGCCGCCCAGTTTGAATTTCTCGAGGGCGTTTCCGCGTAATATAAATATTAATTTTCGGGTAAACTCTGGAATGTCTTAATTTGCATCTATTTTTTTCGAGTTCAAGGATTCAAATGTCAAATGTTAAGATGATGTGCGGGGCCTTTATTGTTTTATTATAATAGGGGGATGTCAAATTGTGGCGAACTGGGCGATTTGCATTTTTAAATGGCATGCTTTATTTGATGGCATTTTTACATTCTATTAGTGGCGCCTCTGATTGGGGCCATCCTGAGTTTCCATTTAATATTTTAAAATTTCAACAAATAATTTGTTATGTTTGAGGCGCGCCGCCCCACATACTCTGGCTCCCGTTGGATCCTGGCCAACGTTTTGGTATGCATTTATACTAAATGCGCCCGTTTTTCTTTCGTTAACATCACATTTTACACGTATGATGCAATTTGTTGTCAGAATATTACTACAAATGCATAAATTTTACAGTGCAACGCACGAAGCCAATGGAATTTCAAGGTAACTTCGTATATCGTCCGATTTTTATCTCCAGACTTTTCTCTAGATTTATTCAAAGGGAAATTTATCGCAGGGATTCTGATTCGATTACAATTGAAATCTTGACAAATTCCATCATCATTCCCCGCAATGAAAGAAGAAAGATAGAAAGAAGAAAGGTCACCATTAACATTATATAAAATATGTATCTTACATACAGATAAGATTATGTGAATAGGATTTATTTTAAATGGAAAAATATCTACGATTTTAATATTGTAATTAAAGAAAATGGCAATCTACCGTAATAATGTTGTTGTTGACATTTATAACAATTTTTGAGACCTAGAAATAAATATTTGTTTGTTCGCATGCAATGCGCTGCCATACCGTTTATCAGATTGCAATAAAACTTCATCAACTTATTGCTAAGGATTGCGCGAGTAACATAAGCATACTATAATATATTAAAATTAATGTTTGTCTGTCGCTAGTATTATATAAATGTCTTATACCCACAAGACTGAAACTATGTTGTAGCTCCTCATAATAAATATTATATGTACCTAATATTACAATGCTTTGAAAGTTGCAATACTTCAATCAAGTTCGTGCGGTACAACTTCAGCCACGCCTATCAAAATCCTAGCCATCTTATATCGAAAGTAGAAGACGTTTATCTAACAATAATAATCGTAAACTACTTGTAGACAAAAAAGCAGCTTTATAGATTTTATTTTAACGCCAGTGTGTACATTTATTCAAATTTCTAAAATTGTTATTGATGTCCGTTGAAAGCTTGGTAGACTTTAATTTTTGTGATTTACATTGTATGCATAAACACTGATCGAAACAAAAATTAGCTTTGTAGAAATGGGTGCGAAATTTCGGTCGTTGTCTCCCGTACTATAACTTTCAATTAATGTCATATCCACTCATGGAAAGTTGGAATATAAATGGTGGCATCCCTAAAGTTCTGCTTCCTGCAAAACTTCTTTGCTAAGCGCATCCGAATCTTTCTCGTTCATATAAATAAAATAAGCAAGTGTTTAGGACATCAAGGGAAGTGGGTCATCGCTGATTGGTATCTGGCAATAGGAAATCTTTCTACCTATCAAAAACTACCTACGAGAAACACATTCAAGTAATAGCCCATGCAGTAGCAGATTTAGTATTTGAGAAAGCCTTGACGCAATTTATAATTCTTGACAAACTTGCAACTGAGATATTCAACACTCATTTCAGCAGTTTTATTTATATATGCTCTACAAGTTCAGTGCAAAAGAAAATGTAAAAACAAGAATCGGTCCTGCGGAACATTAGAAGACAATATTAATTGTGCTTTTTCAAATGTAGATCTTGCCTTTTGTATATTTTTAACAACAATTATCACACATTGTTTAGCTGAGCATTCATTTTCTGGATTGAAACATATTTAAAAAAAAAATCCCATCAGAACAGCTATGCAACAAAGCAAGCTATCTCTATTATGTATAGAAATAGATCAAAATTATTAAGACATAAATACAAAGGAAGCACATAGAAATAAATATTTAACCACTCCGCCCTAAAAGAGGACGGATTGGTTTGTATGCTCAATTGGTCCACTTTTCGGACCGTTGATATAACGAATGAGCGTCTCGCGATCGGATGCCATACCTGAACATAACGATAACGAATAAAATAGGGATTAGAAAATTAATTTAAATTACTCCCTAACAATATGGTTTTGAAATCGCCAAACTGAGAGGGTCTTCACCCTAGCCCGACAACGCCCTAGCGAGGAAAGGAGGGACTGGACTCTTTACATTGTAGCTGCACTGTGATGATGATGAAACCAATTGTAACAGGGAAACTTCCTTATTTGAAACACGCGCCCTGAAACAACAGTTATTCTGGAAAAGATGGAGCGGCGCTCCTATTACCTAATGTTTTCTAGTTAACCATTTAAACCTTTGAATAGTGAGCCAATTTATAATCGGCATAAACTTAGATGCTATATTTGTATGTCCACCAATTGTCATCCGTACAAATCTATTTGTCTGTCAGGACCGTTGCAGCGTGTATGAAGCTTGTACATAAATAAATAAACACTGTCGATTGCACACAATACTCGGTCATTTCTTAAAGGAAAAATAGACAATACACTTGAAATCGATTAATTATATCATTCACACTTCTATGTTCATCCAAATCTCTCCAAATTCAACGTGCAAGACACTGTCTGTCTCTGCAAATGCAAGCAGTATTCTTCAAAAAGCACACATTATTTGGATATGAGAAATAAGAAACGTATACAACCGCAATTAGGAAACAATTCATACATCTTCAAAAGATCGATGCTTGCCATTGACGTACTCGATTAATGCTGATAAAAACATTAGATCCGTCATGGGAGTTGATACAAAAATTAAAAATCGATGCTATTTCTGAATTCCTTGGGCGTTAATGACTCGACTGAAATATGTTCAACTTCCGACTGAATAAGAGCGTCTAAATTTAGAAATGGTCAAACCCTATGACGCACCCATTTCTTTGCCTTCCTAAAAAGAAACGAAAAATCTTTCCTTGCTTACAGCTTTTTAAGGACATCTCTCGAATGTATAGTCATATATTCATAGAAATAGATTTTTTTTCAGCGTGCTGTATTTTATTTTTTTCTATTTAGAAATGCTCGCAAATAAATCGGTTTGAATTTAGAATAAAAATAATTTTCTTATTTATTTTTTATTTGGTTGGTAAATATGATAATAGTTTTGCAAATTGCCGCTAGAGCTCGATATATAATGATTATAATGTTAGATCATGATATAAAATTTAAAATGTGTATAAAAATTCGTATATTATACATTCATCGTGGTTTTTATTATTTTTAAAAATTATATAAAAATAAATTTTGATCTATGTACATTCTCAAGTTTAAGAGTTCTATTAACGCTTTTACTATCTACTCCTTGCCAAAATGGAATTGCCAAAAATATCCTGAGCCGATATATCGACTTTTCTTAACTCATTGCCGCACAATAAATTGAACGAAATTATAATGACTTTTAAATAGCTCTTTAAAAATATTTTTATTTATATCTAGAATTTTTGACATATACACGCTTGACGCTCTTCTTTCGGATCGTGTGTAACCGGACTGATGGATGGGGATGGACAGTTCGGATAAAAAGACTTCTCTAGATAACTTTATTCACACGAGAGAGATAGATCTGACTGCGAGAAGGACATCCTTCCGCAGCCAAGACCAACCGCCGCTATTCATCGCCGCTGCAGATGAATACTTATATATTATAATACTTTGATTTGATTCGATTAGATTTCAACAGAAAATATTAGGGAAACGTGCATTTCTCAAAAAGTTGTGCTGGATAAAGTTGATTCTCCCTAATCACTAATAAACTTTAATGTCCCACGAGAGGGGACATCCGAGTGATATGCTAGAATTACGATGTCCCCTAAGAGGGGACAACGGAATTCAAAGGATTAAGTTAATATATATTCACGAAGGTGTAAAGATATATAAAATGTTAAAATATTAAAGTTTTTTGCATCAACTTGTGTGTGAAATGATTTTAAATTAGGAGTAAGAAATTCACCAAAAGTGCTGTGAAACATCTCAAGTCGTTGGTCGAGCTGAAAAAGGGTCTCGAGTGTAAAGGGTTAAATCTGATCAGACTAACAGCGCATGGGATGGTAAATCTCCCACGCCACAGTATTTTATAAATCTGAACATTGCCAAACTACAGATTGTGAAAATTACTTAAAAGGTCCTATTAACTTCCTTTCAGCCCTCGATGTGCGCGGTTTCTTATAATGATTTTACTATTACGCGGCATCAGGGCAAAGAAGGGTTGGCTACCTTTTAAGAGACTGGGTAAAAATTTTCCAAATTTCATTTGATAAATTGATAAAAGTTTAAAAAAAAATTACATCTATTTAAAAATCAATTTTAAATAATAATTGATCTTCAGTTATTTTTTAAAAGTATTAAGTGACAAAAAACATTATTACTTATTCTTGTTTTTTAAATTAATTAAAAAAATATATATCATCATATTTTCTTGGCGGGTAATTCAAAATATCGTAGAGGGTAATACAATTACCCGCGGGTAGTAGGCTGCCGATCATTGTTCTAATCCAGGGATGTCCAATTGGTCGATCCCGATCGACCGGTCGATCTTTAAGCAAAACTTTCAGATGAATTTTAAAATCTTTCAAGTCAACTAAAATCTGATCTGAAATTGGGATATCTTCATTTAAAATATGGTTTTTTCACATTATTGATTATGGGGGTTCCCATTTTATTTGCCTTCCACGTGTATTAAATTCAGGATAGAATTGTTTGAATAGGAATTTCAGGAAGAGAATAGATTTTCAAATTAAGATAAATAAGTATCAATATTTCCAATCTTTTTAATTTCTTGGTAGAATGAAAATACTTTTCATCTTTATGTTTTGGACAAATAAATCAAAGATAAAATACAATTTTTAAAATATTTATTTTTCAATAGTGTATCCAGAAACATACAAATAAAAAACATCACATTGGCATTTAAACAGGCAGTGAGAACTTCTTTTCTTGATGGGTCCACGATGTAGAAATACCTTTGCTAAAGATCTTCTAAAATCTCACATCGTTGGATATGTAAAATTTTATTGAGCTCAAAAGAGCGTTTATTGTATGAATTTATGAACATGACACGTTCAACTAAAACGAGCATTGCTTATTTTTTGTTCACTTATTACCATCTCACTCGATCGAATATAAGGTACAATCACATTAAGATGGCTTTTTAATATTGCAAATGATGAACACAATTTAATATTTCATCTGAGTTGATTTTCGAAGAGATTCGAAGGAAAATATCGACGAAATTTAGTCGATACGAAATAAATGTAAGACGTAGGACGTTCTTTCTTCGCTAATATACAAGTTTGTCAAAATTGCAGACTACCAAGAGTGCAATACAATAGTAGTGCGAATAACATATATTTATAATCCGTTTATTGCCAAAATCAAGCGTTCCATTCCCGCAGCCAACGTAGGTATAAAAACAATTTATTCATTTTCTAGACGACATGAAGCCAAGATTCAACTTCACGGAATGCGTATTCATTTTTTTTCTCCTTATTTAGCACTAAAGTATAAATATTTCGATTTTTTAAAAACAAGGCTTGTAAATCACAACGAATATTTGTCTTGCGCAGACTCCCGCCGCAATTTGCGCAAGTAAAGAGCAAATTTTCAAAGAACGATACTCGGTTCTATCGAACTTTTAAAACATACCTCACAGCTCATCGAAACATCCTCCGGAATGAACATTTATAATACGACCCATTTGAATACTGAACGATCTTATTGTTCTATATTAAAAATACGGCAAACCCTGAATTATTTTTAATTTGATGATTGCGTTGAAGTAAATCATATCAAATAATTCATAAAAAAATTCTTCCCGATGAAGGATATGATTTGATGTTAACGAATTATGTTAATGTCGAATGAATATCCGTACGGAATTGTTCATCGGAGTATGTATCATGAATCAACTTCAGAATTGCAAATTAACGAGAAAAAACACTCAAAGCATGTGTTGAAATTAAATTTTTAAACGTGTGATGAAAGCATGAAAATCTTTTGTCTGTCGTTATCTTTTTAATATCCGGTAAGGTCGGCGATGGTTTGATCCATTTCGTCGGCGATTGCTTTATACTTGCTCCGCTCCTGTATGAGGTCGTCTGCAAAGAATTCCAAATGCGACGCGTCTGTTAGTTCTTTGTTAGTATAAAAATCAACAAAACAAAATACAACAAAAAGAACGAGCAATGTTAATGATTTAGTGCAGATGATACGATCCCCCCGCTGAAAAATAGCAACGAAAATGTTAGAATAAAAATGATCCAACGGTTAAAGAACTGCAAACCTGAAAACTGGAAGAATTAGTACGAACAATTCATGCTTAAAGTATTATTTTTATTCGGGATTGGTTTTAAATTATATCTACTATAACTACGTTTTTTAATAATACATGCATTTATATTACCATTCAATTGCGTCGGTTTATAATTAATTATTAACGTTATTGATTTTGTTTACAACACAAGGTAAACCATGATTTAATGATAATTGTCATTATACGAAGCGCTTTGTTTGAATATTAAAAAAAAAACATATCTAAAAAATTTGTACAAAAAGGAATAGAAAAAATAAAACCAAGTATGTATTAAAGTAGTATGTCTATTTCTGTATGCATTTAGAATTGCTCTTTTTTCAAGATAGTATTAAATGACATAATAAAGTAGAAAGATTTTGTTCTGAATATATTAAATATAATAAAATTAAATAAATAATACATAAAATTTATTTACTTATATAAAATAAATGAGTCGTTATAAGGTGGAAAAAAACCCTTCAACGCCTTTCAATATCCTCACAAATTCAATTCTGATCATCTGAGGACTTTAAAATGGTATATATAATGTTTGATATTCACGTTAAAGAGAGAATGTGAAAATATTTCAAGCTTTGAAAGATAACTCGTAGACAGACGCAGCGTATTTTTACAAAGAGAACAATTATTCCTTGAGGATAAGTTCCACAAAGGCATTGTCCAAATCGTCTCCGATATCCTTGTACTTTTCCTTCTCAGCGACCAGCTCATCTGAAATTGAAACATTTTATGTATCCACATCCAACACACCCTCCCGCAAATCAAATGTAAAAAAAATAAAAGATCTACACTACGATATATTCAAATGAATGCATCCAATAACACCTATAAAGATATCTCAAGAGTCATTATTTAAATGAGCTCATATTAATGATGTGAGTAGAGCAAATCATAATATAGATTAAAAAGAAAAGCAAGAATATAGCTTACGTGTTATTTCTTCAATGAGTTAGAATTGCATATAGGACATAAGCGGCGTGTCGATGATTAAAATGATACGAATGAAAGAAGCGTTTTAATGATTTATTCGAAAACGTAAGAAATTAAAAAAAAATAAGCAATGTTATAATTAGTCAAACTATAATGGTCTGTTATATAGAGTAGTATCGACGTTAAAATCCGCACAGATCGTGGATTGCGCAATCCAAATCGTCGCCGACGTCGTGATAGAGCTCCATTTGATAGATTGTTTCGTCTGCAATAATTAGTAAACTCTCTGTGAAGACTACTCTCATCAAGTGTCGATTAATAAGCATTGTGTTATAATAAATATATAAATAATATGTAACAAATATACCAAATAAAATAAGCATTTTCTACTGCAAAATTTAGATGACGATTTCCAAAATAGCAAAATACTAAAGATACTACTTTTTTTAAATCTACACACTAAGCTACTGGGGAATAAAAAGGCTCTTAAAATACATTTTAATATTTATAAATAATAAAAGTAATAAATATTACAATATTTACATTACAACATTTCTATATTACGCATATTTGAAACATATGATACATTTAATTGTTGTTATAAAGCGTAGAAAGTCATAATGCAAGCTGGACTCGGAGCTCGATTGCGGCGAGGGATTTCAAGTTGTGATTTATCGTTTTAAAATGAAAATAAAGCACGAGTTATTTAAATCAGCCGTCATGCGATAAATCACGACTCGAAATAAATTGTCGATGACGCGTTTTGATTGACTTAAATTAACGACACATCTGTCGATGAATCTAATTTTAGCGAACAGATACAACACACAAGTCTAGCTTGCATCGAAAGCATTTTTTATAAAAAAAAAAGTTAATAAAAGTTAACAGTTTAATTGCAAAATTAATATAATTAAAACTAATGATGTTAAATTTTAAGAAGCTGGCGCCTCTGCTGGAGGGGCTGCTGCTGCTGCTGCTTCTGGGGCAGGAGCAGGAGCCGGGGTGGGAGCGGGGGCGGGTGTTTCAGCAGCAGGGGCTGCAGCCGGTGGCGCTGCTCCCTCTGCCGGGGGAGCAGCCGGTGCTGCAGCTCCCTCTGCTGGGGGAGCAGCCGGTGCTGCTGCACCCTCAGCAGGGGGAGCAGCCGGTGCTGCTGCGCCCTCAGCGGGAGGAGCAGCCGGTGCTGCTGCACCTTCTGCAGGTGGAGCTGCAGGTGCACCTTCTGCAGGTGGAGCTGCAGGTGCACCTTCTGCAGGTGGAACTGCGGGTGCACCTTCTGCAGGCGGTACTGCAGGTGGAGCAGTACCGTCAGCTGGAGGAGCCGCGCCCTCAGCGGGAGGTGCAGCTCCTTCAGCAGGCGGCACCGGTGCACCTTCAGCGGGAGGTGCCGCACCATCGACAGGAGGTACAGGTGCACCTTCTGCCGGAGGAACGGCACCCTCGACCGGAGGTGCTGCTCCGTCAACGGGTGGCGCAATCGCACCATCGACCGGCGGAACGACACCCTCCGCCGGTGGAGCAGCTCCTTCTGCCGGAGGAGCTGCGCCATCGACTGGAGGTGCGGCTCCATCCGCCGGCGGTGCAATTTCCGTTGGGGCAACTTCCGCAGGGGGTGGGGGTGGAGGCGGTTCCTCAACGACAGGGGGAGGTGGAGGTGGATTTGCAAGAAGATATGCAGCCTTTTGCTTTTCGGTCAGATCCACTCCCGGAATAAGTTCGATGAATGCTTCATCCAGATCATCCCCGATTTCATTGTAGCGTTCCTTCTCGCCGATCAGTTCGTCTGCAAATGCAGCAGTGCATGCAATGCATAAGCATCAGAATTTTAAATGGATTATGTCCACCAGTGAAATCTCGATTCGTATCAATTGCCCAGAATAATATACAGTTATAAATTACTTTGAATCGAATTTCACTTGTGCAAACAACATTTACTAATTAAATGACAGAGCATTTATGTGAACGTAGGAGTTCAACAATTTGCACATAATAAATTGATTCAAATATGCGGACATCGTTCCGTTCAATTCAACGAGGAAGCCTTTAAGATCGGCATAATTTTAACATAAAAATAAAAACATCAAAAATCTGCAAGATTTGAGAATTCCGATTAAAAACAAACTATCAAATTCTGTGCAAATATATTTGAACAACCACTTCAAAATTAAAATAAGCTTAATGCTCGATTAGAAGTGGTGTTTTTGCTAATTGTGAAGTGTTAACTGTGCAGTCTTATTATTTTATATTGTCATGATACATGCAGATCGTCGTGGAATGATATTTACATTATCAACATAGAACACGAATTTCTTAAAATCACGCACGGGAAAACAAGATCAGGCAATTCGAGCATATCTGAGGCAATTCGATTTTTCGGGAGTTGAGAATGAAAACGAATCAATAGGAAAAAATACATGCTCCAAAGTCAGCGAATTTCATACCAAAAATTCGATTCACTGAACCAAAAGGCGGTACACATTTCCGCATGGAATTGACGATTGGATAAATCTTGCAATTGTCATATAAAATCATACATTTGCGCTCCTCAACCCATTGTCAAACGACAGTATTTCTATATGAAATCGTTCAGGAATAGGTAAGCAACAGCAGGGCGCCAGCCATTTTTTTTTTTCAATAACGAAGAGCTTAGTGTAATAAAAATAAATTTAAAAAATAGGTATACTCACAATGTTCATGCTCACAACACACTGCAGATAATAAAAACATGCATAGCTATTTTGTGATATTTTGACTTTGTATTTTTTTAATCTGAATATCAATTATTGAATTTTTAGTTCACGTCTAATTTAGTTCCATTATTCTGACCATTGAAGATCTTGTGAATTAGTATTAAAAAAAAAAACTTACCTTTTCTCAATTATTGTTAATACTTAATACATCAAAATATCAATGTGCATTTAATAGTAAATCAATATAGCGGAAATTACGAAAGTAAAAGTGAACGATATTTATTGATTTGCTTTTTTGTGCACATTATATGTATGAGGAAAATTATGGGTTTTTAAAAGAAAACAAAAACACACACAAAACTAAATAAAAATATTATAATATATTTTTTATAAACACAAATATTAGACTTGGTATTACTACATCAATGGTTTCTGAATGTATTTCTAGCAGAGTATGTTTAAAACGCACTGTTTTTTCCAGACTTGCTAGAAAATGTTTTAACAAAGTTATTTTTTTTATTACTATGCATAATATAAATATGATTTTAATATTGTATCGGTAAGTTATTACAAAGGGAAACGAGAATACCCCGTTTTCATATATATAGATATATATATATATTTAAATTTGTCTTTTAAACATTAAATCAACAATTTTAATATACAGAAAAATAGAATTCGGATTACATTTGCAAATTT